>JAEOAD010000025.1:18592500-19792500 GCA_036365145.1 Orientallactaga sibirica
ATGCTTCCGTGGCTGCCACCTCCAACATCTCCATCACTGCTGCTACTGTCCTGCGGCAGCCTCCGCCACCTCCTCTGCATGTTGCCAGCTCTGCCGAGTCTACTAACGATAAATACCAAAACTGGGATCACCCAAAAGGCAACATAGTGCTGAGAAGAAGGGATGGAGGAGTGCCCAGCACTGAAACACCTCTGTCACACCCTACAAGGCTCAGGGACCATTGCGGAATAGGGGGGAGATAGAATGGAAGAGCCAAAGGAAGGGTATGACTTCTTACAATGCAACTGCCCAGACAGAAATTGGCCTCGATATTCATGACCTTGCAGTGCCTAGCAATACCTTCGCAAAACCCTCAAAATAGAAGAAAAAGATGATGACATCAAATTAAAAGAGAGACTAATGGAGAGAGGGAGGGGATATGATGGAGACTTGAGTTCTAAAGTGGAATGGGGGGAGGGAAGGGAAATATCAGGTGGTGTTTTTTTTTTGTATGTAAGTATAAAAGTCAATAAAAAATAATAATTAAAAAAATAAATAAAATAGACTAAAAGTGGCAATATTGTTTTGAGGCTAATGTTACCTAACCCGGAGGGCCACACAGCCGTCTCTTTCTGTTGACTTGGGAAGTTAGCTGGTCAGATTACTTATACAGCCATAAGGCGAGTATGGCAAAGTTTGAACAGAAATTCTGACAATCCTTCATGCAAATAAAGAACTGCCTTTGGGGCTGGAGAGATGGCTTAGCACTTAAGGCGCTTGCTTGTGAAGCTTTAGGATCCAGGTTTGATTCCCCAGTACCCACGTAAGTCAGATGTACATGGTGGTGCATGAGTCTGGAGTTTGTTTGCACTAGCAAGATAGGGGCCCCGGCATGCCCATTCTCTCTCTTTATCTGCCTCTTTCTTTCTATCTCTCTCTTTCTCAAATAAATAAATAAAATTAAAATATAAAAAAGAAATATCTTTGCACCAGTTGATATGGCAAACTGCGGTGTCTTTGTGAATGACAGGACCATTTTCAGCTCTTGGTCGGGCATTCATCCAGCATCCAGGGTGCTGGTTGGTCATAATCACATAAAAGTTCCACTGAGTCACTATCTCCACTTTCTTTTTTTTTTTTTTTTTTGGTTTTTTGAGGTAGGGTCTCACTTTAGTTCAGGCTGACCTGGAGTTCACTCTATATTCTCAGGGTGGCCTCGAACTCACAACGATCCTCCTACCTCTGCCTCCCGAGTGCTGGGATTAAAGGCGTGCACCACCACGCCCAGTTTTATCTCCATATTCTTGTCGTATGAATTCAATGAATGAAATCCACAGATCATAGAGGGTGCCGTGTGGAAATATATTATTATAGAGCTTAAGCAAAGGAAAGAAGGCAGTACTTGAGAGAACAGCAGGCGTTCCTCAAAAGTTGGAAAAGCTGCCTGTTTACACTTACTGGGGTCTTTTATTGGAGTTTATTGGATAGGGCTGAGCTGTTCAGTCCAGTTCTCATGCTGGGTGTCCTGGAGTTTTGTAATCTTATTCCTTTAGGGAAGAAGAGATAAGGAAAATCCAGATGTTATGACATATACTTAGGTCTCTAGAAATCTTATTCCTAATCCTTTGTCGTGAATGCCAGTACATCTGGAAACCACAGTGTAGTTTATCTCTGGGATCTGTGTACGCTTTGTTATCTGTGCATATGTTGCTTTCTGTTGCTTACTCATAAGTTTAGAATGACAAAAAAATTTCAGAATGATATCACAAACTCCATCCACAATCAAATGCAAATGATAAATTTTCACGAGTTCATAAAGGGTAAATTTTATTTTTTTAATACTCATTTATATGTAGCTTACAAAGTACAGCAATACAATAAGAATGTCTAAAATTAACTAGAAACAGAAATATTTATTTTCCATTGAATACATGCACTTGGAATGTCATTTAGTATGCAAATTATTACACCACACGTGACTTGCATGCATTAAGAATAATTTACATACTTATGCAGTAAGCACACTGATAAGTATAAACATTATATCCAGTCTACTACGTAGTTCCCAGGAGTACATGGACATGTTAATAAAATGGAAAAAAAAATGAAATAACTATCCTTATAGTCCATAACATAGTGCTCTGTTCTACTACCAGAAACATGATGAAAAATGTGTCTAATGTCTTTGTAAACAAGTGATACAATTTTCTGGTGTATTGCACAATAATATAGGTGTAAGAAAAAAAAGAAATAAACTATAAAATAGTTATTTTTCCTCAGAGATCTAAGGAGAATTGATGAAGACAGGAACAGGTGGATTTCCCCTGATTATCTGGTAGCTGGCCCAGAGAAACCTGAGTGGCACCTTGCCTGCCCTGGGAAGTGTGGAACTTGTGTCTGATTCAGTTTTATTCAAGATGGCTGGAAACAACCCCTGAGCAAAAACAGCTTCTTGCTTATTCCCCATATCCTTGGGCTTAGCCTCTGCGGATTCACCCTTCCTACTTCAGTGTTCCTCCTGGGGCCAGCAGCCAGTCAGGCTCCTCCCTGTACACCTAAGTCACGTGACGAGGCTCACTCGAATTGGATGTCCAATTCATATAAATGGACCTAAAACGTGTGTAAGCCCTCCTTTTCTCCTGTTTCCCCCTTCTCCCCTTCCTACAGATGCTTCTGAGACTTCAATTCCCAATGTGAGGATATTTTCCTAATGGTATATTTCTCTCCCAGAGGGAAGGGATTCCCTTTTCATGTTTATTTATTTATATTTATTTATTTATTTCTATTATTCTGATTTTACATTCATCATATTGGTTCTATTTTCCTCCTCCCTGTCCTCCCTCTTTCAAAGGGACCCTCATCAATGGGGAATGTGGATCGTGCATTGTCTATTGATCTATTTTATTTTATTTTGTCTGCTCTCTTATTGTCACACTGTCCTTAGCAAATTCTCATAACTGACCCTTTTATGTGTCCCCGTTTTTCAAGTCTTTGAGAATTTGGTCCAAGACCTGAACTTGAGGTTCACCAGCGTGGGGGGAGGGTCTCCTCCATCTCTTTGAGATCTGATACCTCCCAGGATACCAATCCTGCATCAGAATGTTTTCAGCTATAGTCATCCTCCTTGAATATGCTACATAGCTTTCAAATACCAGAGGTATTTGTTCACGATTATTGTCAAAAGTGTGTTCGAGAGCTTGAGAGATGGCTTAATGGTGAAAGTGTTTGCCTACAAAGCTGAAGGACCCACGTTCAATTCCCCAGTACTCACATAAGCCAAATGCACAAGGTGGCACATGTAACTGGAATTTGTTTGCAATGGCTAGAGGCCCTGGCATGCCCACTCTTTCTCTGTCTATGTGCCTTTTTCTCTCTCTCTTTCTCAAATAAATAAAATATTTTAATAAAAAAGTGTGTGCAAGGTCATAAAATACTCCCTTTCCATCACAGAATGTACTAGAATCCATTGGTAAACTGAACATCTACTCAAAAGCAAATCACACTGAAAAGAATGTACATGGCAAAGAGTAACAGGCTTTATATAATGCTTTCAACTGATCAGCTGGCTGGGTTCTGTGTCTACCCAGGAAAAGGAATTATGACCCCACAAGCAGAAGCTCTTCCAACGTCGGTTGTGCTGAGGCCCTATGAGTGCGCAAGGCATAGTAACTGGGTTGGCAGACCAGAGGCTTCTAGTTAGAAGTCCTGACAGTTAGAGTCCCATTCCCCAGGCATTAGGTGGCAGACATCTATGGCTTCAGATACTCAGACTGGAGACTCATTGCTCTGAACTTTAGGCACCAGCTGGCCTTGGCACTTGGCTGTTATCATTATTCCTTGACTTCGGGAAGCAGCGAGCTCTTGCAGGTGTTTGAAATCTTCAGACAGCCTCAGCTCTACGACCGTTAGTGTCATCTCTCGCAGGCAGCTCATGTTAGAGCACATAGTGTTGAGATGGTCATCTCTTGGCAGGGGTTAGATTTGTCACCCCTGTGGAACTTAAGGTATATGAGACCCTTGCCATGTTAGACTTGGCACATCTCTGGAGGTCTTCTTCTATCTAGAGCTCATAGTTTTTTCTTCTCAAGCCTTGACAGCTTGTTATCTTTCTTTAGCCTCAGCTCTCCGACCTATCTTGCCTTCTTTCTATTTCCACTGTCCCTTGTTCTGCCTCCCACATCCTGTCTCCACTGTTGACTCTGACCAACGTCTGAAACCATGCAGCCTCCATCACTGCTGCTCGCTAGCTATGCTTCATGTTGGCTCTGCTGTCCACCTCCAACATCTCCATCACTGCTGCTGTCACACTGTCCTGCGGCAGCCTCTTCTTACCACCTCCTCTTCATGTTGCCAGCTCTGAGTCGAAAAAAGATGATGACATCAAATTAAAGAGAGACTAACGAGGGAGGGGATAAATGGAGACTTGAGTTCTAAAAAGTGGAATGGGGGAGGGAAGGGAAATATCAGGTATAAGTATAAAAAGTCAATAAAAAATAATAATTAAAAAAATAAATAAAATAGACTAAAAGCGGCAATATTGTTTTGAGGCTAATGTTACCACCCAGAGGGCCACACAGCCGTCTCTTTCAGCTGGCTTGGGAAGTTAGCTGGTCAGATTACTTCTACAGCCATAAGGCAAGTACGGCAAAGTTTGAACAGAAATTCTGACAATCCTTCATGCAAATAAAGAACTGCCTTTGGGGCTGGAGAGATGGCTTAGCACTTAAGGCGCTTGCTTGTGAAGCTTTAGGATCCAGGTTTGATTCCCCAGTACCCATGTAAGCCAGATGTACATGGTGGTGCATGAGTTCGGAGTTTGTTTGCACTAGCAAGATAGGGGCCCCGGCATGCCTATTCTCTCTCTTTATCTGCCTCTTTCTTTCTATCTCTCTCTTTCTCAAATAAATAAATAAAATTAAAATATAAAAAAGAAATATCTTTGCACCAGTTGATATGGCAAACTGCGGTGGCTTTGTGAGTGACAGGACCATTTTCAGCTCTTGGTCGGGCATTCATCCAGCATCCAGGGTGCTGGTTGGTCATGATCACATAAAAGTTCCACTGAGTCACTATCTCCACATTCTTTTTTTTTTATTTTTTTGGTTTTTTGAGGTAGGGTCTCACTTTAGTTCAGGCTGACCTGGAGTTCACTCTGTATTCTCAGGGTGGCCTCGAACTCACAACGATCCTCCTACCTCTGCCTCCCGAGTGCTGGGATTAAAGGCGTGCACCACCACGCCCAGTTTTATCTCCATATTCTTGTCGTATGAATTCAATGAATGAAATCCACAGATCATAGAGGGTGCCGTGTGGAAATATATTATTATAGAGCTTAAGCAAAGGAAAGAAGGCAGTACTTGAGAGAACAGCAGGCGTTCCTCAAAAGTTGGAAAAGCTGCCTGTTTACACTTACTGGGGTCTTTTATTGGAGTTTATTGGATAGGGCTGAGCTGTTCAGTCCAGTTCTCATGCTGGGTGTCCCGGAGTTTTGTAATCTTATTCCTTTAGGGAAGAAGAGATAAGGAAAATCCAGATGTTATGACATATACTTAGGTCTCTAGAAATCTTATTCCTAATCTCCTGACAGCTTTTAAAGAGATAAAGTACAAAATCATGGGCTGGAGAAACGGCTTAGTGGTTAAGGCCATTGCCTGCAAAGCCAAAGGACCCAGGTTCAATTGCCAGGACCCACAGAAGCCGGATAAACAAGCTGGTGCATATGTCTGGAGTTTATGAAAAAAAAAAAAAAAAAAAAAAAAAAAGAACAAAACCAGATCTCTACCCCTAATGGCTCAAAGACATTTCTAACTTCGAGCCAAGACAAAAACTCTTTATTTTGGGGAAGTGCTATTACCCTCAGCTGCCTAGCCAATTTCTATCTCCTCATTCCTCTTCTGAAGAAGTAACCCTGACTGCATTACAATTGCAGACCTCCCACTGGGCCAGCAGCAGAATTCCTTCCTGAAAATCACCACAGTGTCATTTTGAGTTCACCAAGGCTTGTGAGAACAGAAAGATTCCAAGGCCGTATTAACAAAAAGGCACAGTGCAAGTGTGTGAAGCAATTGTTGCTGGGGTAATGTCCTCTGGTGCTGGCCTGATGTTTTAGCAGCAAGGTAGGGTCATCGGCGTGCAGCTTCCCTGAGGTGCCTCTGGATTTGTTCAAAGCAGTAGATAGAGCAAGGGCAGCCTGCCTGACAGTCCTTCATTCAAGACAGTGAGAAGCTAAGGACGACTCTCACTTAGGATATTAAATCTCCTAACATGTTTTTTATTTGTTGTTGTTTGTTATTATCTTGAGATAAGGTCTCAGGCAGCCCAGGCTGGCCCCAGACTTGTTAAATAGCCAAGAATGACCATGAATTTCTGATCCTCCCGCCTCTCTCCCCTAAGGCCTGGGATTACAGGTGTGTGCTCTGAAAGTCAGTTTTCTGCAGTCCTGGGGCTCAAACCTTCTTGTATGCAAAGCAAATATTTTCCCAGCTGAGCTACATCCCTGCTTCTTAGCTTATTTAAAGAAAAAGTAAACATTTTTGAACGCATGCTTATGGTAAAAAAAACTTGCCTTTAGTATAAACGGTGTTTAAGCTATTCTATGTTGAACTGAATCTCCCTTATCTATGGTAAAGCTAGCCTCCCCCCATCCCCATTCTGTTTCAATATACCAGATAAACCACTGTCTGGACTTCAGGGTGAAAGTCACTTGATTTTATATCAGGATCAAATATATACTACTTTTTAAATTTTCATTTATTTTTATTTTTTCAAGGTAGAGTCTCACTCAAGCCCAGGCTGACCTCAAAGTTGCTAGGTAGTCTCAGGCTGGCCTTGAACTCACAGCAATACTCCTACCTCTGCTTCCCAAGTGCTGGGATTAAAGGTGTGTACCAACATACCCAGCTCAAACATATACTTATTAACAACATATTTTGTTTGGAGAAAATGTAGTGCTGTCTTATATAGTAGGGGGGTTTAGGAACTGAATATCCATTGTATCTGCTTATTTTTCATACCAACTATTAATTAATAATAAATTCATAGCTGTATGTTGGTTTGAATTTTCTGCGTGACACGCCATGGTAAAACTTAGTAACTTAAGAAAAAAAATAATCAACTGTTTTATACATGACTCTGGGTCTAAATACTGATGGATATATATATTTAATTTTACTATATACTTCCTGAAGAGAACTTACTCTGACCATGAAGTAAAATAATCAGTCAGCTGTAGGCTCTGAAAAATTTTGTTACCCACCTTCTTAACTAACATCTAGATGGATAGGTTGTTGGGCTAAGGTCTACCACGGGATGCACAGCTAACTTGTCATGTGACACTGGGCAGTTGAACAACATGTTGAAAACGTCAGATTGTAGATTATAAAACAAGGATGTCAGTTTGAAAGCCCTTAGGGATGCTCCAAATTCTAATATTTTGTTTTGATAATCTATTTTATAACTATTTTCCATAAGCAAACCTCTTTCATACACAATGGGGTGACTACAAAGAAATAAAAGGAAGAGTGCTGGTGTGGAGGCATCTAAAGTTTATTTCATATCATAATAACCATGCACACATATTACACATCTATGATGCATCATAATTACCATAGCTTTATATTGAAGATTTATTATATGTCCCAATAACCACAGCCACACGTTGCACATCTATGACTCATCATAATGACTAATGAAACATTCATACACTATTTACATGCATTCTCACTTAATACTCATAATATTTTGCAAGTGCATTATTTGTTTTCATTTTACATATGAGACACATACAAATATGCATATTGTTTATTTTCTTTAAATCACATATCTACTAAGATATCTTGCCTACAATGTGGATCCAAGGTTCTGAATTATTTTTATTGGCCATACTGGACAAGGAAAGATATGCCAGTAAAGATAGGGTAAGATAAAGCCAAATGCATGACATTTAATGAGTTTTTGAGTTCGGGCAAAGCAGTATGGGTGAACGGAGATTGATAGGCAGTTTCAGTTTAAGGAAATGGGCTGTTGGGTTCTTGGGTGTTTGCTTGTGATGCTGGCTGCTAGGTTGTGTCTCTCTGTATCGATCTGTGACAGGGGGCCAGCTTCTTCCACCATTATCGAAATCCCCCTGGATCTGTACTTTTCAAATAAATCTCTTCCTCCCCTAAACTGTGCCTGGTTTGAATGTTCGCCCCAGCAATATGAAGCTGATTAAAACAGGTAGTTAGTAATTGCTGGATGGAAGTGGGAGTCATACTCTTTATTGATGTATCCATAGCATGTGGGGGAAGAGGAAGAGATTTAACAGGAGAGGAAGGTGGACAAGAGTGGGTCATAGGGGTCTATATGATCAAATTAAGATATGTGTGAATAAAATTGTCAACAACTTAAAAAGTAGCTGGATGTTGTGGCACACACCTTTAATCCCAGCAATCAGAAGGCAGAGGTAGGAGGATCATCATGAGTTCAAGATCACCCTGAGACTACATAGTGAATTGCACTTCAGCATAGGCTACAGTGAGACCCTACCAAAAAGAAAAAAAAAAAAAAACTATCTTGATATTCAGACTTAGTTAAATGTGTTTATGTCACTCTAAGACATTCTCTTCTGTTTATTGCACATACTACAAATGACCAGTAGGTCTTATTACAAGATAGAAGTAGTTATATATCTCTGTTGGGCCTGCCTCTAATATATTTTTCATATTACAATTGCTTAAGCAGCCTCCACATTGAGAAAGCCAGTAGCCATTAGTGGCTTCTGGTTTGTTCTTAGCTAGTTCATAGCTTAGTGTGCCCCTCACTCACCCCACTCTTTGCGATGGAAGAAAGTAAATTTTGGAAGTCCTCTATCTCATCTGATTGTTGATGTTGATGCTAAAGCAATGGCATGTTTTAGTGTCACCTACCCACCTACCAAAGTTAATACCTTTTCATCAACTTACTTAGTATATCTCTCTTCAAATCTTTATTATGCATCTTTCTGCAATGTTAACATCCTTCTTTTACAACTTATATCTTCACTTATATAAAGGACCCTTTAGGAGCTAGTGATGGAGGTCGGTGGTAGAGTGCATACCTAGCTGATGCGATGACCTCAGTTCAGTCCTCAGCACCCTAAAAATTGTCCCATCTGTATTTTTTATGTTATGTTATATTTTCTTAACATTCCATATGAATATATCATCATATTACATTTGTAACAAATTGTACTTCTGGGCTGCCCTTATAAACTTGAATTTTGGTTCTTCAACTGCATTTATGGTAAGGAAGATTCATGCCCCTACACATGACAGCTAGTACTGCCTTAGTATTTGGCAATTATTAACAGGGTATGAAACAAACTATGTCTGAAATAATATTGAATTCATTTGGAAATTATTGTAATTGATTTTATCAATGGATGATGATGAATATTAATGAGACATAAAATTGTATGGCACTGTAAATATTATTTTATGACTTTAATATTATCCCTTCAATAAGAAGACCACACTGGCTAAGCACATTTGCCTACATAGTAAAATCGGAAACTCTGATGTGTGTTTGCTGTTCTTTTGTCTGTCTGTCAGCATTTCAGACTGTTGTCAAGTCTCATTCTGGGGGTGTTGCGCTGATAAGGTAAGATAATAGTGCTAGGGAATCCACATTGTGCTTCTGACTGTAAATCATAGAAAGAGAAATGGTAAATGTGGAATTTTACAACTGTCACATCAATTTGCCATTCTTCATCTGTATAAATGTGCTTTTCAGCCTAAAAAAACAGCATTTAGAAGGAGGAATTTGACACATTTTGCCTTAAAATCATAAAATGAGAATCAGGCAAAAAATGATGATGATGAATGTTTTTAAAAAAAAAAAAACCTTCCCAGACTTAAGTAATTACACAGCTTCAGAAAATAAGCTAGCATCTAGACATTTAGTATGACAGCCATGACTTTAGGACAAGGATTCAGCAAGCTAATTTACTTTTGCTCCATGGGAAACATCCGAGGAAATGAGAAGTAATATCAAGGTGGAGCATTGTGGGTAATTAAGTTATATTTGTGATGAATTAATCAGAATAACTCCCATACTGTGTTCATTCTTGTAGCCATGTACCCGGCCTAATGTGCTATCTCAATTTGTGCAAAATTCTGGGGTTCCAACCAACTTGGGAAATGATATCTCCAAGATTGATTCCTTTTGTGTAAATTACACTAATGACAACAGACAAGTTGTCATAAAATATTTTCTTAATGTCTTCTGGTGTGTCTACAAAGGGGACATACACGTTAATCAGTGTCATAGTTTGAGTTTCCTCCAGCCTTGCTTTTAATGTCTTAAGCCTGAGGCTGACCATATGGCTT
Organism: Orientallactaga sibirica; assembly: GCA_036365145.1. NCBI lineage: Eukaryota > Metazoa > Chordata > Mammalia > Rodentia > Dipodidae > Orientallactaga > Orientallactaga sibirica. The sequence goes on from JAEOAD010000025.1 coordinate 18,602,826, forward strand.
CTAAAAATGTCATTTTTTTTTAAAACCATCCACAAGGTCATAGTCTATCTTTAGAAATATTTTCAAACTGCTTTGAGCTTATGACTTCGATATCTGAGTGACTTTGAGAAGTGATAAATCTTTGCTAAGAACAAATGTGACAGCTTTACTGAGCAAAAGGCAAGCCAGCCGGTGTGCCCCAATACACTTAAAAATGATGGAACAAAGCATCTTAGATTCTTAAGACTCTTAGGATTGGCAGGTCTTATTCTTCCTCTTTCCACATGTATTGAGGAAGAATCAAAATGATTAATCATCTATTTCTTACTGCAAGGATGTCAAAATGAAGGCACTGAGGCATTTTTTTATCTGATAGCTTGGTTTGATCATGAACCTGATTAGGCAAAAATGGAACATATATTCTTTTGAAAAATGTTTTATTTATTTATTTGAGAGAGAGAGAGAATGGGCACATCTGGGTCCAGCCACTGCAAACAGAACTTCAGATGCATGTACCACCTTGTGCATCTGGATTATATGGGCACTGGGGAATTGAAACTGGTTTCATAGTTTTCTAGGCAAGTACTTTAACAGCTAGGCCATCATTCCAGCTTGCATGTGTATTCTTAAAACTTCATGTCCTAAAGGACCTGCCCCATTTATCTATTGATTTATTTATTTTAAATTTATCTGTAGGCAGAGAGAGATAGACAGAAGAGAGAAGAGATACAGAAAGAACGGGTGCACCAGGGTTTCCAGCCACTGCAAAGAACTCTGCACACATGCCCCACTTTTTGCCCCTGGCTTGACGTGGGTACTGGGGAGTTGAACTCAGGTTGTTAGGCTTTGCAGGCCAGTACCTTAACCCCTGAGCCATTTCTCTAACCCTTTGTTTTAAAATGTGTGTGTGTGTGTGTGTGTGTGTGTGTGTAAACAGAGAGAGACAGAGAGAAGAGAGATAGACATACAGAGAGAATGGAATTTTTAAAAATTGCACAATTATATTCATATTTCAATACTAACAAAAACATTCTCTTTGTGGAACTGGGCACTATTTAACCAATGAAGCATCAAGAGATATACAAAATAGCATATTCTTGCTGGGTAGAGTAGCACACGCCTGTAATCCCAGCTTGAGTTTAGGTTTTTGTAGCTGTATTACACTATGCCAATCTGGTGTCTGCACTAAACTGGGCATCAACATGGTGACGTTCAGGAGCAGGGGACCACCAGGCTACCTAAGGATGGATGGACCAGCTTAGGCCAGAAAAAAGTATATTCTCAGATTCAAGTAGTTTTAGCTAGAAGAATTTAAGAAATGTGAAATCAATAAAATTTATTATTGTTTTCTAAAAATGACATGTTCTAGACCCCAAATCAAAGAGTAGATTGAATAGTTTGCATATCTTCTCTTTAACACCTGTGAACCTTCCTCCTGAAGTTTGAGGTACTCATTCTGTCCTGACAAGAAACAGTCAACAAACTGGGCAGGTTGGTATCAAATGTACTAAAACCGTACCCTGCTATCCACAGAGGTGCAGCCTCTTGATTTCCCATTATTTTTTCAATAGTTTTTTTAGTTTCTGGCATTCAGTTCTGATTCTCCTCCATATGACAGGTTACTGACCATTAGTCTGGTTCGTGCTATGGTCATTGCTGCTGGAGATGATTCTCTGAGAATAAAGATGTTCACGGCAAAAATCTCGATTTAACTCTTTCCACAAACTCAGAGATTTATTGATTGTCTTTTATATTTGATTTTCTCTTCACTCGTCTTTCTTCCTCTACCTTTCTGCCCAATTTTCTCCTTTTTCTTTATTCATTCCTCATCTTTATTTTGTTTCTATTTAAAGCATACACTATATGTCTCTACATATATATGCATAACCATAATACAAATAGGAAGTAAGACAATACAGCTATTATGCAAAGCAAAATAGAGCTTCCTCACAATTTAATAATAGAACCATGGTGGGGCTTTGAACTCCCTCCACTGGGTATATGCCCAGTGAAAATGAGATTAGCAATTTTGAGAAATTAGCATACTTGTCCATTGAGTTCATCATTATTTACAATAGCCAAGGTACAGAAAAAAAAATGAGTGTCAAGTGCCTGGTGATCCCATGAGACATACTGTGTGTCACAATGAAATAGTATGTAGTGATACAAAAGAGATGTGACAATGTGGATGAACCTGGAAGACATCACTGCAAGTGAGTCAACCATAGACAGAAAGAAGACTGCATGGTCTCAGCCTTAGGTGTGGAATCTGAAACAGTCTTATTCTTTCCTGGACAGTTGATATTCCTCTACCATGCTTACTGGCCAAGTCTGACAACAGACCAAATTCCATAAAAACATTTCTTTAAGATACAGCTAAGGATTATTTCTTTAATCTTCTAAATGCATGGATATAATTGACGAAATGTTTTCATAGGCACATAGCAGTATGCTCTGTCTCACAGCAAGCACATAGGATTTTAGTCACTGCTTATAACAGATAAGACTCCCGTATTTGCACTCTGCAATGCGAGGGGAGGGTGTAGTGAAACTTTAAGTCCTAGGTTAAAAACGTGGACTTTTGTTGATGCTGTTATTGTCATGTTATAGAAACAGGTTCTAATTGGTTTTTCAGAAAAGCTAATATATTTTAATAAATTTATGGCTCGACTAGATCAATACCTGAAATACAGGATCTTTTACCATTTTACTTACCCAACGCATGCAAGCACGCACACACTGTTGGGGGAAACATTTCCACTGGGGTGATGCAAACACACGTCTTCACCTCAAGCAGTTTGGTCTGCACATGGCAGAACAAGGAATGATCACACCAATACCAGTTCAGTGAACCCATGAGTATATTGGGGTTACCTACAGAGCATGGAGAGGTTATAGTTATGGAGCATGGTTATGCAGCCTCTTTGATGGTGCTCCGTATGTGAAGATGAATGACTCCTTGGATGCTTCTCCCTCAGCCTCAAGGTGAGGGTTTACTTATGGTGCATGGGGACCCCAGAGCGGCCCTACCATTGAGAAGTCTCAGCTCACCCTGAATGATGACTTCCCCTTGCTGCTTCCAGAAGCTCCTTGTCCCTGTCGGGGAGTATGGGACCAAAGAGCAGCATTTCTCTGGGCTTCACTATGCCGGGGTTCTCTTCCATGTCTCAGGATGAAGGCTTACTTGCAAAGCATAGAGGCTCCACAGAAGCCGCATCTCGATGGAGCTCAGTGCTCCTTAATCTTTTACCCTCTATACTCTAGCTCCTCTGGAGATCGCGAGACCTCATGTGTTATTACTTACAGCTGGCACAGGGGGTGCCTGAGATCTCAAGTGTGTGGGGGGGTGATGACCTTCCCGTACTTTCTCTTGTGAGTTGTCTCAGCTACTTTTGATAAAAGCCGGTTGTTTGCTGATTTCAACAAGGAAAAATCCCCCCCACCCTCCACAAGCTAAAATGTCTTTGCAGGGGTTGGAAAGATGGCTCAGCAGTCAAAGGCACTTGTTTTGCAAAGCCTGACAGCCTGAGTTAAATTCCCCAGTACCTACATAAAGCCAGATGCACAAAGTAGTACATGCATGTGGAGTATATTTGCAGTGGCAGGAGGTCCTAGTGCACCCTTGCACTTTCTCTCTCCTTCTTTCTCATAAATAAATAAATAAATAAATAAATAAATAAATAAATAAATAAAATTTTAAAAGTCATTGTATCTGGCTTTAGCAATTTCTAAGAAATTCTTACTCCATCAGCACTAGGATTTTCCTACAAATAAATAATTCAATCTTTAGTTAAAAGACTGAAGAGGGATGAAGAGATACCGTCGTGGTTAAGGTGCTTGCTTCCAAGGCCAAAGGCTCCAGATTCAATTCCACAGGACCCACATAAGCCAGGTGCAGAAGGTGGTGCATGCATCTGGAGTTTGTTAGCAGTGGCTAGAGACCTTGGTGAGCCCATGCTCTTCATCTATCTATCTATCTATCTATCTATCATCTATCTATCTATCTATCTATCTATCTATCTATCTATCTATCTATCTATCTATCTATCATCTATCTTCTATCATCTATCTATCTAATCTATCTATATGCCTCTTTCTCAAATAAATAAAAAATAAAATACAAAAACGACGGAAGAAATGTTAGCTAATTCCCAAGTGATTGCTGGCATTTTAATTCTGACAGAATAAATGGTAAACAGAATGGTTCACCAGTCTCTGAATATTAATCACATAAAACTTTTTCATACACTGTGATCTTAAAAAAAAAAGAACAATTAGTTAAGACAGAAAGTAATTTTGATGTTGTTTAGTAAATATGGCTTTTACTAAATTATCACTTATAATTTATTGTTACAAATTATATAGAACTTTCATGAACTATCCCTGAATGAACATAATTGTTCCTGTTACTGTAGTATATATTTAATTTCTATTTTAATAAGGTTTTAGAAATTTAAGTCAAATCCATTGAGTGTGTGTGTGTGTGTGTGTGTGTGTGTGTGTAGTGTAGTGTATGTATTTGTGTGCAAATGTGCAGCTATGTTCATAAGCTTTCGGAGGCCACAGGAGAATGTCAGGTGTCATCCATCTGCCATCTGTCATGTTTCCTAGAGACAGGGTTTCTCACTGAACCTCGAGCTCACCATTTCTTGTGATCATCATATCCTGGTCTCCCTCAGAATTGGGATGACACGTGTATGTGGCCACCTCTGTTCTTTTTCATTGATGCTGGGTTAGAATGCAGGTCCTTATGAGACACAGCAAGCACTCTTTCCCACTTAGCCAGTGACTCAGCACCCCCTCCTCAACTCTATTTAAAATATTATTTAGCGGGTTGGAGAGATGGCTTAGTGGTTAAGGCACCTGCCTGCGAAGCCTAAGAATGCTGGTTCCAATCTCCAGCGGTTCCAATCTCCAGGTCCCATGTTTAGCCAGATGGAAAGTGACGCAAGGGCGCAATGCCACACTTGACCACAAGGGAGCGCACGCATCTGGATTTCTTCGTTCACAGCAGCTGAGAGACTGCTGGTGTGCCCATTCTCTCTCTCTCTCTCTCTCTCTCTCTCTGTCTTTCTCCAAAAATAAAATTAAAAATTAAAAAAATATATTATTTATTTATTTATTAATTTGACAGAGAGAGGGGAGAGAGATAGAGAATATACCATGACATCTTACCACTGCAAATGAACTTCAGATGCATGCATGCACCAATTTGTGCATCTGGTTTTATATGGAAATTGGAAAATCCAACTCAGGCTGTCAGATTTTGCAAGTAAGTGCCTTTAACCACTGTGCTCTGCAGCACTTCAACTCTTTCTTTCTCTCTCTCTCTTTCTTTCTTTTGTTCTCTCTTTCTTTTCTCTTTCTTTCTTTCTTTCTTTCTTTCTTTCTTTCTTTCTTTCTTTCTTTCTTTCTTAATTTCTTTCTCTCTTTCTTTTATTTATTATTTTTTTGAGGTAGGGCTTCACTCTAGTTCTAGGCTGACCTAGAATTTACTACGTAATCTCAAGTGGCCTTGACTTGAACTCACGGGGATCCTCCTACTTCTGCCTCTCGAGTGCTGGTATTAAAGGTGTGTACCACCATGCCCAGCACTTCAACACAAAAAGCACTGAGATTGGCAACATTATTCTTAATGTTTTATTTAGAATGTTATTTTAATATTTTATTTTAGTTTTATTTATTTATTTTTTTGATAGACAAAGAGGGAATGAGAGAAAGAGAGAGAATGGGCACGTTAGGGCTCCACTGCAAACAAACACCAGATACATGCAACCCCTTGTGCATCTGATTAACATGAGTCCTGGGAATTGCACTGAGATCCTTTGGCTTTGCAGGCAAACACCTTAACTGCTAAACCGTCTCTCCAGCCATAGAATGTTGGTTTTTATTTATTTTTTTTGATGTGTAAATACTCAATTAAAACACATGTACTATTAATTCATTACACAACATTTGTTAAGTTCCCCTCATCATAATTATATTAACTTTCCCCTCAGCTAGAAGTTTCTGAGTCCCTATTATATCTTCCTTACACTATTTATTCAATTCAAAGATGTTTCTAAGCCGGGCGAGGTGGTGCAGGCCTTTAATCCCAGCACTTGGGAGGCAGAAGTAGGAGGATCACTGTGAGTTCAAGGCCACCCTGAGACTACATGGAATTTCAGGTCAGCCTGGACTAGAATGAGACTCTAAATTGCAAAACAAAACAAAACAAACAAACAAACAAAAAAGATGTTTCTAACCTACCAAGTGAAATTGACATCTGTTAATATTCATTTCATAAAAAGGTTTTAATTGGAAAAAATATAGCTATTACTCCTAGGAGTCAGAATTGAAGAGAGACCAGCTTATGGCGTTAACTTATAGTTTCTGATGCATTTTATATAAAAACAATTCTAAGGACTGGAGAGATGACTCAGCTGTTAAGGTGCTTGCCTAAAAACCCTTATGGCATGAGTTTGATTCCCCAGTACCTATGTAAAGCCTAACACATAAAGTGCTATGTTCACTTGGAGTTCATATGCAGCGCCTAGAAGCCCTGACATGCCCATTCTAGCTTTGTCTTTCTCTCTCTCTGTGTTCCTATCTTTTCTCTCTCTCTGTGCTTGCAAATAAAATAATATGAAAAAAAATGAGAAAAAATGAAAAAAAATAAAAGAAATGATTTTTGGAGCATCAAATATTTTCATTAGTTTGTAATAAAAAATCCTATTTCCAAATTATAACAGCAAAATTACCCTCCCACTACCTAACAAATAGAATTAAGTTACAAATTTGCAACTTTTGTACAGACTATGTCCACCTATCTAACCCTTAAATGCGTCAAGTTATCATTTAATTTTTTTTTATTTTTATTTATTTGAGAGCAACAGACAGAGAGAGAAAGAGGTAGAGAGAGAGAGATTGAGAATGGATGCACCAGGGCCTCCAGCCTCTGCAAATGAAGTCCAGATGCATGCACCACCTGTGCATCTGGCTTACGTGAGTACTGGGGAATTGAGCCTCGAACCAGGGTCCTTAGGCTTCACAGGCAAGCGCTTAACTGCTAAGTCATCTTTCTAGTCCCTCAAGTTATCTCTTACTCTTCATAGGTAACATCAGAATTTGAAGCATTTTAAATACAAGAGCAGTAAGTGATAGATTTTTTTTTTTTTTTTTTTGCATTTCTAGTAATAGTAAGTTGTTGACACGAGTCTCAGCAGCTGTCTTGTCCAGGAACCATGGAATGGCCCAGTTTAGCCTCTTTTATTACCACGTACTTCTTGATTCTCTGGTCACTTTTGGCATTACTTCATAGGTGATTTAACAATAGATATGCTGAATAAGCACATCCATCTCGCCTGGGCCTCTACCTGAATCACAGATGGTATCTGTGTATTTTGCATTCTGAGTTAAATGTGAATGGCTGAGCCCATTTTTTTTTAACCTCTGAATCATCTATCAAACTGTAGAAGGATAAAGTTGGTCATTTATAGGTTCTTAAGTTCCTAAAATATTAGAGGTTGTCCAAAGTGCCACCTTCCCAGTGATTTGTAATATCATGCGGATTCCTTGTCGTTTATTATACAAGGAGAAGTAGGCAGAGATTAGTTTTGCTAGTAATGTATTTAATAGATACTATTAAAAGTGAAGGACAGCCATCAGATGGCATGTGATGTGCAAAAAAAAAAAAATGAAACATTAAATTTTAGACTCTCAATTCAGAGTTTCTCTTTACTTCTGTGACCTCATGACCTTAACTATATGATCATGTTTTTAATGGATACGCTTTATAAAGGCAATGCAATGAAACTTAGAAAATAAAATAGAGATTTCCCCCCCATATAGACTCAATGAAGGTCACTGTGATGAGTGAGCATTCTCTAGTTGTTATATTTAGCTGGGAATTTTCTCTAATCACATTTTTGGTGATCTCCTGAGATCTATTTTTCGGAATGAAAAAGCTGTTCACCAATCATTTGGTGTATAATTTTCAAAGCCTCTTACGAATAGAGCACGGCCTTTCCTTTAGCCATGCTTGGAACATACATAACCCAAAGACGAACCTCCACATGACTAGCACGCTGCTGAGAGAATGCCTTGATTTCTTAAATGGTAACACATGGTCATTTCCAGCTCTGTGACATCAGCGCACGCATATGAAAGTATTACGAGAGAAGGCACTGGCAGAGGGATCTTTATTAGTTGAAAATACTGCCATTGCACGTGCTGGCCTGTGATTTGTATTAGCTTTAGTTTGTTTACGCGATGGAAAGCTTTGTTTTCAAGGGAAACTAGGGCTGGAGAGATGGTTCAGCAGTTAAAACACCTGCCTGCAAAGCCTAATAACATGGGTTTGATTCCCCACCTCAATTAAGCTAATCTAGGAACTCCTCATAGACACGCCTGGAAATTTTTCTCCTAGGTGATTAAAAGCCTTTCATTTTTTCTACAATATAAAAAAACAATCACCCCGGCTTTGGCTATCTTGATTTTTAGGGACTCCCTGTTACCAGCATCAACAAGAGACACAGGTTGGCTTCCAGACTCATACTTGTTCAGTTAGCAAGTGCTGAGAATGCTGGTTGCTGCATATCATGGCTAGTAACGATTTTTTTCTAATTTAATCCATATTGGGGAGTTCATTTTTGTCCCTTTTTTCTTGTAATCCGAACATCATAAATGTTTAGTGGAGTTGTGCAACAACTTATAGCACATATGTCCTTAATTTGTATTCTCCATCAAGAGGTGACTTTGTTAAGCATTTATAGAAACATTGACATAAACTTTTAGTAGAATATTTGGAAAACATCTCAGAACGTGGTTTACCTTTCTATTTCTCAATGAATAAATTTTAATTGTTGGAGCATCTGAGTTTTATTATATCTGATTGTTCAACATAGGTTTATTCATTGTGCTTATTCCATCATGTTGAATAAATATCTGCATGTGTTTAAAATTTCTTTGCACTTTCTCATGGAAGCACTTTGTTTTAACTCTAACATTAGATCAATAAGTCATTCTGAACTTATTTTTGTGTCATGTCAGGTAATTGTCACATTAGATTTTCTCATATACAGTCACATTGAGCCAGTGATATTTGTAGAATGGACCATAATTTCCTAAATGCATCAGGCTAAGATTCTGTTGCAATGAGTTGATTTCCTTTATTCTCAATTCCACAAAAATAGTTTGGTATAGCTTACATACCCCAGCTTAGACACACCAGGTTGATTATTGTTTTTAAACTTTACTTATATATTTGTTTGAGAGAGAGAGAGAGAGAGAATGGGCATTCCAGAGCCTCCAGCCACTGCAAATGATGGCATTTGGCTTTATGTGGGTACTGGAGAATTGAACTTAGGTCCTTTGGTTTTGCAGGCAAGTGCGTTAACCTCTAAGCTATCTCTCCAGCCCCCATGCTGGTTATTTTTGATATTTAATAGTGTAAACGCTTCAGTATTGTGATTCCTTGTGTTCAGAATTGTCTAAGCATCTGTACATTTTTCATTTCCTCATCAATTTTAGAACTATATTGTCAATCTGTTGGCCCCCATTCCCATACAATATAGAAAAACCAATTTGGAAAGAATTTTTTGTGACATTGAGATTGTACTGGATGTCATTGTCAGTTTTAGTACAGCTCACATTTTCATAATATAAACCATTCAAAACCATCATTCTAGTTTTGTGCATTTCTTAATTTCTAATGGGGAATATTTTGTATCCATGTATGTATATGTGTAGATAAATACATATAGATATATTTTTTGTTCATATGTAAATGGTGTTTTAAAAACTTGACCAGGTAGGCATCCTTTACACAGAGATAATTTCCCCCCTTTTAGAAGTGTAGTGTGATGAGTTTAGACACCATGGAGATATATAAGTACTAGTCCAATAAGATATAAATTGTGAATAGTTCTGTCACCTCAAATAATCCCCTTTATCAATTTCATGGTCAAATGTCTGTTCCTCTCCTTAGAAGACAATTATACCCATTGTCTTGATAGACGTTTCTCTACAGAATGTCATGTTAGTGGCTCATACAGTATGGAAAGTTGTAATAAACATTTTAGTAGAAACATCATGTCTTTTAACTCGTGACAGCAACATGTTATGGTGAGTGTGTGACTAACTTTCGGAGGGACTACCAAGGAGTGTTTGAGGTGACCGTTCCATTTGCTGCTTTCTTCAGCACGTGGGAATTAGTGCTTCCATCACTGTTGCAGTCAGGTTCACATCACTGGTAGAAATCACCCAACCAAGAGCAGCTTGTGGGAAAAAGGAGGTTTATTTTGGCTTGCAGGCTTGAGGGGGAAGCTCCATGATGGCAGGGAAAACGATGGCATGAGCAGAGGGTGAACATCATCCCCTGCACAAAATCAGGTGGACAATAGGAACAGGAGAGTGTGCCAAACACTGGCTATAACACCCATAAGCTGGACCCCAACAATACACTGCCTCCAGAAGGCATTAATTCCCAAATCTCCATCAGCTGGGAAGCTAGCATTTAGAACACCTAAGTGTATGGGGGACACCTGAATCAAACCACCACATTCTGTCCTCTTGCAGTGATTTTCTCCTCCCTGGAGATGTTGCTTAAATTTCATTTATACCATTTCATAAGGGCATAGTAATATCAAGCTGTAATTTTAATTTGCTTTTCCCTAAAGGGTAATGATGTTGAATATGTTTCCTTTGGCTTATCTGTCATCCATCTCTCTCTCTCTCTCTCTCTCATTTTTTTTCTTATGAAGTGCCTCCTTGAAGACACTTTGCTGTTTTATTGGGTTTTGCATGGTCTTATTAGAAAGTTGTAGAGTTCTTTATATATTACAGATGCAAGCTATCTGACAGATATATGTTTCACAACTACTCATTTCCATCTTTGTGAGTGAAGCAGGAGGGCTGTCTTGTTTTCTCACATTTGCCAGGTGGACATTGAATAGCTTGAAAAGAGAGCTAGTATCAAATGGATAGTTTTGTATTTAGAAAGATAAACTTATAAGGTTATAATGCTATAAATAATCTACATTGCTATGGCATGTGTTTGGGGGCATGTTTTGTTTCGTTTTTATTTTGATTGCTCTTGAATAGTTGGAATTTTATGAATGGGCTTGCAGAAAGATGTTATTGGAAAACACACAATAGCCAAGACAGAAGAATGGGAAAGTTCAAAGAAAAGTTTTGCATTGGTAGAGGTGGCAGACTAGTGGACATTTGAGCCAGTTACAGAGCAATGCATAAAAGTATCATGGCATTGAGTCTGTGTCCATTCATTCTCTCTCTCTCTCCATATATATATATTCTCTCACCATGTTGTCCTGGCTGGCCTGGAATTAAACAATCCTCCTTTCTCAGCATTCCTAGTTCTGTGGTTATAAGCAGAAGCCCCCACATATTGCTTATTTTTTTCCAGACTAAGTGGGACTAAAATGAGAACTTTGAGCAAGTTTAACTCTGTGCTACATCTGTAGCCCTTGAAGTATAGTATATCCTTTTATAAAGCCATCCTATGAGACATGCATCCCAAGCATATATGCAATTAACTATTTGCAAATGTAATAGTTAAAATTAAAAACACAAGTGATATGAAATATAACACTATACATATTTTACCATTTTCATAAAAACAGATCTTTCAAAATGATACTTCCTACTTGTTTGGTGAAAAGCACTTGTGATTTCAACAATTAGGGGCCTGAGGAGAGTATCATATTTTTGAGGCCATTCTTTGCTATACAGAAATATACAGAAATCCTGCCTCAGGGGATGGAATTTATGGCTCAGCACTTAAGGCACTTGCCTATAAAGTCTAATGACTTGGGTTTGATTCTCCAGTACCCACATAAAGCCAGATGCAAAAAGTGGTGCATGCATTTGTTGTTTGTTTGCAGGAGGTGAGGCTTTCTTGTGCCCATTCTGTCTGTCTGTCTGTCTGTCTGTCTGTCTGTCTGTCTCTCTATCTCTCTCGGCTTCCAAATAAATAAATAATAATTTTAATGTATTTTATTTATTCATTTAGTGAGAGAGAGAGAGAGAGAGAGGCAGAGAAAGAGAGAGAGAGAGAGAGAATGGGTGTGCCAGGGCCTCCAGCCATTGCAAACAAACTCCGGACACATGTGCACCCTTGTGCATCTGGCTAACGTGGGTCCTGGAGAATCAAACCAGGATCCTTTGACTTGGCAGGTAAATGCCTTAACCACTAAGCCATCTATCCATCCCCAATAATAATATTTTTTAAAAAGAATAAAAGAAATCCTCCTTCAAAAAATAATGCGTATATATCTATATAAATCTATATAAATATATGTATGCCTAATATACATATATTTATATTTAAAGTAGTAATTATATTTATTATAGCATCATTTTTTACTTTTTTGGAAACGTTATAAGACATAATTTTTACAATGATTAAATACTTAAATTTTATTTCAATATAAAGCTGTAAATTAAAAAATAATTCTTTTTAGAGGATTGTCAAGCATAAGGTTTTTTTTTTTCTCTCCAAATCATTCCAGAGGTATTAAATTTTATAATTTATGTAATGCATTTTGATCACAATCCCCTCCATTACATTATCTCTTTTTGTTTTCTTTCTCATCTCCATTCCACTGAACCCTTCTTCCAAAATATTTCTTATTCTAATTTGATGCATGTTTTTTTTTTTTGTGAGTGTGTAGCTGACTAGTTTAATTAGGGTTCTCTGTGTGGGTAGAATAAGTGTAGAATATATTTTAACATAACACATGTAACTTATCAGTGTCTACACCACGGAAGTAAAGGTCTCCTCTCCTCTCAGCGACCATTAACTGCCAGTACTTCCTCGGACCAGGGTAGAAGATTCATCTTCTCTTCTCTCCATGACAGAAAGCTTGTAGGTCTAATATTGTGCAAGTCTTTTATTCCCCCAACTCCATAGATAATTAAATGCTAGTAACTGCAGGAAGGGGTGGTGAGCGATTCCACCATTCATGAAGGCAGATCGATGGGTTTGGTCCTGTGTAGGAATTGAACAAGAAATCACAACTCTCCTGGGTTCATGAATGAAACAGTCAAGCCGAGTCTATTAACCAGTGTTCTATAGCGCTCCTGATCCTCTCTTCTTACATTCTTTTCCTCCCACTCTTCTGTCATGTTCCACGAGCCTTGGAGTGGATGATACAGATGCCTCATTTAGCACTAACACTCAACATTCACTTATTCTCAGCACTTTGACGAGTTATGAGTCTGCCCAGGAGTTGGTTGTGAAGCTCTCAGGGTTCAATGCTAGCAAAGACTGCTGGAAACTTTTCTTCCCCGCAGGCTGCAAAGCGGCTTCTAGCACTATGAGGACTAGCCAGCAAGGAGAAGGCTTCCAACTCAGTTCCAGCTCGATTTCTCAGAAATAGGGTCTTCCTGTCTAATTCTTGTGGGTAACCAAGAGCAGTGGTAAGATCCTGCATTGTTCTGGAGACCTCATAGGCTTCGGTGACCAACAACACATTGAGAGGAACCCCAGCCTGGCCCTGAGATTGTCCCATGATAACCTGTAATAACCTCTTGGAGCACCAAGATACACCCACACAGGCCTTGGCCCTTACTTGATTGCTTACCTGATGAAGGTGACAACAGGACAGGTTAAGATGCCTGGTTCCCTCCCACCAAAATGGGCAGCCATTCTGCTGGTGGATGAGTCAAAAAGGAGTCTTGGGGGGGGGGGGACACAGGGTCTTTTGCTTGGCTGACATTGCTACTGCTTGATGAAGGCTGTGTACTCTTATGTTTGTTACTTTAGAGGGGGGATTGGAACCCAGATTTATCGGTCTTCCAATGTAGACTGATGACAAGTGGCTTTCCAGAAATTGACTAGTCCATAAGGGCCGGGATGGGATGGCTGAGCCTCCCACACTGAGCTTTTACTGGGTTCTCAGAGTCTCTAGCTTGATGATAGCCATTGTTGGACTATCCAACCCATATCCTATAATCTAATCTAATAAATCCCTTTGTAAGACATCCACATTCTGTCTGTTCCGTTCCAGGAGAGAATTGTGGCTCGTACACTAAAGAGTTAGCATTTCTTAGCAACTTGACAGATCAGTGAATGAACCGTGGGAAAACTTGGTGGAATGCCTGGGATGCAGGTTAGTAGAACCTGGTGATCATCAATTCCATTTAAAAAATGGTGTTGTTAGCCAGGCGTGGTGACACACGCTTTTAATCCCAGCACTGGAGAGACAGAGGTAGGAGGATTGACGTGAGTTCGAGGCCACCCTGAGAGCACATAGTGAATTCCAGGTCAATCTGGGCTACAGTGAGACTCTACCTCGAAAAACCAAATATATATATATATATTTTTTTTTTTTTCTAAACTATTCTTGCTTAGTTCACCACACTTCTCTACTGTTTCTATGAGGACCAGAAAATCTTTGAATTGATTTTACAAAGTTTTTAAATCTCCTAAAACTATTAAATCAAGACTAGAAGACTAGAAGATATAGTTAAAATGGATTTTTCTGTGCCCAAACACAGAAATAGGATATTATTTTCTTTTGTCTTGTAAAGGAAATTTAAAATGCAAGCCAGAGCCAGGTGTGATGATGCATATCTGTAATGTCAGCACTCAGGAGCCTGAGGCAGGAGGGTGGTGTGTTTGACAGGAACCTGGGTAAATCTCCAATGAGACTGTGCCACAGAAAAACAAACAACAAAATCAAACCAACCTATTGTATTCTATAGTTGCAGTTAAGTCTCGGATCTGTACGCCATGGTTTGTGGCAGAGTGTAAATACAGTATCAGTCACACCTCCTTCTACATAATATACTCTCATAGAACTTCAGTCCAAAAACAAAAGAAGTGAATATTGAATAAGTGAATTTGGAACTGTGGAATCACTCAGCATATCACAGGATATTGCACTTTACAGTACTTTCTGTGGGTTCTAGGCAGTGCATTTTTTTAAGCGTGTTTTCCAAACTTCAACAGAGTCAAAATCTCTCTATTTGACCTGAAGTAGTGATGAAAAATGTTGTCACATATATATGTGCATTTGATCACAGGAAAAATTGTTTTTTCATTCATTTATCTTCACTGACTACATAAAGGGAGTGACATGTTTAAAAATCATTTATTTTATGTAAAAGTTGGAAAAATTCTGTCAAATCACAGTTGACAAAAGACTAATACAAATAATGCCTACCCATCAGGTAGAAAAAAATGTTATCACTTTGTTGTGATAAAGTTAATATTCAAAATACATATAATTAATTGAATTAGACCATTGGATCATGTTTATTCTATCAATGATACTCCACCACACTCAATCATATTAAACATAAAAAAATTAAAGGTAATTCAAGTTTATGACTAATGAACTATTTTATTTGTGGATCCAAAAAAAAAAAATCTATTGTTTTATAAGACCTCACCAATAGGTGTCACTATTGGTGAGTTCAGCATAATTTTTAAATTATTTAGTATTTGGTCATGTAAAAGAATTATTTCCAAAGGGATACAAATTGATAATTTACCCATAATAAAAGGAATCTACTAGTTTGCAGAGGGAAAAAATGGAGTATAGGACTGTAACTAACAAGCATGATGGAACTACAAGTAGAAAAACCCAAGTGTGAATATTTCTGCTATTATTGCTGTTATAATATAATATACCCACATTGTGCTTGCTGAAATTCAATTTTTCCTTTAATACCTGTGAAATAAGAAAGATAATGAGTTTTCTTGTCCTCTATAATCTTCTACCTCTGGGATAAATATATGATTGGGTAAAACACAGCATTCATTAATTTTCTTTTGCCTTTAGGTTTAAGTTGTGCATGTGTGCGTGTGTGCGTGCGTGTGTGTGTCCATGCAGATTTTCCAGAGTTTCTGGGAACTCCTAGTGGAATATAAGGTGGAATTGGCTTTTGTTGAGGACCTTGAGCTAAACTGCAACCATTTGGAGGAAGAAGCCTCCACTCTTTGTGTTAAGATTTCAGCTTCCTGAGTTCCTGTGAAAATTACCAAGCCTTCCCAAAAAGCTACTTTGATCTGTAGATAAGAACAAGGTGTAACCTAAAGATGTGTATCTTAACAAACAGGATTGATGTAACTCCGCCCTGCCTGTGATCTCAACAGAGACATTCTTGTAAACATCCGTGAGGCCGGTCACTCAAGAGACCCCCGCCCCTCTCTCCTCAATCAAAACATCTGGTAGCCATAAAATCCATTTGGCAGCCATAAATCCCATTTGCCCACATACCTTCTTCCTGCCTCCCCTATATATACCTCTGTATGAATAATAATAAATTGAAGCCTTGAACGGAGTCTGAGGCAGGGCTTCCTTCTTTGTTCCTGTTTGTTCCCCATCCAGGTTTAGCCTCCCCTCGAGCCTCTGTTGAACCCCGCTGGCCGGGGCAGGCTTTTACTCCCTATTTTCATAGCATATACTTTGAAACTATCATGTTATGTGGACTTATAGCTTCACCTCAGCCCAGTAGTGTGGGACTTTTCCTAAAATCTTATTAAAAGCCACCAATGTTGTTTAAAGGAAAGTAACGTGTATGGAATCCCTTGAGTGTGATGAGCTGCGTATGATTCCAGTTTGTCACATCTGAATTTCTCTGTTCAGGAGCAGTCATCACCTTTAATAGAGTCAGTGTCATTAAGTAACCTCGAAACCTCAGGGTCATCAGGAGGAAGGTGAGTTTTAGGTTTCTTGGGAGCATAAACTTGCTTCTCTGACAAAAACACCACCAGTTTCATCTCCAGAGTCTTACCTTACTGGAAGATTAAGTCTGTTTGAGCAAGAAAACAAATAATTTGTGCTATTCTCATATGTGTGCTCTGTATAACCCTAGAAGATTTCTAGATAAATTTTCTTGAGTACTAAAAGAAATAACTCTTGATATAACAAATATAGAAATAAACTATTATGGTTAATTTTATTGAAAAGTCAAAGAAGTTGTGGCACTGATTTTGAAAACGACAATGGAGTAGTTAGGTAATATATTTTCATCAATTTATATGTATAGTTATTTATTAAACTTCTCCCCACCCTGGTCATTACTTGCTAATTGAAATTCTGTATGAGAATTTTTGTTTTGTTTATCAGTAGTATGCCTCTCAATAAAGCCCTTTAAATTTAGGTTTATCAAATATTACTGTACCATTAGTCTAATAAAGTCCCTGACTAAGTTTGGTGGTGTCTTTACAATGTAACTCCACAAAAGGCTTTTAGGTTATCCAGGGTTAATGGATGTGTTTGGATTCCCTACATAATGAATTACAGCATTTATCTATTTACAAAGTATACATTATGAGTTCTCAGCATGATTCTTCAATGTATTGTATGTGAAGCCTTAAAAACCTTTGTCTTGAGTGGGAGAGATGGCTCAGTGGCTAAGTGTACTGCCTGCTCAAGCATGATGTTCGGAGTGGACCTGAAACTGTCTGAATTTGAATCTACAGATCCAATTTGTATAGCTGGCCATGATCATACATGTCTGTAACTCCAGTCCTATAAAAGGGAGCAGAAACTGGGAAATCACCTAGGTTGTGGGAAAGCAGTAAGCTCCTGTGTTACTAAGAGACTTCAGCTCCAAATGACAGTTGTCAGAGAGTGATGGACACCCAGTTTTATACTCCAGCCACTACAAGTAAGTATCCCCTACCTCAAGTGAATGCATGGGGCACCACAAAGGCACATTTATGTGAACACACCGCACACACCCCTCTGACTTTCAACAATCATTGTCCCTTTGGTGATTTTTTTTTTTTTTTTTGGTTTTGGTTTTTTCAAGGTAGGGTCTCACTCTAGCCCAGGCTGACCTGGAATTAACTATGTAGTCTCAGGGTGGCCTTGAACTCATGGCGATCCTCCTACCTCTGCCTCCCTAGTGCTGGGATTAAAGGCGTGCGCCACCACACCCAGCTTGGTGAATTTTCTTTCCCTTTCTGGTATTTGAGTCAGAGGTAAGTGGTGAGTAGTCCACTCCCTAGACTTAAATTATTGACCCTCATCTGATTTTTTTCCAAAGGAAAATAATTATCATTTAAAATCAAGGCAATAGGATTTATTTCTGCCATGTTACAGTGATTGTTTCTACAGGCAATCAAAAATCTAATAACTGGGCTGAAGATATGGCTTAGAGGTTAAGGTGTTTGCCTGTGAAGCCTAAGAACTCATGTTCGAATCTCCAGGTCCCACATAAGCCAGGCTCACAGTGATGCAAGCATGCAATGTTGTACATACTCTCAAGGGGGTGCATGGTCTTGAGTTCATTTGCAGCAGCGGAGGCCCTGGCATGCCCATTCTCCCTCTCTCTCTTTCTTTCTTTCTTTCTCTGCCTCTTTTCCTCTCTCAAATAAATAAAAAACAATCAAATAACCAAAAGAATAGTGACATGATTCAAGTACAAATCACTTAGCATTCATAACCTCACAGTGGCTGATGCTACCTACACAATATTTCCATAATAGAGGGAAGAATATGATGAAATCAAAATAGAAGAGAGACAAGTTGGAAAGAAGAAGGGAGCCAGTGGAGGCGTGAAAGAGCAGGAAGAAAAGAGAGGGTGGAGAAGGATAGTGGCTCTTTCATTTATAATCCCAGAGTGCCTATGACAATTTAAGATGGACTCAGAAGAATCCTGAAGCTCATGGGCCAGCTACACTGGCCTTCTCAGTAGCAAAAGAACAAGGGACACCCTGTCACAAACAATGTGGTGCCAGGGGATTAACACCTTGAGGTTTTCCTCTGAACTCTAAATGCAGGCTGTGACAATCATGTGCGTGCACACACACACACACACACACACACACACACACACACACTGAAAGGAGTCCGAGGGTCTGAAAAGTACTCTTGAGCTTCTGTAGAAAAGCAAGATGATTTCTTCCCCCATCTGAAAGCACAAGGCTCTAAATTCAACTCTGTCATCAATTTTTGCATAGACAAACATTTCAACAATTATGTCCTGAATCTATGACTATATTTCAGAATATACTAGTTTTTAAGTTGAAAATCAGGCAGAAAAAAAATGGAAAACAATACAAGAAAACTGGTGCTAGTGCATATATTCTTATATCTGAATCTGGAAAAAATCATTGAGATTTTCATAATTATTATTTCTAATGCATTATTGCTTGTCTAAATATGTCTGCAATGGGTACAAGGACCTATTTCCCATCACCACTTTAAAGGCCAATGCAAAGATAACAAAAATCTATGACTGAATGAGCGATATATTACAACATAATGCGTTGTGTTTCTTTTAATCAAGTAGCTACAAAACTGGCCACAGTGGCTAAATGCCACTTTCCTTACCATGCTGTTGGTGATGTCTCATATAACATTATTGTTCCTAGTGGGCACTTTAAACTTAATTAAAGTGGGCAGTTTCTCTCTAACTCAGAAAATAAATCTGGCATGCTATCATTCAAATAGAAGCATGCCCCTGGTGGTCATCTATAATTGATGAAGCACAGAGAGGTCTGTGTTTTGTTTTTCAAACTGTATCGAGTAAAGCACTGTTAATTGGTCAAAAGAACACATATTTTACTTAATTCAGGCATTTTATCCTTTTATATTCAACATATAAGTAACTAAAACTCATATTATAAACTCGTAAAAGCGCTCAAAGTGACCATGGAGCATTCAGCATGAGATGTTTCTATCACACTCTCTAAGGCTCAGAGACCATGGCAGAAAAGATGAAAGAAAGGATGGAAGTGCCAAAAGTGGGGGAGGGGTGCTTTGCAGTGCTTTCTTCCAGCCACAAAGTAGTGGGTGCATGTGTGGCCCTGACTGTTGTATAATAGGAGTGCAAAAACCGACAGCAAAAGAGGAAACTACTTGAAAAGAAGACAGGGGTTAGTAAAGGGGAGGAGAGAGGAGAGGGAGAACACAGGAGTATGGTGAGAAGGTATTATGATCAGGTAGCATTGTGCATATGTCTTGAGGTTATCAATAATATGGTTAAAACTAGTATTATAATTTTTGAACATGCCAATATACCAGGCTATTGTCCTGAGGCAAATTGAGTTTGAAGCCACATATTTTTTTTGGCATATGGTGTGATTTACTTTATCTAGCCTTGAGTGAATTGACAAGAGCATGGCAAACTTAATAGTTGGGTGATTTTGGACAAGGTGCTTAACTTTTAAGTATCATATTTGCTAATTTATATTAAAAAATGAAATGGCTTCGCGGTTAAGGCGCCTGCCTCCTAAGCCTAAGAACACCGGTTCCAATCTCCAGTGGTCCCAATCTCCAGGTCCCACATTTAGCCAGATGCAAAGGGGCGCAATGCCGCACTTGACCACAAGGGGGCGCACACATCTGGATTTCGTTCACAGCAGCTGAGAGGCTGCTGGCGCACCCATCTCTGTCTGTCTTCCTCTCCTTTTCTCTCTGTCTCTCTCTCTCTCTCCAAAAAAAAAAAAAAAAAAAAAAAAAAAAGAGCTTGCAGCAAAACCTTCAGTACATATTTGAATATTAAATGTTGGATTTATAGAAAAAGACATATTTAGCAACTGCTACATATTGACAATCCTGAGTTCAAAGCACGATATTTGTTTGCCCTAAACAGGTAGTGATAAGTTATTATAGGTTAATTATATCAGGTAAAGATTTTGACATATTTGTCCACTAGTTACCAGCCGTAGACCTTTAATACCAGTCCCTAATGAATGACTTTTGTAGACAGATGAATCTTTGATGGACGGACCTGTAGCTGTAGGATTCATTGAGTGATGGATTCTTGGTGATGCTGACATCCTGGAATTTCTTGATTAATGGTGATGAATAAGGTATGCCAGCTAGTGACCCTAACTTCAGGAAGACAAATCAGAGAGGTCTAGGAGAAAAAGATGGTGTGACTTGGTTTTGGATTGTTGCAAAGGGAAAGAGCAGAAATTGAAACAGAGGAGAAGAAACAGCCGCTGACTATGATGGAGGAGACATTTGGGCCTGGACTGTTGCCACAGCTGGTGAGGAAATCTCATTTTTTTTCTAGGCAGCCAGTAAGACACTCCTGCGTATATAGATGTAAATCATCAATATGACCAAGGACATGATGAATTGATTATCACACCAAATTGGTCACATGTCCTTGGTGTTGGAGGGAGGGCGTACAACTCCATCTAATCTCCCAGTGGCGCTCTTCAATGTGCTGTCACAAAAATCGTCAGGAAGGATGGCTGGCAGGCGAAACAGCAGATGCCCTTCCACGACTTATTTTCCTACTTCCAAATTTGCACACCTGCATACATGAGCACCTATTCATTTCACCTATCATCAATGACTTAGTTCTCATTCCCCTACAGACCCACCTCTCCAAAAAAAAGACTTCATCTCTTCTCCTTCCACCTTTTCTAGAAAGAATATGTAACTATATCAACAGCTGCTGAGTCTTTGGGAAAGTATATGACAAGAAGTTCCTCTTTATATTGAATCAGATTTATCTGACGTCACTCTGATGCTTAAATTGATGGCTCCTCCTTTTGTTCCCTAAAATCCTTCTCTCTTATCCTCACCCGTGTTTATGAGACTTTCTCTGTTCTCAGTCTCAAGTATCCTTTTTCTACATAGTCAGCTCTCAGATTTCTGCATACACTTGCATATTTGGTCTCTGTAGGATTCCCAAGCCTGGGTATTGTACCACCTACTGAATATTCCTATATTGGCTATTTTTTCTTGTATATGAAATTGTCAAAACATGGTGACTGATTTTCAATTTTCCTTGCTCCTTTCTGTCTTTCCTTTGTTTTCATATGCTATAAATGGCAAGATTCACACTCACCTACTAAAGTTAGGGCATCCTTCTCATCCCTAATTACTACAGCACAAATCCCAGTGACCCTGCCAGAAAATTTCTCCTGATTTCAACCTTTCTCTTCTACACTAATATCATTAAATCTGTAAAAACCTGCCACAATCTCTAGTGTTTGCAATTATATAGCCTGGGGTAGTGACCCTGGTTTCATTGTTTTGCTTCCATTAATTCATTGTTCAAATTGTATGATTGGATCTGAAGCACAAAATTGAAACATTTCACATTCCTACTCAACAATTTTAATTAAATTACAATTTTATCTGAGAAAAATACCTAGATGATTGTCATGGCTACCAAGATTTGCATGAACGGACACATAATTGCCTATATTTCAACATATGCCCCTGTATACTCTCACTCAATGACAATTATATTTACCAAATAATTTCTACTCAAAGGCATTTTTCATAGACCTCACCAAAATGGTAGCACCATTCATTTCATTTTACAGTATTGAAAGTTCTATTTCATAACATACTTATAGTTTGGTACCACATTTTTTTTAATTTTTACATTGTTAGGTTGGGTTAATTCTCTCCATACTCCTTCTTTTCCACCATCCACCATGTCTATACATTGATCTCAAAATTTAGAAACCCTGCCAAGGACTTTGTTAGAACATTAACAGTTATTTTAAATAATGCTTAAAATAGTAAATAACCCAACAAATTCCTGTACCATACAGGCGTTCAATTATTTGAAAATAAATGCAAAGTATGTGAGCTACAAGAATCATTTCAATAATGTATGACTCTCTTCTCACCTAATTGTTTACATTCTCTTTACTAGATACTATAGACATTTAGAGACACAGTGAGACTTTTTCAATAGATAATCATTAAAGGAGGGGAATGTAAAAGGTGTCTAAGGTATATTTCCACCACAGTAAACTATTAAACAACTCATTTAAATGTGAGAACCTGAGCTGTGGAGGGAATTCATGACACTCACTGAACTCTTTATTCCTTTGTGTCCATTTTACAGTATGACACATGGAAGTATATTTATAATTTTTCTCTTAAAATTGAACTACCATGGTTAAAATAAAACATTTGATTCATAGTTAAGAGACAGAGTAAAATCGATACTGCTCTGCTCTGTCATTCTCTAATGTCATTGACTGTTTACTGACATGGTCATCATTATCTGAAATGGATGTAACACAATGGCGCGCATAGTGTGCCTACCATTTCTACTGAGAAAAAAAAAAAAAGAATGTACTTGTTTCATGAGCTACAATAATTTAAACATGCCCCACCAGTGAAAGGTATCCTTTATAATTTAGTCAGAGATATATGCTGCTGTGTGTGTAGCATTCAGGAAGCTGAAACAAGAGGATCCCAAGTTTAAGTCAAGCTTGGGCAATAATAACAAATATTTTTATTTAAATATACTTACAGGGCTAGAGAGATGTCTTATTGTTTAGGGCGCTATAAGCCTAAGGACCCAGGTTTGATTTCCTAGTACCCATGTAAGCTAGATACACAAGGTGGCACATGCATCTGAAGTTCGTTTGCAGTGGCTGAAGGCCCTAGTGCCTCTCTCTCCTTATCTGCCCACCCTCAAATAATAAATAAATAAATAAATAAATAAATAAATAAATAAATAAATAAATAAAATATTTAAACTTTTTAAAATATGCACACTGAAGAACACCTACAAAATCTATGCAATATTAGTAGCAAGAAAGCTTCTATAATTTTCAGTCTGCTGGAATATTAGGCAGCTCCAGTGGAGAATTATGGTAGCAAAATTAATGCAAAATACATATGTACCTTGAATCTAGTGGGTGAATATGTATGCAGTAGATGTGGTGGTGTGCCTCTGTGTGTGTGTGTGTGTGTGTGTGTGTGTGTGTGTGTGGACTGTGGTTGCAAGTCTACATGAAACACTATATTTTTTTACATGGATGTTAGGGAATGAACTCAGATTGTTGTTCTTTTGTGGTGAGTGCTTTTACCCACTTATCCTTCTCCCTGGCCTCTAGTGAATTTTTAAGCTCTGCATATTGTATTTCCTGTAAAGGAAAAGTTATTATTTTGTTGGCTTGACTCTACTTCTCATTGAGTGAATATATTAATATAAATATTGTCTGTGTCTTCAGTAGAGTTGCCAAAGGTCATGTTCTTCTAGCCACAGTGTTGAATATGGGGAAATAATTATTGATTTACCTTGATGTATTACAATTAGTAGAAATGCATGCTCCTCATATATCAATACTAAAATATAGTGGATGTAGTTAACTCACTGAAAATGTACGTAACTCACTAAGTGATAAATCTCTCCCGAACCTTATAAAAGTAAACTGTCTTTGTTGAACAAGAATGAGACTTACTATTTACCTGTGTTTTTTTCCTAAGCATATCTGCTATTTTGATGAAATATAAGGCACTGCTATCAAATCATTGAGGTACTAAAATCATGGAAAGAGCTGGAGTGTATGGAAATGAATGTCTGAATTATTAAAGGCATAGTAATAGGTTTTCTGATTTGCCAAGTTTATTTCTGCTGTTAGTCACAATGATCGATTCTGGTCACCATCCTAAATGTCAATAATCATTGTTAGTTGTTTAAAACATAGCTTGAAATTGAACTAGATTCTGCCTTTCTTAAAGTGAAGATTTATGGCAGTTTCAAGATATTTTTTTAAATGTTCTCTGTATTTCTTGTGCTCTGCTCGGTTCTGTGGAAAACCAATTTTCTTGTAAAAATTGTTCTACAACATTAGCATGGAACATGGGCCAGAATAAAAATTACCTTACAAAATATGTGGAAAAGTTCATAGAAAAAAAAAAATCAGTGTTGGACTACAGAGGCAGTTGAGTTGATAAAGTGCTTTCCTTTGTAAGCATGAGTACCTGAAACCACTTTAAAAAAAATAAAAATAAAACAAACCAAAGGGGTGGGGTTGCATGTGCTCATGGTATCAGAACTAGAGTAAAACAGGTTCCTGAGGCTTCCTTCCAAGCCAGTGTAGCCTTCTTAGTGACCTCCTGCTAAGAAAGGCTTTATCTCAAACAGAAATGAGTAGGGCTCTTAAGGAAAGACTCCCCCAAGGCTGTTCCTTGTCCTTCACATATGTGTGTATACACACATACACACACCATTAGCATTTACTGTTGAGAAAAAAGAGTTTGTATGAGTAATTTTGGGCTATGCAATTAATAGTAGAAACTGGTTGTAATTGGTCATGCTTGACTATTTTAAAATGCTATATTTTAAGATTACCAAAGTGGCCAAACATTAACGTTAATGACGCAGACATTGTGTTAAACAATCGTTGGAATGGCCGCTTTATTTGTCAGTCTGTTCCTTTTCACTATCATGAAAGATGAAAAATATATAGAAACATAGACTATTGTGGTAATTTTGAATAAGAAATGATGCCCCCAAAGCATCATGTGTTTTATTTTTTATTTAAATTAGTTTTGCTTATTTATGAGAGAGAGAAAGAGAAAGGAGAGAGAGAATGAATAGATATGGGTGTGCAGCTGCATATGAATTCCAGATGCATGTGCCGCTTTGTATAGCTGGCTTTATGTGGGTACTAGGGAATTGAAACCAGGCCAAAATGCTTTGTCAGCAAATACCTTTACCACTAAGCCAGCCAGTGGTTAGTGCCCCCTCTTGGCTTTTTATTGTTGACAAATTTATGCCTCACCTTGTGTGTCTGACTTTACGTGGTTACTGGGCAATCAAGTCTGGGCAACCAGGCTTTTTGAGCATGTGCCTTTAACTGCTGAGCCATCTCTCCAGCCCCAATTTTGGGTCTTTTGGTGGTAAATGGTAAGGCAAATGATCCTCCCGTGTCCATGCTCTATGTCAGGACGTAGAGTGACATCATCACGATGAAGAACTGGGCAGACTCCAGCTTTACTATTCTTTTCCACAAAAGAAAGTGTTTTAGCATTGAAAGGGGAAAAACAAAATAAAACAAAACAAAACAAAACAAAAACAGTAGTCATTGGCTTAAAATACTAACTATGTGAAGGTTAGCTCTTACTATAATGAATCAGTTAAGCCAATGAATACTGATTTATCAGTGACAAAATAGGTAGATGATCACCTATAAAACCATGTTACCTACCAGAAGTATTTGATATTTTTAATTCATTTGACTTTTTTTTTTTGTCAGAAAAACTCAGAAGGGCATAAAGAAGTAAATAACACAGAAACAAGAAAACAAAACTGCATTTTAAATGTTAAGAGAATTTTGTGACTGGTTTGATACAAGAGAGAAGTTAAGGTTGTAAGAAACAAATTCAAGTCCATACAATCAAAAGTCTAGAGTGTGCTGGGCGTGGTGGTGCATGCCTTTAATCCCAGCACTCAGGAGGCAGAGGTAGGAGGATCACCGTGAGTTTGAGGCCACCCTGAGACTACATAGTGAATTCCAGATCAGCCTGAGCTTGAGAAAAACCCTACCTCAAAAAAAAAAAAAAAAAAAAAAAAAAAAAAGCTGGGTGTGGTGGCACACACCTTTAATCACAGCACTCGGGAGGCAGAGGTAGGAGGATCGCCATGACTTGGAGGCCATCCTGAGACTACATAGTAAATTCCAGGTCAGCCTGAGCTACAGTGAGACCCTTCCAAAAAAAAAAAAAAAAAAAGTCTAGCGTGTTTTCTTATGTAAGACAGATACTAATTCAGTTAAAACAGTTATCAAACACCAACATCTATTCTTCTTAAGTTGAATCTGTTTGGCTGTCAAATTTTACCATTCCCTAGGTGGCCAACAAAACTATATCTTTTAGCTGGCCTTAAGTCAGAATGTATAATACCATAACACTTCCAACATATTAGATATAGATTCCTTTTAGGGCTTTAAATATTATAATGACCTTTACTAAAATAATGTAACCTTTCCTCTCTACAAGGTATCTAAGTGGGCTCATGCCAACTTCCTTACATAAATAAAAGTCCTCTCCTTCCAGTCTTACACCACAGAAATTATGCACTGTATAACCTCAGCTTCCTCTCTCCGTATTATTAATTAATGACACTCAGCATATTAAAATTGATTCTTTTCTTACCATTTGAGATTTCTTTTTTTGAGGCTTAGGAGCATATTTGGATATGGGCTTCTTTCTCCACATAATTGTGAATATCATTCCTTCCTTTCACCTTCCAACACACAGAATCATTTTCACATATGAATGATTGGAGACATATAAGACTGTTTGCAGAAAGAAAGAACAAAAATATTAAAAATATTTCAGGAGTGGAGAGATGGCTTAACGGTTAAAGTGCTTGCCTGCGAAGTCTAAGAACTCATGTTCACTTCTCCAGGTCCCACGTAGCCAGACGCAGTGACATAAGTGCACAAAATGGCCCATGTGCCCCAAGGGGACATGCATGTCTGGAGTTCTTTCTCTCTCTCTGCCTTTTTTTCTCTCTCAAAATGAAAAGAAATATTACAGAGAAGAAACTTGCAGCAAAAACAAAGGTAAGATATGGTCTACTAAAGACAATAACGGAGATAAGGCATCATCTAGCATAAAGATGCAAAGGCAGAGAATCCCTGCTCTAAAAACAGCTGTGGCTGACATTTGATTAATTCCTGTTGGGATCTGAGGTACTTTGTGCAACAGGAGTGTTATTTGTTTGTTCATTAATTTATTCACTCCTTCATTCATCTTATGTTTATTTCATTGAATAAATGAAATGGAAACATTCAAGAAATGATTAAAAAAAAAGTTAGATACCAAATTGAAAAACCAGATGTGTGTGTGTGTGTGTGTGTGTGTGTGTTTGGATTTTCAGATCAGAACTAATTTAAAACGAACATTTGACCAAACAGATACAGAGGTACAGCCATGTAACTGTAATCGATACTAAGGTGTGGACACTTGCCAGCCTTCCAGATAATTCCCGTGTCCTGTCACACTGGCTTCCCTACCTGTCAGGAGGGCCCCAAACAACCACAGACAAGTTGTCACTACAGACGTATTGTATGTAGCTGTTCAGTTGTAGAATTCATGAAAATGCAAACATACGACCCAGTGTTATATTTTGGCATAAAACCCTAAATAGTGATCATGTATAATGTTAACAAGGATTTGTGTCACTCATGCCACTTCGAGAAAGGCTGCACTCCACCTCAGCTGCAGTGACCTGAAAATTGGCTGGGGCTGGCATCATCTGAACGTCCTCTCCCGTGAGCGACAGCTGAGGCTGCCTTCTGGCTGCAATTTCACTCACCTCTTGATGGGAAAAGTGCTGATTTTGAAGGCATTTCTTAAAATAGCCACAGAAATCATTTTGGTCTGGCTTTTTCTTACTCAGACCTTTATTTCAGTGATTTTTTTTTTCCTATGCTCAGTGCAAGCAGCTTGATTTTCTTAATATCCTACTGGGTAAATATATGGCACTGTTTATCACTTCCATTTGTGGGTAAACATTCACGTTATTTTCACTTTGGACTTTAATATAAATATAATTGGCATATCATGCAAAATGATCATGTAATTTTCTTTGGTAGTCAGACGTGCTACCATTGTGCATGGTAAATGTAGCAATTAATTTCTTTTGAATCATGCAGTGACTGATGCGTTTCTGGTTCTGTAATGAGTTACCAAATGGTTGTTACCATTTCACATTCTGATAAAAATGTGTGGTAGTCTTAGCTGCCAAACACATTTATATCATTGGTCTGTTGGCTATACAAAAGCATCTGCTTGTGGTTTTCATTTCTATTTCCTGAAAACTTTTGATAGTGTATTTTCAAGTGTTCACGGACCATCTGGTTTTTGTAAGTGTCTGCTCAAGTTGTTTGCATAATCTTAATGAATCATTTTTCAATTCTATTTAGAAATATTATTTTACATAATATATTTTTCAACTGAAAAATGAAATAGAGAAAGTATTTCATCTTGGGCTTTTGATTTTGTATTCATTTCTTAGTGGTGCTTTGTAAAGATCAAATGTTTTAAATCATTGATATTCTAATTTACTATTTAAATTTGTGATTATCTTGATCTGAGAAATATTTGATTAACCTAATATTGTAATGGTTTTCTCTATGTTTTCTTCTTAAAGACCTCGAGTAACTGACTCTTTAGTTCTACTCTCCATTTCTAAAGAATTTCTTCACACAGTGTGAGGTAATTTTGAGCTTCACTTTCCCTTTCAATTTCATAATCAAAGAAGAAATCATTGTTTTGCACTGAACTTACATATATAAAACCACATGTAAACACCCCCACACACTTGTATAAACTTGGTTTTCTGCCATGTTCTGACAGTATCTGTTAGTTTACATGTGTACCCTTAAGCAGGAATCATAGTATATAACTTATAATAGTACCAAATTAACATTTGAAAGAGTGTTAAGATTGCTCTGGCCTAGAGAGAGCTCAGTGGTTAAAGGCACTTATTTGCGAACCCTGATGGCCAAGTTCAATTCCCAAATTCCCACTTAAAGCTCGATGCACAAAGTGGAGCATTCATGTGGACTTTATTGTCCCCATGCTTACTCTCTCAGCCTCTCTGTGTGTGTGTCTGTATATTTTTCCCATTTTTATAGGAAGTTTACAATCAATTCTCAATTTTTATAAAAAAATTCACAAACAGTTTCTGATTTGGGTTTTGTTGACTCTCCACACTAATTTGGGCAGAATAAGGATACAGACTGAGGAGGAAGCAGTCACGGGTTGTTAATTTTCAGATATCAGAATTTACCAAACATCTCATTTTCTGACTTATAATTTGATCCTTTATTATTATACAATACACTTTACATAATTTCAGTCTTTTCATGTTTATTGAGAGTTGTTTTCTCAGCCAGGTTTGTGAATTTTCCATGTGTGTTTATAAAACCTATGTACAAAGGCGAGGAGAGCTCTCATCCTTGGGTCACACAGCTTTCTGTTTACCATCTGGCTGATATACTTTACAACACATGGATACTAGTACTTTTGTAAGCATCAAAGGATTAAATTATTTAGCACATTTATCTTTTACATTGCTTTTGATCCTCCACTGTAAATGTAAATCCAAGTTCTCACTTTATTTATTTATTATTTAGTTACTATTTATTTCAGTTTATAAAATTCTCTTTAGTATTTTGTGTAGTTTCCATATGACCAAGATAAACTTCCACAGTTCCATTTTTCTGCAACAAAGACTTTCTTTTCTTTTGACCTAATATTCTTTAGCCATTTAAAACTGTCAATCAGACTTTTATCTTTTTCTCCAGTTTTATGATGTTATTCTTCAGTTACTGTGTTCGAATTGTTTCTGACAGTCTATATTGAATCCTACTTTTGTGCCTTACATTCTTCCTTTTAGAAACATTTTATTGACTTAAATTCTTTATTTATGTTCTTCAGTAATTTGACTTTGAGATGTTTGCTAAGGTTTTGTATTTATTTTCCCGATATTCTTTTCACTTTCTCCCTCTCTCCATCTTTTCCTCTTTTCCCTCCCTTCTTTCATTACTTCCTTTTCTTCTGTCCTTTCTTTCATTTTTATTTTTTCATCAAGGTCTGCCTCTATGCCTGGGCTGACCTGGAGCTCACTCTGTACTGGCCTCAAACTCTGGTATCAGCAGCTAAAGGATTACCACACCAGCTTAGAACTTTTTTTTTAGTTTCTTTGATGTGTGGGTTTACAGTTCTTTTAAAATATGTAAAATATTTTACTAGTATTTCCCAAGTATTTCATTTCATTTCTTTTCTTTTCTTTTCTTTTCTTTTCTTTCTTTTCTTTTCTTTCTTTCTTTCTTTCTTTTCTTTCTTTCTTTCTTTCTTTCTTTTTTTTTTTTTTTTTTTTTTTTGAGGTAGGGTTCCACTCTGGACCAGGCTGACCTGGAATTAACTATGTAGTCTCAGGGTGGCCTCAAACTCAGGGTGATTCTCCTACCTCTGCCTCCCAAGTGCTGGGATTAAAGGCATGTGCCACCATGGCCAGCTCTCCAAGTATTTCTTGATTACTCTTAGTTTGTCATTTTGTATGCCTTCTGAATTAGTCAGCCTGATATTGTTCTATCGGTCACTTAGAAACTTTTTAACCCCCCCCCATATTTGGAATAGTTTCTATTACTATGTCTTCAGTTTGACTATATTTTGTTTGATAATGTTTCAAATGATATTATAATATGCTACCTTACAGCTCAGTAAATGTCACTTGTTATTTCTTACTTCTTTTGCCTGTTGCTGCTCATTTTGTCCACGTTTATTTTCTAACATAAACAAGAACAAAAAAACTATAGGACAGACTAAGAGGGATAGAGGAATACAAAGTATAGGGATGGTGGCTTTAAGGAATCAATATTCAGACACGGAGTAATATTAAGCCCTAATTTCTACAGGACTGTAAGGTGACTGAAAGTCACAGCATGGGATAGATTTTATAAATAAATAGATGATGAGTTTAGAAATTCACAATGTAGAGAAATAATGAATGATGGAGAGGGAAGTGTGAATTACTCTGTTTGGTCAATGGATATTACATATGCATTAAATCATAACACCATACCTCATCAATACATACAATTACATCAGATAACTGAGATAAGTTTTTACAGTACATGAAAACACATATCCCTGAAAACTAAACATTCAATCACTTGTGAAATGGAATATAGTGAGAGAGCCATAAATGCCATTACATTTCAAAGACGTTTAGCCTATAATATGCAAAACAACCTCTTTTTGTTAATGCAAACAGAATGAATTAGTTTCTAGAGGCATTTTTGGAAGTTTTATAGCATAAAAACTATTTAGAGAAATTTTGTATAGTATTTAGGAATTAAAAACTGTATTCAATATTTTTCTCTTCCAACAATGCCATCATTCAATTCTATTCTTAGTTTAAAAGTCGTCTTAAGGAGGAACCTAGCCAAGATTAACAAAAGCAAAAAACAAACAAAAAAACCATAGAATTACTATATTCCTTGTTTGAACATTCTAGAAGAATTTAACCTGTAGGAGTCTGAGCTTTGGGTCATTTCTTTCCTTTCCTTTCCTTTCCTTTCCTTTCCTTTTTTTCTGGTCTTAAATCTAATCAAAGGAAGAGACCTGAAGTCCAAATTTACCATTCTGCCAGTTACAAAAGGTAAGTGTTTATTTAACTTTCCACGTTAGTCTTCTTTTTGTTTCTTCTTAAGAACACTGTGAGAGAAAAAAAAAAATAGGAAGAATATGATTAAGTCAATTGCTTTGACCGAGAAAGGATTATTAGTGCAAAATCAAAACTCCATCCCTGCCCCACCTGGAAATTTTCTATTAAAAATGGTGAGGCAACTATTAGTAGCAATTACTGACATTTTAAATGTTTAATTTGCTAAGAAGTTTGCACATAGTAGATCACTTAATTCTCACCTCCACCTCTGTGGCCGAGCAGAAAAGTCAATTAGGTGGACTGGAATCGGCACTTGAACTTAGAGTTATACTCAAAGCCCACTGTTGTCATCACACACCTGTCCAGCAGACAGGATGCTCTTGGTCTTAAGTGGAAAATCTTGAGTCATGTAATGGAGACTTTTGAATCTGATGGTCACTGGAATTTAGGCATTTTCTTTGTTTTTAAATTTTATTTCATATATAATATAACAGGTTATATACTCTTTTATCCCCTTGCCCTGGCCCTCAAAACCCTGGGGGCCCTCCCCCATGGTGTCATGTTATCCACTGTGGGGCCCGAAGGCCTCAGTCTCTGTAGGGTAGCAGGGGACCTTGTCTGTGGCTCTTACACAATCTTTCTTCCTCCTCTTCCCCAGTGGTTCCTGAGCCATGGCAGTCCTGTTGGCCATCTGATTTTGAGTTCAGTTCTTTGTAGCCTCTAGATTTCTGCTTTGATAGGTTTTATTTTTTATATTTTTTATTTATTTAGGAGAAGGGAGGGAGAATGAGAGAGAGAGAGAGAGAATGGGCCACGCTAGGGCCTCTAGCCACTGCAAACAAACTCTAGATGCATGTGTCATCTTGTGCATGTGGCTTAGGTGGGCACTGGGAAATCAAACTTGGGTCCTTGGGCATCACAAGCACATGCCTTAACCACTAAGCCACCTCTCTAGCCCTTTGATAGTTTTTGATTGATCACCATGTCGGACACAGTCACCCTAGCAGGCTAGCAGTAAAAGCAGTATTCAGATTCTGTTGCAATTTCTCCTGGGCCCCTGTAAATGTGGTAGAGATGGCACATCTAGGCAGGGTCATTCATCTACCTTCTTGTCTTACGGCTAGATCTTGGCTCTCCTCAATTCCCTCTGCCGTCCTGTAAAATAATACAGATTCTCAAGGAAGAGGAAGAGCTGCTTAGGTTAAAGAGGGTATGCAAGGTTATTTGAGAGACAGTTTTGGTGTGCGGGCAGGCCCCCATTCCAGAGAGCAGTGTGGGCTTCTCTCTGAATTATGAGTTTCCTGACCATGGGATTCGGAGGTGGTTCCCAGTACCAGACATGAGTTCTCTCTCACTGAGCGGGCCTCATGTCCAATCAGGGAAGAGCTGGTTACCTGCAGAGGCTGTGTGTCACTATTACACAAGTATGTACTTCTTGTCTGGCTGGTTGATTTCATGGTCTTCAGGGTCCCCTGCTTATTTATTCTGTTGGTGACCACTGACCTCCAGCAGCTCCCATGAGGCTAGCCGGGGGTGGGGGTGATAGTTTCCCTTAAGTGCCAGCATGGTGTCCCAATGTTCTATGACTACAGCCTGTGGTGTGTTCAGCAATAGGGTCATACCTTTTTAGTTCTGGCAGGTAATCAAGTATTTCAGCAATGGCCTACATTTTGGGAGGACCTCATAGTTCTGTTTGGCCAACCAATCACTGGTGGGGTCAATCCAATTCTGGGGCTGGGATTTATGATGAGAGTCCATGGTTTTATGGTTAAGCTTTCTCCACCTTCCGTCTGGACTGTTTTTTTTTTTTTAATTATTATTTTTTTATTGACACCTTCTATACTTACATACAAAAATCTTATGATATTTCCCTCCCCTCCCCCATTCCACTTTAGAACTCCAATCTCCATCATATCCCCTCCCTCTCTCCATTAGTCTCTCTTTTAATTTGATGCACTGTTCCTTTTCCCCCTTTATTAGTGGTTACATCTTGTCGAATGCTAGTCAGAATGAGGGTTTTTATGGAAAGGATTCCTGTTTTCTTACCCCTGCCCTTTCAAGCCCCTCCCATCCCTGATATTTTGTCATTCTGCTAACCAGTCAGGTAACTCTTCCTCTGTTCTCTCCCTATCTCTTCTCTCTACTCCTCTTATTCTAGTTTCATGCTCATAATCTCTGGTGCTTACTGCCATTTGCACTCATCTCCTATTGATCACAATTAGGAATCACAGATAAGAAAGTGAATACAATGCTTGTCTTTCCTCCTGTGTGATCTTACTCAGCATGATTTTTTCCATGTCCTCCCATTGTCCTGCAAATTTAGTTGTTTCATTTTTCCTTACCACTGAGTAGAATTTCATTGTGTATATGTACCACATCTTCATCAACCATTCATTTGTTGATGGACATCTGGGCTGATTGCAGTTCCTGGCTATTATATCCCGGTCCTTGGACCATTTGGAGTTGATAGATTTGTGCAAGGTTAAAGGATGGAGGAGTTCCAACTTCAGTGTTATGCACGTGGCTATCCAGGTTCCCCTGCACCATTTGCTGAAGACACCGTCTTGGCCCAGTGAGCACTTTTGGCCCCTTTATCAAAGATCAAATAACTGTAGTTACTCAAACTCATATCCAGATGCTACAAATGAACTCCAGATGTGCTATGGAGAATCAAATCCTGGCCATTAGGCTTTGTAGGCAAGCGCCTTAACTGCCAACTCATTTCTCCAGCCCCCAAATTTCTTTTAATTACTTTCTTTTGGCTGAGCTAGATCAGGACAGCGTTTTTCAATATAGCCTGGGCTTGCCTGGAACTTGCATTCTTTGTGCCTTAGCCTCCCAAATACTGTAATTACAAGTATGCACCACAATATATCACTTATTTAATTACTTATTAGTTGTTGCATATATGCAAATATATTTTTTTTATTTAATAATATATATTTTGGTCACAGGAGCTTAAAAATGGTATCAAAATAAAATGTATAACCATGATGATAATGGTGAGTATATTCAAACAATAGCAGTATTCAAAAAACGATGCTTATTATTCTAAAACTAACTTAAAATTCTTTATTTCTGTGTATAGTTTACTTCAAGTGCATTAAGATTCTGCAAATGTAAAATTTATGAATACACATATTTTAATAAATATAAACACATATATGAAATAAACACCAGCACAGACATTATTTGGCCATCTCTTTCTTCCTGAGTATGAGAGTGGATCCTAATAATTTTCTTCACTTGCCAATTTAATCCATACTATGTAGCAGATACAGTAAGACAAAAGTTTTTTTTTTCTATAATACTTTTTTCACCTATTATTTCGCTTCAGTAAATAGCTCTTTATACAAGTGTTAAAAGTTTAAACTCTGCACATTGAAAGTCAATGGTGATCCAAATATCATCTAAAATTACTGTCCTTTCAATCACATTTCTCACTATTTCAAAATATATAATTAATGCATTATACTGCTTTTGATTAATTCACTTCGTGTGCCCCTCATGTAATCCCCTCTTTAATATTTAGCTCCTGTGTCCCTCAATACTCTGGCTGTTTTTATACATTATATTTGCCAAAGTTAATTCTGTCTTTCAATAAGAATCATTTTTATCATACCATTTTGTTGAATTTTAAGCATGCATAAATTGTATAAGTATACACCTTTTCCAACATCCCAGTCTACTACAGAAACCATAGAGGTCAATATATAATTGGAATACAGTTAAAACTGCATACATACAGAAAGGACAATGGGAACCCAGAGGAAATAAAAGCCACTTCTCTATGGGTAAGGAGAAATGTCATGAGGAACTTAGGAACTTCAGAGTCTTGGACCTATCCGAAGGTATTTTCATATAATAGTTCCAAGTTGATGACACATAATTCTTAATTAAACATAGAGAAATAATCTTGTTTTCTGAGAAAGATTGAAGATAGTGCTCTGTTTTGGATATAATATTCACTGTCTCAAGTTTACATTCTAATAGAGCCCCTTTCTGACCTGCAGCCAGCTTCACCAGGGAGACTGTCCTCTCCCTCAGCAGTTGGAGTGTTTACATAACCCTGGGGAGAAGTCTTATGAATCTTGTATGCTCTGAGCTTCCAGATCATGACATGTTCCTTTAGTGTCTTGTCTTGGCTTACCTTCCAGCTCCAAGAGAGAATGTTTCCAGTCAAAATACAGGACTAGACTCACAACACACACATAGACCCGTATGACTGGGGGTAGCTTGATGTCTGTCTTGTAAACCAATGTGATTACAGTTGGCTTCACTTGCTGGAATGCAGCTGCAACATTGTGGGCATTGGGGGGAAAATCAAGAAGATTGTGATACAAATCCCTACAAGGACTCATACTTCTCTTGAACCCAAAACCTTATCTAAAGTGAGGCTTTTAAACTTCAGAATCTGCCTCTTTCAATACTGTTCAATTATGTATCACATCTATCACAGCAAATTTGCTTACATACGGTTTTACCCTTATTATTATTATTTTTTTTTCAGAGGTAGGGTCTCACTCTAGCTCAGGCTGACCTGGAATTCACTCTGTAGTCTCAGGGTGGCCTTGAACTTATGGAAATCCTCCTACCTCTGCCTTCCAATTGCTGGGATTAAAGGCATGTGCCACCACGCTCGGCTACCCTTAGTTTTTCCATATCCTCTTGTTAAAAAAAAAAAAAAATCAAATCATTACCTCAATGTTATGAGCTTCTATTGTTTTTTCAATTATCTTGTCATTGTGTTATATCTTTACCTTCTCAATGTTCCTGACATGATTTTTTAAAAATTAGTGTAATTTTATTTAAATTCCTTTAAATATATTTTAACATAAAATATTGTCTAAAAACTTCAGGTTGACTCTCTAAAATACTTAAAGTCAGGGACAATTGGGATTTTTTTTTATGAGAAAGCTATTTAATACTGCTAATTACCAGAAGGTGAGACTGAAGAGATAAACAAGTGTGAACAAGTAAATTCATGTCTGGCTTATTTAGAAAATAATGAACTTTATTGAACAAATACTGGATATCATTAAATAATTTTGATGGAAAAATAGCATAATACGAGTGATTACATTAGTGATTAACTCAACTTTGTCAAGACACCTGTGACATGATTTGGAGCACAAGAACACTGATTTGGGAAGAACCAGAGTGGAAAGTAGGGGGAAAATAATCACCAAACACATCAATTGATGTAAGAGAAAATGGGGAAAATAATCACTTTAAAACACATCAATTGATGTAAGTTAATTCCAGTCAGCCTGGAAATGAGACCCTACCTCAAAAAATAAATAAATAACATTAAAGGGGGTTGGAAAGATAGCTAAGTGGTTAGGGCTCTTGTCTATGAATTCTAAGGACCCAGGTTTGATTCCCCAGTACCCACATAGAGCCAGATGCACAAAGTGGTGCAAGCATCTGCAATTCATTTGCACTGACCAGGGGCCATTCTCTCTCTCTCTCTCTCTCTCTCTCTGTATTAAATAAATTAAAAATAAATAACTTTGAAGGGGATAGAAAGGGAAAGAATATGTAGAGAAGGTAATTAAGTGAAGGTGAGAAGAATAAGAATTCATAGGAAAGTGAACATCTAAAACAGTTATGATGGAATGTTTTTTTTTCTTTCTCTGTGTGTGAGTGTGTTTGTGTGTGTGTGTGTGTGTGTGTGTGTGTGTGTGTGTGTGTGTGTGTGTGTGTGTGCAGGGACAGGTGTGAATGTGGAGGTCAAAGTTCAACTTGTGAATGTTGTCTTCACTACTTCCTTTGAGGCAGAGTCTCACTCTGCAATGTTTTTCCAGGCTGACTGGTCCCTGTTGCTTCCAAGAGAATCTCTTGTCTTTGCCTCTCAACTCAAAGTAGATGCACTGAAATTACAGACACTGCTACCATGTCAGGCCTTTGCATGAGGTCCAAAGATTTTAATTCGGGTACTCATGCTTTCACTGAACCACCCTAGCTTCCTCCTCCTCCTCCTCCTCCTCCTCCTCCCCTCCTCCTCCTCCTCTTCTTCCTCTTCTTCTTCTTTTGAGAGAGACAGAGACACAGAGAGAAAAACAGTGAATGAGCATGCCAGCAGACTCTCCCAGCCACTATGAATAAATTCCAGACACGTGCTCCACCTTGTGGGCAAGTGCGGCATTGCACCCTTGCGTCACTGCTTCTGGCCAAATGTGGGACCTGGAAAATCAAACGGGTGTTCCTAGGCTTTTAGCAGTCA
The DNA here is from genome assembly GCA_036365145.1 of Orientallactaga sibirica. Lineage (NCBI taxonomy): Eukaryota > Metazoa > Chordata > Mammalia > Rodentia > Dipodidae > Orientallactaga > Orientallactaga sibirica. Next base: position 18,640,894 of record JAEOAD010000025.1, read on the forward strand.
GGTGCCTTAACTGCTAAGCCATCTCTCCAGCCCAAACAACCCTAACTTCTATTGTGTAGCATAATAATAATGAAATATTACTAAAATATATGAGGAAAATAAAAATAACTGTTATTTTTATCAAAGTAAATTGGCAATGATTTCTCTCAGCCTTGACTCCTGTTCTCTCATGATGGTTATTCTTTTCTACCTGGCAGAAGAATGGTATTATCTTTCTAAGGGGGGCTATATCTTCTTTCAGTAGGAAAATGGGATTTAAAACATTCTTCTTATATGTGCTATTTTCAAATGCATTTAACTCTAATGCCATGGCAGAGTGGTTTGTTTCAGGCAACTTATTTCTCTACCTTCAACAATTTTCTAAGCAGATTGTTTCTGAGCAGAAACAAGGACTGCAGTGTGTGAAGACCCACACAGCATGCACTTTTGGATTGATTATTCCCCTTCTTGCATATGCTGTGTTTGTGAAGCTAGAGAAAGAATGAATGGAGATTCTCAAGGAAGAGCTGAAGATGGGGAAATGCTCAAATCCACCATCAGTGCTAGTAGCGAAGGACCGACCATACACATATGCAATCAAGGGATTGCTATTTCTCAACAGAACTTAAACTTAAAAAAAAAATACTACTGATATCTCTACAATTAGTCACATGTTTTAAGCAATTCCATCACTTAAAATACTTTCATTATTGAAAATGAACACAAGCTCACACTGTTAACAAAAGCTCAATTAGCACACGTCCATTGCTTCAAAAAATAGTTTGTTAAGTGCTCTTGGTCTTGTACGGATCTTGCTTCATTCATTTACTCTGTCAGTGTATCACCTTGAACTGGCACAAGGCTGTTCATATTTTCAACTTCGATTGATGCAGCTAAATATTTAAATAGTTTATAACTAGTTGCAGAAATGAAAACTACTCTTGGCTTTTCCTGAGTGATAAATTTTACTTTTCTTTACTGAGATTCATTGATTTGTTGAAGCAGCTATCTGGTTGCCTTAACTTAAATAACATAATGGAGAATTCAGAACCATGGATTCTAGATAGTTCAAGATCTTAAACTGGGAATCATATTCAAACATCCTGAGTCCAGGCCATTAAGAAAAGTGTAGTTTGATTTTGAATCGCATTTTCTTTAGAACCAGATTTTAAAGCATTCTTTAAAGAAATAAAGGAAGAGAAAGTACATTATTAGGATCATGCCATTTGTTAATTCCTGAAAGATCATCTCACTTCTTCTAGAAACTCTGCTACATTACTTGAGGTGTATAATAAAATAAAACCACTTTTAAGTATAAAGAGCTGAAGATCAAAGGGACTGTGAATTGCTGAAGGTCACTGAGCTATTGTGAGTTAGGTTTTGAACCTAGAGTTCTGTAACCTGTGCATGCTCTCCAAAGTCTCCCATGATATTTTCAAACAGATGTAGCTGGGGCTATTTCCATTTCTCTTGACAATCCCACTACTTCTTAAAGACACATTTAAAAAAAAAAAAAAAAAAAAAACTGCTGCAGAAATCCCCAACAAATTTAAGTTCTGAGAAAGCATCTGAACATAGAATTGATGACTATTTAGATTAAAACCAATAAAAATCACATATATAGCAGTGCCATTTATTTTTTTAAAAAATGTGTGTTTCTGTAAGATGCATCCATGCCTGCAATCTTGTTATAATGTATATTGGCTGGCTTCAACTTTCAAAGGATTAGGAAAGAGCAGTCCCATTTGTATTGCTGTACATGCACAGATCAATAAAAAAAAAAAAAAAAAAAAAAAAGGTTCCCTGAAGGTATGATAAAAGCTAGTGGAGATTCAAAAAGACTCTCAGAAATACAGATTAAATCATATAGGGTCACCTGCATTGTCAGAGAAAATATAAATTTATTTGAATGCACCAAGTCTGAGAACACTTATAAAATAAGTGGCAAGAATATAAATTTGGGACAAAAGAGCTTGTGCATCACTGAAATGGGTAATGTAGACCTGTTCTCTGTTATAACTCTTCCCAGGCTTTAGGAAAGCTGAGGATAATTGCAAAGCGGCCTTGGCTTTGAGGAGTGAGTGAAGCTCATTTTATTCCATAATAAAAGTATACATAGAGCCATAAAAATATCTGTAACTAACCTACTCAAATCACACTGACTGATGTGCATCAGAAAAGGGAAGAAGAGAGGAAAGTGTGGAAAATATACACAGAAAAACTTTAATTTTAAAAATTAGTCTTGGCCCTACCTGGACAAACAAACAAAAAAAAATAGCCTTAAAGATATCCTCCAGTAAAGTCACATTTTGCAATATTCTGTCAATAAACCTCTTGTGTTTCCTCCAAAGTACATAACGCTCTAGTTTTATCTTCCACAAGATCACTCATAGTTTGATTATTAATATTTAAATATACACTGTATTACAGGTAAATTATAGATCTGTCTTAAAGTACAGCATGTAGGCATATTTATATTTACAAAATATGACAGTTTGATAAAAAGGAAAAAAAAGAAACTATAGACTCATGTGCATTTCCAAATGTAGATCAAATATCTGATGCTATTTAAAGAAAAGATAAGCAGAATTTATATATATGAAGTCATTGTATTATGAAAATAACCAGCATTTTTGCTGTGAAATCTTTAAGGAAAGTTATAATATTGAAGGATTTTTTGGAGGATATATATGTGTGTGTGTGTGTGTGTGTGTGTGTGTGTGTGTGTATTCCATTCAAAATAATATATTCTGCACATATTAAAATTAAATTTAAATATCTATATTTTCTTATGCATTAGTCTAACCAATATGCTTAACACTTTCTATTAACATATACTGATTCTCCTATGAATATACACACAAAATCTGCTCTCAAATTTACCAGAACATGAGTCATTGGATGCAGAAACTTATCATTTTATATTTATTAAATGTATTGTAATACACACTGAACAGGTAAGTTACTGTACATGTGACACCTGCACCTTCAGGCAAATTATGCAAAGCTATTTCTTTTTCAAAAGCAAATAAAGACTATGAAGCACAGAATGGTAAAGGGGTTCTAAGCTGAATGTCAATCTCTCTTCACCAAGTGCCCCTGAACAAGGATGACCTATGATAAAACACACAAGTGGGGTTGAAGAGATGGCTTAGTGTTTAAGGCCCTTTCCTCCAAAGCCAAAGGACACAGGTTCAATTTCCCAGTCCTGTTGTAAAGCCAGATCCACAAGGTGGCACATGAATCTGGAGTTCATTTGCAATGGCTAGAAGCTCTGGCACTCCCCCCCCCCTTTTTTCTCTTTCTCTCTCTTCCTTTCTCCTCTGTCTCAGACAAATAAATAAAATAATAAACACACATACACAAACACACACACACACACACACACACACACACACACAAATAGTGTTAGGTTGTAGAACAGAATGAAGCAATTTGGTCGAGTCTAGACGAAGCAGAGGAAGACTTAGTTTTAACAGCTAAGGTGTAGAGTAAATAGGAGTGGTGGCTTAATTGGCTTAATCCAGAGAATGAATAATGATGATGGTGGATATAGGATACGTGCCCAGGAAACAGAGTTCATGTTATGTTATCTTCATGTTGGGGCACATGTGAAGGGCTTAGAGGGACAGAAATGCATCACCAAGTAAAGAAGTGGTGGAAGACAAAGGAAAATCTCTGCTGTGTTTAGCTTCAAAGAATAATAAAATAATCCAGTTTTCTGTAATTCTCATATTCTCAACAGATAGTAACAACTAATCTAAAATATACCCAGATCGCTGTCAAAGGCTTGGTATCGTTAAAAGAATGTTTAACAATGTGGGCTGGAGAGATGGCTTAGTGGTTAAGGCGCCTGCCTGCTAAGCCTAAGAAGCCAGTTCCAATCTCCAGGTCCCACATTTAGCCAGATGCAAGGTGACACAAGGGCACAATGCCGTACTTGCCCACAAGGGGGTGCACACATCTGGATTTTGTTCACAGCAGCTGAGAGACTGCTGGCGTGCCCATTCTCTATCTGTCTCCTTCTCCCTCTCTCTCTGTCTCTCTCTGTATCTCTCCAAAAATAAAAAATAAAATAAAAAAAGAATGTTTAACAATGAATGCAATTGAACAGAGACAAATCTAGTTTTTTTGAGGGGTGATGTGACTCTTAGCTTTTCAGAAACTGAGCAATAAAAGAAACATCTTTCTTTTAATATTTTTATTTTATTTTAATTTATTTGAGTGAGTGAGAGAAACAAGAGAGGCAGAGAGAGAGAGAGAGAGAGAGAAAGAATGGACACATCAGGGCCTCCAGCCATGGCAAATGAACTCCAGATATATGTGTCACCATGTACATATGGCTTATGTGGGTCCTGGGGAATTAAACTTGGGTCCTTTGGCTTTGCACACAAGTGCCTTAACAGCAAGCCATCTCACCAGCTGCAAAAGAGACATCTTATATGCTGACATTAATAAGGGTTTTATCCCAGGTCTCTGAGAAAGGCATGCATGGATTTGTCTTTGTTTATTTAATATTTTATTTATTTGCAAGAGAGAGAGACAGACAGACAATCAGACAGAAAGTGGGCACACCAGGGCATCTAACTGCTGCAAATGCACTCCAGACAAATGCTCCACTTGGTGCAATTGGCTCTTTAGGTGGGTGCTGTGGAATAGAACCTAGGCCATTAGCTTTGCAGGCAAGTACCTTCACTGCTGAGCCACCTCTCCAGCCCCATGCCTGGATTTTAATACTTGTGGTAGTTTGAATATATGGCCCCTAATATATTCAGTATTTTACTAGTTTGTAGTTTGCATCTGCATCCACCTGGCTGGAGGCAATGTCACTGGGCTGATCTGAAGGTGTGGTGGTGGGTTTGAGATTTCAATCTAAAGATATGCAAAGTGTGTCTAGCTGGAGTTCCTGAAGTGTGTTGTGCTGTGTGGCCTTTGCCTTTTGGCTTTTTCTCTCTTGCCTGGTCCTGTAAGAGCAGGCCAGCTTCTTCTGCCATTATGGAACATCCCCTGGATCTGTAAGCTTCAGTAAATATCCCTTCCTCCATAACTGTGCCGGGTCTGGAAATTCATCTCATTGAACCAGAAGCTATCTGCTACAATAATGAAAAGTTTTTTTTTTTTTTTTTTTTTTTTTTTTTAATATTACATGCATCTTATAAGAAATAGAAAGCACAGTTCTATTTTTTTTTTCAATTTTTAAAGAAAATGCTTTAAGAAGTCAGAGGGTAGAGTTAGGAAGGAATCTAAAGTTTAGTCAGCCTGAGAGTAGAGACATCTTAGTCACTCTAATCTTGCCTTTGTTTCAGAATCTAGATCTGAACAGCTTATTAAAGAAGTTTCCTAAAGGTAAGATTTTGTAAGCAACATTCTGTGACTGCTTCTTCATTAAAATGTAAATGACCAGGCTGGAGAGATGGCTTAGCGGCTAAGGCACCTGCCTCCTAAGCCTAAGAATGCTGGTTCCAATCTCCAGTGGTTCCATACTCCAAGTCCCACGTTTAGCCAGATGCAGTGACGCAAGGGTGCAATGCCACACTTGACCACAAGGGGGCGCACACATCTGGATTTCGTTCACAGCAGCTGAGAGGCTCCTGGCGAGCCCATCTCTGTCTTCCTCTCCTTCTGTCTCTGTCTCTTTCCAAAAAAATATATATATTATATATAAATGACCTAATAAAATGTACCTACCTCTTAACCATAACATTCATTTGGTTCAAAATATCTAGTGAAATATATAAAGATCTTTATATGAATTAAATTATAAAACAAAAATTTATTTAGGTAAGAATGAATTTTATTAGAACACTTACAATGACTATTATGATAGAGAGAATTCTCACAGAAAACAGCATGGGTGGAGCTAAATAATGGTAGAAAATCACAGGTTACAGGGGAATCGAGTGACTAGGTGACGTGGCTGGACTATAGCAAAAAGTTGGGTTTGTTTCTATTTCAGAGCTTGCTTATGTTCCCAGAGCTAGCTTAAAATCAATGACTGGCCCATTTCATTCTTGTGCTTACAGTCACCCAATATTTTACCAATGAGACTATCCATGTCACACTGTCTGCTTGATGACTATGGTCACTTGAATAGATGGCCCCAAATATATTCCGGATTTTATTAAAGTTTGTGTTTAGATCTGCAACCTCCTGGCTGGAGGAGGTGTCACTGTGGGTGGATGCTAGGGTCCAGCCCTAAGGTGGAGGGGTGGATTTGGAATTCCAGTCTAAAGATATACAGAGTACTGGAGTTCAGCTTGGAGATCCTGAAGTGTGCTTGTTTGCTTTTTGCTGGTGGCTCTCTTTCTGCCAGGTCCTAGAAAATTGGGCCAGCTTCTTCTGCCTTTATTTAACTTACCCTGGATCTGTAAGCTTCAATAAATATCCCTTCCTCCATACCTGTACCTGATCTGGAAGTACATCCCAGCAACCTGAAGCTGTCTGCTAGAATGATGTATCAAAAATGTTTGAGTTTCCTTCTTAGATATCTGTATTGTTCCATTTATGTATGTGTCCTTTTTATGACTACACCCTGTTGTTTTGGTTACTATAAATTATAATAATTTAAAATAGGATATATGATGCCTCCAACTTTACTTTTAAATTTTACTTTTATTTATTTATCTGAGAGCAACAGACAGAGAGATAAAGAAACAAAGAGAGAGAGAGAGGAGAGGGGAGAGAGAGAGAATGGGTGCAGCAGGGCCTCCAGTCACTGCAAACAAACACCAGATGCATGTGCCACCTTGTGTATCTGGCTTACGTGGGTACTGGGAAATTGAGCTTCGAACTGGGTCCTTGGCTTCACAAGCAAGTGCTTAACCACTAAACCATCTCTCCAGCCCCAACTTTACTTTTTATTTCTGAAGATTGCTTGGCCTGTGTGGAGAGAGAGAGAGAGAGAGAGAGAGAGAGAGAGAGAGGGAAGGCAGAGAGAAAAAGAGAAGACATCACATCGTATTAGAGAAAGTGCATAAATTTGGATGAGATAAAATTAACATTTTGTACTGATGAAACAAACGTTCAACTAATCATTTATCAAACAAAAAATTAAGATTAGGAAGGATTTGTGCATGCTCTTTTCATAGGTAAAAAGTATGATCGTTTTGATTTGCATCTAATTCAAATAACAGGGGTGGTTCATTGCAGTAAGTCATTTTCTGAAACTACAAATTATGGCAGACTAGATAGATAGATAGATAGATAGATAGATAGATAGATAGATAGATAGATAGACAGACAGATAGATCAAGAGGTCTTAATGTTTCAAGCCTTTATGCATGACTTCCTGACCTTCTTATGGCCAGCCACCATCCAGAAACCCGTCAACAGTCATTTAAGACACTCTAATCACTCAGCAAACTCCAGTGGGTTTCATAGTTCTGTCTAAGCTGCTCATATTACACTCATCAGGAAATTGCAAAAGCTTTAGCCATACAGAGCACAATCATGGAAGCATATGTATGTGCAGATTGGCATTTCACACTTGTACAAAATGGACTCTCCGAAGACAGACAGGAAAAGACAAACCCAAGGAACATGATTGAGTTTGATCAAGGCGAGAGTCTAGGGATGGGCTTATGACTCAGTTTTGGAGGGCTTCCCTAGTATGCCTGAAGGACTAGGTATAATCCGTATTACAGAAAATGTAACACAAAAAGGAGATGCACAGAGAGAGAGAGAGATAGAAAACTCATTATTAAGTGGAAGGAGTAGGATCCACTGAGGTTAGGCTACAAATGGCCTGAGGAATGCTTGGATAATGAAACAATGTATTTATACCACTGTGTTTATTATCAACCAAAGAACTATACATTAAAATAGGTAATCATTCCACTAATTCATATAGCTCAGAAAAAATGTAAAGGCAATAGAGTTGATCATAGAAAATATGAAATTGAAGTCTCCTACAGAATCTCTTTCACATCCTCCAAGGTCTACTTTGTGGTTGAGCAAGTTGGTGACTTATCTGTGATTTATGAAAGGAAAAATATGTTCGGTGACTGGAAAGAAAAAAAAAGAGTCATATTGTACTGAATGAATGAAATACTGCAACCTCATCGCAGAACTGATTTAACAAACCACCATCGACTGAATGTCTTATGGGCACCAGAGCCCTGATAATCCTAGTTCTGGAGGCTGAATCATGTCACTGCTGGTTCAGTGTGTGGTTGGGGCCCACTTCCTGGTTCAGAAATGGTACTTTTTTTTTTTTTTTTTTTTTTTTTTTTTTTTTTTGTAACCTCTGTGCTTGGATGATAAAGGGAACACTCCAGGTTTCTGTAATACTGTTCTCAAAGGAACAAATCAAATTAATTAGGACTTTATTCTCATGACATAATCACTTTCTAATGGTCCCGCTTCTTAATATTACTTTGGGTGAGAGAATAGTTTTGTGTGTTTTATTTATTTTGCACATGTTTGTAGGCAGGGGAGTGGATACATGTGTATGTGCTTATGCAGCAACCCATGCACTCCACTGCACTGTGGTGGCTGGAGGGGAGCATCAAGTGCCTTCTCCACTGTTTTTCCACCCATTATAACTTGAGCTTGAGTCTCTTAGTGATCCTGAAACTTGCCACTTTCTTTCATGAGCCCCTGATAGTCTTCAGTATCTGTGCTCCATGGGACTGGAGTTCCAGATAGGTGTAATCATGTCCAAGCTGTTTTTGAATCAAACTGAGCAGCAGCGCAGGCCTCCTCAGCCCCTCATGCTTGCTCCTAACTGCTGAGCTTTCTCTCCAGACATAAGAATTTATTGTTATCATATTCTTCTTATTTTAATTTTTTTTCAAAAGAATCTTTTATTGTGTATAGTATTTTTGAGTATGGGTGAATGTGCTGTGTGCATGTTCATACAGATGTGTGCACAGATGTAGACAAATTTTTTAAAAATTTATTTATTTATTTTTATTTATATGATAGAGAGAGACAGATGTATAGAGAGAAATATTTGGCATGCCACGGCCTCTAGTCACTGCAAACAAACTCCAGATGCATGTGTCACCCTGTGCATCTGGTTGATATGGGCACTGTCAAATTGAACCTGGCTCCTTAGGCTTCTCAGGCAAACCCCTTCACCACTAAGCCATTTCTCCACCCCTAGAGGAATTTTTTTCTATTTATTTATTTATTTATTTATTTATTTATTTATTTATTAGAGAGAGAGAGAAAGAGAGAGGATGTGCCAGGAACCAACCTCAGGTCCACATGCTTACATGGCAAATACTCTTACCTACTGAGACCCACATGCAGTTCATGAGGAAGAGGCAAGATTCATTCCATGCCAGGGTGCATGGGGCTGGGGTATATAAGAACTAATTTACCTATAAACTGACTGCTCTGCAAAAATTAAATTTAAAAATGACAACACAGTATTGAAAATTAAAGTATAATGGTATGTAAAGTACAACTCGCAGTTAGTTGACAGTTCCTCATACATATATTTTGCAGAAGGTTTGATAGTGTAATTATACACAGGAAATTCTGATTCTGTTTTTGCACTTATGCTATTGGTTTATTAAGTCTTCTCCACTGGTTGTTATAGCATGTCAATCATTGCAAAAGACATAGTATGAGAGTAATAAACTCAGGTAATAGTTCACGTGTGTGCTAATCACATCCTATGTATGCATTCAGTTCACACTGGGCTTTTAGAATCTTCACACATTTTGGCTCTAGTGAATATTGCTAAGGTGACTACAACATGGTCATATATCTTAAAGAGCCCGATTGCAACTATTTTAGGTAAATAACCTGAAATAAAGTTTCTAGCTCATATGATAGCTCAGCAATAAGTCCTTAGCTTTTGCCTCGGGCAGGTAATCAAGTGCTTTGACAGAAAGCTGTCTTGATTTGGGGACCTCGTAGGTCTCTCTGATCAACAGCTCAACGTGGGTAGAAAACAATCTCTGGTACTGGAAGTGACAGGTCATAGACAGAAAAAAAGAATTATTTTAAGCTTTGGTTTCATCCCACCCTCACCCGGGGCCCTACCTTTCAGGTGCTCCCCCCTTCCTCCTTTTGAGGGTTATATGTTTTAGGCTATCTCCAAGGATAAAAGTTTCTATGGTATTAGTTCATTTTGGATTTAAGATTGTGTTTGTCCCCTCCCCCCAATCTCTCTTCTCCCCCCAAACTCTTCCATCCCTATTATCTGGGCCTTGAGTTGCCTATCAGGAATGTCAGCAACTTGAGCAGGTCCAAGTTAGGAACCAGAGGTAAGTGACACCATGTGGTGCTTGTCTTTCTCTGATTGTGTGAGCTCACTGAGTGTGATCTGTTCCAAGTCTATCCATTTTTCTACAAATCTCATTGTATCGTTTTTTCTTAGTGCTGGGTAGAATTCCATTGTGTAATGTACCATGGATTTGTTATCCATTCATCCAGTGATGGGATCTGGCTTGATTCCAGTTCTTAGCTATAATGAATTGAGTCGCTATAAACATGTCTCAGCAATGTCTCTGTGCTGATGCATGGAGCATCACAGGCTAGCGCTTCACTGCTAAGCCATCACTCCATCCCTCTTTCCAGTGTTTTGATCAGGAAGTGCCGTTGTTTTTTCTCAAAGGCCTTCTGTGCATCAATTGAGATGATCATGTGAAAACCCAAAATATTTTAAAATAATTCAATCCATTCTCGTATATATGATACAGAGACAAACTATCATTTAAGGCCAGGAAAGATGGTTCAGTGGTTAAATGGGATGTTTTGCAAAGCCTAATGACCTCAGTTTGATTCCCTAGTACTCATACAAAGCAGATACACAAAGTGGCACGTGCATTTGTAGTTCAATCGCATTGGCAGGAGTCCCTGGTATGTTCGTTCATTCTCTCTCTCTCTCTCTCTCTTTATCTCTCTCAATATAAAATATATAAAATATTATTAAAGATCCATCAATCAAAAAGAATAGAGCAACTATTGTATTTAGTTGAATTTATCACTCATCCCACAATTCTCATTCCTTCTTTATATTTTACGTGTGAAGTACATTATGTATTTTTTCAGAATAATTCTGACTATACCAGCAGGTTATTATTAAACTAATTTTACAGGTAAGGGACTTGAGACAGAATAATTTTTTTGATTTTTATCAGGGTCTTGCCCAAGGTACTAATTAGGATGTTCTTGGAAAATTTGTGAGACATTCTTTACTCTTAAAAAATAATATATTCACTTTTGTGAGGCTGTTTGAATATCTGGCCATAGTCTCTCAATCAGTTTAAATTAAGTTCACTTTATATCATTGAAGAAGAAAATGTGCTTTTTTTTTTTTCCTCCTAGACTACCTGTGGTCCAAGAAATGGAACTGATGGCAGATAGATTGATAAAAGAAAAGACAATTTATATTATTATGTGTATATTCATGCAAATTCACAGAAAATGAGTGAAACTCATGAAGCACAGAGTCTCAGCGGCTACCCATATTTTGACAGGAAGTGGAGGAAGGTTTTACTATATGATAATTTGTGAAGATATATTTAGGATATATGTGAGGGAACTGATGAAAAATAAAGAGTGTTTATAAAGTTTGTGCATGAAAAGACAGCTTGGTGTCAACTCTCCATGTCTGATGATGAAAGTCACCCTTCTCCATTCAGTACTGGGAGGACCCCTCCCTCAAATTATGATCTGCATTAAGGAGAATATGGGGGGACCGAGAGTTCTCACTACATCTACTAATTCTCATTCACCTTTGGCTGTAAATAACCCTTCTGCCAAAGCGGCCTCTTTGGGCTCGTATGGTATGGACCCCTTCTTTATGATCCACAACACATAATCTTGGCAGTTTAAATACATACTGTCTAGTATGTGGTTTCTGTATGGATTTGTGGTTCTGTAGTGTTGCAGTCAGGTTCCATTCCTGGCAGAAATCATCTAACCAAGAGCAGCTTGTGTGATAAAATATTTATTTTGGCTTACAAACTTGAAGGGAAGCTCTACGCTGTCAGGGAAAATGATGACATGAGAAGAGGGTGGGCATCACCCCTGGCCAACATCAGGTGGACAACAGCAATAGGAGAGTGTGCCAGACACTGGCAAGGGGACACTGGCTATAACACCCAAAAGCCCGCCCCCAACAATACACCGCCTCCAGGAGGCGTTAATTCCCAAATCCCCATCAGCTTGGAACCTGGAATTCAGAACACCTAAGTTTATGGGGGACATCTGAATCAAACTAGCACATGTAGTTATAAGAGGCACAATCCAACCTCTTTCAAAATACCATACCTTCCAGCTCTTAGGTCATTCTTTGATTAGTATGACTGCCAATGCATCAGAGTTTATTCACGCCTTCCATGCATTGGTGAGAAGCGAAGGAGGTAACTTGACTGCATCCAGCTCTATCCCTTTAAGGAGAATACTTTGAAACTTCAGCCAGCAATTTCATTTTATGTCTTAAATAAACAACATGTTTTCACACACGATAATGGAAGACAGCACTAAGGATACTGTATTTCATAGCAAGGAGCATTACTACTCTGATGAAAATGAGGTTCTGTTACCAAAAGAAAAAAATGAAGGGAAGAAAGATGTGTGACTATACTTGATCTTTGTTCTTTGCCCTTCCATGCTAGTACTCACTGTTGCCTACCCTGATCATCCTTCTTGCTTCTGGGCAGGTGACGGACACAAATTAGATCAGCAGGACATATTTGCCCTTTGGATACCCATTAGCTTTAGCCAATAGGAGAAACATCCTTCAATGAAAGAACTAACTGGAAAACAGGCACCATGTTCACATCCTTCATTGAAAGAATTAAGTGGAAAACGGACACCATGCTCTGTTCCTTCTGGCTTACCATTTACATTGGCAAATATATTGAGCTCTTGAAGACCAGATTCTGCAGAACTACCAGTTCTGATTCCTACCACTTCACTTGCCTTCAGGCCTAGACATGGTAAAAGGCTTTTGTTCTATTAATCCTGAAGTCTTCTGCTATCTTTACCTCAGCGATGCTTCCATAAATAGTTCTGCTTCTAAATGATGCCACTGTGGTGCTCTGAAGCCACAAAGCTCCCTGCTATTATTTTAATGTCCTAGTTGTTCTTGAGAACAGTCATTTCATTCAGTTGACCTTTCCTTACCTTGAGCTTGTCTGGTTGAGGGCATTTGACATTTGTTGTTGGGATGGTTTCTCTCTTAACACCTTGACACAAAGTTTCTCACATGCTAACATGATGGAATAGAGTGGCCTAAATTACTAGAAGGGTGGATTCTTGCTCTCAGTGTATTTCTTTCTTTTTTTTTTTTAATTTTTAAATTTTTTATATTTTTTATTTATTTATTTGAAGAAAAGAAGAAGAAGAAGAAGAAGAAGAAGAAGAAGAAGAAGAAAAGAAGAAGACAGAGAGAGAGAGAATGGGCATGCCAGGATCTCTAGCCACTGCAAATGAACTCCAGATGTATGTGCTCCTTGTGCATCTGGTTTATGTGGGTCCTGGAGAATCAAACTGGGATCTTTTGGCTTTGCAGGCAAACGCCTTAACTGCTAAGCCATTTCTCCAGCCCTCTTAGTGTATTTTTATGCAACACACATAATATTTGCTTATTAGTATCTCCCCAGAGTAATCTTGTAATAAGCTTTCACTGCAATTCTTCAAAGTTATTTTTATGAAAAAGCATTTTAATTTGTAATATGATTTATAATTTACATATATTGTTATTTCTTAGATTTTTTCTTTTCTAACAATCATTAATATAAACATTAAATTAATTCAATTTGGACTATAAGTGGCTATCAGTTTTTTTTTAATTTTTAAAATTATTTTATTTATTTTTGGAGAGAGACAGAGAGAGAGAGAGGGACAGGGAGACAGAGATGGGCACAGCCTCTCAGCTGCTGTTAATGAAATGCAGGTGTGTTCGCCCCCTTGTGGTCAAGTGCGGCATTGCGCCCTTGCGTCACTTTGCATCTGGCTAAATGTGGGACCTGGAGATTGGAACCGCTGGAGATTGGAACCAGCGTTCTTAGGCTTAGGAGGCAGGCGCCTTAACCGCTAAGCCATCTCTCCAGCCCGGCTCTCAGTTTTTTAGGAGACAGGCTTCACTGTTTTCTGAGTAGTTACTACGCTCTTCTAGATAATAGTGTAGAAGAATCCTGATGTCAACAGCAAATTTAAATCTATAAAAACAGTTTCTTTATACCTATTTCCTCTGAAAATTAGTGAATATTAATAGATGTCCGTTGCATAAGTGAATGAACATGTACGGGATTGGTTTGCAAAGGCAATGTGGATGGTACATTTATACCTGAGTTAAAAATAGACAAAGACAAGCTCTGATACCACATTGAGCTTTACTGCTAACGTCAGGAAGAAGTGCTTTCTGGTGCTTTACATTTGATGATGACATAAATGAAGTCATTTCACCTTTAGCTGTTAGACACATACTTTCTGCGGGATCCTGTTTCGCTGGGGTGTAGTATTTTTTTAAAAAAGAATATTTTATTTATTTATTTGAGAGAGAAAGAGGTAGATAGAGAGAGGGAATGGGTGCGCCAGGGCCTTTTACCATTGAAAAGGAACTCCAGAAGCATGTACCACCTTGTGCTTCTGGCTTACCTGGGTACTGGGGAATCAAACATGGGTCCTGTGGTTTCACAAGCAAGTGCCTTAACTACTAAGCAATCTCTCCAGCCCAGACTGTACTATTTTCTACAAAAGATGTTGCTAGAATGTTAATAGAAATATAATTAACCGTGCTTTGCTGCACCGGCACAGTGCAGGGATGGAAATTCCTGCACACTTTCATTACAAGAACTCCAAATGCTTACACATGATTAACAGAGATTATGTTACAGCGTTTTCCAACCTACCCATTAATATTTCCCCTTTGATTTCTGACAGCACCGCTTGCCTGCTTGTCACGCATTTCATAAATCCCACATTAATATCATCTCAAATTTTGCTTTTCCCCATTTGAAATGATGAAACAGCACATCTATTGAAGTACTCCTGTTGCCTTAAGCTCTGAGTTGCTGTAGAAGGTCGGGATGGATAAAAAATAACTTTAAAAGGAGAAGCTGATGGTAAGATACCTATGAAAAACCACATTATCACTACCCAGAAAACTGCAGGGTTAAAAAAGTAACTCTGTACAAACATCATAGAGTGGACTAACAAGTCTACATGCAGATGTCAACACCTTGGCCTTGTCTGATAATTACATTATGTCATGCTAATTATTTTCTATCATTGTAAGAAATATATGGAGAGGAGACTGATTATAACTAGATGGCTTGTTCTGTTTTTTTTTTTTTTTTTTTTGCAAGCTTGGCAACAGAAATTCAATGCTTCCCAGTTTTCACATAAAGCCTGTTGCAACACGGCACAAGTGTCTGTAATGTCAACAGGGCTATCGCATTAACCTGTGGAATTAGAAGAATCTGGAAACTTACAAGTAACAGGGGCTATAAAAAAAAAAAAGAGAACAAATTAAATCTTGTCTCAAAAGAATGGAAGGAGAAAAGAAGCATCTTGTTGCAGTCCTGTGTTTTCCACTGATATGCTGTGGGATGTGTCTACCCATACACGCACACACACACAAATAAAAAAATAATAATAATAAGACAGAGAAAGACAACACAAGCATCTCTGCTATGCAAAGAGTTCCATGTACTGCTGAGTAGCATGTGTATTCAGTTACTATGGGGATGGGAATACTGAAAATATCTGGTAAAGTCATTTTATCTATGATGCAATTTGTGTCTAAAATTCATTGTTGATTTTTCACTAGGATTATGTATTGATGGAGTATTGCAGTCACCTAGACTATTATCATGCTGTATACTAGTATTTATTTTATTTAAAAAGTACAAAAACATTTAGTGCACATATATCTATATTCATTACATCTTTTTGTTTGTTTGTTTGTTTTTTTGAGGTAGGGTCTCACTTTAGCTCAGGCTGACCTGGAATTCACTATGTAGTCTCAGGGTGGCCTCGAACTCATGGTGATCCTCCTACCTCTGCCTCCTGAGTGCTGGGATTAAAGGTGTGCACCACCACGCCTGGCTTTGTGTTTCTTTTTTTAATATTCTATTTATTTATCAATTTGATAGGAGAGAGAGAGAGAGAGAAAGAGAGAATATGGGCACACTAGGGCTTCCAGTCACTGCAAATGAACTCCTGATACATGTGCCCCCTTGTGCATCTGGTTTTACGTGGGTCCTGGAAAATTGGACCTGGGACCTTAGCTTTGTTAGAAAGCACTTTACCCACTAATCCATCTCTCCAGCCCCATTACATCTTTTAGATGGTCTACACCCATTATTAATATGTGATGAACTTTTTTGTGTGTTTTTTTTTTCATTTTTTGGTTTTTCTTTTTTTTATAATTTTCTTTTTTATTTTTATTTATTTATTTATTTTTGGAGAGAGACAGAGAGAGATAGAGAGAGAGAGGGAGAGGAAGACAGAAGACAGATAGAGATGGGTGTGCCAGCAACTTCTCAGCTGCTGCGAACGAAACCCAGATGCATGTGCCCCCTTGTGGTCAAGTGCGGCATTGCTCCCTTGCCTCACTTTGCATCTGGCTAAACATGGGACCTGGAGATTGGAACCGCTGGAGATTGGAACCAGTGTTCTTAGGCTTAGGAGGCAGGTGCCTTAACTGCTAAGCCATCTCTCCAGCCCCATTTTTTGGTTTTGCAAGGTAGGGTATTACTCTAGCCCAGGCTGACCTGGAATTCACTATGTAGTCTCAAGGTGGCCTCGAACTCACAGCGATTCTCCTACCTTTGCCTCCGAGTGCTGGGATTAAAGGCGTGTGCCACCACGCCCTGCTGTGATGAACTTTTTGATCTCCTTTGACTAATGACAGCTTAAAGACCGAATTCCATTTGCTTGATATTTAGTATTCTGTCCAACTTTGTCTTCACAAGTCTCTGCCAGTGAAGACTGTCTCCACCAGCAATAAAGGTTAGATATTTTGTTTTGATCAACTCAGCTAGTCTGTGTTATTTGAGGGGTTTTGCCATCTTTGCTGATTCCTACAATTCCATTTACGATTTTTGTGAGTAGTTTACATTCAATTTATTACTTTCCTTGACTTAGGGGTTTGTTAACTTAGCTTTTTAAAAATTTTTATTTATTTATTTGCAAGCAGAGAGAGAGAGAGATAGAAGAGAGGTAGATAGAGAGAGAATGGGTGAACCAGGGCCTCCAGCCACTGCAAACTCCAGATACATGTGCCCCTTGTGCATCTGGCTTACGTGGGTCCTGAAGAATCGAACCAGGATTCTTTGGCTTTGCAGGTGAAAGCCTTAATGGCTAAACCATCTCTCCAGCCCTAACTTAGCTTTTTTTTTAAGTATATATTTCTCATTTATTAAATCATATTTTTCAGGTGATTCCTTCTCTCCTGTGTTCTTTTGTTGTGCATGCCTTCCTTCTTTCTCTGGGCAAGTAAAATCCCTTTAGGTATCTGCTGTAAGGCCACTGCAATGCTCACTAATTACTTTAGTTTACACTTCTCTTGGCAAGCCTTTATGTCTCCATCAATTTTAAAAGATACCTTTGCTGGATATACTATAGTTGGTTGGCAGTTATTTACCTTTAGGGATGGAAACACATAATTTTTATATTTTCTTAACATTCAGAGTTTGTCCTGAGGTCATGTTACTCTGATGAATTTTCCCTTCTAATGCAGTTGTATCTTTTCTTGGTGTTTTAAAAAATATTTTTATTTACTTATTTGCAAGAGAGAGAGAGAGAGAGAGAGAGAGAGAGAGAGAGGAGAGATAGAGAGAATGGGCAGAGTTTTGGGATGCTGCAAGTGAACTCCAGACACATGCACCACTTTATGCATCTGCTTTATGGTTTAAGTGACAAAATAAATTTAAAGAAGAAAGGATTTATTTAGGCACACATTTAAGAAGACATATAGTCCATCACTACAGAGAAGCTATGATTTCAATAACATGAGATGTGATGCAGCTAGTGAAGTTCTACTTTCTATATATTCCAGGACATTTCAAAACCCCACCAGCATATCAGATGAAGTGCAGACACAGTAGCCTGTGCGGCCAAGTTACATTCAAACTACAACAGGTTCTAAATGTCCCTTGTGCTTAGATGTCCATATTTTCTCTTAACCTTGCACAATCTTCCACCATAACAATGTCTCTGAATACTTTCCCTATGGCTTTAGTTTACGTCTCAGCTCCTTCTTCTACTCTATTGATCATTACAGATTGTCTCTTCCTCATATTCTGGAATTCAGTTTTTAAAACAGATTTTATTGATTTATTTGAGAGGGAAAGATAGATAGAGGCAGATAGAGAAAGAGAATGGGAGCACCAGGACTTCTAGCCACTGCTTCGAACTCCAGACGCATGCACCACTTTGTGCCTCTGGCTTACCTGGGCACTGAGGAATCCAACCTGGGTCCTTAGGCTTCACAGGCAAACATCTTAACCACTAAGCCACCTCTCCAGCTCCATATTCTGGAATTAGTAAAAGATGTTACAAATTTTCTTGCATACTGTTGACTTCTTTGTCTTGCATCCATGGGAAATTTAACAGAAAGAAGATGAGAATGGGGTAGGCAAAGGATATTTATTGACAAAAAGATAAAAATGTGTCAGGGTAAACATGATTAGGATGTCAGCCAACATCCAAAGAAAAGAAAGAAATAAAGGAGAAAAATAAAAGTTATGTTTTTTGAGTGAGAACTCAGAAAAGCAAAAACTTAGGCTCTATGAAAATTTGTGGACAACTACACAAATCTGGGAACTTCTTGGGACACAGTGCAATACTTACTTAATAAAATACCTATTGGGGCTGGAGAGATGGCTTAGCAGTTAAGGCACTTGCCTGCAAAGCCTAAGGACCTAGGTTCGAATCTCCACTACACCTATAAGCCAGAAAAACAAGGTGACACATGCTTCTGGAGTTCCTTTGCAGTTGCTAGAGGTCCTGGTGACCCATTTTCTCTCTATAAGTGACTCTTTCTTGTGCTCTCTCACAAATAAATAAATAAACATAAAAAAAGAAAATAACTATTAAGGTAATTACTGTTCCCCCAATTCTTTAGCATGTTTGTAGATGATGGGTGGTTTCTTGGCCAGGTGGTTTCTTGGCCAAGGTGGCTCTAGCCTTTCAAGTGCTCAAAATTCTATGGAATGGCTATTGTGATGTTTCATTTCTATTGTGACCATGGAAACAGGAGGTGGAGTCCATCCTTCAATGAACTCCAAGCCTAATGTCTGCTACCCACTACATTGTGGTCATGCTTAATATTTTATTTATTGTTGTTTGAATGTCATACTTCCTGGTCTTGTCTTCCATTCCTGATGGTCTTTTTCTGTTTGATCTTGTCTGTTGATGATGCTTTGTACTATGTAGAAATAAAATTGATTTGTTGACCTTTTAATTTCTAGTATTTATATATTACTCTACTTTAGAATCTCATGTTTCTTTCTGAATATTTCACACCTGTTGAGCTCAACATTCATTTTCCTGCCTCTATCACCAACATTTCTGAACCTCTTATCTATATCCCGAGCTGATTTCCATACTTCATTCTTCTGTGTCCTCCCCTTCCCCCACCCCGGTCTCTCCCCATCTCTCTGTGTGTGTGTATGTGTGTGTGTGTTTTATATTCTCTTAGTTTTAGATTCCTCTTATTATTGGTTCCATGTATTGAAGAGCTGTGGGCTTTTAGAGTTGTCATTGGACTTGATTTTATAGCTGCACATTTTTATATTGTGTTTTGTTCCTCAGTAGGGGTATGTGTGTCATTTTTAGGTAATGGAATGGGTAAAAGTTTGGTGAGTAGTGAGTGAGTTCAACATTTAGTCCATAGTAGGAAGAATTCCAGGTCTATTTAGTAACTGAAAATAGAAGTTATTGAGCAATAACAAATATGCCACCTATAGCCCAAGGCAAGTGCTCTGCAGGGGTTTTTCTTTTGGAGAAGTTCTTGTTCATTTCCAGTGAGTTCCTTTCAATGTAGTTTGCTGGTATGTAATTCTCTACATAATGAAACAGGAATTTGCGGGTCCCCAGTAAATACACCAAAGTGATATCAAAATTGAGAAGTTCCGATCCACTGTGCCGATAATTCTGGGATGTCTCCAGATTCTTGTCTTATGGATGTAAAGGATGAAATCCACAGACTAGAGGGTCAGGGTTAGAAAGGTTTTATTATAGCACAGAACTTTAAAAGGGAGACCTTTAAGACAAGGGGAGCTTAAGGAAAGGAAGCTGAGCATAGCTCTTGTCCAAGGAGGCAAGTTGGTGTTTGAGAAGCCCCCGAATGTAAGAGAAGGAAGCAAGGCCGAGCTCTTCCTCAGGGAGGAAAGAAGGAGTTTGAGAATTCCGCCTCTATACTCAGGCCCATGCCCATAACACCAGCATTCAGGAGGCAGAGGTAGTAGGTTTGACATGAGTTCGAGGCCACCCTGAGACTACTTTGTGAATTCCAGGTCAGCCTGGGCTAGAGCAAAATCCTACCTTGGAAAATCCAAAACCAAAATAAGTAAATAAATGAAATGAAATAGAATTGAGGGCACAATGAATAGAAATGTAATGATGAGATTCTCTTTAGAATGCTTGTTTTCATATTTAAGATGCTCCTTTGTCTCACATATGAATACTATTGAGTAGGATGAAATGCATGCTTAAAACTAATCATGTGATGTTAATGAGTTAGTTACAAAGAATTCTGCCATTTGTCTATAAGAAAAAATGGATCGTTATTTTTTATAAGAAAGAAAAAGCATTAAGAAATCTCTTTCAATATTGAAGAAGAACCGAATTCTAAGGACAACATAAAGGAAACGAATATACTTTAACTTGCATTTTATTATGCAATTATTGACATACAATGCAGACATGTTTAAATTTCTAAGCATCCCTTTTATATTCTTTGTGATTATTCAAATACACGTACTTTCATTTGATTAAAATATGCAACTATGCATATGCATTCTTCCTTATCTTCATGCATTTTACATCCTATTTTTTGCCTTGTTCCAAATCTGCCATTCCTACCTATCCAATGGGTGGAATAATAGAGATGAGAGAGGGCATTCATCCCTTGGTAGCTGGCCAGCATAGGGTCACTAATGGCCCAAGGTACCTGTCCTTCAATAAAAAGTTCAGTTCCTTGCTAGTTAGATAGCACCAGCAATTCCCTTCCTTTGGGTAGTTTGAATGAGGCAGAGATATGCTGGCGGAAGGAGATATAAGAAAAAGAACTTGGACAATTGCGGAGCACAAGCTCCGTGAGGGTCAAACTGTCCTTCAAGTGACATATTAGAAAAAAAAAAAAAAAAAAACTAATGAAATGACTATGCATGACACAGCACATGCTTAAAATTATAGGATGATCAGATTATCCAAAGTGTTTCAAGAGCTTATCTGTCAATCAGGGCCATGGTCCATCACATTCTTTGTCTTACTCAATTATTTGTTCTAAAGACAAAGAACCTGGTTATTATGTCCTAGGACACCCCCAGACACCTCCAGAAAACATCTTCTTGACCTTAGGCAGTAAGTCGCCTCTCTGAATTTAGTGTGAAGGCAGAAGGGGTGTCTGCAGATGCCTTGACTGCAAAAGTGAGAAAATTGTCCTCTTTTATCAGTAGAACTAAGTGACTGGTAAATTGCAATAGCCATGTAGCAGTATTCGGGAAGCAGGTTACAAAAACCAGGAACACACTCTTGATTGGAACTTAGTGGGGCTCAGTTAGATTGAGGAGGACAAAAATCATTGAAAGGGTCATGATATGAAGATAATAATGAAGGGAAAGGCAACAACAGTGTTGAATAGGTAGATAGGTAAATTCTCTGCTCACATATTGCTGTTAAAAAACAATCTTAAGATGGAGTGGCATAATGTAGTGGGACTGTTTTGGTTTGCTTACATATTCTGTTAACCAAATTTTAGATAGGGTGGATCGTCTGGTGTGTGGTGTCCACATCTGACAAGGTTCAAAGAGCACTATGTCATGGTGGCCACTGTCCTGGTGACTTATTCTACCCCATGTCATTCTTTGTTTATACAGACTTTTTTAAAAAAAAATAATAGATTGCCACAAAGTGCAAAGTCTTCTTAATTTTTCCAAAAATAAAGAAGCCATTGGAGACTTGACTAAGGAAGTCACAGTATCACTTTGGGGCATTATATAAGACATTCAGATACAAAGAAATTGAGCTTCGTATCATTCGATGAGGAGTCTCAAATACAGCCATGACATTAAACTGCTACAGCTAGGTAGTAAGATTTGCAGACATTTAATAGCATGCTTTTTGTGTGTCAGTCCCTGTTCTAGGCAATTTTCATCTCTCTCCTAACTTGCTATGAAGGTGATAGTATCATAATGCACATTTGCTGCATCAAGGGTCCAAGTAACTTGCCTGTGATCACACATTCTGTGACAGCTTGAAAATTCATTGACACACACTCTGCTGCTCTCAGATCCTTTGGCTTAAATTACTATACTTACTGCCTTTAAGGTAAATGTGACCAGGAGATGATACAACCAGAAAGAAAGAAAGAAATCGAAAATAAGATCTCTTATACTCTTATACCCCAATAAAAAAGTAATTTTTCTTGCTCACAATATCTTTTACTGAAATTATCTCATAAATTGTGGTTATTTCTCTGAAACAATTCTTGTTAATTTTAGATAGAAACTATATGATACAGGTACATGACTTTTTAAATGAAAAAAAAAACATTAATCTGAGTCAAAACATTTGCATCCATTCATAGTTGTAATTGAATATAAAATATAGGAATTAGGTAGGAAATAAACAAAGACCAGTGGTTGGAAGTTTTGTATCCAGAGGACACCTGGAAATATGAAGACATTATGGGAAACAATTTTCAGGTCATAAAATGAAATTCATGGAAGGGCTGGAGAGATGGCTTAGCAGTTAAGGCGCCTGCCTCCTAAGCCTAAAGAATGCTGGTTCCAATCTCCAAAGGTTCCAATCTCCAGGTCCCTCGTTTAGCCAGATGCGGTGATGCAAGGGCACAATGCCGCACTTGACCACAAGGGGGTGCACACATCTGGATTTCCTTCACAGCAGCTGAGAGGCTGTGCCCATCTCTATCTGTCTCCCTCTCCCTCTCTCTCTATCTCTCTGTGTCTCTCTCCAAAAAAAAAAAAAAATCAAATTCATGGGTTAGATACAGGGTAAATACAGTAACTGAAACTAAGATTAATAGCTAGCTATTGTTTTATCCAGTAGAAAAGAACAGATAACATTATATAAATGCAGTGGTATAGGGTAAGTGATTCAAACTGCATTAACAAAATTGTGCAAATATCTTATCACTGCTAAGACAAAAAGACCTGAGATGTCTGTGAACAGTAGCTTTATAATTGTGTGTTAGAAGAAGCTTAGCAATTAGAAGAAAGTAGCTGCCTTATTTAAGATACAATTATAAATGATACAAGTACATATGTAGTTTTTCATAAATTTTATAATTATTTTTTATAATAAGTGTTATTTTACTTACTACTTAGTCCTAGGCACCTTTATGTGTTCTATTCTGGAGCATTCTCCATCACCAAACTAGTGAATGAAATTTATATGCATTTAGCTGGGCGTGGTGGCGCACGCCTTTAATCCCAGCACTCAGGAGGCAGAGGTAGGAGGATCGCTGAGAGTTCAAGGCCACCCTGAGACTACATTGTTAATTCCAGGTCAGCCTGGACCAAAGTGAAACCCTACCTTGCAAAACCAAAAAAAAAAAAAAAATTATATGCATTGAAATTTATATTTAACTCACCATATATTCTCTTCATAAATAAAGAATTTTTATCAACTAATTGTATGGTATATATTTAATTTTTGACCATGTAATACATTTAGACTTTCTAATACTGCTATCTTATAAGCACACATTATTGTTTTAAATTTTTGTATTTTTCTATAAGGAGTCTATTTAATATTTAATTTATATATCTTTAAACACCCCATTGTGTTATAATCCCTTTGCGTAGTCTTTTGTGAATAATGAAATCTGGATAAATAGTCCCCACTAAAACCACCATGATATAGAACTACTTAGGAAATAATAATAATGTGGTCATTTGGATCAGATGTTCCCCCTCCCCCAGACTTAAGTGTTTTGAATGTTTTTTCCACAGCGGGTAGAAATTTGGAAGGTGGATCCTTCCTGGAGGAGTGTGTTTCTGGAGGTAGGCATTGGGATAGCTTTCCCCCTTTTCGGAACTCTGCTCTCTTACTTCCATCTTCCAGTACTGTGGCAAAGAGTGATGTCCAACCTCTGGCCATGCCATGATTTCCCCTGCCTTTGTGAAGTTTCCCACAGACACTGCAAGCCAAAATACACCCTTTCCTCCCATCAACTGCTTTTGCTCAGGTGCCTTGTTCCAGCAACAACAAGGTGATTACAATAAGAATGCTACAAAACATCAGCTTGTTTACCCCTTCTTGTGGCAGGGAACTAATAAGCACCAGGTTAAAAGGCAAATTTACTAATAAGAAAATACCACACATAAAATAATTTTCAACCTTTAGTGCTTTATTATAAATTGGAATATGTCTTTAGCAGGGCAGTAATCTATATGAGGCTCTGAAAATAGAGACATGACAATTCATAGTGCAAAATCAATAGGGGGATACAGAGAACGAGACTGGTTTCAGTAACAGAAGGGTGGGAAAGGGAGGGAATATGGGGCTTGTTGCGGTCTTGGATTAGTGTTCCTCTGCCACATTCTACAGTGGAAGTGACTTTTAAACAATAGAAGCCTTATTGTCTTTCCAGCAGACGGATGCTGATCTGATCCATCCCTGATGGTGCCAGCAGTTCTCTGGGTGAAAGTTTTTTCCAGTAGGCTTCACTGTGCAATGAACCTGGGGACCCTGACCTTAACTGGAAATTCACTTCAAGGGATGGAAGAAGTTTAGAGGAAGCACAATTGTACATGTTACATTTTCCCTCACGGATCTGCTTTATTTCTGTCTGCTAAATACCTTGTGATATTTGTTTTCTTTTTGTTTGCTTTGACTAAGTAAAATTGCAATTATATGATTTAATACTGTCATATGATATATTCAAGGAATTATACTGGTTAATTGGCAAATTCTTAATATGCCCTGTTACATTTAAACTTTTGATTCATAAAGTAAATTGCTGCTTTAGTAATACTAATGATATCTCTAATAAGTGAATGATAATGAATATTTTCATTTTATAATCTTTAATGAGCATTTCAGTTATTTTATGAATAGTTCATAAGTTTATTTTCAATAATGAATATGCACATTATATTAGATTACATATTGTATGTTTTATAAGGTAAAATACAGTGAAGTTTTTGAGAATTATTTTTAGAATTTCATATTGTGGGTAATCTTATTCTGTCTTACTTTTAATGTGTCAGTGTTGCAATCAGCTCCACACTGCTGAGACGAACCTCTAAACCTATAAGTTTATAGGAGGAAGGGATTTATTTCAGGGTTGCAGTTCCAGGGAAATTTCCATAATGGCAGAAGAAATTGGCCCCCTTTACCAAATCCAATCAGAGTGAAAAGCCACCACCAGCACCATAACCAAGCACACTCTGGGAATCTCAGGTGGAGGTCAAACACTCTATAACTTAGGCAGGAATTCAGATCCACCCCAAGTGACATGCATCCCCCAACCCCTCCATACAGCAGGAGTCGGCCTGCTAGGGGCAGATGCTGTAAACTCAAACTTTAATAACCACTGAGTCTATTAGAGGACACAAATTCAAGCTACCACAGTCAGTAAGACATGAATGAATACCAAATACAGCATATAAAAAAATAGAATCCAGATTCAATAAAAGGAATTAAAATGACTCCTACCATCCTGCCACAAATAACAAAGAGATTACCACATGAAATATTTGTTTTAGGTTTGAATGCAAAAATAGATGGCAGGGCTAGTATATTAGACGCAGAACATTCAAATATGTCATAAATTTTCATGATAATAACATAAATAAACAGATATGGGGAAACAGGCCAGGAATAAGGAATGTGTGAATAATAGAAATCGCCAAACTTTCTCTTCAGTTCTTCCTCATCTGTTCTCATTTCCTGAAACTATTTAGAGGTAGAATATTAATTTCAAGAATTGATTCATCAAGATAGCTTGGCCATGAAGAGAGTTCATTTACTCCAGGAGTTTAGTTTTCTCAACAGTGTTGTGTGCACGGTAAGCATTAGTAGTTTGTGAGCAGATGGAGGATTCATAGCCTGGATATACCACTTTATTTCAGAGTATTCCTCAGGGAGACATGCCTGTCACTTTAATTTTGTCATAAATCACAGCATCAGAATAGCTCCCTTGCATCTCATCTGACGGCAGCTTTCGCAGAGCCGGGGTGACTCCTACAGACACAGAATTCACTTGTTCCTACTTATTCCTCTCCATTTCTCTTTGAAATTTACCTGAGCTTCCTTTCATGAGTATCAAATATTCTAACCACTAGATTTTCTAGTAGCAATAGTAAAATACATACAAACAAGCACTATTATGTCAAATGACATATTTATTTGAAACATTTAGCAAAAACAGGATTGTTTCAATGTGTACCCAAAATGAAACTCTTAATGGCCGTTTACATTTTGTATTTTATTCTAAGTTAATGTTCTGTACTTATAACATTTAATAAATCAGACTACTGATTTCAAATGCTAAATAGCCCTGTGTGATTATGAAATATTTGGCATGGCTTGCTTCCTAAACTGAAAGATCCCTCCATGGATATCAGTGTTGGAAAGAATGGGAAGAAAGGGAATGTAGAACAGAAAGACAATTATTGGGTTGAGAAAATAGCTTTCAGAAAGAACATATGGAACCTGAGGTTGCTTCAAAACCTTCCAGTGTAGGGCTGGAGAGATGGTTTAGCGGTTAAGGCGCCTGCCTCCTAAGCCTGAGAATGCTGGTTCCAATCTCTAGGTCCCACGTTTAGCCAGATGCAAAGTGACACAAGGGTGCAATGCTGCACTTGACCACAAGGGGGCGCACACATCTGGATTTCGTTCACAGCAGCTGAGAGACTGCTGGCGCGCCCATCTCTATCTGTCTTCCTCTCCCTCTCTCTGTGTCTCTCTCTGTGTCTCTCCCCCCACCACAAAAAAACAAAACAAAAAAAAAAAAACCTTCCAGTGTAAAAGGATTGGAATTAGTCATAAATACAGGTCTGACTTCCAGGAGGGGAGTGGGAAGTGAACATTTCATTGGGGAGCCATCAGCATTTGCAACTGAGGGAACTGGCTTAGAGATGCACTGTGAAGTAATTAATGTCTAAAATACTGTTCACTAGTTTGACGTAGAGAACAGATTAGCTCACTAAAACTCTGTAGTTTTAACTTCTAGAGCTGAAGGTACATTCAAATATGATGGATTTTAAATGTGATGGATATATTCCTGAACTTGAAAACAACTGAGACATATATAAAATAATTAGCATAGTATTCAATATAAAGCTAAGTGTTGAAATATTGCCAACCTGTAAACAGGAAATTTGAAAACAACAATGTCTTTTTGAATAACTAAAAGTAGGTTTTGTATGGAAAATATTCTCAATTATTCTATATACAAATTTGAGGAAACATAATTAGCCACCACTTTGTAGGCTCAGCATGAACTTCCAAATATTTTTCATGCACAGTCAACACTAGCCTCTACCTGCCTGCTTGTCTTTGAAAACTGCAATTGTGTATTTTCTGAAAGTGCAGTTACACAATAAGAGCTAAAAGCTTGTCACAAATCTAATAGTATGAATAATCTCATCAGCTGCTAGTTCCTACAGAATTAGATATTTTTGTATTTTTCTGAAGGACAGCTCTGCATCCATGAGTTTGTATAAGATCATGTTTTATAACAATATCAGGAGAAACTTTCAAATTAGTCATCATTTCTGCTCACCTCCCAGCCTACCACAGCTATGTATTTACCTAAAGTAGATTGCTGCTTGGCTTGGCTTAAGGATGACTAATAACATAGAATATCATGCATAGGGAAAAGTCCTCCTTGGTTTCAATACGTTGGACCAATTGTTCTGAAATGTAATAATTATTCACCTGAATATACATTTAATGGAAATTAATTAAAGATCACAGTTTCACATACTACACAGACAGAAAATTCAAATCAGTTATAAAGAAATGAAAAAACTTGGGTTGGGGGCTGGAGAGATGGCTTAGCGGTTAAGGTGCCTGCCTGCTAAGCCTACGAACCCAGTTCCAATCTCCAGGTCCCACGTTTAGCCAGATGCAAAGTGATGCCAAGGGCTCAATGCCACACTTGCCCACAAGGGGGCTCACACATCTGGATTTTGTTCACAGCCGCTGAGAGACTGCTGGCGCACCCATCTCTATCTGTCTCCCTCTCCTTCTCTCTCTGTGTCTCTCTCCAAAAAAAAAAAAAAAAAAACTTGGGTGGGAACAGTACCCTGATAATGAATATTTCTGTGAATCATTCTGTTTGTACCTAATCACTAACTTGAACTCATTATAACCAACATTCTAAATATTTTAGAACATATATAAATTCAAATGTTTATAAGTTTTCATGGATATTTTCTAACTTCTACATGTTTAATCTATATATTTTTTCAAAAATAAACCAAGAAGTGAGTGATAATCGATTATGGTAAAAAGGTTTTACACTTTCAACATGGGGAGACAAATACTTTCAGTGTTGAAAATGTATTTTGAAAAACTAATCAATATTAATTTTGGGCTAGGGTGCCTGAAACTTGAATGCCATTGAATATGAATTCTGCATGGAAGTTAAAATAAAATTATAAATATTAATTTTCTGTATGGAAAATCATATGTAAGTATAACAAAAGTTTGAATTGCAAGTTATACTTTTAGATACTCCATTTCTCACTACTGTATGAGACAGTATTTTGAAAAAGATGATGTGATTAATGCAAGTTTTTTTTTTTTTAACTAAAAAGGAATACTTGAAACCCATTGCACCATCTGTAAAATATCTCCTTACATGTTAGATGATACATCTTTTGGTTATTTTTGTCTTTATCTGAATTGGTTATACCTTAACTATCACCTCCAGAGTATCTCAGAGATATGCTGTAACAGAGGTCTTCTCTTTTCATCCCTTCTCAAGAGTGTGGATGCATTAAAAACAAAGAATAACAGCTGGAGATGGTAGCATGTGTCTTTAACCCAGCATTCTTAAAGCTAAGTATCCCTGTGAGCTTGAGGCAAGCCTGGCTAATACAGCGAGTTCTGGATAAACCTGGGATACAATGAGACCCTGACTGAAAGGAATTTAATAATATCAGAAAATTGGTTTTTGAGTAGGTCTTTCTTAACATTTTGGTTCTGTGAGAATATAGTGACAGCATAATCACAATTTTGCTCTAATAGTAAAGCTGAGTCTTTCTGGAATGATGGAAAGCAAATGAGATTTTAACAATTATTAATTTATTTTAAAATCAGTATATAAAGCAACATGTTTGGCAGTGACATTTTAATACAAATTATGTTTTTGTTGATCTTTCCTGCCTTCTTCCTCATTCCTTTTGAACACCTCCATATCCTTCTGCTATCAGCATTCCCCTTCCAACTTCAGCCTCACATATTCTCTTACCTTCCTTCCTTAAACCATTTTTCCCTTTCTCATGTGACTTTCTACTTTATTACCTATAAATCAGACATTAACAGATGCATGAGCATATATAAAATTACAGTCTAGAATTCATACATGGGAGGGAACATGGAGTACCTGTCTTGTTGAGTCAGGGATACCACAGCAAAATTAATAATCTCTAGATCCATCCATTTTCGAACAAAATTCACCATTTCATTTATTGTATGGTTGAATAAAATTATCTCTCTATATATACACATATACATTTATATTATATATAATATTTCGTTATCCTTTTATACATCTGTTCATGTTCATCTAGGCTGAGTCTATCCCTTGCTCTTGTACATGGAGGAGCACTGAACATGAATGTGCTTCTATGGCTGTGGTAGGTTTAAAGAGGGCTTTGGGGTCTAAGTCCAGGGGGAGTATTGCTGTAGTGTTTTAAGAAACCCCTGCACTGATTTTCATAATGGATACCCCAATCTATATTCCAACCACTACCGACTTGTGATTCCTCTAGCCCCACATCCTCACCAGTGTTTGTTCACTTTTGATGCCCTTATGGTGGCAATTTTAATTGGGATGAGATCGAAACTCAAAAATCAGAGAGGTCAAGAGTTTTTTAAAAACCAAACTTTGTCAAATGGCTAAATGGAGGTGAAGGTTGTTCTGGGAAATTAAACTCAGAGCCTTGGGCAGGCTAGGCAAGGAGTTTATCCATGACTTCAATCCTTAGTTCATATTAATGGATTCTTTGGGCAAGCAGCTTTTTCCCTCCTCTGTTTAAATTAAATTTTAAGCTCTCAAAACTATCATAGCACTATAACTTAGACTGCCATTGTAGACAATCTGTTTCTAAACCAAGGACAATTTATCAAATCTCCTGAATCTAACAATTGTGTATATAATGTATTTAGTCAGTTTAGCTAAATTATTTTTTCCTGTGCTATTAGTTTGAAACTGATGTCACTTTTTAAAACTGAGCCTGAGAAATGGTTGTTGGTGGTGGTTCAAATATTCCCCATTCTCCTCAGAAAACTTAACTAGTTGCCGTAGAATTGTGGTCACAATGACATGACTATCCATGTCATTTCTAGAGTACCTAGATTAGGGCACTCAGAATTGTTACAGATCAGTCCACTATTCCTCAAAAGAACTTTCACAAGACAGGAAGTGATCTGCAAACTAGTGTAGCTTTGTTTCTGCTGTTTTCTCATCATTGAAACAGAGATGTCCTGGGTACAAAATGACTGGCAGTTTTATGAATAGTTTTAATTAAGCACATGTGTACAAAAGCAAGATATTCAAAATAATCTTCACTATTTTCAGTAAATACAAAAATAACAGCTGCCAGTCCTTCAAGAAATTTATTCAAGGCATCAAGCCTTAGATGAGAGATGTGAAGTTGGATGTTGCTTCCTGGCTTTCTGTTGACTCGAGAGAGGTCAAAGATGAGTTCCAGGACTTTCCTTTACTGCTTTTATTTTGATCTAGCAGAGTTTTTCTTTTAATAATAGTATCAGTGTTCTGCTTCCACTCTTTGCAAATTCTTAATAAAATTCAAGATGATTCACTCAATGCTGAAATGAAGCTTGAAAAATACCATGTATAGCAAAATTAGTTTTAATGTGTAACTGACTGGATGATTTGACAATGAAATCTACTGTTTGATAATGGAATAATATGTTCAAATTTCTTTGAGAAGACAATATAGGATTTGTTTATAAAAGCATAACTCTTCTGAATATATTTTTATTAGTTCAGGATCAAAGGAGTCTATTAAATCTTTTCCTAACACTGATATTAAAAAAAATAATTTTGATGCAATGGCTAGAGGCTCTGGCACACCAATTTTCTCCCTCACCCCCACTCTCTTTCTCTCTCTCAAACAAAAATAAGAAAAATGCCCATCCTTTGGGGTAGTTAAAAAAAAAAGTCAGGCTGGAGAGATGGCTTAGCAATTAAGGAGCTTGCTTGCAAAGGCAAAGGAACCAAGTTCCACTCTCCAGATCCCACTGAAGTCATATGCACAAGATTACATAAGAGTGCAAGGTTGCACATATACACAAGGTGTTTCATGGGTCTGGAGTTCGACTGCAGTGGCTAGATGCCCTGGTGTGCCAATTATCTCCTGTGTCTCTCTCTCTCTCTCATAAAAAAATAATAATAATAAAAATAGGAAATAAAAAGAAAGAAAATTGAAAAAAAAATCTTGAGATATCTTCCTGGATGAATAGATAGTATTCTTTAAGTCATATACATAAAGCAAACAGGTCTTCATGCATTCAATCTCTAGTGCTAAAGTTTTACAGAGGTTATGAAGCTACTTTCTAAACTTCATTTACATGGATACATTTTCAATTCCTATTAACCCTCACCTAATGTTAATCCATTCCCTCAAGAGCAAATGCAGTGTAGACCAAAGTAATTGTCTTGAAAAGGCTCTTATTCTGATGAAACTCGCCAAGTGTTTTCATCGAAATCTACTTTATTGGAAAACAATATTCCAAGAAATGGTTTAAATGTTCCTTCTGCTAATGCCGCTTGAATGCTATTGGTCCTGAAGGAAAAACTTAAAGAGACATAAAAAGTTAATTAGATGTAGCACACACAAACACTTATGATTACTTAATTAGCAGTATCCCTTAAATTGGCACAATATGCAAGCTAATATGTAGCTTAATGGCTTTGTTATTAATCAATTCTTAATGTAAATAGTTGGAAACGCTTGTTGTTTTCGTAGTGTTCATTACAAATAGTCCCTGTGGGAATCACAACTTTATTTCATTAAAACTCCTGCCTGCTGCTAATTGCTGCTAGGAGACATGCACAAATTAATTGTGTTTTTGGAGCCAATGATGCAAATTTATAAGCCTCTGCATGGGTTGTTGGAGACGGCTGGGCCGTAGATCACTCTTCTTCACTGTGATAGATAGATCGTCTGCAATAGCTGGCAATACTGACCTGTTGTAAATCAATAACACTTAGTTACTAAGTATAGACATCAGAAAACATAAAAGACTCGTTGAAAAATCTGGTCTATCATACCAGCGGGGATATAATCTAAATTGAAGTTATAAGCAATTCATTTGTAAGTTTAGTGACTCAGTGGTTAGCAAGGATTATTTATGAGCCTTTCCTTGCTTAGTATTTGAACGACATACTGAATGAAAAATAGAGTGACACTAGAATAGTGCTTGTTGATTACTTTTCACTCAACTTTTATTGTTACACATGATCTGTGCAGCATGGATCCTGTGCATTTTAAACACTGAGAACCTAACATATTTGACTTTATTGGAGGAACTGGTCAATGACAAACCACATTGGCTTCCAAACACCCAATGGGAAGAAAGAAGCCTGTTCATAGCCTTGCCTGATCCCTGACTTGATTTCCCAGTATTTCAGGAAACGAATGCCAGCTGCTTAGGGTGACAGGAGCAGGGAGAGACCGGCAACAGCATAGTTAGAGATAGTCCATCCTCCGTGTTTGTTTGTATGTCGCTGCTGTTCTGTGGTTGGGCTCTGAAATATAATTTGAAATCAGGCATTGGTGTAGCTCCACTGTTGTTCTTTTGATTCAGGCATACCTTGACTATTTGAGGTCATTCATGCTTCCATCTGAATTCCAAGATTGTTTTTTTCTAGTTCTGTGAAGACTGTATTGTGATAGGGATTGCATCTTTTTCAGTAATAATCCCATTTTCATCATTTTAAATTTGCAGCTCCAAGCACATGGGTGGTCTTTTGATTTCCTTGTGTTTTCTTCAACTTCTCGTGACAGTGTTTTAAAGGTTGAGCTACAGAGGCCGTTTACCTCTCTGGTTGGATTTATTCTTATTTTATTTTTTATGAGATATTGTACATGAAGTGGTTTTCCTGATTTCTTTCTTAGAAGCTATACTGTTAATGTGTAAAAGTAAATTTACTGATATTACATGGCTGTTTTGTAGCCTGTTACTTTTCTCATTTTGATTTTAATCTTGTCTAAGTGTCTTTTGGTAGAACATTTAACATCTTCTATATATAAGCTCATATCTTCGGCAAACAGGGATGCATGTGGTACCATACCTGGTTTATGTAATGCTGGGATTAGAACCAGAGTTCTTTCTTTCTAGGCAAGTTTTCTACAAAACTATATCCCATGCCCAGCTGTGTGATCTCTAAGATGTCATCGAATTTGATATGCAATTATTTTTGTTGTATTCCTTTATGCTTAGCTTATCATTGATACCTTTTGTTTTCTTTATCATGGATTTATGTTTTCTGCTTTCTTTTTTTGTTGTTGTTTGGTTTTTCAAGGTAGGGTCCCATTCTAGTCCAGGCTGACCTGGAAATCACTATGTAGTCTCAGGGTGGCCTCAAACTCACAGCAATCCTCCTACGTCTGCCTCCCAAGTGCTGGGATTAAAGGCGTGCACCAACACGCGCGGGGTTGCTTTCTTTCTTTTTTCTTTTCTTTTCTTTTTTTTTTTTTTTTTTGGTTTTTCAAGGTAGGGTCTCACTCTGGTCCAGGCTGACCTGGAATTAACTATGTAGTCTCAGGGTGGCCTCGAACTCTCGGCCATCCTCCTACCTCTGCCTCCCGAGTGCTGGGATTAAAGGCGTGCACCACCATGCGTGGCTCTGCTTTCTTTTATAGTTTGTCTTTACCTGGCCATGGTGTCAGGGTACCATTGGCATCAGAAAATAATCTTTGAAGTGCCTTTCTATTTTATGAAATGGCTTGAAGAGCTTTGACAGGTTCTTATTTTGTCTTTAAAAGTGTGGTAAGACTGGAGAGATGGCTCAGGGGATAAAATATTTGCAACTCTCGTTTGAGTATCCAAGTCCCTCACATAAAAAGGAAGAAGTATGGCAGGCGTCTAGCATCCTAGCTCTACGGTGGTATGATGGGAAGCAGAGAAAGAATTTCCCAGAAGAGCCTTGGTGAGCGGAGTGTGATCAGCAGGAAGTCTGCCTCATGTGAAGTGGAATGGTGATAAACGAAGGGGAGCTGGTGATATGATATTTTCTCTAGCTTTATTTTACCCATTGTTTAATGACTCCAGTAACGCTACCAAATCGCATTCTAGAACATTAAAACACTATGAACATGTTTTTACTTTCCTAACACAGATCAGTACTTGTTATCAGAAATGAAAGCTATCTGTGGCAATGTGTGTGTGTGTGTGTGTGTGTATGAGAGAGAGAGGGAGAGGAAGAAGCGGTGTGTGCATGTGTGTACAATCTGTGCACCTTATGCATGCATGTGTGGAGGTGACAGGAGGAATCCTGATTTTCTCCTCTATTGCTCATCCATTAGTTTGCCTCGACACTGTCTTTCTCTCTGAACCTGAAGCTGCCATTTTTGGTCACATTGGCTGACAAGGAACCTCAGCAAGTCTCCTGCTTTGCTACCCACAGGGAAGGGGTTACAAGTGTGTGTGGCTACACCCAGTTATTTATATGAACACTCAGAATGTCAGGACCTATCAGATTTGCATCACAAGCCCTCTTATCTGCTGAAATATCTCACGAGACCCTGTTGCAATATTACATAAATAAATAGTTTTGAAGTAAAAATATCTACATTTATAAAATAGATATGTTTATTTATTTATTTTTTATTATTTGAATTTTCAAGGTAGGGTCATGCTCTAGCCCAGGCTGATCTGGAGCTCACTATGTAGTCTCAGGGTTGCCTTGAACTCACAGCAATCCTCCTACCACAGGCTCCCAAGTGCTGAGATTAAAGGGGTACACCATCATGTGTGGCTCCTTAAAATAGATATATTTAAGATCATTATTTCAAGGATAATTCTATCTTAATTTCAAACTAATCAAATTGACATTGTTATGACAAACTGAAGAAATGAATTGAATGTTCATATATTGACATTTCTCTAATATCTCTGAATCAAAACTCTCTTGGATAATATGGCTGGCTGGATGAATAATGCCACCCCCAAGATTTAGGTCCTAAAATCCTGAGAATGTTACTGTATATGACAGTAGCACTTTTCAGAGTGGATCCACAATCTTAGTATAAGCTCATTGTTTTCTAGATTGAGACTGAATGCTATTATCAGAAAGAATTCTTACAGGTGAGAAGCAGAGAGAGAGAGAGAGAGAGAGGGAGAGAGAGAGAGAGAGATTTGACACAACAATAAATTTGATTTGACACAAACAATAAATGTATGTTAGAGAAAAAAGTGATGCAGGGAAGGCAAAAAGAAACAGAATGATGGGCTGGAGAGATGGCTTAGCAGTTAAGGTGCTTGCCTGCTTAATTCATAATAGCTAAGAACCATAATCACCCAGGTGCCCATCATTAGATGAATGGGTCAGGAAGTTGTGGTACATTCACACTATGAAATTCTTACTCAGTAGTAAGAAAACATGATTTAATGAAGTCTGTAGGCTAATGGATGGGAAGTGGGAAAATGAGCAAGAGGGCTGCTTCCATGCGAGCCTGACAAGCAGTGCCAGGGTACCGGAGACAGACGCTGAGGATACTCAACATACACCAAAGCAGAAATCCAAAGTCTCCCAAGAGCTCATCACTAAAGTAGACTTAAAGCACCCACCAATGCTCAGGGAATTTTTCAGAAGAGGGGCTGGAAAGATTGTAACAAGCGCAGGATGGAATGTCTTGAGAGACACTGGCCCACCCCAGTAACTGACTGCTGCTCCCACAATGCATAACCCACAACCCCATGGGGAATACCAGCAAACCCACTGAGGCAGGCCCCTGTGGAAGGGGGAAAAACAGGGGGAGAAAGATGATACCAATTCATGATGTATCCATACAAACTATGTTCTTAAAACAAAAAAAAAAAAAAAAAAGAAAAATATTTGTGTTCTTTGCATGTGCATGTGTGTGTGGTGTGTATGCCTGTGTACGTGTGAGTAGATGCATGAGAGTGTGTGTGTGCATGGCCATGAGTGTACTGAGGCTGGCTTTGGATATCTTCACCCATGGCTTTTTGTCTTATTTTTTGAGATACGGTCTCTCACTGTTATGGTGTTTCACTGATACTGTGTCTGATTGATACGATCTCTCACTGATATGGCAGTTCATTGATACGTTCTCTCACTGAACTTTTATCTCACTGTTTCATCTATACTATGTATCAGCAAGCCACGGGGATCGTCCTTTATCTCCCCAGGTTTGCGGTTTCAGACACATGTCACCACACCCAACTTTTACATGGGTACACGGGATCCAAACTAAGGTCTTTACTCTTTCCCAGCAAGCACATCACCCAATAAGCCATCTTTCTATATTCACAGAAATTTCTCTTGATTCCAATCAGCTGGCCTCTGATGAGTGT
This sequence comes from Orientallactaga sibirica, assembly GCA_036365145.1. Taxonomy (NCBI): domain Eukaryota; kingdom Metazoa; phylum Chordata; class Mammalia; order Rodentia; family Dipodidae; genus Orientallactaga; species Orientallactaga sibirica. The sequence goes on from JAEOAD010000025.1 coordinate 18,677,779, forward strand.
ATCAGACTTAAAATATGTTGTCCATAATGTTTGATATTAACTATATTATTTACTGTTTGATAAATAATATCATTGATATAAACTGTTTTGTTTTATCATGTTGGCAATAAGGTAAGGATAGAACAAAATAAAATAGTTCCTAAGGTTGTCATCTAAAATAATGTATCACTCACTTATAGTACATAAGCTTTAGGTTTTGGCTGTATTTCAAGATGTGTTTTGGTAGCTTGATGGATTGTAAATCGGCAAATTGTCCTTTCTGCACACAGTGATTAAGCAGAATATGTGCACCGTACATCCACTGGGAATAAAATGGTAGCAATAATGTGCATAGTTGACTTTCTTTTCAGTGATCTAATGTTTTGGAGGGGAAAACACACAATACAGATGCATTCACACATACACTACAATGTGTATTCAGGGTCATGAATAAAACAACAAAGTAAGCCAGATATTGAGAGATGGAGATGACTGAACCACTGCTAGTTTTCATGGGCTAGTTCATTGCAGAGTCTATCCAGACACAGAAATGTGTAGGTACTTGAAGAGATAGGTAATCAGCTTATGTCAGATGCTGCCTCACATCCTTGTAATTGGGAACTATTAACTGCTAGTCTATAGGTTTAAAGGCAGCCTAACTTTATTATCATTATGGCTCTGAAGTTTTCAAAGCCCTTCTCCATTCCAGTTTGATTTGCAGGTTTAAGTGACAAAATGCCCATAACTCAAGAATATCAACTTAGTTTGAGAATGATAAAATGATGCCACTTAGGTCTACAGCATAATGGCTCTCATAAATATGAGTTTGAAGTTAACTGAGCTGAGATTTAGCATATTTAATTCCTTATTTGTGCATAGAAATATGAAGTCTCATAGTATATAAAGGTCACTATGAAAAACATTTTGGTATTCAAGAAGAATTTATCACATATATGTGCAGTCAAGTAGTCTTGCCTTGGTGCCATGGAGCTCATAGTCATCTCAGGCCTGCTGTTGAACAGTTGGCCATTGTCAGTATGATGGGAGGTAGAAGCACAGTGAAGGCAGTTTGTACTTGTACATGACCATTGTCTTAGCATCCCTCAGCCTTTCCTAGAGTCTTCTTGCTAATCCAGACAACTTTAATGAAAACCGAAGGGAATGTCACTGCTGCCCTTTCTCCCAGGGGCACTCTTTCAGCTACAGCCAGTTTAGCTTCATTGCCTCAGGTTAGTCAAGCCCTGAGGAGCAGAGCATAGAGGAAGAACTGAGCCTGGTGACATTTTCCAAAGAAGCAACTGGAGAAAGATCATGTCAGAAAAAGAAGAGCATGCTTCCTGTCCTTACCAGAGGCAGAAAGATAAAAATAAAATATTGCCCATGTCAAAATCCTGCCACCTTCACAAAGGCTAGTTTTCTCATCGTTCAGAAAATAGATCTTGAAACTTTGTTTCTTTTTTTTCCTTTCCCTGTTTATAAAGGAATCCAAGAACTGTGATAATATTTTGAGAATAGAATTTGATTCTTTGTTTTATTTCTAATACCTCAATGTTATCATTTTCAGTAAATCTACATAGAATTACCCTGGAGAATATTATCAAAACAACCAGAACCACCTGCTAATTTAGTCCATAAACAACCATGTTTACTTAAACAAGTGTTACTGAGACCTGCTTGACAGGAATAGAGAATGCCTCAATAGTGATAATGATGTTTATTAAAATATTTCCCTTTCGATGTAAAATAAGCTTGTAGAATAATTATGTTAATAATAATGCTTATGTTAATACAATAAATACTGCTGAATTAATGCTATATACAAAGCACTGTGTTTCTCCAAGAGAATAAAACATCATAAAACTTGGGTCATCAAAAGCATCATAAACCACTAATTGAAATAGGTATTTGACACACAAATGTGAGGGACAAAATGGGAGTACAAGGAAAAGGCAGAGTATATCCCCTGCCCCCAAAATGGGATGGGCTTGAGCAAGTGTTGCTGTATGTAAGCTATGAGCACAGTCACTGGCTCTTCTTCTGTGTTTGTCAATTATCTGGTGCTGTTGTCTCTGAGAACATGCTCCTTGTCCTTCTTCTGCCTTACCTCACTGTCCCTAAACTTGTGTTGTTGACACTTGGACATTCTGTGTCACTTAGTGCTTTGATTTCCCAAGTCCTCCCAAATCACTACTACAGATATAATTGATCAGTTTGGAAAATTTCCAGAATTGGCAGTTAAGAACAAATATATGCAATTGTCCCTGAACTGCAGATGTTGGTCTATTTGGTCTGTCAGATTAAACTGTCATTATTACAGCGTGAGAAATGACTGACAATAGGCCTACAGGTTCGACCCTTATTTTTGAGCCTTGTTTGTTTATTTCACATAGGCATATAGAACTTGGGGGGACAGTAGGACTTGCTATGCAATACATGGGCCCATTCTTTTTTAAAATTTATTTTATTTATATAATTCTAATTTTGCATTCATATTGGTGACTCCGTTATCCTCCTCCCTGTACTCCCCCCTCTGAAGGTACCCTCATCATTGGGGAATGTGGGTCGTGCATTGTGAGGGTAGTCAAGAGTTAAGGTGGATAGGCCAAGTCTCTGTGCATAATGACCCAACTTGTGGCTCTAACACTCTTTCTGCCCCCTCTTCCACGAATTTCCCTGAGCCACATTGGGATCATTCCCTGAGCCATGTTGGCATGCCCATTCTCTCTCTATCTCTTTCTCTCTCTGTCTGTCACTCTCAAATAAATAAATAAATAAATAAATAAATAATAAACAAAAAATTTAAAAATAAAAACAAAGTCAATATGATGTTTTTATATTTGATACAGCTAAACATCTTGACTCACTGATGATAATCAAAGCCATTATAACATGGCTTGAGGAGAAGGACAAAAGTAGACTTTAAGTCATTCAACTAACATGAAATCATAGAACCAGAATCCTTGAGCCAATCACCATAATGAGCAGAAATATGTAGCATTCCATACTTCTTTAATCAAATATCATAAGTAAAGATGAAAAATCATAGCTGTAATGAATCTTTAAAAGGAAATCAACAATATAGGTGATTATTTGAAGTAGGAGACCTTGCTAGATCAGGAAGTACAGACAGGCTTTCCTGAGTTTTTAAAAAATATTTATTCATTTCAGAGAGTAAAAGAGACAGATAGAGAATGGACGTCCCAGGGCCTCTGGCCACTGCAAACAAACTCCAAACATATGTGCCACCTTGTGCATCTGACTTACGTGGGTCCTGGGGAATCGAACCTGGGTCCTTAGGCTTTGCAGGCAAAAGCTTTAACTGCTGAGCCAGTTCTCCAGTGCCCAGAGTTTTATTTTTGAGACTTAGAAATCTAGTGGTTGACACATTGTGATTTCCTCTCACCTTAATCAGAGCTGCTTTCTATCATTAAGGAAACAAGCAACAAGTGCTGGTGAGAAAGTGAGGAAAAGGGAGCGTTTAACACTGCTGATGGGAAGGTAAATGGGTCTAACCACTGTGCAAATCAACCCTGAGGTTCTTCAAAAAATATTAAAGGTATGACGACCATATCACCCAGTATACCACCTCTGGATCAATCTTATCCAAAGAACTCTAGGTCAACATACAATGGAGACATCTGCCCATGCATGCTTTCTAAAGCACTGATTCACCCAAAAGTTAATAGATAAATAAAATGTGGTATGTTTAAAAAATGGAGTATTTTTCAGCTATAAACAAATGAATCATATCATATTATACTGGTAGATTTTATTATATGAAATAATGATAACTATCACATTTTCTTTTACTTGTGAGTCCTAGGACTTCTTTGGGAATATATATGTGAAATGTAAAATTTAAACAGAGACTGGGAGAAGTAGGAAGGGGAGACAGGTAGGAAGAAGTACAGAGGGGAGAGGGGGCCAGTGGGAGGAAATGGGGGTGAATATGGTCAACGTGCATGATATAATTTAAACAAATGATGTACATAAACACAACATTTATCTCCAGTAAATATGTGCCAATGTAAAAAAAAACACTGTCAAAGTAATGTTGAAATTTAATCTTTCTTGTGGGATGTAGAGTGGTGATGTCTTCCAAAGGTTATTTGAACACTGATTTCATGAATGAATTAACCTACCATGTGGTTAATGGATGATGACTTAGATTGATGATTTAATGGACTATCTCACAAACAGGTCTGCTGTAAAAGCAAGGCTGAATGGGTCTCTCACATACGCTCTGTGCTCACATTATGTCCTGCCAAGAAGAAGGCCATTATAACATATAATTCCTTGATCTTAGGCCCCAGAATGTGAGCCAGAATAAACCTTTGCTTTATAACTTAGCTAGTTTATGGTTTTGTTTCCTTAACCACAGAAAATGTCTTAGCCTGGGAGAAAACTGGTACCATATGTAGAGTAACATTTAGGAACCAGTACCTGGAAACATAGAGGTGGCTTTAAAGCTGTATAGTGAGTACAGAAAGGGATAATTTTAAAGTGTATTCCTATGCATAGAGTAGTTAATTTGATTCTAGGGTCTACAGCCTGGCTCAGTTGTAGAGTGCTAACCTAGCATGGGTAAGTTTCTAGGTTATATTCCTAGGGTAGAAAAGAAAAATCTGTTGAAAGCCCAGAAGAAGACAAAAGATTAGTGATGATTCATGAATTCTTCATGACTGGTAGAGTGGCTGTCACACAGATCTGAATAGAAATAGGGACAACAAAGGCCATGCTGAGATGCCAGAAGCAAATAAGGCATCTGACCAGATGTTGGAGACTGGGTCACTGTCACGCAGGTGAAATTAACTTGTCTCCACCAGGTCCTTTAGAGAAGGAGAACTTAGGGGAGAAGGATCTGTCATAGAAGTAATCTACTGGGTCACATTCAGAATGACTTAGAGGCAAAAAGAAGCTGAGTGGAAAGATCTGGAAAATTCTTAGACTGACATGTAAAAATTAGAGGGACAAAGATCTTCTTGGTTTGGCCTTCATCATTTATGCTTTTCTTCATTGCACTGAGCTTTCTAGGGAAAAAAGTATGGCATTCACAGAAGGGTAATGTTAATATTCTGCTGATAGGATGAAGGAATAGAGCTACGTTGCAATGTTTTATCCTCACAGGACAGAAAGTAACAGAAGAATGGGATTCAAAGCAGAGTGAAAAGTTTCCTTGGGAAAATGCTAGTGCCTGACATAACCATGGGATAATAGCAGCCCTACTAATTCATAACTAAATAAAACATTCAACTGACTACGCATATGACGTAGAACTTCAAGGTATCACAAAAGACCTGCCTGGTGTCTTTTTGCTCTGAGTAGATGGAAATCACCAGCGGGAATGAAGTGTGTTCCAGCTTCAGTAGTCCTGAGTGTATGGAACCACCCGTCTTGATCTTCAGGTCTGTATAGCTTACCCCTTTCTCTGTGCTTCTGGTGTCCTTATCCAGGCACTGTCTGTATCTCTTGCTCCCATCTCAGACTACTCTCTGAAAGTCTTCAACTGCAATCTTTGCACTACTGCTGTTACTACTACTTCAGCCAGCAGCACTGAAAAATCTAGACAATTCAAGATAAACTTTTGGTTGGGTCTAATATTGCATCACTAGGGGGCAGCATAGGAGGGAATCTCTTGGCTTAGCAAGATTATGCGCAGGTTGGCAGAGGTGGCCCCTTGAGCAAAAACTTCCCCAATCCAGGCTGCCAAGCGTAAAGGAAGCATCCATCTTTTGTCATCAAAAAGCCCTAGTGGCCATCTCCTGGCAGTTTTGCTCATGCACAGAAACAAACAGAATATATCATTTCACTATATCCCTAATGTAACCTTGACACAAAGTTAATGTTTCCCAGTATTCCACAGAGCTTATCCATGCTCTGGTAGTCCTGGGAGAAATAAGTCCCTCTGATCATTCTAGGAAGCAAATTTATTTCAATGTTTAAAAACATCTTAAGGTCTAAGGTGTCACCTGAATAAAGCAGTGATAAAAATCTTTTCAATGGAAAAATCAATATAGCATTTTTATTATTTTAATATTTGTACTTATTTATTTGCAAGAAGAGAGGCAGAGAGAGAGATACAATAGAGAATTCCAGGGTGTCTTGTCACTGCAAATGAACTCCTGATCAATTTACCACTTTGTGTATCTGGTTTACATGGTTACTGGGGAACTGAACCTGGGTCATTAGCATTAGGTTTTGCAGGAAAGCCCTCTCTCCAGCTCAGTATACAATTCTTCTTTGTTTGTTTGTTTGTTTGTTTGTTTGTTTTTTTGGTTTTCCAAGGTAGGGTCTCACTTTAGCTCAGGCTGACCTGGATTTTACTCTGTAGTCTCAGGGTGGCCTTGAACTCAAGGCAATCCTCCTACCTCCGCCTCCCAAGTGCTGGGATTAAAGGCATGCGCCACCACGCCCGGCTTCAGTATACAATTTTTTTAGTAACAGACATTGCCTTGTTAATTACTAACTTTCCCTGAGAGATAATCCAAAAGAAAAAAATGAATTACTAAGTAGTGATATGGAAAAAAGTGTAGAAAATAATTTATGTACACATTAAAAAACTACTACTTATTTAAGCCAGATGGCTCAGAGGCAAAGGTAAGATCAAGATTTTTTTTTGTACTTTTATTATACATCTCTAGATTTATAAAATAATATTTCAATGTACTTATATACACTGAAAGGTTAAGTGTTGTCAATTAAGTCAGTATATTTTTTTCTTCTCATATACTGTTGCTTCTTGGGGCCAGAATACTTAAAATTTCCCTTAGCAAGTATGATATATTCTTAAAACCTTATCTTGTATATTTTATTCATATTTCCTATATAATATATATCTGTGAACTGTAAAGCAAGGTTTAAAAGAATAAACAACTAAAAAAGACATTTGCCTTATGAAGTCTATTTTCTCTTTTTTTTTTTTTTTTTTTTTTTTTTTTTGGTTTTTCGAGGTAGGGTCTCACTCTAGCCCAGGCTGACCTGGAACTCACTATGTAGTCTCAGGGTGGCCTTGAACTCATGGCGATCCTTCTACCTCTGCCTCCCGATTGCTGGGATTAAAGGCGTGCGCCACCACGCCCAGTTTATGAAGTCTATTTTCTGTCTGTACCATTCTAGCACTTTTGGATATGTAAACACATATTGAGAAACTTCTAGACTGTCACCCAACCTAGGGATTAAAGACTTTACAAGAGGCTTGAGATTTTTTAAGGTGTTGGAAATACTGAGATTTTGAATGTTTTTCTTTTTTTTTCTAAGTGATTTTAATCATTGGTCCTTAAGTCTTTGCACCTGAGCATGGTGACCCCCTCCCCCATAATCCAAGTACTTAAGAGGTAGAATAGAGGGCTGGAGAGATGGCTTAATGATTAAGCCCTTGCCTGTGAAGCTTAAGGACTCTGGTTCAAGGCTCAATTCCCCAGTACTCACGTAAGCCAGATGCACAAAAGCGGCACATGCATCTGGAGTTTGTTTGCAGTGGCTGGAGGCCCTGGTGCACCCATTCTTTCTCTGTCTGCCTATTTCTCTGTCTGTTGCTAATAAATAAATAAAAATAAACAAAAAAAAGAGGTAGAAATAGAAGGATAACATGTCTGAGATCAGTTTGGGCTCCACGGTGAAACTCTATCTCAAATATAAATGAAAAATAAAAACCTACTTAAGATGCAAATTTTTCTTTCCACTTCCAGTTTCAGTGTTGGGGCTGGGGACGATTGATCACAATGCATTCTTCATTTAGGTGCTTATTTTTAGGGGCTGCTACTTCACATTCATTTATGTAAAAGATTCAAATGCTATTTCTGGTGTTTGAAAGTTTAAACATGTTTATTCTTGCTTAGTAGTTGATGGAGCCTTGGTGACTCTTTTCTTCTAGAATGGCTTGTGTGGTTCTAAATTTTCCTACAACCATAAAGCTATAGCGTTCCACAAACAAAATGGATAAAGAAATATTTTTTTCATGATTGGTAACATGTGTACAACATGCAATTTTTAAACACACTTCATTTTTCAAGTTTGATAATAGCATAATTTTTTTGTTTATTTATTTTCATTTATTTATTTGAGAGTGTCAGACAGACAGAGAGAGAAAGAGGCAGATAGACAGAGAGAGAATGGGCAAGCCAGGGCCTCTAGCCACTGCAAACGAACTTCAGATGCATGCACTAAATTGTGCATCTGGTTTACGTGGGTCCTGGGGAATCGAGCCTCGAACTGGGGTTCTTAGGCCTCACAGGCAAGCGTTTACCTGCTAAGCCATCTCTCCAGGCCCAGCAAAAATTTAATAATAGTATAATTTCCCATATATGACTGATTCTAATAAGTTATCATTTACCATAAGTCTTTCTTCTGGTGGAACCAACTCACATCAGTGTCACATTGGTCACAGTCAAGAAGCTAATGATGGCGCACCGTTTTTTAACTAAAACTCATACGTTATTAAAACAGCCTTAGCTTCCTACTAGCGTGCTGTTTCTGTTCTAGGAATTGATCTCTAATACTGCATTGACATTAGCTATGAATCGGTGTCTCTTCTTGAATTTTCTCAGACCTTCTTTGCCATTGATCACCTTGGCAATTTTTAGGTACTTTGTAGAATTGGTTTCAATTGCTTTTTGCCCTTCCTCATTAACGAGACTAAACGTACTTTGAATGTAAAAGGTGCCCCAAAGGTTCATGTGTTTGTGATTAACCTCCAGCTGGTGGAGCCTTCAGAACTCACGACCTGGCTGGAGGAACTATGTCACTGGTAATGGGCTTTGGGGTTTTATAGTCCAGACTCTCTTGCCAGCACTGATTAGGACACTCTTGCTCCCTCCTCCCAGATAACGCGACAAGAAGTGATGTCCCACTGCCCACCCTAGGGAACTTCCCCTGCAGGCTATAAGACCAGTTGGGCCTGTTGGTACATGCATTTAATCCCAGCACTAGGGAGGCTGAGGTAGGAGAATCTCTGAGTTTGAGGCCAGCCTGTGAACTAAAACAGCTGTTTCTGAGCAGGCGTTTTGTCCCATCAACCAGGCAGGGCAGGTGAACTATTAACACGATCCATCATTGTTGTGACATTCAATGAAGGGTTTGTAATTGCACTGTTAATCCATCATTGAATATATGAATATTCAATGTTTTATTACTTTATAGTTTCATCTGCAATCACCTGGGCAATGTCTTAAGGTGTGGTGATGGTTTGAGATTCCATTGTTTGCAAATGTGCCTAGCAGGAGTTCTGCAGTGTGCTGTTGACCTTTTACTAGTTTTGCTCTGTGTTAATCTTGGCTTTTGCTCTCTCTTGCCTGGTCTTGTGAGAGCAAGCTGTTTTTCCTGCCTTTATGGAACTCCCTGGATCTGTAAGTCACTGCACACACATATCACACTCACTGAAGTCCACACTGAAGGAGTGAGGAACCCCACAGAAACATTCATGCAAGTTCATCTACATAAATTATTTGTAATGCTTCTTTACAGAACATTTATCTACTCCACTCTTCCTCACTGCTGTTTTTCATGCTCTGGATTGTGGTCTAACACTAACACTAGTGCACTCATGGAAATGCTGTAATTTTTACAGCTTTGTCCATTGTCAGCTCTTCCAATTCCATCTTATGACCTTTGGACATATCTACCTGTACACATCTTTTTTTTTAATAATTTTTTTTATTATTTTATTTATTTTTGGAGAGAGACAGACAGAGAGGGAGAGGGAGACAGATAGGGAATGGGTGCACCAGCAGTCTCTCAGCTGCTGTGAACGAAATCCAGATGCGTGCGCCCCCTTGTGGGCAAGTACAGCATTGCACCCTTGTGTCACTTTGCATCTGGCTAAACGTGGGACCTGGAGATTGGAACCGGGTTCTTAAGCTTAGCAGGCAGGCGCCTTAAACGCCTTACCTGTACATATCTTAAATTAGCCTTTTACAACCCTGTCGATATGCAAAGACACTAAAATGAGCTCTAGAAGCATCTTATCCATTCACCCCTTTTTGGACAATAGTACCAGAAGCTCACATCCTGGCACTAGGTCTGCTTGTTGCTACCAAGGCAACAGTGTTCACAGACCTCGTCTGGCAGAAGGAGCAAAACTATGTGTGTACACCGATGCTTGTGGAGACACATATTTGTAAATATTTTATATGGAACCATCTGTGTCTATACTGAGCTGAAAACGGGTTGATACTATGGTCTCCAAGTCTAATTTGTCACCCTTTGGGGCACTGGAGGCTCGCCCCCTTGCTGTCTGTAACCTCCCTCACCAACAGAAAAAAGCGGTGTTGCCACCGCTTGTCATTCCTACAATGACTGGTTACTACTTATCAGCGGCATTTACTCCTGTCTCCTTTATGGATCATATGCTTCAAATGTTTGATACCTTTGTGACACAATTTGATGATTTTCTTGTATTCTACATGCCACCGTGGATGTACTGACTTCCTGAGGGGATTTTAAATATATCTGCTTATTGCATTTTGCGTTGTGTAGATTTTTTGATTTTTTTTGTTTGTTTGTTTTGTTTTACTAGGTAGGATCTCCGCTCTAGCCCGTGCTGGAATGCATGGAATCCACTATGTAGTCTCAGGCTGACCGCACACTCACTGCAATCCTCCTACCTCTGCCTCCGGAGAGCTGCTATTAAAGGCATGCACCACCACACCTGGCAGGTTTTGAATTTTGACTGATGCATACTGTCATATACCAGAAATTAACAACCTAATACAGACACAATTCTTCAATATTAAAAAAAAAATCCTCTGTACTCCAATGAAACAACTACCTGCTCCACCATCAAACTCCTCCTACTGATGGACTTTTACCTGGCCTCACGGACTTGTTATACCCAGAATATTGTATAATTGAAGTCAAAAACTACATAGCCTTTCTAGATTGGAAGTGATCTTTTGATCACTCAGAAATATCTTTTAGTACAATAATCTTTTGATCACTTAAAATTCAAATTCATCAAAATTGTTTTAAAATTTAATTTTATTACTTAGCAAACAGAGATTCAGTTATCTTGAGACATTTCAAAACATTCTTTTTTTAAAAGATTTTATTTTCGTTTATTCATTTATTAGAGACAAAGATAGGGGTGGGGAGAGAGAGAGAGTGACTGAGAATGGGCACGCCAAGGTCTTTAGCCACTGCAAACGAACTCTAGACACATGTGCCACCACGTGCATCTGGCTTACGTGGGACCTGGAGAAGTGAACCTGGATCCTTAGGCTTCAAAGGCATGTGCATTAACCGCTAAGCCATCTCTCCAGCCCTTCAAAACATTCTTTTAGTCACTTCTCTTTCCTTCATCATCTACATGATCCCCCAGCCCCATTTGTACCCCTCCCTTTCTGTTTACATGTCACATATTTCCTTTCACCCGACCCTCTTTCCTGCAGTTTGTTTGTTTGTTTATTTATTTATTTATTTTACTTTGAGAGATAGAGAGGGGATGGGCAAGCCAGGGCCTGTAGCCACTGCAAATGAACTCCAGACACATGTGCCACCTTGTGTATCCAGACACATGTGCCACCTTGTGTATCTGGCTTTATGTGGGTACTGGGGAATCAAACCCTGGGTCCTTAGGCTTTACAGGCAAGCACCTTAAGCACTGGGCCATCTCTCCAGTCCTTCCCTGTCATCTCTTATTGCCCAGTCTTTGCCACCCTTCTAGCTTTTTAGGTTTTACTCGTGCTTGTCCCTTGTATATACGTATGTGTGTATGTACATACATAAATACATCACAAACTAGTATCCACATAGGAGAGAAAAAGTAGTTTTGAGCTTTTGATTCTGGGTCGCACAGCTCAATATAATTCTCTCTAGATCCATTAAACTAGCTGCAATTTTCACAACTTCAGTTTTCTTTATAGCTGAGTGAAATTCTATTGTATACATTTACCACACTTTCATTACCCAGTCATCTGTTGATGGGCATCTAGGGCTGGCTTGATTTCCTTGTTATTGTAAATGGAGCAACAATAAACTTGGATGTGTGCAAGAAGCTCAGTAGTAGCATGTGAAAGACATTGCTATGCCCAGGAAGAGTATAACTGGGTCACATAACAGTTGTATTTCTAGTTGTTTGTTGAGGTAGCCTTCATATTAATTCCCCAAAATGACTGCTGTTGTTTGCCCTCCTACCAGCACTGAATCAAGGGTTCCTCTTTCCCCACACCTCTGCCAGCATTTGATGACAGTAATTTTATTTTTTATTTTTTATTTTTGGTCCTAGCCATTCTGACTGGGTTGAGCTTTGTTGTTATTAATTTGAATTTGCATTTCATTTATGGCTAGGGATGTTGAACACCTTTTAAAATCAGCCATTTGATTCTTCTTTTGTGACCTGTCCACATTATTAGCTCATGTGGTGATGTACAGCTTATTTATTTATTTTTTTTGATATTTAATTTTTGCAGTTCTTTATAAAATCCGAATATTATCCCACAGTCTAAATGATAACTGGCAGATAATTCTCTCCTATGCCGTAGGCTGTCTGTTTGCTTGGCTTATGGTTTCTTTTGCTGTGAAGAAACTTTGTCATTTGATATAGTCCCATTTGTTAATTTTGGGGGGCATTTTCTGTGTTATTGGAGTCCTATGCAGAATGTTATAGCTTATAGCTATATCTTGAAATGTGTTCCCTATGTTTTCCTCTAGCATTTTCAGCATTAAGGTTTTAGATTATGGTCTTTGATGCAAGGGAATCCGTATGTTCACAGTGTCCAAGATATGGATCGAACTTCATTCTTCGGCAGGTGGGTATTGGGTTTTTACCTGAACCATTTGTTGACTAGGTTGCCTTATTGTCCACTGAATGTTGCTTGCTGGTTCATCAAATTGTTATGGCCAAAGCTATGGAGGTTTATTTCTGGGTTTTCGATTCTATTCAAATGGTGTAGATGTCATTTACAGTGCTAGTGCCAAACTGTCTTGGTCACGAGAGTATAATGTGAGGCCATGAAAACCTCTTTCTGCTTAGTTCTGCTTTGGCTATGCATGCTCTTTTGTGTTTCCAAAGGGATTGCTGGATTATTTTTTTCCAGTTTCAAGAATAATGTAACTATTGGAATTTTGTTGGAATTGTGTTTAATATGCAGATTATTTTTGGCCAGATAGCCATTTTCATAATAATATTTTGTCCCATTTAGGAACATGGAAGTTCTTTTCATTATGAAGTATCTTGTTTGGTTTCTTTTTTTTTCTCTCTCTCTCTTTTATGTTTTCATTGTAGAAATGTTTTACATCCTTGGTTGGGTTTATTACTAGGTACTTTATTTATTTATTTATTTATTTATTTATTTATTTATTTATTTATTTATTTTGGAGCTATGTCAAATGGGATGCATTTGTTGATTTCTTTTTCTATGAGTTTATATGAGTTTATATATGAAAGCTACTGAGTTTTATATGTGGATTTTCTATCCTGCAACCTTACTGAAGAATTTATTAGACCAATTAGTCTTCTGCTATATCCTATAAAATATATATTTTTTAAATTTTTTGTTTATTTTTATTTATTTATTTATTTGAGAGCAACCGACAGACAAAGAGAGAAAGATGCAGAGAGAAAGAGAGAGAGAAAGAGAATGGGCATGTCAGGGCCTTGAGCCACTGCAAACAAACTCCAGATGCATGCGCCACCTTATGCATCTGGCTTACGTGGGTACTGGGGAATCAAGCCTTGAACCAGGGTCCTTAGGCTTCAAAGGCAAGCACTTAACCTCTAAGCCATCTCTCGAGCCCTCCTATAAGATATTTTAAGTATGAAATAATGTCTCCTGGAAATAGAAATAGTTTGGCTTCTTCATTTTCTGTTTTGATTCATTTTATGTCTTCTTCTTGTCTTATTACTGCGGCTAGGACTTTGAACAGTATGTTACATAGAAGTGGTGAGAGTAGATAATCTTGTCTCATTCCCAGTTTTAGAAGTAATGGTATCAGTTTTTTCTCCATTTAGTCCAATGTTGGCTGTGGGTTTGTCATATATGGCCTTTGCATTGTGTTCTGTCTATTCCTAATTTCTCCTTGTGGGCAAATTCAGCATTGCACTCTTGCGTCACTTTGCATCTGGCTAAACGTGGGGCCTGGAGATTGGAACTGACATTCTCAGGCTTAATAGGCAGGCGCCTTAACCACTAAGCCATCTCTCCAGCCTGCCCATTACATTTTTGAGTGCAGACTTTTAGAAATTTCCTTCCATTCTATGAACTCTATTTCTCTAAAAGTATATTTCATTTACCCTTTATTTTCTGTTTATCTTCCTCCCTCCCTCCCAACTTCCCTCACTCTGTCCATCCCTCCCTCACTGCTGGCCTTTGTGATTGAGGGTTTTTTTAACAGGTAATAGGAATCTTGATTCCAATTTCATTTCTTGGTAGGCAGGAGAAGAGGGAAAGCTAAAGAGATGACTCATTTATTAAAAGACTTGCTTAAAAATTCATTTTTAGAAGTGGAACCTTATGATGTATATTCATATTGATCCACAGATTTCATTTCAGAATGAATATGAGAAAATAATTCTTTAAAGTTTAGGCATGGGAGTAAACCGATTCATTAATGCAAACAAGCTCTAACCTCAGTTGGAGACTTCCTTTTTCTAGTGCCTTACTTAACCCCATAATGACCAATGCAGTCTTGGGTTGAGCACCTAGTTTGTAGGAGTTCGCATCTGAATAGCAGAAAAGGTAATGATGATATGTGGGATAATATATATATATATGTGTATATATAATTTGTACTATTGGATTTTTGTTTTGTAAGTCTTCTTCCTAACCTCTTGAATCATCACATCTGCCATCTTCATTTGTAGCTGTATCTTATTCAATTCTCCTAAGAATGAGCTTCATTTTCTCTGCCTCAAAGGCATCCCTGTGAGTGATGTCAATGAGAGAGCAAAAATGTTCTGGTTTACTGGCTATTCTCTTTCAAATGACTCCCCTTTTCTTGAGCTTATGCTTGACATATGCCTTTCTCTGCTCATTAAGTATTTTTCTCAGCTAAATCTGTTACCCTTGTCAACTTACATTGCCAAAAATTCGTTAAAATCTATAGCTGTGCAATTAACCTTAATCCTTTTCTTGTACTTATAACTTCTTAACTTTTTTTTATTTCTTACAATAAATTTAATTGGATGCTGAATATGAGAAGCAAGGAATATGAAGACTGCCTCCTGCTCACCTCACAGAACACCAAGCATGGGAAGGTTCTGCATCCAATACTTGAGCTTTATGTAACTGTCCTAAGTCTGGTGTATATGAAGTACAATGTGCTCATTAAACATATGTAGTAAATGGAGCTCATCGAGAGAACTGAGGTTTATAAAGTACTTAGTGGTTGGTGTTTCCCACCTACCCCTATTCTTCACTGTTTTTACTCTTATTTTCCTTCAAGTCTTGGCATCTTAAAGAATCTATATCTCCTTTGTTAGAATCCTTTTGCTGGGTTTCATCTCTGAGAGCCAACGGTAGAGTAAAATAGCAGAGAAAACATCCAGGCACTTGTTTCCTGCTCTCCATGGTCATTAGACAGTCTTGAGATAAGTGGCACCTGCCAATGATGATAGCCGCTGGCACCTGGCCCATCCTTGGCTTCTTGCGTCCCCTGCCTCAGCTCAGTTTCTTTGCTTGCTTCTGTTCCTCCTCTACCTCCCATGATAATTGGTGTTTGTTTTGGTTTAAGAAACTTCAGCACCCCTACCTGTTTCCTCAACTCTGCTGTGGTAGTTTGAATATATGTCCCCCAATATATTCAATGTTTTATTACTTTATAGTTTGTATCTGCAATCACCTTGCTAGAGGCAAGGTCACTGGGGGCCGGTCTTAAGGTGTGGTGATGGTTTGAGATTCCATTGTAAAGATATGCAAATGTGCCTAGCAGGAGTTCCTGAAGTTTGCTGTGTGACCTTTTGGCTGTAGTTTTGCTCTGTGTGCTGTGGTGGCTGGTTGGCTTTCTCTCTCTCTGCTTGGCCCTAAGAAAGCAGGCTGCTTTTCCTGCCTTTATGGAACTTCCCCTGGATCTGTAAGCTTCAATAAATAATATCCCTTCCTCCATAACTGTGCCTGGTCTGGAAGTTCATCTCAGCGAATTTGAAGCTGTTTGCTACATCTGCCATATCCTGTAAGTGACCTTTTATAATGCCCCTTTATTTGAAATTTCCTTGTTGAATTTTTCCCACTGATTTTGTCTTATGAAGAGGTTAAAATGCTGACATTGCACCATGCTCAGTATTATATCAAAATTCACATGTAAGCACTGAGATTCAGAGTTTATATTTTTCACTACAGGCCCACACTGTTAATTAAAAACCATTATTCATCAGTGAAAGAATATTCAAGATGTGCAAAAATACAAATCGCATTCAACTAAAAAACATAGATAGAATGCACCTTTCCCAAACATTTGAACTCAGAATGTTAAATAAAAAATATTAAAAAGCAACTGTAACACACAAAGGAGTTTCACCATTGCCCCAAATAGGTGAAAATAGGTTGTATTTGCTTATTAAAGGACTTGACTATTCATCATTGCAAGGGTTGTGTAGCTTCTGGGTAGGGGTCTTCCTCCAGTGGAGAATCAGAAGGTATAAGGCAAAATGATTCTTCTCCCTTGACGCAAAACATGTGCCATCTAAGCTTCTGTACTGTAACCCATCAACACGTCATTCCCATCTATTTGTGAATGAGTAACCATAACATACAGTCTAATAGGAAGCTTTCTTTACTGTATGATAAGTTTGTGTTTACTTCTTTCTATTCTCTCAGTAACCGACGAGGGCATGGTTGGGAAAGATTATTATAAAATTTCTGTTTAAGACAATGTAGTTTCTCACCACCAATATCTTGATATATGTTCTGTACTGGCAAAATAATCACACATTTGTCTTATGAAAGGGAGCATAGTGGGAAGGGACTATACTCATATACTCTTGGTATATTGTATATAGGTATGGATGTTGTCAATAAAAGTTATTTTTAAAACATATACAAATAAAATCAGTCTCTGAGGAATATGTTCAGATTACAATAAGAATAATATTTATATTTAATTTATTTATTTGTTTGAGAGAGAGAGGGAGTGAGAGACAGAAAGAGAGAAAGAGAAAGAATGGGCATGCCAGGGCCTCCAACCACTGCAATAGAACTCCAGATATATGTGTCACCTTGTGCATCTGGCTTTTCTGGGTTCTAGGGGATCGGACATGAGTCCTTAGGCTTCACAGGCACACACTGTAACAGCTGAGATATCTCTCCAGCCCAAGAATATATATTTTTTATTTGTAAGAAGGTGTATGCTAGTACACATTCATATAAATGTGTCTGCTAGTACATCTTCATGAAATGTAAAATTCAGTATTTTGGCTTTTAAACTTTTAGTTTAAAAGTACCTCTAATGTTTTTTTTTTGTTTTGTTTTGTTTTTTTCTTTTTGGTTTTTCAAGACAGGATCTCACTCTAGCCCAGGCTAACCTCCAGGTTCACTATGGAGTCTCAGGGTGGCCTTGAACTCATGGCAATCCTTCTACCTCTGCTTCCCAAGTGCTGGGATTAAAGGTGTGTGCCACCATACCCAGCTTATTATATTTATTTTTTTCAGTAAAATTATCTTATGTCAGATATATATTGTTTAATTTTGATCATTCCAGCCAAGGCATTTTCAAAAATATGACAATATTATCCCAGTCTGCAGCTATATTTCATTCATGCACTGAGAGAATTACCAACTCCAGCCTTCAGCTGACCTAGTTTTCATCTCCCAAGTCATTTCTGGCTGACTGGGAAAGGTTTTCCATTATGACAACTTAAGCAATCCAATACTGAGGGGGAAAGCGTGTTAATACTGATTTCCAAATCCTGCCGAAATTGGCCTTGTATAGAATGGCAACATTCAAGCTTCCATCTTTCCAGGTTTTCTTTGGGATCTAAGTATGTTACAGTTCTGCCTTATGATGGAGAATAGCGCAGTTTGATTAAGAATTCAGATTTGAAGCCAGATCACTTCTTGGTTTTGTGAAGTTTAAGTTTTAATTTCTCAAACTCTTGCTTCATATTTCTCATCTGAAAAGTTACAATAGAACTAGTATCAAAAGGAGAGTCTCTGTAAGGGTGATATTAGCTAATATGTATAAGAGCATAATAAGTTATACTTGTTTGCTCTCACTATCATTCGCATCATGAGTCAGCAATTTTCTGCTTCTTTGGTTGCATTCCCATGGGCATATGGATGTGCTGTGCATGTGGGTGTATGCATATGCCTCTTCCTATTTGTGGGGGTACATGTGAATATGTAGGTATAGAGACCATGTGTTAATTGGGGGGGTCTCTTCTTCCTTCCCACTCCACCTTATTCCTTGAGACAGGATCTCTTGCTGAATTTAGAACTCATCCATTCAGCTAGAAAAACTAGTCAGGGCCGGAGAGTGGGCTTAACAGTTAAGACACTTGCCTGTGAAGCCTAATGACCCAGATTTGATTCTCCAGTACCCACAAAAGCCAGATCCACAAGGTGGCATAGGCATCTAGAGTTTATTTGCGGGCACTGGAGGTCCTAGTGCGCCCATTCGCTAGCTCTCTTTCTGTGTCTCAAATAAATAAATAAAAATTAAAAAAGAGGGAAACTAGCCATCAAGTCCCAGAGATTTCCTGTCTCCACCTCCTCAGCACTGAGCTTCTAGGGAGGTTCCTGCATACCTGGTGTTGTATGTAGATGCTAGGGCTCTGAACTCAGGTCTTCATAGGTGTGAAGTAAGCACTTTACCCCCCTCCCCACCCCAGCCCTCTCCGCAACTCAGGGAATGGTACTTTATAATTCCTCTGGTCTGCAGAGGATTTCCAGTTTCTGAAAACCCTCTCTGGAATGCTAATTCCCTGGATAACATTGTCATAATGAAATGTCTGTTCTTTGATTATTTGGAGGAGTTTATTTCTGTCTCCATTTAAAGTACTGCTATATTCTTTGTGTGTGTGTGTGTGTGTGTGTGTGTGTGTGTCGCGCGTGCTTTGTCAGTACTGTTTGGACAGGAAGCATTTTCCTTCTCACATTGTAACTTCAAGTCAGTCAGGTTGCAAAATGGCTGCTTTGCTCATGTTTCTTTCTTAAGAACAAAATTAGCAAAATTTTGTCATTAACTCTTAATGACGGATTATATCCTCACATTTGTGTGTGCCCTAGGCCAGGATCTTTATGGATAGGAAGGCAATATCAAGAATCCCCTTTACCTACATCTATATGACTTACAGTCTTATTCAAGATGATATCTATAGATGTTCATGTGTGTTTTGGCTCAGAAAACGTGTATGTCCCCTAAGCTTCAAGTGTAGATGATTAAGTTGCTAATTTACACACACTGAAACAGAGAGGACTGCTATGTTTGGTTTGTTTTGAAAATCACTCTCTGATCTAGGTTCTGATTTAACATGAATTCAAAAGGGAGAAAAGGTACATTGCATTACCAAAAATTATGGATGAAGAGACAACAGAGAATGATATTTCAATGAAAACAGATTGCAAAAAAAGAACTAAATAAATGACTATATTATGATAATATGTTCTACAAAACTTAAGTTGTATTTATTAAGACATTTGTATTTGAATTTTATACAAATGAAGAAAAGAGTGAGTATAAAATGTAAGCAGATGTGATTAAATACTCAGGAATGTATACAGTGCTTAGAAGTTTTCAAGGGAAAATGGAAAGAAATGAACTATGGTAAAGCAATCAACAGATACTAAATTCAGAAGAAAGTAATGGCATGCGTTAGATCTGTATTTACTTGGAAATAGCACTCAATATAAAAAGTTAGTTAGTGACTAAATTTTCTTGAGAAGAATAAAGAAAACAAAGTGTTAGACAAAGCCAGGTGGGGCTTAGTGATCTGCAGTTTACTGCAGAAATCCAATATTCCCCAAATTCTGCCAAGAATTAGGAAGAATTCTCTGCCTTTCATACACATCACTTCATGACATCCTTACAATTCTTGGAGTTTCAGTATTCATATGTTGCCCTGAACAAGCTGGGTGCCTTGATGTATGCATTTACTCTAACATTCCTTGCAACTCTTCAACACCTACACTGTACAGTTATCTGTTGGAACAGACTTCATCCCTGATTCCTATGTGTGTGTGTCTATTTTGTTAACCAAAATGATAAAAATCTACGCAATAACTACAAATTTAAATTACTTCAAACACCCAATTTAATTAAAAATCCCTAGACTCTATAAACCCAATGATAAGCTCCCAAATACTTTTAATTAAATACATTATTATCATTAAGAAGGAATTTTTTATTTTGATTTTGTAGATGAATACTGAATGCTACGAGACGTTAGTTAAGTGGCAGTACCTAGATGTTATGGGATTGCTTTTTATAAGAAAGGAATTTAGAATGGCCTTCACCTGAATTATCTCTTTCCTTGTTGCCCTTTATATTTGGCATGAGGATTAGTTGGAATACAAGAGCACGTTGATATTTTATTGTAAATTGTTTTATTGAATACTACTATTAGCATTTCTCCTTCACTAATGAAATTTTCTACTAATAGATTGGGGGTACTTTTAAACATATTTTTTACATGCACTCACTTGATCATGTGATCATCATAAAATACAGTCAATGATCTTGTGGTTTGAACTCCGATGACACAGTGGAAATTCAAATAGGTTTCAAAACACTTTAGTAGTTTACTTTCTGAAAAAATTAAAAGCAAGGGCTGGAGAGATGACTTGGTGGTGAAGGCACTTGCCTGCAAAACCAAAGGTCTCTGGTTTGATTCCCCAGGACTCATGTAAGCCAAATGCACAAAGTGGCACATGCGTCTGGAGTTCATTTGTAGTGGCTGGAGGCCCTAGCGCACCCATTCTCTCTCTCTCTCTCTCTCTCTCTGCATCTTTCTTTCTCAAATAAATAATCAAAAATAAAATATTAAAATAATAATAAAATTAAAAAATAAAATAAATAACAATCCATAATAAAGTTTGGCTTCAGATTACACACTAGAAATTCATTTAGATTGCAAAAAAATCTGATGATTTATCTTATTTCTGAAGATAAAATTAATTGACAAAGAAAATGTCCAGATTCATCAATTGATAACTACATTACATTAATAGATATAAGTCACTTTGCCTCTAGTGCACATGCATGCACACAAACAGAATACAGATAGTTCACACACCATATCTGTGGGCTTTGCATATGTAGACTCCACCACCCAAATAATGAAAATATTTGAAAAAATGCATTATTTTCATTTATTCATTTATTATTTGAGACAGAGAGAAAGGCAGACATATATAGACAGAATGGGCATGCCAGGGCCTCTAGCCACTGCAAAAACAAAACTTCAGATGTATGCACCACTTTGTGCTTCTAGCTGTAAATGGGCAGTGGGGATTAAACCCTGGTTCTTAAGCTTTGCAGGCAAGCAACCACCTTAACTGCTATACGACCTCCCTAGCCACATGTATGCATTCAATATGCATGAACTTTTTTCTTTTTTTATTGTTTGTTCTCTAAACAGCATAACAAAAACTGCTTCATAGCATTTACATCATATTAGGTATGAGAAATGATCCAGAGAGGTTTGAAAATATACGAAGGGATGTTTGTAGGTCAAATGCTAATATTACCTCATCATGTCATTCTCTATAAAAGACAGCATCTTTAGATTTGACCTCTACAGGGGATTATGCGCCTGATCTGTGGAGGGAGAAGTGTATTTGCATTCTGCAATCTAATCAATGAGACGAAATCAAGCCTTCAGCATGGGAACCTGTTTTTCTTTCTGCCCGGTAATGTGTTATCCTAAGTTTGTCAATACAAATATATTTGTATTATAGTATTTAATGTACTTACTATTTTCTATTGATCAACAGGATGATAATTTATTTAAACAATTCTTTTCATTTGTTTAGATTGAATTCATGTTAAATTATTTGCTTCTATAAAAACCTGCAATATATATGAATTATAAATATTCTAACAGCATACATAACCTAGGTCATGTAATATCAGATAAACTAAATCTAAAGTATACTACATAAAACAATGGACTTACACTCTTTCACAAAAAGCCAATATAAACAAAGTTGATATTGACAGTTTCAGGAAATAGTCAATCATAATTAAAACTGAAGACACATGTTCTCTAATCTCACCGAATAATTTTATATTGTATCCTGTTGGGAAGAAGAAACAGCGCTGTTTTCTTGGTATATTTACTCAGGGGTCTTAAAAAGCTTAAAATCAAAGTTCTCAACATTAAATAGGGGATTTCCCTGGACTTCCCTCTTGGGGTTTCTTCGAGCTGGGAGAGAGTAAGCTTTTGCAGTTTGGAATCTTTCCTGCTTTTCTTGTCTTATTTCTACTCTCTCTTAAAATAGATCATTCATGATTAAAAGAAAATTAAAACAGATATGCACATCCAATTTCCCCACAATATGTTTCCCACAAATCAAAGAATCCTGCTATCATCATACTTTTCAAGTCAGAGACCAGAATTCCTTCTTACAGAGTAAACTCTGTCTTCTTTATTCTCTGCATAACCATTTTTACTTTACCAGTAAAATATTACAACATTTTCAGTTTTCTCAATATATGGTTCTTCAGTTGAGTCCCATAATTTTTACTTGAAATTCTTCAAAATTTTCAGTGACTTTACTGGAATACTAAAAACTTATTGCTTTTGGGGTTATTATTTTCATCTCTTTCATGACCAATGTTAATTCTGATAATATTTGTGGAGAATTTCTATGCAATATGTAATGCTATAGAAAATTACTGAATGTACTACACATTTAAAAATGCTGTGCTGGAGAGATGGCTTAGTGGTTAAGGCACTTGCCTGCAAAGCCTAAGGAGTCATGTTCGAATCTACAGGTCCCATGTAAGCCCGATGCACAGTAATGCATGCATGCAAGGTTGTAAATGTGTACAAAAAAGCATATGCATCTGGAGTTAGTTTGCAGAAGCTGAAGGCCCTGGCACATCCATTCTCTCTCTCTCTCTTTCTCTGCCTCTTTTTTTTTTTCTCTCTCTCTCTCAAAAAAATAACAGAAAAAAATTAATGCTGCTTTCCTTAAGCATGCATTCTAGTAAAGCTATCCACCACACTGTTAGTGGATTGATGTATACATGGAATTTTTTATTGTTTTTGAAACAGGATCTCATTGTGACCCAAGCTGATATGGAACTCACTGTATAGCCCAGTCTGGCATTGAACTCATGTGATCATACTAATCAAGGGCTGGGATTAAAGGAGTATGCCACCATGCCCAGTTTCACATATAAAGTGGTTTAAGCCACTTGTTGCCTTAGTGAGATAGCTTAAACTTTTCATCTTCAAAATCAGTGTAATTAAATAAAAATTCATATGTAGTCCATCAAATACAGTGATGTAGAAAAATATATTTACTCTTGAAGAAATACCCATCACACACATTTATGTGGCAAGGATATAAACTAAATGGGAAAGAAATACCCATGGACAGGCATATTGCAATCTATATGAAGAGTCTTGGATATTAAAATATAAACATATCACATACCTATGAGATATTACATTTCCTTTAGAAATGTCTTGAAGATAACTATTTATAAATAAAGATAATATACATAGGTAAGGTTTTGTTGAGAGTGCTATATACATAAAGACATGAAATAGGGGCTGGAAAGATGGCTCAGTTGTTAAAGCTGCTTGTATGCAAAGCCTGATGGCCAAAGTTTCAATTCCCCAGTACTACATAAGGCCAGATGCACAAAGTGGTGCATGCATCTGGAGATTTTTTTTTTTTACAGTGCCAGGAGTCCCTGGTGTGCTTATGAATTCCCCCTCTCTCCCACTCTTTGTTCTCTCTCTCTCTGCCTGCCTCTTTCTGTCTCAAATAAATAAATGAACAAACAAACAAATGAATATTTTTAAAGGCCTGAAATAGCCAGGGAGTGGCCCATTTCTATACCTATGAAAAGAGTGATTTAGAAGGAAGCCTGGCAGTACAAGAATTCTGGGAAAGACTCATGCCCTGTGAGTTCTTCTGGCAGCAAACAGCCATGTTTAATGCTTACTTATAACCAAATAAACGATGGACAAGATGAGATAAATTCATACCTATATGGCATTAATGTGTCTTTACTTTTTGAGTGACCATAACAATCTGGGCAGCTTACAATTTATTGTCTTGTATTTCTTGTGGCTAGAATTTGGAAATCAAGGTTATTAAGAGGGCCACAACCCTCTAGTCACCCTCTAAAGTGGTCTTTTAATTCTTCCTACCTTGTGGTAGTAGCTAGCAATTCTTTTGGTTTATGATGGTATATCTCCATTCCAACGGTCTCTTGTGTCTGTCTTGCTCTCTGCATGCCTCTGCTATCTCTCCGCTTATTATAGCATTAATCATTGTGTTAGTGCCCATTCCTGTGTGCTCTTATTAACTATATATATCTGCAAAGACCATCATTTCAAATCAACTCACTGTATTAGGGTTCTCTAGAGGAACAGAACCGCTAGCATGAATTATATTAAAAGGGAATTTGTTGGATTAGCTTAAGGCAGTCCAATAGCAGTTGCAGGCCTGAGAATCAAGGAACCCGGTTGCTACTCAGTCCATGAGGCTGGAGGCCTCAGCAGTCCCGATCCAGCACTGAGGGCCTGGAGGCGTCCTCAGGAACTGCTGGTCTTTACTCCACACTGGTCTTCAGTCCACGCTGGTCTTTTGTTAATGTTGGAAGGCAGCAAGCAGCTCTAGCAGCCAAGTGGAAGGAAGGGGATTCCTTTCACCCAGAGCTTCCTTGTATAAAGTCCCCTTTTGATTGGGGCCACCCACTCTGGGGGAAGGACTTCCTCCTTGAGTTAATCCTTCCTGGAAGCAACATCAGAGACCCGCCTGAAAGGAATATCTGTGGATTATTAAACAGATCAAGTTGACAATGACTTAACCATCACACTCACTATATTTGCTTACTAGTTCTTTGGTAAACAAGTGGCCACAAATGGAGGCTTAATACAATAAGAAATATATTTACTTACATTTCTGGGAAAGAAATCCAAGCCAAAGTGTTAGCAGGTCATGAATTTGTAAAGGTTTGGGGAAGATGCTTTTCTGCACCTCTCTGGTTGTTGTTGGGTTGCTTGGAGGTCCTTGAGGGTTTTTGGCTTATAGACACATCACTTCAGTTTCTGTCTCTGTCATCAAATTCTCTCTTTCTGCCCTCTCCACTTCTAGCATCGAAACTTCCCTTCTTATAAGGACATCAGTTATTAGGTTAATTCCCTCCTTAACTACATTAATTCTGCATTGATTTCTTTCTCAAATAAGGCCCTATTCATAGAGACCTAGTGACAGGGCTGGGTTACATTTTTAATTTTTTTATTATTTTATTTATTTTTGGAGAGAGAGACAGAGAGGGAGAGGGAGACAGATAGAGATGGGCGCGCCAGCAGTCTCTCAGCTGCTGTGAACGAAATCCAGATGTGTGCGCCCCCTTGTGGTCAAGTGCGGCATTGTGTCCTTGCGTCACTTTGCATCTGGCTAAACGTGGGACCTGGAGATTGTAACGGGGTTCTTAGGCTTAGGAGGCAGGCGCCTTAACCGCTAAGCCTTCTCTCCAGCCTTGGGTTACATTTTTATAGGGAATACAATTTGCTCCATAAAAGTTCCACAGTTCCACCCTATGTTTCCAGGTAATTTCAGAAGGAAATGATAAAGTTTGCCCAAATTCACTCTATGACTTGAAATAATTCTTATCTAGCATATGTGACAAATATAGTCACCTCATCTGACATCCTCCACCATATTAACCCAGTCCAGCTTGAACTTTAAGTCCCATATAATGTCTAAACACCAACTCAAAGTCTCTTTCTCACGTTGTAAGTCTTCTAAATGCAGTATGAATGATGTTGTTGAGTGGCCCACCTTGAAGCCAATTCTCCTTCCACACATCTGCCAACCAGACAGACACTATTTCTGTTGAAAGTATAATAATGGGGATTTGATGTACTTTGTTGGAGCCACTATATAAAATTGTGTCCTAGGTAGCTTACACAGGAGAGACATTGATTTCTCTGTTCCTGAAGCTAGGAAGCTCAAGATTAAACCAACAAGCAGTTTACAGTAGGGTGAGGCCTGTTTTCTGGTGTATTGAGGACATCTTTCCACTTTTTATCACACAGGTTGGAAGAAGAAAACAAACCATCTGGATTCACTAATCTAATTCATGCTGACTGTGTGATTATTACCTAATCATTGCTCTCTCATAGTCCCCTCACTCTCAGTTTAAGATTCCCCTGTACAGACAACCATGGCACATTCTCATTCTGAAAGGGAGAAACTGAACATAAAAGGGTAGGTAGTTGTGAAAAACTTTAAAATAAACCGTATCAGCTCTACGAGGTTTTTTTTGTTGTTGTTGTTGTTATTTATTTATTTATTTATTTATTTATTTATTTATTTGAAAGAGAGAGACAGAGAGAGAAAGAGAGAGAGAGAGAGGCAGGTAGACAGACAAAGAACAGGAATGCCAGGGCCTCCAGCCACTGCAAATGAACTCCAGATGCAAGCACCCTCTTGTACATCTGGCTTACATGAGTAACCACTGAACCGTCTCCCCAGCCCTGCTACTAGGTTTTTAAAGGTGAAATTAACATCCATGCCCTTTGCCCCTTCGGTGGTGGTAATCATGGCCTGCTGTTTCTTCTCCCCATCCCTCTGAGTTGCTCTTGAGATCATTCTTCCTTCATCTCTTTCCATCTTTCAGTTCAGACTGTCAAAGTCACTATTGATATACAACATTAAGCCCTTAATGGTCTTCCATAGATATTAAGATGACCTTATTAACACAGATATGTTTCTGGATCATACTGGGATAACCCCATGTCTGACCTCTTTGGATATGCATAAATGGAATTTACTTGGCTAACTCCACATCTAACCCTTGATTTTGATAAGATGGTTGATATGCCCCACGAGTCCTGTGCCTAACGCCCTCACCGAAAATTTGCCAGCCACACTCGTGGCTGTGTCTGTGTGTGTGCACACTACCTGGCTGTGCTCAGAATTTTCCAAATCATGCTGTGCCCGTTTCTTTACAGCCTGACATTTCTTTTCCCCAAATATCTCCTTTCATAATGTACTAGGAGCTGCCTGGAGAAATGTTCTAAGATTTGACTGGGAACCTCAGCCGCTCATTGCACAAGTTCATTGTGTGCAAGGTCTACTTTCCTTTCAATGGCAGAGCACATTCACATTCAGGCTAGAGTCTGGTAACTTTAGCCATAGGTTCACTCCCTCCATTTCAAGTAGCATGCTTTGTTTTCACCGACACTCCACCATGACCTTTGACGGCCATTTTACCACAGAAGTTTGTTCAACACAGTTGTACTTAACAACGGTGTGCCTCACACTCACACTATCTGTACTTATCTGTACCCAACTCCCACGTTCACCACGCCCGTGTGTTTTTTAGGACCACACTCTCTTTCAGTATGAAAACACAATTGATTCCCGAGGTAGCTGGAGCGAAGTAACACCGATTTGCCATTCTAAGCAATGAAAAGGTATCGTCTCAAAGTTGGGGCGTTAGAAGTGCACATTGCAGGTCTCCGCAAGGTTGCTCCCCTGTGGAGGTTCTGAAGAAGCTGACCCAAGCGTGCTCCTAGGTCCTGGTGTGGCTGCAGATCCTTCACACTGTAGACACAGCATCCTCCTTTCTTTCTGTGTTATCATGTAGCCTTCCCTATGTGTGTCTAAATGGTACGAATAAGAATTTTCTTCTTATAAGTGTTCCATTCAGTAGAATAGGGCCTGGACCATTCTCTATCCACAATTTAGGACTGCATATAAATTTAGGACTGCATATAAATTTAGGACTGCATATAAATTTAGGACTGCATATAAATTTAGGACTGCATATAAATTTAGGACTGCATATAAATTTATGGGTAGCAGTGACTAGAACCATATCATTCTGAAAGAAATAACACGGAATCGTAGCTTCATTTGACATTTTACTACGTGTTAGCCATTTATTAATAATCAACAGTTGATATTCAATATAGTTATAGCAAATATTCACCCATTAGGTGACATTGTGCATATATTTTTATGTAGTAGTAGCTAAGCTATGAATAGCAAAATAAATATTGTAGGTGTCTGTGATTCATAAAAAAATATGCGACATATTTTCCCTTCATTCAATATTTTGAATATAAAAATATCTATATTTGATAATAGCACAGTAGATTTTACTTGATATTTTCTCTGGAGAATTAATGAGTATATATACATATATATTTTTTAAATTAATTAATTAATTTGACAGAGATAAAGGGGAGAGAGAGAAACTGGGTGTGTCAGGGCCTCCAGCCACTTTAAACAAACTCCAGATGCATGCATCACCTTGTACATCTGGCTAACATGGGTTCTGGGGAATCGAACCTGGGCCCTTTGCCTTTGCAAGCGAATGTATTAACCACTAAGCAATCCCTCCAGCCCCTAATGAGAATATATAAATGATGACAGAATTGACGAAGGCTAGAGCTCTGGGTGATTAGAAACTTTACTAAAATAATATAAAAATAAAATATATACATATTGAAACTTGCAAATATTAGGCAAATTCACAGTTTCAAACAAGTTTAAGCTATAGAAAATTTGAGGTAATGGCCATTTCTAGGAGAACATTTTAACAAAAGTTGCATGTGGTCATCGTGTTCCACTTTAGCTTGAAAAGAAGCTATGAGGAAGAAATGTTGCAAAGCCTTAATTTGCTGTGATTACCAGAAGCACAGAGACAATGAACCAACTTAATAAACCTTCTTCAAAGAGTATCCATGTGTGAACTTGGGAATGTAAAAGCTAATTTACTGAAGAGATTATGTAATGGTTAAACAAATGAAATAAATTGCACAATGAATGGGTGTACAGTGAATCATACATCGCTGTCTTACACTGTTATTCTAAGGGGTTTTTTTCTTTGTTTCTTTCAAGCCTCCCTCCCCCAGGTACGGTCTCATTCTAGCTCAGGCTGACCTGAATTCACTATGTAGTCTCAGGGTGGCCTCAAATGCACAGCAAATTTCCTACCTCTGCCTCCCAAGTGCTGGGATTAAAGGTGTGTGCCAACACGCATGGCTTCTTTCAAGTTTTAAAGAAAATAAAGAATGATTATACCTGCCAAGGTCTAAAAGAGTCTAGCTTTTAGTTATATATGGAGAAAATACTATCTTTTCTTATATAGAGGATTTCAACTCATTTGTATAAACTCAGAGCAGAGTAATACCTAAGACACAAAGAAATGAGTTCAGGAAAAATACAAATGGCGGGCTGGGGAGATGGCTTAGCGGTTAAGGCGCCTGCCTTCTAAGCCTAAGAACCTGGTTCCAATCTCCAGGTCCCACGTTTAGCCAGATACAAAGTGATGCAAGGGTGCAATGCCGCACTTGACCACAAGGGGGTGCACACATCTGGATTTCGTTCACAGCAGCTGAGAGACTGCTGGCGTGCCCATCTCTATCTGTCTCCCTCTCCCTCTCTGTCTGTCTCTCTCCAAAAATAAATAAAATAATTTTTAAAATTAAAAAAAAATACAAATGGCTAACATACACAAATTCTCACCATCCCTAGCTGTCAGGGAAATGCAAATTAAAACAACTATGAGATTCCACCTTACTTTAGTAAGGATGACAATCATTAAAACATCAAATTAAAACAAGTATGAGATTACACCTTACTCTAGTAAGGATGACAATCATTAAAACATCAAATTAAAACAAGTATGAGATTACACCTTACTCTAGTAAGGATGACAATCATTAAAACATCAAATTACAACAAATATTGGCAGGGATGTGAAGAAATGGAAACCCTCATTCACTATTGGTGGGATTGTAAGCTTGTACAGCCACTATGGAAATCAATATGGAGATTCCTGAAAAAAATGAATATAGAGGTGCCAGCAGACCCAGTTATTCCCTTACTGGGCATTTACCATGAATGTTCCATGCTTCACTTCAATAATATTTGCTCAACCATGTTTATAGCTGTTTAATTCATAATAGCTAAGAACTGGAATCAACTCAGATGTCCATCGTTGGATGAATGATTAATGAATTTGTGGTGTCTTTACACAATGCAATTCTACTCAGCAGCAAGAAAAAGTGAAGAAATGAAATTTGTCCATTTGAAAAATGGACGGTCTTGGAACAGATCATACTCAGTGAACTCACAATGACACTCAGCACATGGTCTCACTCATCTGCTGTTCCTAAAATGATCTGGTACCATGTAAACCTTATCCTTGAAGGTAGACTAAAAGGTTGAACCATCAACAGAAGCATGGGGGTAGGACCTGAAAAGAAGGGCTCTGGAGAGCTGGGGATGAAACGAAACTTTTTTTTCTCTTATTTTGTCTCTGGTGTGTAACTCGCATTACCAGAATGCAGTTACCGCCCATAAGGAGCTGGAACTCAGTGATAAAATGCTTACCTACTACACTCAAGTCCCCACATTAGAATCCAAACACTCAAAAAGGATCATTAATATTTATATGTGATTATGCACCATAGACAGCAACATCCCACCAACAAATTTTAAGTTTCCTCAGAAAATATGTAAGTATATTTTTGTCAAAACTTTTCAAAAATTGTTCGGCTACTTCAGGCAATTTTCAACAGATCACTAAGCTTTAAATTTAACTCATTTTTGCTACAGAGTTTGCATTTAGATATAGATCTAGCATCTTCATTATAGACAACTATTCCTGCAGAATTACATAAAGGGATATTGATTCTAAACCAGACTGTACATATAATGCAAAACACCTACATTGCATCCATAATCAATACCTTTAGTGAAAACAAACATCTTAGAAAATGTTAAAAGCACTCACTCACACACACACACACACACACACACACACACACACACACACACAGAGAGAGAGAGAGAGAGAGAGACAGAGACAGAGAGAGACAGAGAGAGAGCTTTATAAAAATCCATTAATTGAAGCACAGAAATAAGACTTACTGTTTCACAGGCTACTGTGTCTCCTGACACAAGTTTTGGCTTATTACAGTAAATTAAACTTGCCTTTATTCCCTTAAGCATAGAAGAAAAATTCATTTTTCTTCCACTGTACCATACACTACCCTTAATACTCAAAATACTTCCATAACATTAAATAAGCATTCCATCCTGGGCTGGGGAGTTGGCTCAGCAATTAAAGGTGCTTGCTTGCAAAGTATACGTGCCTGGATTTCGATTCCTCAGTATTCATGAAAAGCCATATGCACAAAGTAACACATGTGTCTGAAGTTCGTTTGCATGGGCAAAAGGCCCTGGTATGTCCAGTCTTTCTGTCTATCACTCTGTCTCTCTCCTTCCCTCCCTCTGTCTCTTTCTTTCTGTATCTCTCTCTCTCTCTCTCTCTCTCTCTCTCTCTCTCACACACACACACACACACACACACACACACACACACACACAAAATAACTAAATGAAAACATTTCTAACTTATTTATTTATTTGAGAGAGAGGGAGGAAAAATGGGCACACCAGGGCCTCCAGCCATTACAAATGAACTCCAGAATCATGCACCACCTTATACATCTGGTTAACATGGGTACTGGGGAATTGAACCTGGATCCATAGGTTTCTAAGGCAAAGGCCTTAACCATTAAGCCATTTCTCCAACCCTGAAAACACATTTTTAGAAAGAATATCCTTGATGGAAATAATTGAAACTTCAATCATTTGAATATGTAACATTACACCTCAGAAGTTTAAAGTTTATACATGCATACAATTCAGTATTAAGTGATCTATGAACAAAGTTCATTAATCTCAATTAAATTTGTATTATACATATATTTGGATTGACACTAAATGTGCAATTCATATCATAAGCCTTCCTGAGCATGGATAGAAAGGTGAAACATTTGTTAATACATTGACACATTAGCAACTAAAGTAATCCATAAAAGGTTAAATATGCCAGTTTTATATCAATGCTACAAAATGACAAAAAACATTAATTCAAATAGTGTTTCAAAAATTATTTTCACCTTATTTATAACATAAGCTAATATATAATTCATTTTCTTTTCTTGTTCATTTTATCCTAGCTAATGTTTCTCAGATACAATTGTCTTCAACGAAGGATGGCTGAAGAAAAGTGGAATGTATTCTGGACACATTTTGGCCTTTATACACATGGAACGAATATCCCGGCAGTTTGCAATTTTCCTTTAGATTCAGCTTGTTCTAGTTCTCATTTCTTGTCCTTTCTTCTTTCCTCACTGCTCCCATTCCTTCCCACTAAATACTTCATTGTCTTACAAATTACTGTATTTTCTACAGAATTGCTTGTGCTACTGGCTCTAAAACTATGGGATACTTTACTAAAACATTTTCTGGACTGCAGCACTGGCTTAGTAGGGATAAGTGCTCTCTTTTAGTTCCCTCAAATCTTCACATATATGCACATGGATCATCAAATTCCTTAACAGTTTCACTTAGCAAATAGTATCTGTCATGATATACCTTGTATGAAGCATAAGATAAATAAACATGTATCTTATACTTAAGGTTTTTTAGTCTAATTGTAAACTACATTCCATGAAAATAAATATAACTCAGTCCATGTTTCAGCAGTGCTCAAATAGAAATAGACAAGAGGAGATGTATGAGACAATAACCTATGTTTTAAAGGAATGAGTGAGAAAAGTGTCAACAGAGCTATAATATGTGAGATTCAACAGCTTAAATAATGTTGGAAGGAAAGTTAGTTATAAGAAGACCCATCAAGATGTCCAACAACAGATGGGAACTGGTAATAGCGTATACCTATAGGATGGAAATTTTATTTAACTGAAAAATAATAAAATCATTAAATTTATTACTATATGAAGGGATGTGACCTAGATTCAAAAAAGATAAATATTACCTGACAACTTTTCTATGCAGAAGCTAGTTTTAATGTATATATATATACATATATATATGTGTGTGTGTGTGTGTGTATGTGCATATATTGTGTGTAAGTGTGGGTTTATAGGCTATTAAACTATAAATGAGAGCACAAGAGAGGAAAAGGAAATGTTGAGGGAAGTAGAGATGGGAACAGAACATATGAAAGTACAAAGAAGGAGCTAGGACTGAATGTATAAAAGGAGACAACAGGATGGGGTGAAGATGGGAGGAGAGAATCAAAAAAAATTGAAAATGCCAGGATAATGTTTAATTCTGAGTGCTAATTTTTATTAACTAATTAACTTTAAAAAGAAGCGACATCCAGTACATTTTTTTTTTTTTTTTTTTGAGGTATGGTGTGGCCTTCACCCAGGCTGACTTGAAATTCACTTTGTAGTCTCAAGGTGGCCTCAAATTCACAGTGATCTTCCTACCTCTGCCTCCTGAGTGCTGGGATTAAAGGCGTGTGCCATTATTCCCTGCCAAAAGTCATTTTTTTATGACATGGAATTCTGCACAATAAATTACAGAAGCATTAGGCACAAGGGACCAATAAGGGTAAAGAAAAACATCATAAGGCAGTTGGCTCTTTTTAATGTCAAAGAGCTTATAATTTGATTTCCTATGTGGTTTCAAAACTGAGTGGGTTTTAAGTAGTACAACAATTTCTTGATACTTATCTAATAATTTACTTAATTATTTTAAAAATTAATTACTTAATAATTACTGTTGTATCAATTACCTTAACTCTCAAGGTCATAAAACAACCGAGTTTTGTTTCTGTGACTCCGCTCTTCTACTGGGCTTCAGGTGTGTGGATTTTCTTCTTGTTTGATAATTTCAGAAAAGCTTATTTATGTGTGTTTGTATTACCTGCTGGCCCACCTTGCACTTCTGTTTTCAGCTGCTGATTGGCTAGGATGATGGAACAAGAGATCCAGTGCCTGCGTCCCTGGCTTATTCTCATTGTAATGGCAAGTTTTCACTGGCATCAGTGGTGGACATTATACTTGAATACTAGGTTTGGAATAGATTGTCATCTCTTGGTGAATGCAAGTACCAATTATAGGCAAGATATTGTTCAGGAGACAGGGAAGAAGATGTCTTTATTGATAAAGGGGTTGCAAAGATTTGTGGCCAATATTGAAAGCAGTCATAAGCATTAAGTCAATTATATTTTGAAAAGTGACTGGCAGCTTAAGATGCAAGATATATTTCTCACTAGTTTATTGAATCTGAATCTCTGAAGATAGATTCAATGAAAATGCATTTTGAAAGATATTATCCAAGTATTTCTTAAGTGCAGTATTGCTTGAGAAATCCCATCTTCCATAAACCATTCTTATGGCAAGATTTAGGAAAACAAATTTGAATCAAGGCATTTTATTTAGTTACTTTTAAATTTAATTTGTTTTATTTTACTTTTAAATTTTATTTTTTTTTTTATTTCGGAGTGAGAGAGAGAGAGAGGTTAGATAACTGAAAGACAGAAAGAGAGGGGAATGGGCAGGACCTCCAGCCACTGAAAAGGAACTCCCAACAAGTGTGCCATCTTGTACATCTGGCATGTGGGTCCTGGAGGATGAAAGTTAGATCCTTAGCTTTGCAGGGAAGTGCCTTAACCACTAAGTCATCTCTCAAGCCCTCAAGATGTTTTATTAATTTATTTATTTCAGCATGAGTATGTGTGTGTTATGTGGGTGTGCATACATGTGGTTACATGTGAGTGAATGCTAATGTCCACATGTGTGTGTGTGCATGTGGAGACCAGAAGATTGAGGTCAAATGTCTTTTATATTATTCTCATTATTTTTAACACTAATTTATATTATTATTGTTATTATTATTTTACCAAGACAGAGTCTCTCACTTGATCTTAGAGTTCACAGACTCTGGAGGTCTAACTAACCAGCTGATCCAGGAATGCTCCATCTGGACCTCTCTCCCGTGCTGGGATTTGAAGTGCTGTCACACTTATCTAGCATGTATGTGGGTGCTGGAGATCTCTTGTGAGTTATCAGACAAGTGTTTTATCCACTGAGCCATATTTCCAGTCTATTAGTTATTTATTATCTATATATTTATTTAATCTAACAAACCAGACTCTCCTAGATCAAGCCCAAGTAAACATTTGATAAGTCTTGAGGTATCATATGATACAAATATGATCTTAAATATTAAGCCCTGGAAGCTATAAAAAAGAGCTGTTGGAGTTGGAGAGATGGCTTAGCAGTTAAGGCGTTTGCCTGTAAGGCCAAAGAACCCCGTTTCGATTCCCCAGAACCTACATAAGCCAGATGCACAAAGGGGCCCATGCATCTGGAGTTCGTTTTGAGTGGCTGGGGGCCCTGGCATGCCCATCGTCTCTCTCTCTCTCTCTCTCCTTCTCTCCCTCTCTCTCTCTAAATCTCTCTCAAATAAGTAAATAAATAAATAAATAAATGATTTTTTAAAGCTGTGAAAAACACTACTATGAGAGTTTATTTAGTGGACATGACATACTGTCATTAAAGTGCATAAAATTATACTGCATGTTGAAAATTAAAAATGCTGGGAAATAACCTGATCGGACAGTCTGTGTTTCTTGTGTCTACTCCTGAATCAGTTGTCGGATGTGCTATGAGACAGAAGAAAACTCCTTGAAGTGTTCCCCTGTGAGAGAGAGAGGGAATTATTTGGGGAAAAAATATCTGTTTTCTAGCTTGATCTCCAATTGCTCTCCATTGCATCAGATGTCAAAGAAAAGAAATAGGACAGGGCTGGAGAGATGGCTTAGTAGTTAAGGCTAATCATGGCATTTTAATTATTCCCCAGTACCCATGTATGCCAGAAGCACAAGGTGGCACATGCTTCGAGAGTTCTTTTGCAGTGGCTGGAGTCCCTGGTGCACACGTGTTCTTTCTATTTTACTCTCTCTCAAATAAATAAATATTTTTATTTTTGGAATTCACTATGTAGTCTCATGGCGATCCTCCTACCTCTGCCTCCCAAGTGCTGTGATTAAAGGCATGTGTCACCATGCCCGGCAAAATATAAAAAAAAAAAAAAAAGAAAAAAAAGAAAAGATATAAGATTTTTAGGCGACCAGCGCAATAATTCAGATATAAAATGATGATGATGGACTGAATTTAATAGCTAAAACTTATCTTTAAAAATGTGGAAGTTTCCTAAATCACCTTAAAAAAAGAATAATAATCTAGAACTAATCAAAACTCAAAAATTTGTCCTCTTATTCATTTTAGGAATAGTGAAATTAGAAAAGAGGAATTAACACAATATAAAACATTATTATTCCAACATAATTTTGTACTTACTGCTTGAATACTTAAGATGGTTATATAATAAACATATGGATGATATTTAAAATTATGAATTTACATGTGAAGTATTACAACAAAAATACAGCATTTCTTGAGATACTGTGCTGAAAAAACTATGAGAGAGAAAAATGCTTTAGATTTAGGTGAACAGTTTGGAGAAATATGCACATACCCACTAATCTATAATAATCTAAAATAAAAAGAACATTGAATTGTGGAGGATGTTGCAGAGACAAATTAGAATGAAACTTCAAGATCATTGCTAACTGTGAATATATTTTAATGCCCTGAAAAATACAGTTTAATAATCCCCCACAGGTCTATATGGAGGCACTAAACTATGGAGTTCTTTGGAAAGGTTGCAAAGCTTAAAACAGAAATATTTTACTTTGACAAATTCTCTATTTGCATATTCAACACCCACACATGAGTAGGAGGCAAAAAAAAAAAAAAAAAAAAAACAGCAGCCATTTCTCTTTTTCTGTATCTCAGGGCTGTCCAGAACAAAGATGTTAAGAGTTCCATAAAGAGAGAAAGGAGAGCTACATTGCCTTGATGTACTGACTTTCATTTTGAAAGATCACATAGCTTTTCACAGATTTAACAACCTGACATACAAAGATGACTTCAACCTCTCTGAAATACAATCAGCCTAGGGGCTGGTACTCACCTGTTATTAAACTGCCTCTGGCAGCACTACAAAATAGTTTAGTACAGAAAATAAAAGAGAAGGTCAAACCTCATTAAAACTTCCAGAAGAAGTTACCACAGGGCTAGTGAATCTTGAGAAAGAACTGGCTTCAACCAAAGTGAAGCTGCATTAGTTGATGAAAGAGATGGTATGGTGGGGAGGGGAGGGTGGGATCATTCCATCAACAAGGAAGTTTGAAATGTAGGAAACAATCTTTCATTTCTCATGTAGGTACATCTCAACCTCAGTCCCCCTCCCCCCCTAAAAAAAAACATGATAGCTGTTGGAGGATAGGGAGGATTTATAAAAAGAGACTGTTCTACCAGAAGATAATTATACAACATTTATTTCACTCTTATTGGATCATGGACTTAGAGGGGTTTTTGGTCCCTAAATTTCGCCACAAATAAGAAGACACTGGCCGTAGGTTTTTATTAGTAAAAGTTTGAGGTAACACCAGTTTTCTAAGAAAGGCCCCTTCCATACATCACTTGGCAGAGTGGATTGACCTGCAGCATTATATATAGTGTATACGATAAATAAGATATATCTGGTGCTGGAGAATTGGCTTAGTGGATAAAGCACTTGCCTGCAAAGCCAAAGTACCCAGGTTCAATTCCCCAGGACCCACGTAAGCCAGCTGCCCGTTTGGAGTCCATTTGCCGTGGCTGAAGGCCCTGGTATATCCATTCTCTCTCACTCTTTCTACCTGTCTATTTCTATCTCTCTCTCTCTCTCTCTCAAATAAATAATATAAAAGAAACATATATCTAACATCCTAAACGTTAGCAATCACCTATGAAGAGAATGTTATTGCGTGATTGTTTTGCGGAGGCAAAATGTCTTATATCCAACTGTGGGAGAAAACTTTGCTGTATGGAATTACTAACATAAATATATTGTTATTTA
This sequence comes from Orientallactaga sibirica, assembly GCA_036365145.1. Classification (NCBI taxonomy): domain Eukaryota; kingdom Metazoa; phylum Chordata; class Mammalia; order Rodentia; family Dipodidae; genus Orientallactaga; species Orientallactaga sibirica. The sequence continues at coordinate 18,715,626 of JAEOAD010000025.1, forward strand.
CAGTTTATCAACCACAGAGCATGGAGAGACACGTGAATTGAGAACATCCCATGACCATGTAAGTGGCCATTTTGAACATCTACGTCATTTTGCTTTAGGGAACATGGAGTGGAACGTGCTAATGAGGAGGTCAGAAGGGCAGCTTGCCAGAATTCAGTCAACCAGTCTTCAGTGCCTGTCACTCCTCGCGTTAGGCTGCTGACAGATGGAGCTAAGTCTCTCAACCTCACTCCCCACAGACTTCTGACCCATCGGCGGGCTAATTGTGAAGAACGCTGCCTCTGATTTCAGAGTCACACATGTTAGAACAGCTCTCATAAACTGCTCATGGCTTGGAAGTCTCACATCTCGGGGTGCTTTAAGCCGAATTGTTTTTCACTTTCTCCCAGGTCAACTCTTTCATGACAGAATCTAGCTGCAGGTCCTCTGAGGGACTCAAAAGTGCAACTTCTCAGTGACCAGATTTAGGACATTTCCACCTGTTTAAAAGTCTCATCTCTTTTTGTCACCTAGAATTCTTCTGCATAGCACTCTTCTAGCCACATAGCTGTTGTTCCTACAACTTGGTTCATCACTGTAGTAAATTGCATTTAACTAGTCATTTTAGTGAAATGTCACGTATTTTGAAAAATATATAAATCATAATTGTATAGTTAACACATGCAAGCATCTGTGTAAAGTCGATCCAAATGGAGAAATGAAACAGCCGGGGGATGTAGCTCAGTGGTAGAGTACTTACGCAGCTCTGGGTTTGACTCCCAGTTTCAAAATAATTACGAGTACTGGCAAAATATCTTCTCCATAACAGTAAAGGAAACCTGAGGTCTAATACTGTAGATTTGTTTTGCCTGTTTGAAATGTGAAATGAATGAAGTCACAGGCTATCAATTTTCATATCTAGATTCATTCACTCCACATTGCATAGTTTATATCCACACACAATTTCTTCTCATTCTAGCTCAGTCCTCCTGCTTCATGGAATTTAATAAAATAAATTAATTCCAACTTGTTTTTCACTATTAAGATAATGGAACTTCTGATTGTTTAACATTCTTGTCTACTACAAAACCAATGCTATAATATTCTTTTGCATATCCTATATCAATTTTTGCTGTGAATTATGTCTAAGAGTGAAATTTTTAGAAGGTAAGATAATCATATATATATATATGTATAAATTTCAGCCCTAGTAGAAACTAACCAAGCATTTTTAAATGGTTGTTATATTTTATACATCTACTTAGAATGTCAAAAGTTCTATTTTTCTCATATTTTTAAATCATATTTACATTTTTATGAATGTAAATGATATATTCTGATTTAAAATTAAACCATAAAAATAAGATTATGGTAAAATGAATAGCACCATCTTCCACATCATCTGTGCCTCTTATCCCTTTCTTTTGCAAATTTTTGTATTCTTTTGGCTACGTAAATTTCTTCTATAATAAAGAAAGTTTATAGAAAACCATACCATTACTCCAGTTTCTCTGTTTATTTATAACTGAAGTATCACATGACATATGCCTAAACTAATATACATTTGAAAGTAAAACACCATGATAACTTGATTATATTTGGGGCCAAGCTGTGCATAACACTATGCTTAGAAACTGAATGCCCACTATTTTGGCCATTTTATGTATAATTATATGTCACAGTGAGAAAACTCCTTATTATTTTCCCAACAAGTCCCATGTGTCTATCATAGATGCTTTACCTACTTGGTTTTGCTTTAAAAAAATTTATATTTTTGCTCTTTATGTATTTGGACTAGGTATAGGAAACAGCTGTTAGAAATTAAAGGTAAGGGGATGGAGAGTTGGCTTAAGCAGTTAAGGCGTTTGCCTGCAAAGTCAAAGGATCCTAGTTCAATTCTCCAGGACCCACGATAGCCAGATGCAGAAGGGGGGTGGGCATGCATCTGGAATTTGTTTGCAGGCTGGAGCTCTGACGTGCCCATTCTCTCTCTCTCTCTCTCTCTCTCAAATAAATAAATAAACAAATAAATAAAATATCTTTTAAAAATTTTAAAAAGAAATTCAAGGTAAGAGAAGCACCAGGGGAGAATATCTACAGAAAAAATTAAATTTATAAATAAAACATTTTTAAAAATTTAAATTAAAAATTTTAAAGCAAGTAGCTAAATTAGGTTTTACTATTTAAAGTTGAGAGACAGCAAATTTAATTTATTTTTATATTAAAAGTGCATGCCTGCTCTATTGAATTGTTATATATTTATGTACTGCAAACATTTATTCCAACACATTTATTTGAAAGGTAAGCCTTCTGCTCATTATCTTTAAGCCTCTGTAGCCTGTTAGCATAAATGCATTGCCTGTTTTTGCTTTTTTTATTATTATTTTGGAGAGACACACACACACACACACACAAAGAGAGAGAGAGAGAGAGAGACAGAGACAGAGAGACAGAGTTGGGCGCGCCTGCAGTGTCTCAGCTGCTGCGAACGAAATACAGATGTGTGCGCCCCCTTGTGGTCAAGTGAGGCATTGAGCACTTTGCATCTGGCTAAACGTGGGACCTGGAGATTGGAACCAGTGTTCTTAGGCTTAGGAGGCAGGCACCTTAACCCCTAAGCCATCTCTCCAGCCCACTGACTGTTTTTTAAGCTATTATTTTATTTCTGTTAATGCCACATATGCTATGACTTCAATTTTTATAATATCAATGAAGTATATTTTGCATTAAGGTACAAAAGAATCATCATTATCATTCTTCAAATAGGTTTATATGCTTTTAAATTCTCTTGAGCTACACAGAGAATTCTCAAATTTTCATCATACATTGATATGCAATGTGCATAAAATTATAAAAAGTCTAGGATTTTAGTAGTAACACTGTAAGTAAAGGTTACCTTGCAAATATGTTCACTTCATTTTTGAGATAAGTTATGACAATAAATTCACTCCATGAGTTTCATGTTATTTCAAAAATTTGGTCCAAAGTTTTTGAGATTCTGTATTTTTATTGGAAAAAATAAAACACTTTAAAACACATTTTTTTTTTCTGAAACTGTGGGCTGTGATTATGAACTGGTAATGACATAAATGATGATAATAAAACCTTTCAATTTGGAAGTTTTAGCATACAACAATAGCTGGCAATCATATTATTATTTTTTACTTTGGTTATACCAAGCAATTATGACAAATCTAAGTCAGGAGGCTTCTAAGTTTACACTTACTAGGTATGGATAGGAAACAAGCATTTTCTGGAAAGTGCTCCACAGACCTCATGAACATGTTCAGATAAGACATTAATGTCAAGACTAGGAGATTTTATTAGTGTGAAAGGCTGGGTTTTCATCTAGGCATGATCAAAGTGAGGGCAGACATGATGTAAAGATCATTTTTTATTTTGGCAAGCAGAGTCATCAGACAGGAGTCCGCTGAGTCTTCCCAAGTTAATGTCAATGTAAATGACACCGTGTAAACTCTATTTCCTTCTACGTGTTCGAACCCATTAAGTTCAAGTGGGCAATAAAAACCTGCTTTCAAACTCATCTGTCCCCATGAGTAATGACTTTACATTACTTTCTCTGTTTTTGTTTTCTTTCAAGTCAAATGAATTGAAAGGATCTAAGCAGAGTGCTGTTGAAAGAAATAAGTGATTTTTTTTGGGGGGGGGTCAGAAAATGAAGTCCATAAGCTCGAACACATTAATAAGATCTCAATTCTTCTACAATAAGAAAAATTAGGAACACATCCTATCTTATAACATATAGAACATTTGACAAACAATATAATGCTATGAGTGATACTAAGTATTTGTAAATGTCCAAACCTTTTTCAGTCCTCACTTTATATGCTAATTCCTCATGCTCTAAATAGTAGAAAAACACCAAGTGGACAAGACATGTTACAATGAAAGGTTGGGTGAGCATATAAGGATGAATATAGGAAATTATCAATAAACAGATGTCATACCCCAGATTGATTATTTAATATTTTATTTATTTATTTATCTATCTGTCTACTTAAGAATGAGGAGAGAGAGAGATTGAATGAAACAGAAAGAAAGAGAATGGGCCTCTAGCCTCTGCAAACTAACAAAGGAAGCAAGGTGAGTGAGAATTGAAACCTCCAAAACTGAGAACTAAAATAAACCTTTCCCAATTTGTCTCTTTATTCATCTATCTTGTCACAGTGACAGAAGGTAACTAAAAGCTTTAAAGAAATATTTTTTAAAAAAGGAGAAGAAAGAAAAGCAAATAGGGGAAAATGTATGCCTGTCTATAAATGGAAGAATGACAATATGACAATTAAGTTAAACTTTTAAATTGATGGTCAACGAAAACTTGACTATGGAAATACACATTGAGATGGGCCTTTGAAGATCTGAATATATGGTGTTGCATAAAATAACGAAGGTGCCACATTTTTACCCTCTGTGATCTTTCTTGTATTCAACTTATTTGCTACACAACTTAAAGACTATAGTTTACCATTTATTTTTTAAAAATTTAGTCGGGCATGGTGGTGCACGCCTTTAATGCCAGCACTTGGGAGGCAGAGGTAGGAGGATCGCAGAGAGTTCGAGGCCACCCTGAGATTACATTCCAGGTCAACCTGAGCCAGAGTGAGACCCTACCTCGAAAAACAAAACAAAACAAAAAACCTTATTTATTAATCATTTATTTGTGTGTGTGTGAGTGCATCCGTGTGTGTGTGTGTGTGTGTGTGTGTGTGTGTGTGTTCGCACACATGCTCATCCCAGGGTTGCTTACTACTGTAAGCCAAAGCCCATGCATCTTTGAGTAGGTGACTAGGGCAATTGAACCCCAGGCCTGCAGGCTTTATAAACATGCACCTTTATCTGCCGACAACCTCAGCAGCCCCCATAGTTAACAATTTACTACAGTATCGACACTTGTTGGCACATTAAATAGTACCACTTCTTCTCTTAAGCACAGTAGCAAACAAAAGCCACCAATTGTTAATTCAGTTTACCTCTCTGCCTGCCCCGTGCGTGTAGACGTGAGTAACAAACCACACACTATCATAGGCACGGATCTCACTGGGGGTGTAACAAGGACTCTAACAGGACTTCAGATGAGCATGCCGCTGTCCCTTGTGCTGATTCCTTGGGTTCTCTGAACTTCCATTTCTTTTCTTTATTCTTTTTTTTTTTTTTTTTTTTTGAGGTAAGGTCTCCTAGCTGCAACCCTACATCACTGACCTCACTTAACAGTGTGTTTGAATTCAGCATTGAACCTGGATGGCCTGGAATATTTCCTTTGGGAGAGTTTTTATAACTTCAATCTCATTGTCCTTTTTAGATCTGTTTATACAAAGTACACCTAAATGATCCTCTGAATTTTATTACTATCTATTATACTATTTTGCCTTCCCATCACAATCTTATTATGTAGACTTTTCTTTGGCTCTGTGTACCTAAAGGTTTATAAATCTTGTTTATCATTTCTTCACTCAATTTTATTTTTTAAGGTTATACTTTTATATTTCCTCTCCTTACTCGCATTCCACTGAGGGTTGGCTGTCATCACTGGAGTTATTGGTATTCATTTTGGGATCCCGAGGCATCATTCTCTCGTGGGGGCAGCACGACAGTGCCTCAGACTTATTCCACACACCCAGAGGCTCTTACAGTCATTTGGTCCCTTCTGCAATGCTCCCTGAGCCTTTGTGGGCATGTTAGAAATCTGATTTAGTGTTGACTTCTCTGTAGCCTCTGGCTCTCTGTTTTGATGAGGTTTGAGTGGTCACAGTGTCTGTCACCAACTCCTCAGAACTGGTTTTCAGGCTAGAAGTAAGAACAGTATTCCTGTCACTGCTTCCTCTGCAGTGACTCCTGGACCTGGGCAGATGTGGTGCAGGTGATCCATCTCATAGTAGGCAGTGGGCTAACTTTTCTTTTTGTATTGATGCATCCTGGATCTCCCCAGTATTCCCTGTCATCTGTAGGATGAAGCAGATTCTGCTGGGTCTTACATATTCTCTGCATGGATTTCAATGTTTGAGGCACTGGTGGGTTGATTTTCCACTGGTCTCCTAATTTCTCTCTCATCTGAAGGGGATTCTGTTGTTTCTATCTGTATTCTTTTTAAAAAATATTTTATTTATTTATTTATTTGAGAGAGAGAGAGGAAGAGGCAGAGAAAAGACAGAATGGGCACTCCAGGGCCTCCAGCCACTGCAAACGAACTCCAGACACATGCACCCCCTTGTGCATCTGGCTTACATGGGTCCTGGGGAATTGAACTAGGGTCCTTAGGCTTCACAGGCAAACACCTTAACCACTAAGCCATTTCCCCAGCCCTGTATTCTTTTTTTTAAATATATTTTATTATTTATTTATTTGAGAGAGAGCCAGGGACAATGGGCATGCCAGGGCCTCCAGCCACTGCAAACAAACTCCAGGCGCATGTGCCCCCTTGTGCATCTGGCTTATATGGGTCCTGGGGAATCAAACCAAGCTCCTTTAGCTTTTCAGGCAAGTGCTGTAACCACTAAACCATCTCTCCAGGTCACTCCCTGTTCCATTCCAACAACATATGGTGTCTTCAGTGGTAGGGTCTTACCATTAACCTTTGGTGGGTCATCAAGTACTCTGACAGAAATCTGTCTTCTTTTGGGAAACCAAGGAATTTTATTCCAAGAGGAAAGATACAATTAGAAGCATAGACCTTGAAGCTATACTCAGCACATCAAATCATTTGTCAGTATTTGCTTGTCTGATATTCACCTGTTAACAAGGGTGAACTGCCTGGCTGTCATCATGCACCATGTTATGTCCTTAAACATTTGCTGCCTCTGGTATACTCAGTCATCCCTCTTTATTATTACGTTATTCTTCTAGACTATAGTTTTAATTATGTGCTACATTGTTTCCTTTAGAATAAAAAAGTATTATTTTCCTTTAAGTTTTATAAGAAAAATGAAGGCACAGAAAGGATTTTTTTAATTATTATTTTTATTGACTTTTTTTATTTATTGACAACAAAATATACTTACATACAAAAGGTGCATAGTATTTCCCTCCCCTCCCCCCATTCACAGAAAGGATTTTGAATTACATCTACTCTTCATAACAAAACTCCATCTCCTAGAAGAATTAACTGAAAAAAAAGGAAACCCTCATACTCACTGACTCCTGTGCTTTCCTTTACATGTACAGGTAACATCCATGCAATCAGCTAGTAACCTGTGTCATTTGAACATAATTACAATTACCCATATCAGGAGCACCCTCTTTCTGACAACATACACCCTCTTCTCAGACCTCAGGTAACATGTGCTTCCCACAGTGTCTGATGCAAATGAACACTTCCTTCTCTTCACCCGGCTTTCAAATGAACTAGGTTTCAAGGCAGGTGTGGAGGCACACACTGATAATTCCAGCCCTTGAAAGGGTGAAGCAAGGGAATTGTAAGGTAGAGGGTAGGCTAAGTGACATAGTGCTTCTTTGTCATACATAAATAAAAAACGTTTTATTAGATTTATTTATTTATTTATTATTTATTCATTCATTTTTAGAGACAGCAAGAAAGAGAATAGAGAGAGAGATAGATAAAGAGGGAGGGAGAAAGAGAGAATTGGTGGGCCAGGGCCTCAGCCAATGTAATCTAACTCCAGATGCTTGCACCACCCAGTGGGCATCTGTAACCTTGCACTTGCCTCACCTTTGTGCATCTGGCTTATGTGGGATCTGGAGAGTTGAACGAACATGGCTCCTTAGGCTTTGCAGGCAAGCACCTTAACTACTAAGATTTCTCCAGACCTGGTTTTTTAATATAATAAAATGTTTCTTAGTTTTTTACATTTGTTTCTATCTTCTTTTTTAAGCCTTTTAAAATATTTCATTTATTTATTTGAGAGAGACAAGAAATAGGGAGAGAGAGAGGATGAATGGACATGTCAGGGCCTCCCGCCACTTCAAGAAAATTCCAGATGCCTGTGCCATTCGGTGCATGTGTCTTTATGTAGGTACTGAGGAATCGAACCCAGACCATCAAGCTCTGCAAGTGCCTTTAGCCTCTGGGCCATCAGTCTTGCCTCCACTTCTTTTTCTGTATATTCCTTTTTTTGTGTATATCTTCTGACACTGAAGGCTCCTGAGCTCACACCCTGGGAATCCATCTCTATAATAGCTGTGAAAATTACTTGGGAAAAATTTTAAAGTCTTATCCATTTTGAAGACTCTCACATTTTACTTTGAACTCTCCACCTTCTTTCTCATCTCCTAATGTATATATTGATCTGTATATGTAAAAATTTGTATGAGTATCTTACAAAGAATTCATTAATATATTCTAACTGATGAACTGACAGGGATTATTAAAAAAGATGTTTCCTTTATTTCTATAAAAATATTCCATCTTCCTACTATACTAAAGATAAAATTGTGTCTTCATCTGATCCTTCTCTAAAAGGCTATTTTAACATCAAAAGTCAAACTGACCTTGCCTTTAACTGTCCAGAGTGTGAGTCTGGGCAGATGGCTTACTCAGTAAATAACTTACTAGGCAAGCATGAGGGCCTGAGTTTGGATCTCCAGCACCCACTTAAAATGCTGAGTGGTGCAGCAACCACATATAACCCAAGCACTGGTGAGGTAGAGACAGGAATATCTCCAGGACCTTGTTGGATGGCCATTCTAGACAAGAGTGTGAGATCTGGGATTAGTGAGAAACTCTGCTCAAAAAATAAATTGAAGAATGACAGAGAGAGAGAGAGAGAGAAAAAAGAGACAGAGAGTCCCAATATTGGCCTGTAGCCTCCACATCCATGCATTTACCCAATTTATACCCAAATGAACACACACACACATGCACACAGCACACTCTGACACTTAAAATTATATATATCAAGTTATGAGGCTAGAACTCAGATTCTCATGCTTGTGAGACAAGAATTTTACTCACTGAGCTCTTTCACCCATATTATTTTAAACATCTCTGCCTGACCTCACACACACCACCCTCGTCTAAGCATAGTCTCTTTTCAGTGGTCTCCTGTGCTTATTCTGCTCCAGCCACACTCACCTTCCATTTCCTCATTGTTCTGCTTTTCCCTTCTCATTCCCTTGCTGTAGTGCTTTCTGTCACTTCAGAGCTACAGCCAAAGGAAGCACTTTGCGAACACTACTACTTATGTCCTCTCTGACTACCACACTTAAATCTCAACCTGCCTTTTCAGTTTCCAACTCTCTAGCTGCTTCGTTTTTCTATAACGTTTTCTAACGCTTCATGTAATTTCCTAATTTTTGTTTATTTTTGTAGGTCTTAGAGGTATAGCTTCATGTGGGCAATAATATCTTATGTTTTGTTCACTGTTGTCTCTCGAGTCTCCAGCAATATCCACAGTAATTGCTGGAAAGTACTTATTGAGAGAATGGATAGAGATTAGAGCCACCAGCTGTCTTGTTGCAGGAAGAAATCTGTATGACTTAACTTTTATAAAATTTTATTTGAATATGAGACTGAAAGGAAAATCACCATCTTTTTATGTATTCATTAAATTAAATAAAAATGGGGAAAAATACTACATTAGCTAGAGAGTTTCTTTTTATTCAAGGAGGCATAAGCATATTGTTTTCTTGTTTCATTTTTGCCCCTCAGCACTGTCAGTAAAACATATATTAGTTTAGCAATGATAAAAATAAACGACATTATAACTATTTTATGAGTAACAGGTAGAGAATTTAAGAACAGTAAACTGAAGGACTATAAATATTTATATCATATGGATTCCTTAAGATAATAATGCATAATAGTAGAGATTATCCCTTAAAGTCATCAGTTTGCCCTGCTGTATTTTTAGCTATTCAGACTTTGTTTGGTACGTGACTCAGTGTTAGAGAGATTGCCTAGTGTACTCAAGGCCCTTTGGTTTCATTTCTACTTCCACAGACAAAACCAGAAATGGACTGCTAGGGCCAATGCACTAAAATATACTTTGCAGTCAAAAGACTAACAAATCTAAATATCATCAGTTTGGTGAAATGACTAACGGTAACAAAAATGATTAATTCATCATTTAAACTGACTGATAATATTGAAGGACTTACAGTTGTACTGTATGAAATTGTATTTTGAAAGCTCCTATGGCTAGTTTTCTGTGTTGAAGGAGATTTTATATATATATGATTTTGTGCTAAACATGAACATAATGAAGAAAAGAAATACTGAGTGTATCACATTGCTGGTAAGTGGGAGATTTAGAAATTATGTCTTTCAGCAGGGCGTGGTACTGAACACCTTTAATCCTAGCACTTGGGAGGTTGAAGTAGGAGACTACATAGTGAATTCCAGGTCAACATGGGCAAGAAGGCAACCCTACCTTGAGAAAGCAAAAATTAAAAATAAATTAATTAATTAAAAAAATTTAAAAATAATTTAAAAAAAATTTTTCTTTCTATGAAAGATGGGCATGACCTAGTCAATTGAATTATCTTTGAATTTATAAATGTTTATTCCTTCACATACAGCAAACATTTTCTGAGCTTTTCTGGTTTACCCACTGTTCTAGTCAATAAAGAAGAAACATCTTAATAAAACAATGTTTTTATTTCATGGTTATTTCCAACAGAAAAAGAAAAACAAGAGTTAACAAATGCACACTCGGCGGGAGTGCAGAACTCTTATGTTGGGGTGCTCATAGTCTACTTGGTGATCTCCCAGACACATCCTGAAGTCAGCTGATTTATCCAAGGTGTGCTTTCCTACTGGAAAATGAAATGTTTTCCTTAGTATGGACAGTGCATATGAAAGCACTTTATGCTCATTGGCAACCTTATGATATACATAGCATCAGCATTTGTTATGCTATGTTATTTTAGCAGCCTGAGAAATAAGGCTGTTTACCATCCCCTGAGCATTCCCTAAAAGTTTAAAATATTCTACTATCACTGGTTAACTTTGAATAGCAAATTTAAGAGGTAAGTGAAATTAAAAAAACCTCTACATGACTTAAATTTGCAGTCATTATTTGTACTAATATGTAACACAGGCATTTAAGCCACATCCCACATTAGAGATCACCCACTTCCAGAACTTTGTGTTACAAATGTATTTATGGGTCTTTTTTCAAAAGTTTTTATTTTTGCCGGGCATGGTGGTACATGCCTTTAATCCCAGAATTCGGAAGGCAGAGGTAGGAGGATCGCCATGAGTTTGAGGCCACCCTGAGGTTACATAGTGAGTTCCAGGTCAGCCTGGGCTACAGTGAAACCCTACCTTGAAAAACCAAAACAAACAAACAAACAATAAATAAATAAATACATTTTTATTTTTAAAACTCTAATTATCCATTAAAATATTTCAAACTTGATTACAAAGTTTCTCAAAAGGTCAGCCAGCTTATATCAAGTAGAAAATATGGCTTTTATTTTACATAATCATGTATTTACAAGACAAGAAAAAATAGCTATCACTGTCTCAGGCAATTAAACACTGAATATGATCTTGAAAGTCATCAGGATCCTCACCGCATTTGAGGTTTGCTTAAAATCAATTTTTATAGAACTGTCAGTTCATGCATCCACTTGTGATGTATGGGGCTGTTTATGCTTTATCATCTGCATATACACCCTGAGTGTGGAGAGATAAAGAGAACAATGAAGAGATGTAGATTACTTGCTCTCAGACATAAACTGTGTGTCCTAAAGTGTACACAGGAGTAGTGGGGCAGCTGGTTCTGGGAAATAGATCAAGACTTGTGTCATTGCTCCAAGCCTGGACTTGCCTGAAGACTGCACAAAGCTGACTGTGTTAGAGAGGTCCCAAGATGTGACGAGAAAGCAATCTGTGTACTCAAACCACTTATCACTGGTCTCATATTGGTGTATGTGCCTTCCTTTGGAATTAGGCTGAACTTGAAAATAAGTGATAGCTAAGTAGAGAAAAATAATAAGGACATTGTGAGTGGCTTTTCTAATCTTTATTATTATTATTATTTTAAATCCCTATGCTGAGGATTTAAACAGAGACTTTGTGTATGTCAGACCAGCCTTTAATAACTGGCATACCCTCCCTGCCCTGGAGAGGAATTTTTAAATATGCATTATCAAAAGAAATTATCAAGTAAGAGCTGGAGAGGTGGCTTAGCAGTTAATGCACCTGCTTGCAAAGCCTAAGAACGCCAGTTCGATTCTCCAGGTCCCATGTTTAGCCAGATGCAAAGTTATGCAGGGGTGTAATGCTGCACTTGCCCACAAGGGTGTGCATGCATCTGGAGTTAATTCACAGAGGCTGAGAGGCTGCTGGCATGCCCATTCTCTATCTGTCCCTGTGCCTCTCTCTCTCTTTCTCTCTCTCTCTCTCTCTCCAAAAACATTATCAAATAAATATTACTAATTTACTTGAACTTGTATTCCTCAGAAGCTTTAATTTCATTTTCTATAACATATGAACTATCTACTTTAAATATAAGCTCTAAAACCTGTCTATTGGCAATCCCCTTCACATTCACATTAATCTTTATGTGGCATGCAGTACTCTGGGCTGGGCAAAGGTGATCAGAAAATACACGAAGAGGGAGTACTGTTCCCTCAAGACGTACACACATTGTATTGATTATAGCTTTACAATGTGAGAGAGAAAATGTGAGAGTGTCCACAAGTGTGGTTCAAGCTTGCTGTTGTTTGGGTCTTGAATTTCCCCAAAGGCCTACATGTTGACGCAGGGGCTCCAGCACACAGCGCCATTAGGAACCTCCAGTAGGTGGGCATGGTGGGACAAAGTGAGGTCATTGCCAGGACACCTGTGAGAGGTGTATGGGGACCTTGGTCTTTGACTGACATGAAAGGCACTGTAATCTTCTGTGGGTTTACTGTGCCGTGGCAGGGCCAGAGCAATGTGGACAATTAACCAGGGTCACAAACCATGAGAGAAAACAAGTCCTCCTTCCTTTAACGTTGATTGTCTCGATTATTCTGTCACCGTCAAGTCAAGGTGAAACAAAGACAAACTTGAAGACTATCACCTGCCTTTTAAAGATAGATTTCTAGCTGTGAAACTTACTCGTAGCTACAAATCATGTTGGAAAATGCTAGAAAGCGCTTCACATGCAAAATGATTTCTTATCCACCTTCGTTTCCTTCAACATACCCATTCTCATTCCAGAAGGCCATTGCTGTGATAAACGCTCTTACCTCCAAGCCCAAACCCACATGATACTGCCAGATCTAATTCTCATTACTTTTACAGAAATCAAGGAATCACTGGGTCTGTGAGTCTTGTTCTGAATATTCAAGTCTGGGTTGAATGACAACCTATGATGTCACAGCTCATTAAATCTCCTCACATATAAGGCTAAAACAATGCCGCTGTAGTTCATTTCTTTACCTGAAATAACACCATATCGTGACCTGTGTCTAGTAAGAGAAAGCATTCTTTACATCAAGGATAATTCAGTGCAAGCAGTTTCTGACACAGAATAAATGTTCATTAAATGGTAATTCAAGATTGTCCTATTTGCTTATATGCACACAAGCTTTACTCATAAGCACTGAATATTCAAATACTTGTATACAGTATCATGTGTAACATATGCTACTCATTATTTGTATTTTAGTATTTTGATGATTTGCATACATGGTTGTTATGTTTGGAGTTGCTTGCATAAAAATAATATGGGCAACATATCAGTGGTTACAAGGGGAGATGTGGCCTCATGAGCTCCTCCTCCTTTTCCTCTAACAATAGGTGTGCTGTAGCTGTGATACAATGTATTCTTCTTAAACGTTTAGAAAAGAGGGCTGGAGAGATGGCTTAGCAGTTAAGGCATTTGCTTGTGAAGCCAAAGGACCCAGGTTTGATTCCCCAGGACCCACGTAAGCCAGAGGCACAAGGGGCACATGTGTCTGGAGTTTGTTTTCAGTGGCTACAGGCCCTGGTGTGCCCATTCTCTCTCTCTCTCTCTGTCTCTTTCTCTCTCTCTGCTTACAAATAAATAAATACAAGTAATTTTTTTTCAAGTTTAGAAAATGGAAATGTATTTAAAAGAATTTAGGTGATATGATGCTGTTCAAAATACAAAATATTTTTAAAACAACTGATGACAGATTTTCTATACATTATATGCATATGGTTTTCGTCAGAACCTGTCAGTGTGTCTCAGAAATAATTGGAACGCATGCACCAGTAAGGGTGAGGCACATGGTAATCACTGGGTCTGCAGTACTAAGCAGCTAGTCAGCCTGGATTTCGCCCAGCACACTAGCAAAAGCATGACTTTGACATAAATAAAAAGAACAGTGTTGATAAGCTTTTTAGTAATGCTCCACAGATCTCACTAATAAAAATGTCTCAGAGAAACAAAAAACAAACAAAAAAAAAAAAGCCAAGATTTTGACTGGAGGGAATTTTAAAATCAGAACAATGTAGAATTAATAACAATCTGGTGATATTTTTCATCCTATTGCTTTCCTAATCAAGAATTTTTCAGGGTAGCTGTTTTCAGAGTGTCCACCCTCCCACCATCTGTTTTTGTCATCCATGATTATACTTGAGAACATCAACTCAGCTATCACCCAATCAGAGCGATGATTGGGGTCACGTAGGAGGCCTAATGCAGCTTTGAGCACACACTCACTATGGCCATTTCAGCCCATTTGGGATGAAGTCCTTGAAGCACTGCTTTGCATACAGCCCACTGCTCCTGGATGTCTTCACTGTCTGCGTTTCACAGAACCTTCCAGAATGAAATGGAGCCATCTCTCTCAAAGTTCTTTCCCTTTATACTATTAGTTCTTTAAAGTAGTGGATAAAAGCTTTATTTTACATTGTGGCATAATTGGGTAACACAGTCAAAAATAAGACCCCCATCTCCAATGTTCCATTGAGTAAGAAACAAGTCTCTGGCAGGAATTATAACAGAGCGCAGCTTGCAAAGGCACATGCAAATTAGGAAGACAGGGTTTGGTTGCAGTGTCTGTAAATGCAACAGCCAGCATGTGTGGGAATGAGTTTTGAAAGTGCAGTGACGTGGAAATCATTGCAAGGGGTGTATGTTAGTTACAAATAAGCAGCCTGGCAGAAGCTCACAAGTATTTCCTTTCTCTCTCTTTACAGACAAGGAAAGGGTTGAAATCATTTTCTAATTTGGAACTAAGCACTAGTGAGAGATGCATTATTAATCTTTATATCTGATCAATTTTAGGTTTATTTTTTGGGGGTTACAGACCAAGGGAATAGTGCCAGCACTTTAAGATATAATAAAGGCAAAATAAGTATGTCATTTATAACTTATGTCAAAATGAAAAATGTAATATATTTTATAATCATGAAATATTTCTTTAAATAAATGAGATTCTCTTTAACTGAAAAATTTTTGAACTACACATAAATCCTTTTCTTTTTGGAAAGTATTCTCAAAGTTGGAAGGAATTAAGCGTAAAGTTTAGTATTAAATCAATACCGTCAAATTAATTTTAGTAACAGCCAAGAACTAATGAAGAATTCTCTTTAACTATTCTGTTTTAAATTTTATTTCTGACAATTCCATATATGTATAATTTTGAGCATATTTATGCCCCTTATCTTTTTCAGAGCTACTATTTTTTCTACCTACATGTCTTTTTTTGGTTTGATCCATTGATCCATTGAGTTTAATTAAAGTTGCTTGCAGGACCATGGATGATGAATAATTAACAGGAGCATGGCTAATTTACCAATAGTTAAAACATTGAATATGACTCCATGTCCCGTCCAGTAACCACTAACTGTCACTATTGTGTGATGGAAGGAAAGGGTCCTTATGGGCTCCTGCCCCATCCATGATGAAATGAGGACTGGCTCAGTCCGTCACAGAACCATGGAGTTCATTACTGTAATCACCATGTTGTGTCGTGTCCAAGATCCAGCCTTCTCCATCACTCCTTTCTATCCTACCACTGCCACATTCATTCTGCTCTCTCTTCCAGGTACTTCCTAAGCCTTGCAGGGAGTCATACAGATGCTTCATTTGGGGCTGAACAACTAATAGTCAAGTATTCTCAGCACTTGAATCAGATATGCATCCCTACATTAATTGCTACCCAAAGTGAAACAAACAAACGGATAAACAAAAACCCTTCTCTGACGGAAGCGGAGAGCAGCATCAATCAGTGGTACAAACAAATATCTGGAAGGAAGTTTGACATCATTTCCATTTAGAATAACAAGAGTGGTTGGATCCTCCCAACTGGGGCCTATAAGCTCCCCACCATGGGCTTTTGACCATGTATGCATTCTGTCCTGCGAAGTAGACAGCAAATTCAATTAGGAAATGGTTGATGACCTCCATAGCAGCCGTACCACTACTGCACACTTCACCTGGTGTATCAGGTAGGCAGCACTGCTGGCTTCTTAGTTGTGTAAGATCATTGACTTTGCTGCACCTTCAGCACTGTGAAAGGTAGCCAGTATGGTGGAAGGTTCCAGTTTAGTTCCAGCTCAATTGTTAAAGTTTTCTTGGGCAATGTCATTAGCCTGTATTGTTTTAGGGACAGCTGTGAATCATGGCAAGTTATCTAGACTGGGATTTTCATTTCATAACCTACGACTTGTGAGAATAGCTTTATCTTCGAATGTAGGGTACCTTCCTTCAAACTATCCATTTTAAATTACATTTTTAATAATCTTATTAAGTAGCAGGCTTCTATTGGCTTTCCCATTCATTTTAGGCTAACCTGAGCTCATTTTGCAGCCTACACTGTACTGGAACTCACAGTGATCCTACTACATCAGCCTCCTGAAGGCTGGGCTTTAGGTGTGAGCCACCACAACTGGTTCCCCTCTTGACTTTTGGATGCCTATTTTTTATTATTAATTAATTAATTAATTAATTTTATTTTAAAATATATTTTTACTTATTTAGAGAGAGAGAGAGAGAGAGAATGGGCATGTCAGGGCCTCCAACCACTGCAAACAAACTGCAGATGCATGCGCCACCATGTGCATCTGGCTTATGTGGGTCCTGGAGAATCGAACCAGGATCCTTTGGCTTTGCAGGCAAACACCTTAACTGCTAAGCCATCTCTCCAGCCCCTTGGATGTCTTTTATTCTCTTAATTCTGAAGGTTTTCTTCCACTATCTACAAAAGTTGAACTTTTGGTTGTCTTTAGCATGAAATCTTTTTCTTTGTTTCAACTTTGACAGTGTTTCCAGGTATTGGTGTCAAGGATTAGAAGCTGTGGTCCTTAGGGACATGGACTCCATCCTTATAAACCCTTCTGGATTTTAAAGTTCCCAGTGAAAATTCAGCTATTTTTCTTATGGGCCTGACTTGTTCCTTCTCTTTTGCAAATTTACTTTTTTCTGCATCGTTAGTGTCTTAGCTATAATATGATGTGGGAGTGTCTCTTCTGGCTCTGTCTGTAGATCTGTTGTTTTGTATGCCTCTTGTCTCCTTCTGTAGACCTGGGGAACATTCTTCTATGATTTTATTGAAAATATTTTCCAAGACTCTGATATGGAATTCTTCTTCTATGCCCAGTATTCATAAATTTGATTTCATCATGGTGTTCTTGTTCCATTTATACTTTTAAAGATGTGATGTTGTGTTTCACTGAGGTGTACAGTTCGTCCCCCTTGGCTTAACCATGCATACTTTGTCTTCCACATGCTACATTTTATCCACAAAGCCTTTCATTTGATACTGAATTTTTCACTTGCAGCCTCATTTCAGATCTTTCTTTCTGCATTTCTATCTCTTTATTAGATTCTATTTTCATATCATGAATTGAGTTCTACTGTTTTTATTTTCTTGGAATTCATTCATAGTTTAATCATATCCCCTTTGGAAATTCTGAACATATTTTAATCTTTTTAATTCTTTGGAATTTTGCATAACTGTCACTGGAGATCATTACTATAGGATTGGTCATTTTTTAAAATTTTTTAAATTTATTTTGGAGAGAGAGACAGAGAGAGATAGACAGAGAGGGAGACAGAGATGGGCACGCCAGCAGTCTCTCAGCTGCTGTGAACGATATCCAGAAGCGTGCACCCCCTTTTGGACAAGTGCGGCATTGCGCCCTTGCGTCACTTTGCATCTGGCTAAACGTGGGACCTGGAGATTGGAACCGCTGGAGATTGGAACCAGCGTTCTTAGGCTTAGCAGGCAGGCGCCTTAGCCGCTAAGCCATCTCTCCAGCCCGGACTGGTCATTTTTGAAGTTGACATTATTTCAATTTTTTTTTAATTTGGCTTATGATTTTTTTGTTAGGATTTTCCTGTCTAGATTTAATTAATTGACTTAGTCTTTCTAATTCAATGTACAGTTTTTTTTTTTTTTCCAGTGGAGGTATATGCAATGATTTAGAAGGAATAGAGCATAATGGGGTTAAGGTGATATTCCTGTTAGACTGGAACCAAATTCTACCTCCAGGCCTCCCCTGAGAGTTTGGGATTATTTGCAACAATAGTCACTTTTCATAGGAAAGTCCAACACCAATCTATTCTGTTTATATACTTTTACACATTCTATTTTTACATACTTTTGGATATTATTTCTTTTTATCAATAAATTCACTGGACATGATAAAAGATAAGCCATAATTTGGGATTGACATTTATTATTCCATTTCTTTTTAAAATATATATATATATATATATATTGGCAAGCAGAGAGAGGTAGAAGTGAGGCAGGCAGAGAGAGAATGGGCACACCATGGTCCCTAGACACTGTAAATGAACTCCAGATGCATGTGCCCCTCGTGCATCTGGCTTACATCGGTCCTGGAGAATCGAACCAGGATCCACATGCAAACACCTTAACTGCTAAGCCATTTCTCCATTTCTTATTTTAATGGATTGTCAGATGTTATAAAAGTATAATTTGCATTAGATTAAAAATTTAAAAACACACTAGTGGGCATCATGCAACTTACTTGCTCTAATATTACCCCTAAACTTGAAAATTTTATTTTGTTGCTTTAATTCTATTAAACTTTATTCCACTCATATGAAAACACTATTATAAATATGCACTTGCTCTTTAATAGGATGAACTTCTGTTTATACTTTGTATAAATGCTCAAACAATGCTATTTAATTTTAAATAATCTTGAAAATTCCATATCATATCATATCATATAGTGTAAGAAGTGTATCATAGACTTCTTATATTAGTGGCATTTTTTTCTTAATTTAATAATGTTTAACTTTATTCTTAATTTTATAATATACAATCATTTTAATTTCTGTGATTATCATATTTGTATAATTATGGGTTTGTTTGTTTGTTTGTTTTGGTTTTTCGAGGTAGGGTTTCACTCTAGCTCAGGCTGACCTGGAATTCACTCTGTAGCCTCAGGGTGGCCTCAAACTCACAGTGATCCTCCTACCTCTGCCTCCCAAATGCTGGGATTAAAGGCGTGCGCCACCACGCCCAGCCATGAATATGTTTTGATTGAACTATCATACACTTGAATCATTTTGATTGAATTATCATACCCTTGAATCATTTTTTATATATTACATAAATGGAAAATACAATCATTCTTGAAATGTAATTTGGTGTTCCTCTCCTACCATTATTTTAACTTATATAGCATGGGTACTTACCCACAGGGTGTTAACTCTGTTGGAATTATGACTTTCCAGTCCACTTTAAAAAAGGATTTTTAGGTAGATTCTCACTCTAATCCAGGCTGGCTTGGAATTCACTCTTTATCCCACACTACCTCAAATTCACAGCAATTTTCAGCCTCCTAAATGCTGGGATTAAAGGTGTGTCCAACTTCAGGTGGCTTTAGTTTGAAAAAAAAACAAAAGCAAAAACAAAACAAAACAAAACAACAACAACAACAACAAAAAACGGTCTAGAGCAATGGCTTTAATTATTAAGAAACTTGCCTGAAAAGCCTAAGGACCCAGGTTCAAGTTCCCATTACTCATGAAAACCAGCAACACAAGGTGTCACATGTGCCTGGAGTTCATTTGCAGGGGCGCTGTGTCTCTCTCTCTCTGAAATAAATAAATAAAATATTTCAAAAATATTGACAATTTTCACAAATATACTTGTGTTTCTGGTCGTGCTGGGGCTGTGGCACCTTGGTGTCCCAGGGGCATCCAGGCAGTGGTGGAGTGGGGTCTTGAGTGCACCTGAGTACAATAAGAAGAAACACCTGGGAGACAGCTTCAGAGAACAGTTCCTTTATTTGCCAGGGGAATGGGTTAATAAGCATTTGTGAAAGAAGAGAAAGATGTACAGGTAGGTATGGGTTATAAGAGGATTGGATAGTTCAAAGGTCCTGCTGATGCCTAATTAGCATGTAGTGACATCACTGATGAGCTGGAGAGGGTCACATGGTCTAAGTAGTGGCAGGAAAAGGTATAGGGAACCAGCTGGGGTCATTGGGGGACTGGCTGTGAAGGCTGTTGGCTGATGCCTCATTAACATATAGGGAAATAAGCAGACAAAGGTCAAAAGGCTCTGGGGAAAGCAAAACCTAGGTCTTATCAGGATATCCAGGTGCCCTGGGCTGGGGGGAGGAAGCGGCCTCACTCCTGCCAGTCTCAAGATTATCGGGGTTGGGGCTCCCTGCAACCGCTAGGTCCAGGGCCATAGTCATGCCTAATAGCTTAGGGCTGCCTCCAGTAGCCCAGGGGCCTTCAATCGTGCCCAACATATACTTTGATCACAATTCCCATTATTTTCTTTTGTTCCTTCCCCTATCCCCTTTCCAGCAAACCCCTTTTTCTTTGCATCTAGTCTGTATGTATGTATGTGTATATATATATATTTGCTCCTGTGGTAGAAAATTCATGCTTGATACTGAAAACTTATTCAAATGCTTATGCCCAGGAAGGTCATCCATGCTGGTGGGATGTTACTACTATTATTTGGCTAAATGGATATATTATACCCACCAAATCGCCCTCTAAGAGTTGTATTCTATCCAAATGTTATTGCTAATCTCACTTTTGTTTAAAGAAACTTTTCTTTCCTGTTCCCTTTTTAGTAATCACTTATTCCATAATGGCATTTTCAATTTGAAGATCTGATTACTACCAAAATATTAATTCTACTTTAAATTTGACTGAATAAACCTTTAACCATCCTTGATTTTCAAGTTGATCATAGGAAACACCAAGAAGTCATAGTAATTTCTTCTTTATTCTCAACTATGAAGATATTTCTCTCAGTTACTGTTCGTAAAGCATAGAGATGAACATTTGTATTATTCTCTCATGCTGAATGGGAAATTTCCACTTTTCTATCACCTACAATTGTCTCCCAAGTTTTTCCTATTTTTGCATAATTTTTCTGTGACTGTTTTCAGATTTATTCTTTTAAAATTTATATTGCAAAGGAGACTTGCATTACATTTGCTTCATCTAAAGCTTCATTTGATGTTTCCGCATTCCTGCCTTAAAACACAATTTTTTTGAACGGAATAAAATCAAATACATATGGAGGATACTTTAATGTTGCACCCAAGTCCACTTTTGAAATAAAAAATTGCCCAGCTGCTTTGAGGTCTAGGACTGCTAATGGGTGTGAAACATAGACTTGAACTCAGATCAGGATAGCATTCGCACATAAAAAAACTATTGCTGTGGGAGACAGGAGGTATTGGAAAAAGAGGACATAGACAGTTACTGTTTAGCAGATAGTTCGCTATTAGCAGGCTTGGAGATCACTGAGTACCCACATAAACTCAGATGCATAAACTGGCCCATGTTTGGGGAGTTCATTTGTGCAGTGGCTGTAGGCCCTGGAACACCCTTTCTTTTCTTTTCTTTTCTTTTCTTTTCTTTTCTTTTCTTTTCTTTTCTTTTCTTTTTTTTCTTTTTCTTTTCTTTTCCTTTCTTTCTCTCTCTTTCTTTCCTTCTTTGTCTTTCTGTATTGTTTCTTTTTCTACTTGCAAATAAAATACTGTTTTTAAAAAGCTGCCATATTCAGCTACAAATAAAAGACAGTAAATGTTAATAGTTCTGGTGTGAGTGAAAAGCAAGGGAAAACAGGTCAAGGCATGCAGGTATCCTTTGAGAAGACTTCTGTAAGTTTAGAGATGCTTAAGTTACCCATAAATGTGTCCCTCAACCTTTAGTAGCTAGGGCAAACTGACATAGTCCCATGGCTTTTAGATCTCTATTTTTATTACCATCTTGAAAAGTCTTGGTTGGGCCCATGGCATAAATTTCGTTCTCAAATAAAGGCAGATAAATCAATCTTTGGTGCTCTTATAACCCTCTACTTTTGCTACAAATGGCACTTATGAAAATATGTTCATGTGATATCAGAGCTTTTTGCCCACTGCTGACACAAAGGGCTATGAAGGGCTTCCCTTGGTCTAAAGAATTAGAACCAGTTATTTCACGATTTCAGGCATAGAAAAACAATCTTTTTAGATAAAATATTCCAATATATCAGAGGTATTGTCCTAAATGTCCCCAAGATTCATTCTTTAAGACTTTTCTACCCAAGAATTCAACAAATAGTAAAACATCTCCTCATCTCTTCCCATTCAGCCTTGTAGAAACTCTAAGCAATGCAGGGAAGAAAGGAAGGAGACATGACAATCCTCCAGTCATTACCACACCAAGTCTTCTTATCTTAATGCTTCTTTTATAGGAGATTGATCATTGTTTTCCCCAAAAGGAATAATACAATTTTAAGTAAAAAAGGAGACTAGAAAATATAAAACAAATTTGTACTTAATTGTTGGTTGCTGGCTGACGATCAAATTTCATTTACCTCTGCTCTCCCTCACCAAGTTTTAAAACACATTTGAAACTGTAAAATAAGACCTGAGGTAGTTGTCTAATAAGGTATATAGGTTTACTATAGTGTCTGGTAAGAGAATTCAAACTTGCTGGGGGTTATGAAGAGTTAGGGAAGAAGCTAAGATCTAAGACTCTGTGTAATGCAGTAGACATTGACAAGGTAGGTGTGGAAATGCTTGTTCTATTTCCACTGCCTAGAAACAGCCTCTCTCCATGGGCCTTGGGCTTCCACCACCCTCTCCCTGGAGCATCCACAGTCAGTACCTGGCCCACTGTGTATGTGATGAGCTGCTTCTAGAACAGATGATGGCTGCAAAATGTCATATTTCTCCACTGTCACTCTGGGGAAGCTAAGAGAGATTTGTTGTTTGTTTGTTTGTTTTATTTTGTTTATTAAATTCTTTTTAAAAATTTATTATTTTTTTAAATTTATTTTTGGAGAGAGAGACAGAGAGAGATAGAGAGGGAGAGGGAGACAGATGAGCGTGCCAGCAGTATCTCAGCTGCTTGAACGAAATCCAGATGCTTGCACCCCCTTGTGGGCAAGTGTGGCATTGCGCTCTTGCATCACTTTGCATCTGGCTAAACGTGGGACCTGGAGATTGGAACCACTGGACATTGGAACCAGCGTTCTTAGGCTTAGCAGGCAGGTGCCTTAGCTGCTAAGCCATCTCTCCAGCCCATATTTTGTTTATTAAATTCTTGATCAACACCATGTATATCCTTTAACTGATGAATTTCTACTTTCCATAACATCACATGCTTCTAATTGACGTTTTGTTATGGAATGATTACATATAATTTAGTATGGTTTCTCTAAGCTCTGTTATGTTCATGACATAAATGCTCAACTTTTGGTAATAATATAGATTTTTATCTGGTATATTTCTAAAAAGAGCTTAACAACTCTCTCTGTGAGTATAGTGTTAACATGGACATCGTATATATAATCTTTGAATATGACAAAATTAAAAAAAAACACATTTCATAATTTTATTTATTTCTTGTGGTAGTTTGAATGTAATAGTTTGAATGACTCAGGTATTTTATTAAAATTGAGCTTGCAGGGCTGGAGAGATGGCTTGGCTGTTAAAGCGCTTGCCTGCCAAGCCTAAGAACGCCGGTTCCAATCTCCAGGTCCCACGTTTAGCCAGACGCAAAAAGTGATGCAAGGGCGCAATGCCACACTTGCCCACAAGGGGGCGCACCTGTCTAGACAGCATTCACAGGGGCTGAGAGGCCGCTGGCACGCCCATTCTCTCCCTCTCTCTCTCTCTCTTTCTCTCTTTCTCTTGCTCTCTCTATATATCTCTCTCAAATGAAAAAAAAATGAGCTTCCAACATTAGCCCTTAGCAGGTAGCTCTCTGCTACAGGGGAGCGTGTCACTGGGGGTGGGTCTTGGCATCCAGTCCTAAGGTGTGTTTGGGGGCAGTTCTGATTGCCAACCCAAAGGTGTGTGAAGAACAGTTTGAGTCCTGGCTGTTTGCATCTTGTGGTGCTGGCTGTTGGTGACGTCTCTCTGCTTGGATCTATGAAAGGAAGCCAGCTTCTTCCACTGGTGGTGTTCCCCGGGACTCTGTAATCCTGAGAGAGACAAACCCTTCTTCCGACTAAAAGCAGCTTGTGGGAAAAAGAGGTTTATTTTGGCTTACAGGCTCGAGGGGGAAGCTCCATGATGGCAGGAAAACGATGGCATGAGCAGAGGTGGACATCACCCTCTGGTCAACATAAGGTGGACAACAGCGACAGGAAGTGTGCCAAACACTGGCAAGGGGAAAGCTGGCTATAATACCCATAAGCCCGCCCCCCCAACAATACTCTGCCTCCAGGAGGTGTTAATTCCCTAAGTTGCCATCAGCTGGGAACCTAGCATTCAGAACACTTGAAGTTTATGGGGACACCTGAATCAAACCACTATTCCGCCCCTGGCCCCCATAAACTGATAACTGTACATGATGTAAAATGCAATGCATTCATGCAAATTTAAAAGTCCCCATAGTTTTTATCAATTCCAATGATGTTCATACATCCCCATAATCCAAGGTCTTTTAACTGAGCCATAATACCAAAAATATCCCCAAAAAAACCCATAATGGCACAGGATAAACATTCACACTGCGAAAGATGGCATTGGGCAAAGCAAAGAAATGTTCAACCAATACAAGATTTTAAACAACCAGGGCAAACATCAAACTCTGTAACTCCCAAGTCCAACAACTAGTCAGTGACAAATCTCCAAGTCTGATCATTCTAACCAGCAACAAGTCTCTGGAGTTCCACTTCCGCCCCTCCAGCTAGGCTACTCACAGTCCTGGAAAACTTCATCCAGGGCTGGCAGCTCTCCTTGGCAGCCATCTCATAGTCCCGGCATCTCCACTGGGTCTCCACTCATGGCCCATCCTCATGGCCCCATGGGATCTCCATGCAGGCATCCAGCAAACCTGCTTCACACTGCCCATGGCCATTTCCAAAACATAAGACCCACGTTACAAACTCAATGACCCTCTCTTTCCTGCATTTGTTATACTCCATAATACCAGGTAGGGTGCCAATTTGTTAATCCAGGGGGGAATAAATCAGACTTTGAAGAACAGGACACTCCTTCAGCATTCAGGCCCCTTCAAAAGAGTCTGCATTCTTCCTGTTGCCCCATTGCAGGTCAGCTGGCCCAATCTCAAAGGTTGTAATCTCTCAACTGCAGCTGAACGGGTAGAGTTCACCCAAAGATTTCATTTTTTCTGTGCCATATCCTTCTGCTCGCACCAGTTCATTTTTACGCAAAGCAACCCTGCACAACTTCTCAGGACACGGGCATAACAGCAAACTTGTCACACAAACTGCTAGCCCAGTCCAAGTAAAGCTCTTTCTCACCCTCATAAGCCAAACCTCATAGTCCATAGTTCTTACTGCATTCAGCTCTTTCAGCTCTGTCCAGAATAGTCCATTAAGCTGTACTTACAGCACTGCAAGGTGTCTCTTAGGCCAAGGTTTCAAATCCTTCCACATTCCTCTTGAAAATCAGCTTCAAAAGGCCAAAGCCACACAGTCAGGTGTCTAGCAGCAACCCCACTCCTGGTACCACTTTACTGTTGCAGTCAGGGTTCTCTAGAGGAACAGAATGGACAGAATGAATTGTATTAAAAGGGAATTTATTGGGTTAGCTTACACAGTCCAGCAATAGCAGATTGTAGGTCCGAGAGTCAAGCAACCCGGTAGCTGCTCAAGCCACGAGGTTGGAGGCCTCAGCAGTCCCAATCCGGCACTGAAAACCTGGAGGATTCCTGGAGAGGCGCTGTTCTTCAGTCCACCCTGGTCTTCAGTCCACACTGGAGAGCAGCAACACCAAGCAGCGGAAAACACCAAGCACCCAGTGGCAAGGAGCAAGCAGCACCGGCAGCCAGGTGGGAGAGAGAGAGCCTTTCTTCCAAGAGCTTCTTTTTATCAACTAGCCCCCTCCTCCAAGAGGGGCCGCCCACTCGGGGGAAGGCTTATCCCTGGGGAAGGATTATTCCTTATCCCTGGGAGAAGGATTATTCCTTTTGTTAATCCTTCCTACAGGCAACCTCAGAGACACACTTATGAGGAATGTCTGTGGATTCCTAAACAAGTCAAGTTGAAATAAGAGAATATATCCAATAATAGGAATTCTCACAAGTATGAAAATTTTTGTTCCCACAAAGTCATGAAATGATTCTTATGAGTCACCAAAAACCCTAGGTTTCAAAAATTTATTAGTTAATTCTTAATCCTTAACTTTTTAGTTTATCAACTGCATTTAAAAATGATTCATTCATTTCTCAAAACACTTTGTTCTTTTGGCTTGCTGAACACACATTCCTAAGATTACAAGTTCTGCATTTTGTTCTGTCCTTTTCCTTCAGCCCTGCATGATTTAGATCATGACTCCTTTTCATCCATTCTCTGAAGAAATGAACAGCGTGATCTCATCTCATGGATTAACATGATAACATATATTGATGATTCCCCAGGGTATGTCTGAAACGGTCCTTTCTCAAATAATGTTAGCAATCCAAATGTTCCCTTTACGTAGTCTATACACACCTATAATCCTGGTCCTGTGGAGATGGAAACAGAAGGATGTCCGAGTCAACCCGGCCAGATAGGCTAGTCTAGACAGTGAGCAGCGGGTTCAGAGAGAGACCCTACAAATAAGGTGCAGAGAAACTGGGGAAGACGCCTGTCATGATCTCTGGCCACAACATTCCTGTGCAGACGTGTACTTATACCCATATACACATGTGCACACTTCATAGCACACATGCAAAAATAAATAATTCAATTAAAATGTCTTTGACTTTATTTCCAAAACAACTCTGTAATACAGTCACTCTTTCTACTTCCAGATTACCATCCAATTTATTTTTAATTTTAAACTGTTTTATATTTATTATTTTATGAGCAAGACGCAAGCATGTGTTTGCAGGCACATACACATGGAGAGAGAGAGTGAGAAAGAGAGAGAGAGAGAGATTGAATATGCACATCAGGGCCTCTTGCTGCTGCAAATGAACTCAGTCACGTGTGCCACTTTGTGCATCTGGCATTCTGTGAGTGCTGGAGAATGGAACCTTGGCCTACACGCTTTGCAAACAAGTTCTTTTAGTTTCTGAGCCGTCTCCCTGTTCCCCTTTCCAGCCCATTTTAAGTCACCACCTGTACTGCTGTACACACTATTCAAGTAATGCACTAATTGGTCTTTGTTTCCACACTGGGGATATGTCCATCGTTTGACCCATTTGTGATAAAATGAGTGATTTCATATCGATGGTTACATCTCCCTTGTACTTCCACTTATACAGCCAAAACCATTTCCTATAGACAATGTTTCATGTACATGACTTTGATAAGTCCATCACAAAATGCAATATCATGATGGACACTTGTGGCTAAGATCAAAACTTGTATCATATTTGGGGGCTGGAGAGATGGCTTAGCGGCTAAGCACTTGCCTGTGAAGCCTAAAGACCCTGGTTTGAGGCTCAATTCCCCAATACCCAAGTAAGACTGATGCACAAGGTGGCACACGCATCTGGAGTTTGTTTGCAGTGGTCGAAGGCCCTGGTACACCCATTTTCTCCCCCTCTTTCTGCCTCTTTCTCTCTCTGTCTGTTGCTTTCAAATAAATAAATTAAAATAAACAAAAAAATTTAAATTGTACCATATTTTTAAATATTTTATTTATGTAAGAGGGAGAAAGAGAGGAAAAGAGGGAGAGAGAGAGAGAGAGAGAGGGTGAGAAGAATGAGAGAGAATTGGTGCCCCAGAGCCTCCAGCCACAGCAAACAAACTCCAGACAACTGCACCACCTTGTGCATCTTGCCTATGTGGGTACTGAGTAATCAAACCTGGGTCCTTAGGTTTTGCAGGCAAGTGCCTTAACTACAAAGCCAAGTATACAGTCTTGTTTTGTTATATTTTTAAAATATAGACGATATAATGAGAGTTTGAACTGCTTCCAGAATGTCTTCTCCAGTGGGAAGACCAATCCAACAATGTATGTTACACATTTAAGCTATGATCTAACAATACTGAATGTTCATTGCACATCAATAATTTTAGTGTCTATTAGGTGTGATTTTGTATCTGATGATTTGAAGGTGCATTTGAGGAATCACTTACTGGTTTTGAGTTCAGAATTAAATCAGAAGGCAGCTTTGTGGAATACAAATTTCATCATTACCAATCGTGTCCTTCTCTATATTCTATCCACATAATTAGATCAATCCAAATAGAATAATTAATATTGTTTGTTATATTCTCTTGAGAAGTTAACTACATTAGTGAAAAGACAATTGATCCCCCTATAGCAATTGTCTGAATGTCAATCAAGCCATGTCTTTGAGGACATGGGTTTGTCCTCTCTCTGTGGACAAGGCAAAAGATGAAAATCACCCAGACTCGGGTTTCATTTACACGTTGTTGTCCTTCTGTGATTCCCAGAGAATAGCTGTTCTGTTTCTGACCATTTTCATAGGTCCGATCCATGCTGCCATATTGCTTCTTTTTTTCTTTCATATGGGTAGGGACATGATACAATATTGTGGTTCTAAGGAAGCTAGCACATACTGCATATAATTTGAAGTTTAAAGGATGCTCCTTAGTTTTCTTGTAAGGTCATTTTGATTTTGTTTTCTCTTTGAGCTGCCCATTTTTATGTACAATTTTGCCCAGTCTGGCAATGCTGTCTTCACATACTTTCTCCCAGAACACTTCAGTTTTTTTGTAACTTCAATAATCATAGACAATAAACCATGATGATCACTCTCCTCCCCCACTTTCCTCTTCACAAACACACTTGCCATCATATCCCCTCCCCCTCTCAATTAGTCTTTCTTTTATGTTGATGTCAGCATTGTTTCCTCCTGTTATGAGTAGGTACTAGGTATTACAAGATCATGGATATCCAGGCCATTTTGTGTCTGGAAGACTGCATTATAAGCAGTCCTACCCTTCCTTTGGCTCTTACATTTTTTTTCTGCCACATCTTCTGCAATGGACCCTGATCCTTGGAGGGTATAATAGGTATATTTCAGGGCTGAACACCCCTCTGTCACTTCTCTGCACCATGGTGCCTTTTGAGCCATCCCAAAGGTCATTGCCATCTAAAAACAGAAGCTTCTGTAACCAAAAGTTAGAGTAGCATTAATACATGAGTATGAACATTAAGAGAAGTGCTTACTAGGCAGTTTGGTGAGCATAATAAAGACATTTAGCCAGACACCAGCAGGTGTTACACTCCTAGGGCTTATGACCTGCCCTGTCATATGCTTTCAGTACCAGGCATTCATTCCCTCCTGTGGAGCAGGCCTGCAGTCCAATTAGTGAGTCGTTGGTTTCCCTCATAACAGACATGCCACTATTGTACCCATTGGCTCATTTGTCCTGGTTGGCCAAACTTAAGGCTTGCACTGTGCATTTCCTTTTGTTTATGTCCACTGGTCACTTCTCTCTCCCACAGGGATGCATGCAGCAGAACTTTTTCCTTCTTTCTGTTAGTCAGTCTACAGGGAGGAGCTTTTCAGCTCAGCTCCAGATTGATTTTCAGTGATCTTGAAGCCCAAGTATATGGAGTCTTCAACAGTAGGTTTTTACCCTCTATTCCAGGTGGGAAGTCAAGAGCCTTGGTAATGATGGCCTATAATGCCTGGCCAACAATTCACTGGAAGATATCCCATCTTGGCCCTGAAATATTTATAGTAACAATCTATGGCCTCTGGGTGGGCCATTGTTCAAAAAAGTAGGTTTCCATACAGCTTATTTAGACCCTCTACAATTTTAATTATCCCTCTCCCTACTGTTTCTTTACTCAATCTCTTCCCCTGACATCACGTAGGCCATTCCACCCCCAGCAATCTTTTCATCTACTTACATGTATACTGTTGGGGTCCCCCCCAAGGCCAGCTCAGGAGGGATGATAGGGTCTCTGCCGAATTGGGGTGAGCAGCGCGGAGTCACGACACAGACTCCGGGAGTTGGGTGAAAGCGGAAGCGAGAATCCACAAACTCGTTTATTCAGGAAGTGCACATGGGTTTTAAGGGGCTGTTAATCCTTGTATGGGGTGGTCCCCTTTTGGTGACCAATGACAGCTTGTCTCTGGACAGGACATCTCGTAGTAGGCTTCTCGCGAGCATGGGGCTGTAACTGTTGTCACATCGAGCCTGCGCAAAACGCCATTTTTACAGAAGCCACTTCCTGTTGTCTTCTGCCATGCGGTCTGGCTAGGACCAGGTCTGTATTGTGCCATGCAGTATACAATACCATATCTTTGGGTCCTCCCTTCTCCTATCTCCCTTATAGCACTTTTATAGCTTACTGGCCTCTGCTACCTATTTTTACCCCAACTCACATAAAAGTCTAAACATTTGTAGCTAGATCCACATATGAGAAAGAACTCTGGTTCTGGTTCTGCTCTGGTTGGCTTTCTGGACCTGGGTTACTTCACTTAGTATAATCTTTTACAGATACATCCATTTTCCTGCAACTTTCAAATTTCATTTTTCTTTAAGCTGAATAGAGCTCCCTTGTATAAATGTACCACATCTTCGTTATCCATTCATCAGTTGAGGGACATCTAGCTTGGTTCCATTTCCTAGCTATGGTGAATAAAGTGGCAATAAACATGGTTGAGCAAGTATATCTAAGGTACTGAGAAGAGTCCTTAGGATGTATGCCTAGGAGTAGTATAGCTGGGCCACATGTTAAATGTACTCCAGTTATTTTTAAAACCTCAGTACAATAATGGTGCTTTTATATTTCTACAGAGTGAAATTTTTCTTAGTTCAAGATAATAATATCTTTTTAATGTTTTTAATTGTGTGTATGTGTGTGCATACACACACGCATGCACGCATGCACATACAAGGGCCTCTTCCTTACTGCAAATAAACACCAGATACTTGCTCCATTTTCATGTCTAGCTTACAAGGATAGTTAGGAATTTAACTCTGGCTTGAAGGCGTTGTGAACAAGTACCTTTAACCCATCACTCCAGTCCCAAATCTCTGTTCTTAGTATGGCCTCCAAAGCTGACATTTTCCAAACACATGTGGAAGAATAAAAGGTAAAATCAATATTGTGTTATAAAGAAACAGATATCTCATGATACATGTTACATAGTATCACACTTAAATTTTTCTATTATAAATATTCAAATAAAAATCACTGTAATATATCACTCTATACCTACTAGGGTGGACATTATCCAAAAGAGTAAACAAAAATTTATTGTAGATATTCTAATATTCCTCATTAAAGTGTCCATTTAATTATTTGTTTATCATCTGTAGATCTGCAATGTTTTATGGCATAAACCTCAAATATACAAAATGTGATTTATTCATTTAAAAGAATGTGTCAATTACTATGAATCCTACACCTTTATATTACATTAGGATAATCAACATTTTTATCTCTTAATTTATGTATCTCAGTGTATAATGTTGTTTTCCAAACAAAAAATGATATCTAAGACCTTTAAACTCAATATGCATTGCAGTAACACCTGCTTAATCATTTGATTTTAAATTAAACAAAAACTTGAAAGACAATCCAAACTCAAAGTACTTAAAACTCAAATGATTACTGCTATATGAAGCATTCCCCCCTTTGTGTCTCCAGCATGAATTCACCCTCAATATGATACTTCAAGTAGACTTACTATCTTTCTTGTACCTTTACACTATTATATCAAAATGGGAAACACGGTTTCTAGTCTAGCTAGAATGCATATTTTGCATGTGGCTTTAGCATGCTGACCTCTCTGTACTCCTATACCTGACACTTTTTTTTTTTAATTTGAACAAAACCACAGGCATCCTTCAAGAATTAATCACAGCAAATTTCACATTGAAATGTGAAAACAACACACTGTAATCTCATGTCATCAAATCTGTGATCCTTAAATGATATTAACCTGTCAAATATGATGTTGTTAGAAATGAGCTATGGTTTCACTCATGTACACTCATGTCCTCAAGGGGTCATTTTTTTACTATATTACATGCAAAGATGCATGAATCAAGTAGATTTTATGGCTTTTAAAAGACATATAAACAAACCCCTCTGTTTATTTTGTATGCCACAAAACATAAATCTGTTTTCAAGGTCCAAAATTGTGTTTTACTTCCTGGAACAGAAGAGAACTAACTGTCCACCCACTTGAGTCAATAAATAGTATAGTTAATCCATTCGCCTCTTAATCTCTTTAGATCTGTAGCATGTTTATTTCTCTAAGAATGTGATGAAACTTTAGTCAATTTAACATCTCTGAAAGTGTGGATTGAAGATGATTCTCTGTTGGAAATTACTTAAGAATGGTTTGAAAATGCCTTAAGAACATCATCACACTGCTGGATTACATTTAGCCGCTATTTATAACTGCGTGCATTTAAAAAATAACTATGAAACTCCTGCAGGATTTCTCAATTCTAAACAAGTCTCGGAGGAGCAATAAACATCACAGAGTAGATGCGAAATCCATTACTATGCATACTAAATGCATCCTGCAGATTCATGTCCACATCTTATCATGAATAAGTTCAGACAAGGTAATGCTTACAGATCGGCACATACAAAATTTCACTAAGAAAGGCTTTCATGTGTATGGAACTTGGTTATATTTGGGGAATAACAAAGCCCCGAGAGACCTAGTGTTTTAAATCACAGGTGGCTGCTGGCTTCTCACAATGCTGTCTGTGGTTGCATTACTTTGCTGGGAAGCTCTTCCACTCCATTCTAGTAGCAGAGTCCTTAAGGCAGCTACAATCAAGTTATAGCTCATTGGGGCCTACCTCCTCCCCCCAATCTGTCTTCCTCCAAGATGTCTCTCCACATAGTTTCTCTCATTTTAAAATTGAATATAAGAAATTTAAAGGAGGGGTGGCTGGAGAGTTTGCTTAATGGTTAAGGCACTTGCCTGTGAAGCCCAAGGACCCAAGTTCAATTCTCCAGGTTCCAAATAAGCCAGATGTACAAGGTAGCACATTTGCAGTGGCTAGAGACCCTGGTGCACCCACTCCCCCTTCCCCCTCTCTCTTTCTCTCTGACAAATATATAAATAAATAAATAAATAAATAAATAAATAAATAAATATAAATAAACCTTAAAAAATGGGCTGGAGGGCTGGAGAGATGGCTTAAAGGCTAAGACGCTTGTCTGCACTGCCTAAGGATCCAGGTTCAATTCTCCTGGTCCCACTTAAGCCAGATGCACAAGGTGGCGCATGCATCTGAAGTTCTTTGCAATGGCTAGAGGCCCTGGCACACCCATTCTCTCTCTCTCCCTCAGTGTCTCTGTCTCTAATAAATATATAAATAAAAATAAATATTTTTTTAAAAAATGGACTGGAGAAATAGCTTAATGGTTAAGGTATTTGCCTGTGAAGCCTAAGGTCCTAGGTTGGATTAATCAGTGCTCATGTAAGCCAGATGCACAGTGGGACACATGTGTCTGGAGTTCATTTGCAGTGGCTAGAGGCCCTGGCACACCCATTCTCTCTCTCTCTCTCTCTCTCTCTCTCTCTCTCTGTGTCTATATATATTTAAAGCATTTTGGGCTACGAGAGCATGTTTTCCAAAGTGGTCATCCTCCATGCATGTCCACATTTACTGTAGCAGACAGCTTCAGGTTCGCTGAGATGAACTTCCAGACCAGGCACAGATATGGAGGAAGGGATATTATTTATTGAAGCTTACAGATCCAGGGGAAGTTCCATAATGGCAAAAGAAGCTGGCCTGTCTTCACAGGACTAGGCAAGAGAGCAAAGCCCCCAGCCACACAGCACACAGAGCTGCACACATGCAGCTTTTAGAGGAACCAAATTAAGGAAACGTAAAGCCATTGCAAGGTTCCCCAAGCAAGATTTCTTTTGCCCTGGCCAAAGTCCTTGGGGATTTCAAGGGACTCATTCATTAGTAGATTGTTTTTAAAATTATAACCACTAATTTTTACAAATGAAATCAAGATGAACTGGGTGGGTCTTATGCTTTACCAAGAACTATCCCTACTTTCTGATGATTTTTTTCATGTGCTTTCAAACTCAACATATCTAGAGTAAATTATATATTATATAGAGAGTAAACTTTCTTACTACTGCCCCCTACTGACTAATTCAAATTCATTTGTTATCCATTATATCATTATATGTAAAACAAAATCACACTTTCATATGGAAGACAATATAGTTTGTCTACATGATTTTTTTTCCATGTTTGTAAAGATACAAATTGAAACATAAGTTTCATAACATTAACAAAGGTTTCAAAATGAAACAACATTAAGACTAGTAAACATGTGCCTGTAGTGCAATAGTGGCATGTCTGTGATAGGGGCCACCAATGGCTCTGCGTCTTGGAATTCGTACCTAGTGCTGAAAACCCAGTAACAATCCTATAGTTGGGAAGGTCATAAACCCTAGAGGGAGCGTTTCTACTGCTGTTTGGTTAAATGGATATGTTACGCCCTAAGTTTTAAAAAGAAACATTTATTTATAAAACTATATTATATATTGTTTTAAATTTCAATTACAGACCAAAACAATCAGTTTGAGAGGAGAAGAAAAAAGCCACCATTCTTTTAATATAAGAATCACATACTTTATAGCTCTTGTAGTCTTTTATGAAGCATAAGATTGTACTAATTACATCAAAGAATAAATAGACATTTTAGGTTAATATTGAAATGTTCTATTAGATAAGCCATTAAGGTGGCATATTGGGTATGTGGAATAGTATATATAATATAAGTAAGCATAAAGCATATATATATCTTATATATAACTTTGCCCACAAAGTGATATAGAAAATTGTGAGTTTTTTAATCAAATGTACTCAATTGTTAGCTGTTTTGAGTTATAAATTAAAATTAGCTTAAACATAAACTTTTTATATTTCTAAAAATTCTAAATTATACGTTCCCAAACAAAGCCTTATTGATCATGATGTGATGGTTAATGTTGCCACCATGATTTGACCAGGAGATGTCTAGGAGATTAGACATTTCTATTTAAAAAATACTTATTGCTGGCTGGAGAGATGGCTTAGCAGTTAACATGTCTGCCTGCTAAGCCTAAGAACGCTGGTTCCAATCTCCAGCGGTTCCAATCTCCAGGTCCCACATTTAGCCAGATGCAAAGTGACACAAGGGCGCAATGCCACACTTGACCACAAGGGGGCCCATGCATCTGGATTTCGTTTGCAGCAACTTAGAGGCTGCTCTCTCTGTGTCTCTCAAAAAAAAAAAAAAAATACTTATTGCATTTAATTATTTTTCTTATTCACTTGGTTTTTCAAGGTCTTAATGTTTCTCTAAGGGACATTTCCAGAGGTGTCTTGGTCATGGTGGCTCTGATCTAATTAATGATTTAGCTCATTGATTAATTTAAAATGAGATATTGTAGAGCTAGTAGAAAGGAAGGTGGGGTCCAGTTACAGGAAATGGGTTCCTGGGGGCATGGCTTTTACAGGCTGTATCTAGCCCTGACCCCATCCTTTTACTCACTTCTGCTTCCTGAATGAAAGGAGTTCAAGAGCCATCACAACATGCTCCAGCCACAATGATATCATGACTTGTCTCAGAACAATGGATCTCAGAACAATCTGGAACAATGGATCTAGTGGATGATGGATTTGAACCTCTTCATCTGGGAGCTAGGATACGTCTTCTTGTTTTACTTGTGTATTTTTCATAGTCATTAGAACGGACTAACATATATTGCTAAAATATGTTAGGCTGTAAAATTAATGTATTTTTTTCACATTCTTAGGCACATAGAAAATCAGTTTAACACAGTATAAAACTTTTTGAGGGGCCAGGCATGGTGGCGCACGCCTTTAATGCCAGGACTTCAGAGGCAGAGGTAGTAGGATTGCCGAGAGTTTGAGGCCACCCTGAGACTACATAGTGAATTCCTGGTCAGCCTGGACCACAGTGAGACCCTACCTCGGAAAAAACAAAAAACAAAAAACAAATACAAAACAAACAAACAAAAAACTTTTTGAATATACTAAATGTAATATCACTTTGAATATATATAAGAATAGAAGTTCTACAAAGAAACTACAAAATTTTGCTCCTTATATTTTCTAAAGTGAGTGTGTGTGTGTGTGTGTGTGTGTGTGTGATCACTGCAAATGAAGGCCTGTCTGACTTTATATTGGAATCTAGGGAATCAAAGCTTGGCCAGCAGGTTTGCAAGCAAGCATATTTAACTGCTGACTTCACTAGGCCTCTGCTGCTTATCTGAAATGGTACCATGCTTTACTGCATTCCAATATTTTCTCGGAATACAAATATAATTTAATATTTTCTGCTCATTATTTCCAAGTTGTTAGTCATTTTATAATCTAAGATGCATGAACACTTCGGAGATATTATTGGTAAGTTACTGTGTTTGGGGAATTATCCACTTTGTTTATCATCATGAAAGGTTGGCACATTATCAAACCATTTCCCCACCTCTAACAGTAGGAAGCATGCATATAACCTACTATCTAACTAAATCAGACATTTGAAATTAGTAAGCAATGATTTGGATGAGGAACGTGCAGAAAAACAAATCATGGAAAGCTAGAATTGCTCTGGTGGTGGTGAGGTCGGGCCTCTGGGTATTCCTGGCTGAGTTAATGGGTATGTTTGGAGAACGGCACTGGATTGTCAGCAGAACTCCATGTCATACACTACATCCATGCAAAACATGGCCTGCAGCATACAGGACAGACAGAAAGGCTATGTTATCATTACTGTGCCGGGGCTCGTACTTATTTAAATTCAATGTTTTCAGGTTTGTAGCCTGGAAACTGGATTTAGAGATAACTTTGTAGTAACTTAATTGTATGCCTAAATAAGGAATTACTGGATTCTGTTGCTTATGATTAAGAAACCTATCTCAAGGGCTGGAGAGATGGCTTAGCAGTTAAGGCGCCTGCCTCTTAAGAACCCAGTTCCAATCTCCAGGTCCCACGTTTAGCCAGATGCAGTGATGCAAGGGAGCAATACCGCACTTGTCCACAAGGGGGCACACATCTGGATTTGGTTCACAGCAGCTGAGAGACTGCTGGCGCACCCATCTCTGTCTCCCTCTCCTTCTCTCTCTGGCTGTCTCTTTCTGTGTCTCTCTCTCTCTTAAAAAAAAAAAAAGGGGGCTGGAGAGATGGCTTAGGGGTTAAGGCGCCTGCCTCCTAAGCCTAAGAACACTGGTTCCAATCTCCAGCGGTCCCAATCTCCAGGTACCACGTTTAGCCAGATGCAAAGTGACACAAGGGCGCAATGCCGCACTTGACCAAAAGGGGGCGCACACATCTGGATTTGTTTTCTTAGTTATCAGAAGAACTGTATTCCAGTCCATGCCAGGCAAGAGACTAAATTTCAAAGTCTATTGAATTGATTAGTCCTGCAGTGTGTTTCATGTGAGTGCTTGGACATCAGGACAGTAACAGTGCTCTGAAACCATAATGGTTTGCTTTTTCTTAATGCGGAAAAATCAGTAATTCTCTTGAAAGTTAACAATGTATGCTTCTCCCATGTTGTAATCCTGTCCAAAATTACTTAAAGACTCCATCAATATGGTGTGAGAGTGTTTTATGAAAGGAAAATTATACACTCTCTTTACCTGCCTCCAGTTACTCCTCCTTCTTCCTTTCCTTTAACAAGAGTCTAAATTCAGCCAGTTATACAACTTCAAAGTTAAACCTTGCAAGATGGAATATTTCTGGGGAAATGAAACTATAAAAGTGAAATTTATAGACTCAAAATATATTGAGTACATGTGGGAACCTGCAGTTTCTAGATTAATGTGAGAACACAAAGTTTTAGATGCAAATTACAAGCAAAAATATATTCAAGTTATCAGTTTGAACAGCAGTCACAATTTGTAATCATTTGTTTTGTTGCTTGAAGTCTGAAATCACATTTAGCTCATGATAAGTGAAGTTAAGAGATTAAAAGTAATTTCTTATATAAGAGGAAATGAAAAGTATTAAGATAAAAGTGGGCATTGATATCATCAGATATAATTCATTACTCCATGTGCAGTAGTATATCATTAATTCAACATCTGTGTCTTTCAAAAGCCTTACTGTGGGCTTTCTTGGTATTCCGAGATGCTAGTCTAATGTCACAGAAATGGATCTCAAAACGTCAAAGGGCATATTCAGTTGTTTTACCAGACAAGAGCAGAATTTTTTTATTGGCAAGTTTAGTATGAGTGTCTTAACTAGCGATACATCAGTGAGAAAGAATTCACTAAAAGAAATCTGGGTAGTAACTAACTTCACATAAAATCCCTAAGCACAAGGAAAGATCACCTGGGAACCCTTTTTTCTAAGTTCTCTGGACAGTGAAACCAGTTCTGAGCTCCAGAATATAGAAAGAAGTAATGCCAGCCATTCAAACAGACCACAGTCAATCAATTCACACACAACAGTCTCCAAATAAATGATTCCCTTGACTTGAGCTTTCACAACAAGCTGTTTCTTGGAATCATCTGCAAAACAACTGGGCAACAGGGAAAGGAAAGTCTCTGATAACTTGAATTAAATTATTCTCTGAATGTAATTTTACAGTGTTTTTTTTTTTCCTAGAAACAAACCATATACCACTTGCATTGTTCATAATGAGAATAGAGACGTCAAGAAATGGATGGACACATTTTACCCAATGTTTCTTTATGACATATTAATGCACACTGGTATTGTTTCAGTTCCAAGGTACCATGGGAATGGCCTATAAGTTAGCACTATACTTTTGCAAGAAAAGTTCATGTAAACACCTTTTTTTGTCAAAGAACGTAAGAGAAACATCTGTGCAAAGAACTATATAAGGCGAACGACAAGCAGCAAAGATGTGAATGAGCCCGAGTTGGTAAATCTGAACACATGCCAATTAATGGTCAGGTTTTGCAACTGCTGACAATAAATGGATTTAGTCATAACGGTGAATTACTGAAACCTTAGTCAGGGGATGGCTTATTGCAGCTCTGTGCTAGCCTTGGTTCTCCTTAAGGTGGCAAATTACTCCAGCTGGATGAGAAAGGAACCAAGGCTGAGTTTGCACTTGAGTAAAAGTCCTAATTGACTTGTACCTTCCTCCTGTTTTGTTCTCAGAAGATTAAATGCTACCTGTGAAAGTTTGCCTTAACGTCTAAAAAGTCCGCTGAAAATTGTCACAAAAAGTCTACTGCAGTTTGTAAATAAGTTTTAGTTCTTTTTCAATCATAAAAGGTGACAAAACAGCACAGATACCGGCTTCAAGGATGTGGCAACTGAACAGGTAAATGCTATTTTCCTATAAGTCAATAAAAGGAAGGGCCAGTCATTTTTTTTTTTTTCGTTGAACAAAATCATATCATTTTTATCACATTTTTAAATGGTTTCATTTATTTCCAAACACACCACACACATATTAACATACACACACAAAGAGAGAGAGAGAAAGAGGGAAAGAGAGAGAGAAAGAGAAAGATAGAGGGAGAGAGAGAGAGAAAGAGGGAGAGAAAGAGAGAGAATGAAAAAATAGGTGCATCAGGGACTCTTGCCACTGCCAATGAACATGATACAATCACTACTTTGTGCGTGTGGCTTTAAGAGGCCACTCGAGAGTCAAAGCCAGGCTGTCAAGCTTTGCAAGCATGCACCTTGAACCCTTCACCCATGTCTTCAACCCTTTTTATCATCTTGCTCTGCAGCTGAGTCAGGTTATTTATCCTGTATAAATTTGAGTACATAGGAACTTTGACTTTTTTTTCTCCACAATGATAGTCATCACAAGGATAACTGATAGAAAACACCTCATGTCAATGCTTACAGAAAAGATTGTCAAAGATTAGGAGGGGAGCTCACATAAAGATGGAGGCACAAAAAGTTTTTTGGGGCACAAAATTTTGATCTAAGTTCCTTATAAATAAAAATAGATACACATCATCTATTTTCAGTATCCAATCTATTTTATAGCATTAATTAACCTATAAATCATTTGTATTAATTAAAAAAATGAGACAGGGTCTCTTTTTGTTATTGAGGCTGTCCATGAATGCACAGCCTTCCTTTGGAGCTACAGATCTATACCACCAGACCCAGCTCTGCCAAGTTTTTTAAAATATATTTTATTGTAGATATTCGTGGTTGACAACATGATATTTTTGAATATGGAAGGATTAAGTCAAGCTGACTACCTATATCACCACACATACCATTTTTATGTAGTGAGATAATTTAAAAATATCTTTTCCCTTAAATATGTAGAAATAGAATGAACAAATTAAAACACATTTTAAAAATCTACAGGCAATAATTTTTAAGTACATAACACATTATTATTGCCTCTAATCACCATGTGGAATAATAGCTCTTCAGAAAGGATTCTGTCTTTCTTTTATTTATTTATTTTTTTTAAGTTTGGCTTTTCGAGGTATGGTCTCACTCTAGCTCAGGCTGACCTGGAATTTACTACATAGTCTCAGGCTGGCCTCAAACGCATGGTGATCCTCCTTACCTGGGCTTCCCGAGTGCTGAGACTAAAGTGGTGTGCCACCACGGCCAGCATGACTTTTTCTATCTCATTGACATAGTGTTTATTTTGTTTAATTTTTTTTTTTTCACCAAAAAGTTCTCCATTATTTCCTACTGGAGCCCTTGGTACCTACTGCTTCAGTGCCTATTTTTATGAATTTTCCTTTTTAGATTCGATATATAAGAGGGATCTATCAGTGTGTTCTTTATGGACTTGGATTATTTTACTTACTTGTATGCCTCCCAGGTTCATCCTTGTTATTCTAAGTGAGTGGATTTCCCTTGTTTAATGGCTGATTGGATATACCATGTTGATCATTCACATAGTCCTTACTTATTTACCCCTTAGAAGATACTTACGTAGATTTCCTCTCTTGACTACATAGTATGGATCATGGCACAATGATCTTGGGAGTGCCAGTACTTTGTGACATATGGATTTCATTTTATCATTCTTTCTGATGGTGTCCTGTTAATCTTTCTGATTCATGTATGTACTATATTAATGGCCTTTTCTTATTGATTGTTTAATTACTGATATACCCTGGATAAAAGTAGGCCTTTATTAAATACATGCATGAAAATAAATTATTCTTCCACTGAAAAATCATGAAACCTGAATTTTCTTGAACATCTTAGTTACACTTCAACTCTCACCAGTACGTTTTGCAAGCAAGTGCCTATAACTGCTGTGTCATCCCTTCAGCCTTATCAACTTTATTTGAACTCAGAACTATCCCATATGAATGCAAGGCCTACATAAAATATTGCATTGATTCAACGCCATGAGTCACACATACTGTGTTGGCTAGCATAGGCTTGTGAAAAGAATGATCTGATATGTCACCTTTCCTTTGCTCTCTCCCTGCTATCTCAATAGAAACATGGCCTAGATAGGTCCATTCTGTTCAATGTGTCTTATTGGAAGAATTGTGAACAATATGTATATATGCTTCTAACCCACAGGGCTTTTAAAACAGGGACCCTGCAGGGAAAACAAAAATTCACAGGCCTGGAAACTGGCAATTGGGCAA
Source organism: Orientallactaga sibirica (assembly GCA_036365145.1). NCBI lineage: Eukaryota > Metazoa > Chordata > Mammalia > Rodentia > Dipodidae > Orientallactaga > Orientallactaga sibirica. Next base: position 18,757,385 of record JAEOAD010000025.1, read on the forward strand.
ATCTGGGAAAACTGGAAACAAACCACAATGATCTCTCTCTCTTTTTTTAGTATTTTATTTTTATATTTTTTGGAGAGAGACACAGAGACGGGGGGTGAGGAAGACAGAGATGGGCCACCAGCAGTGTCTCAGCTGCTGTGAACAAAATCCAGATGCGTGCGCCCCCTTATGGTCAAGTGTGGCATTGCACCCTTGCGTCACTTTGCATCTGGCTAAACGTGGGACCTGGAGATTGGAACTGCTGGAGATTGGAACCAGCGTTCTTAGGCTTAGGAGGCAGGCGCCTTAACCGCTAAGCCATCTTTCCAGCCCTGATCTCTCTTTTTAAAAACAGTTCACATATGAGAGCATCAAGAAACCAAAGTGAGGCCACAAGTGTTTCCACTAAGATAAATCCAACTCCATCTCCATTTACATCAGAAGGATAAAATTAAAATTGTGAAATTAGCATGCATGAAGCCAGGAATGAAATTGTAAGACAAAGTAAACTGGATCTCCTTTTTACACTTACCACTATTGGGATTTTTTTTTTTTCCATGTTTGATTCAGGTAGAATATGTAAGTAGCCAAAAGAGATTTTTTTTTAAAAAAATTATACATTGAATGTAGCTTATATATAATTTGGGAGCAAACAAAAACAAACTAAGCAAGGCACATGAATGCAAGAAGACCTTAGTTTGATCCCCAAAACACACTTAAGAAAAGCCAGCTATAGTGTCACATGCTAATACCCCCGCACTGGGGAGGTGCACACAGAATCTCCAGGGCACACTCTTCAGCCCGTCTCACCTACTTCCTAAGTTCCGTGCCAGTGAAAGTCCATGTTTCAAAAAACTTGATTTTTAACTGAAGAATCACACCCAGAATTGTCCTTTGACCTCTGCACGCATAGACAATGTCTTTTAAGGAAAGGGCTGAATAACCCTCACGTGTGACTCAGAAATTCTTAGGGCTTCCACGAACACCATGTATGTAAAGAATGGGGCCATCTCCTTGCTTTCAAGAGGCCATATGGCCAGCTCACAGAAACACTTCACACGTTCATAAAGACCCTAGTCCTGAAAAGAAATAAATCTCAGATTAAAAGCAATAAGGGGGCTGGAGAGATGTCTTAGCAGTTAAGGCATTTGTCTGCAAAGCCAAAGAACCTACGTTCGATTCCCCAGGACCCACGTAAGCCAGATGCACAAGGTGGTGCATGCGTCTGGAGTTTATTTGTAGAAGCTGGAGGCCCTGGAGCACCCATTCCCTCTCTATCTGCCTCTCTGCTTCTTTCTCTCCCTGTCAACTTACTAAATTAAAAAAAAAAAAACTTAAAAAAAATCAATAAGCATAGGATATATAGTAGCTTAATAGAGATTGGTGACAGACTAAAATAAGGGCAAAAAGAACCAAGTTACATAAATTAGTAATGAAAATCTTTTTCTAAGATATGAAATGTGGTCATAGGATCGTTTTCCAAATTGAGCACTAAACCATATATTAATACTTATTGTTTATGTTAAACTAAGTATGTTATATTTACATCTGAATAAAGAAGCTTAAAATATAACCAATTTACATTTTCAAATTCATATGTTATGAATTTTCTATATTTTAAACCTGTTTTTTCACTAATTCGGTAGGCAACATAAGGCACCATACATTTTGGGCATCCTAAACATGTTTTAAAATATAAATATAAAAAGAAATTATGTAAGAATAGTTAAATTGTTGATATTAAATAAGGACTGGGGCTGAAGAGGTGGCTTACTTGTTAAGGTGTTTGCCTGCAAAGCCTAAGAATGCATGTTCTAATCTGCAGGTCCCATGTAGCCAGTCACACAATGATGCAGGCATGCAATGTCACACGTGGGCACAAGGAGGCGCACAGGAGAGTTTGTTCACAGCAGCTGAAAGGTTCTGCCATGCCCGTTCTCTCTCTCTCTGTCTCTCACTCCCTCTTTCTCTGCCTCTCTCTCAAAAAATAAAATAATGAAAAAGAAAGACTGAACACATTTCCAGAAAACATATAAAACAATAAAATAAGGACACTACTCTTGCTCTAGATTTAGTTTTTGTCAGAGATCTGTGCCCTGCAGCTGGTGCCCCATATGGTCAGTGCTGAATGCACAAGCAAGAGGGCAGGGTCACTCCCATATCTGCACCCCTTACCGGGCATTATCTTAGTGTATAAATTCAGAGCTGGGGTGTAAAATCTAAGCTTTGCCTCTCTGGTGTTTTTATTTTTCTCTAGGCTTAAAGAACAAGGACCAGCTGTGATCTGTATATCCTAATGGGTCCATATATATATATATATATATATATATATATATATATATATATATATAGTCCTCACTATATATTTGTGTTAGAGTCCTCACTATATATTTGTGTTAGAGTCCTCACTATATATTTGTGTTAGAGTCCTCACTATATAAAGGAGAAAATCAAAGTACTTATTGAATGTCACATGAAGTTGATAGCATATTCCAAAGCCAGTTCATGTCTTTTATATAATACATTGTGTGTGTGTGTGTGTGTGTGTTTTTGCCATCTAGAGATCTAAGTAAATTTCAAGTCACCTTGAAAGCCTGTGTTACAGGGTCTAAACTGGGTCACCCTTGTACACAATCATTAAAGAAAGGCTCTTTGATGTTTTCTCAAAATTCTCTACTCTACTTCCACCTCTCTGTCCAAACACGTTTCACTTCTGAACAACCTGCATTGCAGTTTAGTTTTTATCTTTCTTTTCTTTCGCTTGTCCATCTATACTCTCAATTGAGGAGCTAAAAATCAATGTGAGGTGAGACAAAGGACTGTAAAAGCTCATGTTCTTAACCGTTGACAGAAATATCTAAGTTTGAATGCTTCAGATCCAATAGACATAAAGTGAACTGATAAGGGAATCACTCATTCACCTTAGGATAGACATTTACTTCAGAATGGGTTATCGTCACCCCCTCGGGTCATTTAAAAGGGACATATTTTAGCCTAGCAACTTGTCGACTTTTGTACCTAAATGAAAATAAGCAATTAAGTGTTTATTACTCCTTTGTGTATGGCAGCATCCTAAAGGAAGCATACTGGCTACATTTAAGGTATTTTAATTAAAATGTGTAGCTTTCCAAAAATTGATGTAAAACACCACAAAATAACACAATTTAATAATTGACTCTTTTCAGATTCATGTTCATCATGGAATATAGTCATAAAACTTACATGAAGTATATTCATGGCACATCACCAGATTTATGTAATGTTACATAATGTTACAGTATGTTATGTATCAACAAAGAAATGGCAAGGAGGAAGTCTGGAACATGAAATATGAGCAAAACTTTAAGAGTTTTGAATATCATTATTCAATCAACGCTAAAGATGTGAGAGGTGAAGATCACAAGCATTGCTGACACAAATTAACATCACAGTATGATATTTAATACAAATCTAGTAACAAATGATAACCTAAAATGTTCTTTATTGCCAAAATTCACCATAGATTAAGTTCAAACATTGAGTGAGATATAGTGCAAGCATAATTGGAGGTCATAAGTAATGATTAAATATTAGTGCATATAAATATGTGGAGATAATTTCCCCTGCAATTATGTGATCAAATTCATGGTATGCCTTAAAACTGATGATGGCTTAGATATAAGGAAATATGAGTTCTCAATTTTGTTAATTTTCCATCACTTACTGAGTTATTTCCCTAAAGCTTACAAGCTACTCCATCACAATTTTCACTAATGAGACAAGAAGGTCTCTTTATTTCAGAAGAGCCTAGCACTGTCAAAGTATCCCCAAAGAATTATTATATCTTAGTTAGTTTTACCTCAGCTGGCCTTTTATTCCAGCTGTTGGGTATTCTTTGAACCACACTATTTCTGTAACTACCACCAGCAACATCTTCTCTACGCAGGTTGCCTGAACTTTCATTTGAAGGTAGCAGTATAAATTTGAAATATTCTAATGTTCTTAATTACTGCATACTTTAGTGATCTTTCATTCCAAAGTATAATGGTACGTGCCCCAAATGATATTTATGGCTTTCTTAAAAGTCAAACAGCACCATGACGCAGAGCAGCCTTCACATGATGCCAGGCCTCCTAGCCGAGGTTTTCTGATGACACATTAATGAGGCTGTTATCCCTTCTGACGTGCAGTTTTCTGAACTCACACACAGAATATTTCACACTCCAATCACTCACGGCACTGCTGCAACAGGAAGATTATAGGAACACTGCTGTACGCTGTCTAACCCGTAATTAAGCCTCTCTTAAAAATGAATAGTGCATTTTTAATAGCTTCTCTGGAGCTTTCATGAACCACATATGTTCTTTTTAACAAGAGCTCATCTTTCATCAACTCCTAAATTCACATGAAGGCTCAGTGGCTCTCTGCAGTGGGACACCTGCACGCTCCAACATCCATCATCCTGGCAAGGTGGAAGGAGGGGAGCGGAGGCATTAACCTGCCACACTGTGATTCATTGGTCTTCAAAGAAGCTTCAGTTTGAGTACCAGATCAAAGCTATAAAATGAATGGTGTATGAATATGTGTGCATATATATATATGTGAAAGGCCTGGCTTTATAATTCACTTGGACCAAAACACATCATAGAGGGATAGAGGATTGCTTAAGGTACTTGCCTGAAAAGCCAAAGGACCCAGGTTTTATTCCCTAGTATTCACATAAGCCATATACAAGGTGGTACATACGTCTGGAGGTCACCTGCAGTGGCTGGAGTTCCCGGTGCACCCTTTTCTCTCTCTCTCTCTCTCTCTCTCTCTCTTTCTCATAAGTTAAAAAAAAAAAAACATAGAGATGAAGATAAACAGCAGCTTTACGTAGAGCTCTTCTGGTTATTCTTTATAGCTTAACATATTTTTCTGCTCCTGGAGGCTTATTCAAAAAAAAAATGAGGAAAATAGTCCATAGGAAGTAATAGTTCAACAAATAAAGGCATCTCAAGGTTTCATGGAACACAGAAATGCATCTCTGGGAAGTTCAACCCTGAGGACTATATGATTTCACCCATGCTCCAGTGTACTTTTGTTCCACACAACGGTATGTAGAGAACTGAGAGGGGGTTCAGAAAATCGAGTGTCAGTACATTTTCAGGGAGAATTTTTTTTTCTTTTTGCATGTGAATAGCATATGTGGTATGTGTGTTAAGTTTGGTATATTTATGTTTTTTAAAATTTTTATTTATTTATTTATTTGAGAGAGAGAAAGAGGGAGAGATAGACAGAGACAGAGAGAGAATGGATGTGCCAGGGCCTCCAGCCACTGCAAACAAACTCCAGAGTCATGTCCCACCATGTGCATCTGGCTTACATGGGTTCTGGGAAATCGAACCTGTGTCCTTTGGCTTTGCAGGCAATTGCCTTAACCGCTAAGCCATCCCTCCAGCCCGTGCATGTTTTTTGGTCTTATGTGGGTCCCATGCACTCACCTCTAGCAGCTATAGGAAAACATCAGGCTTCCCTCTCCCCTAGTAGTCCAGGTATTTTTTGTTTTGTTTTGTTTTTTCCATTGTGGCAGAGTCATTTACTGTTTCTGGAACTTGCTGTTCACAAGCCCCAGCAATTCTCCAGTCTGACAACACCACATTACTAAGGTAACAGGTGAGTGTGGCTGTACCCGGCTGTTTATCTGAGTTCTGGAGATTTGAACTCAGATAGTCTCAGTCAGCCACTCTTTTTGTCACACAAAACTAAACAGGACTGGAGAGATGGCTTAGTGGTTAAGGTGCCCGCCTGTAAAGCCCAAGAATGTTTGATTCTCCAGGTCCCACGTTTAGCCAGATGCAAAAAGTGATGCAAGAACACAATGCTGCACTTGCCCACAAGAAGACTCATGCTTCTGGAGTTCTTTCACAGTGGCTGAGAGGCAGCTGGTTAGCCCATGCTCTCTCTCTCCCTTTCAAAAAATAAAACAGGGCTGGAGAGATGGCTTAGCGGTTAATGCACCTGCCTGCTAAGCCTAAGAATGCTGGTTCCAATCTCCAGCGGTTCCAATCTCCAGGTCCCATGTTTAGCCAGATGCAAAGTGGTGCAAGGGCGCAATGCCGCACTTGACCACAAGGGGGCGCACACATCTGGATTTCGTTCACAGCAGCTGAGAGACTGCTGGCGCACCCATTTCTGTCTCCCTCTCCCTCTCTGTCTATCTCTCTCTGTCTCTCTCTCCAAAAATAAATAAAAAATAATAAAAAAATTTAAAAAAAAATAAAACAACAACAACAACAAAAACTAACCACTGAGAAGATACCAGGGGAGAATAATTTTATGGTCTTGAGAAATATTTATTTCTGACACCAAGAAATGGATCCATAAAGCACCCGTTTTAATTAGAATTCTGGCCCTATAACTTCTTCTATGTCTTTTTGGGTTTGTTGACATTTCTAATGTCTCTATTTCTTACACATTAGATTAGTAATAATATCAGAGCACATCTGATGTGGCCATTGGGAAAATGTAATGGTTTTCTTCCTTGGCCATAACACATCATCTCCTATGCTAAAGATCACTAAATTGCAAGCAAAGGTAACATTGGTGTGTTATTTCATAGGCTATTAATAGCCAATCCTTTTTCACATTTTGATATTAGAAATGTCTTTTGGCTATTAATAGTTATTTGGGGTTGAATTTTGTTTCCCCAAAGGCTGAGAAAATGTGAACCTGTAGTTATTAGATCATGGCCTTATGTAAAGAGATAATAATACACTTTAGTATGTCATTAGTTAAAATAAAGTCACACCAGCTTTAGTGGCCCTTAATTCAATACAGCTGTGTCCTTCCCCAGAGGGAATACCACCACTGGAAGATGAGGAACAGTTTGATTTTGCTGGCTTTCCCCGTGTCATGCTTGAGCTAATAGAACGTGAACCAAGAAAGTAACCTTGCTGAGCATTCAGAAGCTCAGCTGTCAAAAACTTGATTTTGGTCCCTGGCTTCCAGATGCGTCACACTGATTTCTGGATATTTCCCATTTTGTTTGGTTTTTGTTAAAGAAATCCTAGAAAAACATCCATGAGGTTTGCTGTGTATTTACTATTGGTGTAACAAACCAGACATTCTACAAAAATATCCATGGAGTTTGCTGTGTGTTTACTATTCGTGTAACAAACCAGACATCCTTCAAAAATACCCATGAGGTTTGCTGCGTATTTCCTATTGCTGTAACAAATCCACACAAGCAGTAGGAATATTAGTTGTTAATTGCATATCAGTTGTAGGTTTCTGCCCTCTAACATGATCATAGGTTTCGACTTACCAATAATTCATTCATATATTTAAGTTTTCCACACCTTTCAGAAAGGTACTTTATTATTTTTTTTCCAGAATATTGTAAAACCAGTGGAGGCATTAAAATGCATTAGGTGAAAGAGAGAGGGAAAGTCTTCCCTCTGCCTGGTTAAAGGGAAAGAGTGCAGTTCCTGTCAGCATCTGTACTGATGGGCCCAGCCACGGGAAAGCTCCCCAGCCCTCGGAAGCTTTGATCCTAATGAGATAAGAGATATGAAATCTGTGTAATAGTCAGGGTTTGGAAAAGAATTTTACTTCATCTCCCAGTGAATCCCCAGGGTGCTGTAGCCAGGAGCTATCATGGACAGGGTAATGCATCAGTTGCTTTTCTCATGGCTGTATCTAAATACCTGACATAAAGCAACTTAAGGGAAGACGGGCTTACTTGGGTGTAAGTTGGAGAGATACAGTCCAATGCAGCAGAGAAGTCATGGGACCAGGAGCAAGGGGCAGCTGATCATGTAACGTGCACAATCATTCAGCAGGGACTGAACAGGAAATGGGTCCAGGCTATAAAACCTCTTCCCCCTGCTAAAGACTCCACATCTTCCCCAGTGACATCAAGTGCGCAACACATGAGCCAATGGAGAACATTTTATACTTAAACACCAGGAACTACTACCTGATTTGAACTATTCTATGTCTCAGAAGCCCCAACATATTCTCGTCTATGGAGTGCCATACATATTCTCCTATAAGCTCAACAATTTGTCAAGAAGGACATTTATAAGGAAATTTTACACACACACACACACACACACACACACACACACACACACACTGTTCCTTGTTTACATTAATGTAGTTGCTCTAATTTCCTAGGGCTTCTTTTGGCTGTTGTTTGTGTTAGTATGATATGATCCATTTATTTTCTTTTGTGCTCAACAGACTTATTCTATTTGAAGTGGTATTCTTCTACACTGTCATAATAATAACTAGAATTTCTGAGTAGGAGACAATAATCAGTCCTCAGCTGAATACTTGGACAGAACCCTCTGAAAGTCTTCCAGGTTCTTTTGAAACAGATAGAGAAGGGGACCTCCCTCGACCTATAGCACTGAGCAGTTGCTAAGCACTCTTTTTTAAAATTTTACTTATTTATTGTTATTGACAACTTCCATAATTATAGACAATAACCCATGGTAATTCCCTCTCTCTACCCCCACTTTCCCCTTTGAAACTCCATTCTCCATCATATCCCCTTCCCTTCTCAATCAGTCTCTCTTTCATTTTGATGTCATCATCTTTTCCTCCTATTATGAGGGTCTTGTGTAGGTAGTGTCAGGCACTGTGAGATTATGGATATCCAGGCCATTTTGTGTCTGAAGGAGCACGTTGCAAGGATTCCTACCCTTCCTTTGGCTCTTACATTCTTTCTGCTACCTCTTCCACACTCTTAATGTGTCAAAATGATGAAGCATTAGTGTTAAAAGCACATGCTTTAAGTTCTTACTATAAACATTCCTGATGTTCTTGTTCCCAGAAATAAGTAAGGATACTGCAGAAGGACAAGTCTGACTTCTGAGCTGGAGGTTGTAGACTTTCTCCTGATAATGCCATTGTCTTGAAGAAAGGACATTTTAGTCAGACATCCAGGCTGTAGTAGACAGCTTCCAGGTCCCTGAGATGAATTTCCAAATGAGGCACAGTTATGGAGTACAGGATTTATTGAAGCTTACAGATCCTAGGGAAGTTGCATAATGGCAGAAGAAGTGGGGCCTTCTTAAAGGACCAAGCAGAGAGAGAGAAGACCCCCCCCAAAAACAAATAAAATCCAAAAGCCACGCCACAAAGCACACTTCAGGAACTCCAGGTAGAACTCAGGTGTATGGCACAGTGCAGGTCAGGCCCTACCCAGGCCATTTGCTAGAAAAAAACAGGAAGTGGCTTCTGTGGACGTGGCATCTTGCACATGCCTGGCATGACAACAGCTACAGCCCCATGTCTGCGAGCAACCTGCTGCAAGATGATCTGCCTGAGACAGGCTGTCATTGATCACAAGAAGGGAACCACCCCATACAACAATTGGACAGCCAAACCCTTAAAAACCCCTACTCTTCCTTGAATAAATGAGTTTGCAGCAGCTTGCCCTGTGCTTGCTTCTACCCAACTCCCCGTGTCTGTGTCGTGACTCCATGCCTCTCACCCCCTACCCGACAGAGACCCTGCATCCCCTCCTGGGCTGGACCTAGGAGGGACCCCAACAATCAGGCACTTTGCATATTTTTAGACTTAAATTCAAATGCACCATCACATCTTAGGGCTGGACCCTAAAACACGCCCAGTGACACCATCTCCATCCAGGTGGCTGGAAACCCAGGAAGTTTTAATAAACTCCTGAATCTATTGGGGACATTTTATTCATAGAACCACACAAGCTTATGCCCACACTAGCTTCATGGATGCTATAGTAGACAGCTTCACATCGCTGGGATGTACCTCCAGACCAGGCACAGTCTATGGGAGGAAGAAGGGTTTGATTGAAGCTTACAGATCCAGGCAAAGTTCCAAAATAGCAGAAGAAGCTGGCTTGCTTCCACAGGTCCAAGCAGAAAGAGAAAAAGCCACAAGCCACCATCAGCACCATAAGCTAGCACACTTAGGAACTCAGGCAAAGCTCAGGCACTTTACATATCACTAGACTGGAATTCCAAATCCACCCCAACACCTTAGGGATGGAGCTTAGGATCCACCCACAGTGACACAGTGACGATATTCATGAGCTCACCATGGCTGATGCCACACCTATTCAAGACTTTCATAATAGGAAGGAAAGAAACAGTGACACCATCAAAACAGAAGAGAGCCAAGTTGGAAAGAGGAAGGAATTCAGTGGATGAAGCATTTGGGAGGGAGAAAAGGACAGGTGGTGGGAGATTTTGATCATGTTACATTGTCTGTCTGTATAGAGGTTGTCAATATAAAGTTAAATAAGGGGCTGGAGAGATGTCATGGTGGTTAAGGTGCTTGCCTGCACAAGCCTAAGGACCCAGGTTCTATTGTCCAGGACCCACATAAGCCAGATGCACAAGGTGGTGCATGCATCTGGAGTTTGTTTGCAATGGCTGAAGGCCCTGGCACTCCCATTCACTCTATCTGCCTCTCTCTCCCTCTCTCTCTCTCCAATAAATAAATAAATAAATAAATAAATAAATAAATAAATAAATAAAAATATTTCTAAAAATTAAATGAAAGAATTAGCCCAGCATGGTGGTACACTTTTTATGCCAGAATTTGGGAAGCTGAAGTAGAAGGATTGCTATGAGTTTGAGGTCAGCTTGAGACTACATAGAAGAAGATACTCACTCAAAATAATAACAAGAACAACAACAAAAAGAATTAGACACATAAGAAAAACTGAATGTTGAATGAGCCAAATAAACATTTGCTTGTGTTTACCATAGAGATTTATCTGATGCCAGTCTTTGGGGGGGAATCTTGGGGCCTCCCAATGTCATTCAATGAAGGAAACATTCAACTCCAATAAGTTTAACAAAGCAATGTAAATGAAATATACTACTCAGAATTTGATGCCACACAAATATCAAAAGTACAAAGATCCCTTTGTCATATGAAAAGATTACCATAATCACGAGAGAGAGAGAGAGAATGGACACATCAGGGCCTCTAACCTTTGCAAATGAACTCTAGAAGCATGCACCATCTTGTGCATCTGGCTTATGTGGGTCCTGGGAAATCAAACCTGGGTCCATAGGCTTTGTAGGCAAGCAGCTTAACCATTAAGCCATCTCTCCAAACCATGAGGAGGATTTTTGTATGCAAAGAATACTATTCTTCAGGAAAATGTTAACTTATGTTTTCTTGAGCATTGGACTAGTGGAAAAATTAGTCCTGATTCCAAGCAATTCTGACCAAATCAACATGACCAATGCTTTGCTACTGGATAAGAAAAATAAAAATGACAACATACTTAACACTCTCATACATTCATTATTAATTCACGGTTAACTACAAGTAGAACTCTTGTAAGAATTTTGCCATTAAAAACACTAGCATGCTCCAGTATATTTCTTCTTACTTGAGGATCCACTTGAGTTAGCAAAACAAAATAAACAAGGAAATTAAACTGATGACCCATGATCAGGAATCATTAAAAAAATGTGGCGTTCATGCCCACATTACCAAATTGCTGTAGGTAGAAATCATGACAATAAAACTATCAAAGCATGAATCTTCTGCTGATGAAGGGTGAGGCAAAGAGAAATTAAGCAAAACCAGGAAGTTATTCTTTTCGTGCCTGGACTTCTGTGAGTCAGCTGAGCTTAGAAATGCCAAATGTCTGGATGCTGAGCTGCCTTCACTGGAGTTTGCCAAAGCCCATTGAAACGTACTTCACATTCAGAGTCTTTCACCTGGCATGGCATCTGTTCAAAATTTACATCTGAGAAAATGAGGTGTGAATAAGTATGCAAATTCATAAGCCACCCTCACTTTTCTTGATGTGAAAGTGAGCGTTAGGCTCAGGGGACAATGTCTTTTGTAGGAATACTGATAACCTGAATTAAAGGTAACAACAGGGGTGATATAAACCAGGCCCTTAGGTTTCTCTCATCTAGTCTTCAATTGTGAAGGATTTTCTTTCATTTCAAGAGTCATAACATAGCAATTCAAAGGAACAGGCAGATGAACTCTCATATCACTGTAAATGGCTATTGTTATCTACTACATAAGAATATGCGGGCTGGAGAGATGGCTTAGCGGTTAAGGCGCCTGCCTGCTAAGCCTAAGAACCCGGTTCCAATCTCCAGGTCCCACATTTAGCCAGATGCAAAGTGATGCAAGGGCACAATGACGCACTTGACCACAAAGGGGCGCATACATCTGGATTTCATTCATAGCAGCTGAGAGACTGCTGGCGTGCTCATCTCGATCTGTCTCCCTCTGTGTCTCTCTCTGTGTCTCTCTCCAAAAATAAATAAAATAATTAAAAAATAAATAAATAAACAAGAATATGCTAAAACATTCACTTGACCAATGTAAAAATATCGAGTTTTTTGCAATTTTTTTAAAAAAATTATTTTATTTGAGAGGTGAAAGAGATAGAGAGAGAGAGAGAGAGAGAGAGAGAGAGAGAGAGAGAGAGAATGGGTGTACCAGGGCCTCTAGCCACTACACAAAATCTCTAGACACATGCTACCCCTTGTGCATCTGGCTTACATGGGTCCCAGGGAGTCAAACCTGGGTCCTTTGGCTTTGCAGGCAAGTGCTTTAATAGCTAAGCCATCTCTGCAGCCTGGTTTTTGCAATTGTTAATTTAGGCTGACATTTACTTTTATCTAATATCTTATCATGCTCATTTCTGTCATGTGATGCATGGTTCTTGTATGCTATCTTTTCACACTGAATGAAAAGCAAGTGAGTGGAATGCATGTGTGTAGATGGGGATGTATGTTTATCTCTCTCTCCATATACAGTACTGCAGAGGGGTTTAGAGACATATTTAAAAGTAAAAAGCATTTAGCATCTATACTTGTGGAGGACAGAGCCTAATACCTGAATCCTGTCTGCGCTGTCTTTGTCTGTGGGCTGGATGTTTGATTGCTCTTAACCATATACTACAAAAAAAAAAAAATGGTGATAGGATGCCACTGTCATTATATTGCCATTTATACCTAGTCCATCTTTGTAGCAGATGGACATTACCTCCTTCTCTTCTTTTTAGATTTTACTAGTACGAAAAGCATGAGGTAAGTAAACAAGACTAAATGTCCAAGGTAAGAAATGGAAAATAACCCCTGGGACCTGCAATTGACGTCTAGAGGAAAGCTGGATACTCCTGCAGCCATGAGGAAAGTGATTCTGTCAACCACTGAGGGGGCTCTGAAGTGTCTCTTTCCTTAATCAAACCTCTGTGTACATGTAGGAGAATACAATTGGATTGTCGGTAACAACTTTCATTTCTGTCAATTTCACAAGTATTTCTAGAACAAAATTATCACAATTATTTAACACTTATAGGATGAATTCGAAATCTGCGTTGCCTGTGATATTTTTTGTTTGTTTTAGATAGGATAATTTCTTTTTTTTTCTTTTCCTTTCTTTCTTCATTTTCTTTTGATCTTTCTTTTTTTGGGGGCGGGAGTTCCAATCTAACTCAGGCTGACCTGGAATTTGCTATGCATTCTCAGGTTGGCAGTGAACTCAAGGTGATCCTCCTACCTCTGCATCCCGAATGCTGGGGTTAAAGACATAAGCCACCACGTCCAGTTTAGATAGGATAATTTCTTAAGGTTTGGTGCTGTATCCTGCACATTGGAAGGTGTAGCAACCTTTTAAAATTGTGGAGTATTGTTCATAACTTCAGCAAATCGTTGCAGAGACCCTTGGTGGTATTTTCTTCTGCAGAGAAGGTTCATAATTGTTTCTGATAGCTATACAGAGAATATTAAAAAGTTGTCATGGTTTGAATGACCCCTTCTCAGTCTTTTGAGTGATTCCTGACTCTTAAGATATTCACACAGCAATGAAAACAGACTTAGATTGGTTTAAGCCCATCAGCGCTTATTTCTAGAATCTTGGATAGGAATGAATTACCTAATAGACAGCTGAGGATAAGATGAAGTTTCAATTCAATTTACTCAAATATTTCCCTATTAAGGACAATGCTTATGAGCATTAGCAACTGTTTCATTCACATTAAGGAGTTTCATACATTTCACAACAAAGAGTGAAATTATCAGGAATCAATAAGTATTTCATAATTCTATATGTGGCATTCAGAAGATCCTATATACTTTTCTATAACTTAGCATACATCATGATAATAAAAAAACTGGAGAGATGGCTTAGTGGTTAAGGTGCCTTCATCCTAAGCCTAAGAACGCTGGTTCCAATCTCCAGCGGTTCCAATCTCCAGGTCCCACATTTAGCCAGATGCAAAGTGATGCAAGGGTGCAATGCTGCACTTGACCACAAGGGGGCACACACATCTGGATTTCGTTTGCAGCAGCTGAGAGGCTGTTGGCGCACCTATCTCTGTCTTCCTCTCCCTCTCTCTGTCTCTCTCCAAAAAAAAAAAAAAAAAAAAAAAAAAATCATCACTGTATGTGAATCATCTGATTTGGTCATAATTTACTGATCAAATTAGGGCACGCTTTATTTTTAATTTGTTCTTCTAGTTTCATACTATTTTTGATATATGCTTAGTACTTTTTCATAACTGTATGTGTGGTATATGCGTTTGTATATGCATGTTTGTATGACTGTGATGAACGTGTGTATGCACAGTTGCAAATATTTCTGTGGAAATATGTGTGAATGTGTGTGCACAAGCATATGAAGGGAAGATCACAACTTCAAGTGTCAGCCTCAAAAACAATACTCTTCTTCTTCTTCTCCTCCTCCCCTCCTCCTTCGTCTTTTTTCCAGACAGTATCTTTAATTGACTTGACGATCACCAGTTGGGTAGATTGCCTAGCTGGTTAGAATCTTCACGGATCTGCCTGTCTCTGCTTTTCCAGCAATGGAATTAAAGATGTGCATGACATGCCTACTTTTACAAGTGGCTGGGTCTATGTCAGTGTGCTGATGATGAATGTGCTCACCTGTGGAGGCCAGAGAAGAAACCCCCTTGTATTGCTCATCCTTCTGGTTTTCCTTGAGTCAGAATTTCTTACTAATTTGGGAGCTTGGTGGGCTTCTTTTTGTCTTTCTGTTTTTCTCTCTCTCTCTTTTTTTTTAAAGGGAATTGCAGTGATTCTCTGGTCTTTGCTCCCCACAGGACTGAGGTTATAGATGTTCTTGGCTATGCCCAGCTGTTTACATGGGAGCAAGAAAATTTGAAGTCTGGCAGTCTTATGTTCCCTTGGGCCTGCATTCTTGTATTTAAAAAAGCACACTCAATTAATAAGCAATCTCTCTCACCTCTTATATGATTTCTGTATTGTACAGGTACTTATAGCTATTCCAGGTATGTTTCCTGTGATTCAAATGTGCCATACACTTTTAAATTCTTATAGTAAACATATATTTGAAAGCAAATATTTCATCCAGTTTCAAGAATAGCAGCAGGATATAAAATAGTTTTCATGTATTTCCTTAATTCCATGAGTTTTCTTATAAAACCCTATGATCTGGATAGTGGCATTTTAAAAAGAAAGAACACATAATTGTTAAGAGAATCTATTGCAATAGGAAGTGGTAATTCCATTAAGTATAATGTATATGAAAATGGCAGTAATTTGGAAAATGGATTCAATGGCAATTTAGTGACAAAGTACAGAGAGGTTACGAAGATATGCTAAAAGGTACAACTATATGAAGTAAGCCAGGAAAACTCAGCTATTTATAAAAAAAAAATAATTAGATTTGGGGCTAGAGCGATGGCTTAGTGAATAAGCACTTGCCTATGAAGCCTAAGGACCATGGTTTGAGGCTCAATTCCCCAGCACCCATATAAGCCGGATACACAAGGTGGCACATGCATCTGGAGTTCGTTTGCAGTGGCTGGAGGCCCTGGTGGCCCATTCTCTCTCAATCTCTCTCTCTCTCTCTCTCTCTCTCTCTCTCTGTCTGACTCCCTCTTTCTCTATTTCTAATAAAAAATAAAAATAAACAAGGAAAGATTTGAAAACATGAAGGCATGAAGAACTAAATACTTTTAAAAGAACACAGATGCAAAAGTTCTCCATAAGATTCTTGAAAATTGTATGTAAGAACACATCAAGAGGATCATATAACAGGACAAAGTTATTTTTATCACTAGATGGGAGGATGTTTCAACATAAGCAAATAAGGAAAATAATATAACACATAGGCAGGGTTAAGAAGGGATGTGAGCTACCTGCTTAGGACCACCTCTCGGCTTCTCATCTTGGGAACTTTTCTTCTTTACTTCCAATTTCTGTGAAAATAAGTCTTTTGTGACAAACAAACAAAAAGAATAAAAAATAACAGGATCATCACAATGGACACATAAAACAACTTGAGGGCTGGGGAAATTTTTGCATGTTTATAGATGCTTGCTTGCAAGGCATGCTAACCTGTTTTCAATTTCCCAGTATACCAGATTTTCAAAAGCAGCCTATGCATCTGATTTGCAGTGGCCAGAGGCTGTGTCATGCCCACATACACACATGAACAGACACACATGAGTTTATCACCAGTTATCATAGTAGACAGCTTTAGGTTGCTGGGATGCACATCCAAATCAGACACAGTTTATGGGAGGAAAGGGCTTATTTCAAGCTTCTGGGTCCAGGGGGAAGTTCCATCAATGGCAGAAGAAGCTGCTTCCGTCCATCCAAGCAGAGACAGAAAACATCACTGGCAGCAAACACCAAGAAGCAGCAATAAACCAGCTCTCATGGCTTTCCACAACTTTGGGCTGGAATTCAGATCTTCCCCTAAATGCACCTTTGGCTGGGCCCCAGGGTCTGACCCCAGACACACCTCCTGTAGCCAAGGTTTAATAAAACACCTGTGTCTACAGGGGACGTGCATTCAAACCAATACACTGGTATAGGGTTCATAAGAACAATTCCAATGTAATATATATTAAATGCCAGAATGAAACCCATTATCTTATATGAATAATAACCAGATACTAACATATCCTGTAGCAGACAACTGAGATGAATACAGTTATGGAGGAAAATATTTATTGAAGCTTACAGATCCAGGGGAAGTTCCATAAGTTGTTCTCACAAGGCCAGGCAGAGAGAGCAAAAGCCAACCAGCCACCACAGCACACAGAGCAAAACTACAGCCAAAAGGTCACACAGCACACTTCAGGAACTCCTGCTAGGCACATTTGCATATCTTTACAATGGAATCTCAAACCCACCATTAACACCTTAAGACCAGCCCCCAGTGACATTGCCTCTAGCAAGGTGATTGCAGATGCAAACTATAACTAATAAAACCTGGGGACATATATTCAAACTACCACACTTTACATAAGTTGTTTATACATAGG
This sequence comes from Orientallactaga sibirica, assembly GCA_036365145.1. NCBI lineage: Eukaryota > Metazoa > Chordata > Mammalia > Rodentia > Dipodidae > Orientallactaga > Orientallactaga sibirica. The sequence goes on from JAEOAD010000025.1 coordinate 18,774,618, forward strand.
ACCCTGTGTGGTTTGCAGTGTTTACACTTGGGTTTTCCCCAGTTCATGGCAATTTTTCCATGCCAGGTGGGTTTTATAGCCAGTTTTTCCATGCCAGTGTTTGGCACACTCTCCTGTCACTGTTGTCTATCTGATATTGGCCAGGAAGTGATGTCCACCCTCTGCTCATGCCATCATTTTCCCTTGCCATCATGGAGCTTCCCCTTGAGTCTGTAAGCCAAAATAAACCTTTTTTTTTTTTTTTTCCCCACAAGCTGCCCTTGGTTGGCTGATTTCTACCAGCAAGGCAAACCTGACTGCGACCACCAGTAATGAGGAGCAAAACTCCTGGAAACATAATGGCCTTACTTATCTTTATCTACATTTATGAAAACCCGAGATGTAGATTCAAAGGAGTAAAGAAGCAGAGTGATTCTTTTTTTTTTCTAACAGAAGTGTTTGCCCTGAGAATTATAAAGCATACGCATCTGACTGATTGATGTCACACACATCTTTGAGATAGCTTGTGCACAGGATGCAGTAAAAAGTGTGCTCTGCAGAGGTGCTACCATCTTCCTGACTGATGCTGACCCTGTCACTCAGCATCTACAGCGTTGCGTGCTGTCATTTCACTGACCCTCCACGGATTCTAAAACACTAATTGAGATTTTGTCTCATGAGTTATAATTACACTATGAGCATTTTGCTCAACATTCTTTATCATTTCAATAGCTTCACTGCTTTCAGGATTATGATGGCTCCTTTTTATGACCAACTGGTCAACACCCCAGTGGCATTCTCAGGACTTTCACTTTCAGCATTACTTGCTTCACTAAACAGTGAAATCTTTCAAGATGAAATCAATATTTTATCTTTTTTCTAAGTGGAATACGATGATTTTTTTTTCCTCAAGTAAAGCGATCAGCTATCTCTTCTGGAATTTCAATGTGTATGATATGTCGAGTGAAGTATTTGATCACAGTCTTCCAGTGTATAACAGCGATGGAGAGGTGTTTAGAGTGGAAGATTTGACAAGAGCTAAGGTTGAGACACGAAGCATTAGGGATCTGAATCTCTGAAGTAATGAATGTTTGATTAATGGTTGGTACCAACAAATACACTGAGATATTAGTAAGAGTAATAGGACAACCACACCGTGCCACAATGTGCCGCTTTCAGGGGAGTTTATCACATGAAATTTCAATGAAAGTAATTACTTTAACATGTGGATGAACTTTAGATAAAATGAGAATAATATGTACATAAATATATTTAGATAAAATATTTTTTTTTTTTTTTTTGGTTTTGCAAGGTAGGGTCTCACTCTGGTCCAGGCTGACCTGGAATTAATTATGTAGTCTCAGGGTGGCCTTGAACTCGGCGATCCTCCTACCTCTGCCTCCCGAGTGCTGGGATTAAAGCGTGTTATGACAATAATATATTAAGTTATGATAAACTTTGGATTAAATACATTTCATTACATAAAGTGGAACATTGCAATTTGCTAGATTTTATAATAAAATTCAACTCATCCCTTGTGTGTGACCAATAATCTTGAAAACTTAAAAAAATTTGAAAGATACTTGAAAAGTATGCCCTCATTTGGATTATGAAGGATCACCTGTAAATATGTAAATAAATAGTTTTCTCTATGTATGTCGATTATTATTTTAGAGAATATTGGGAGTTAACTGCTATTGTTGTCAGCTCCACAATTCTGGGATGAACATTCAAACCAGACACAGTTTATAGAAGGAATAGGTTTGTTCTAAGCATAAATATCCAGAGTAAGTTCCATCAAAGGCAGAAGAAGCTGCTGGCTTCCATAGATCCAAGCAGAGAGAAAAGAAAAGAAAAAAAAGGCAGAAAACAAAACCCTAGGAAAACACATGCACAAACCCTCCAGAGCACAGATTGTTCTAATAAACATTCGGCCTAGAATTCAGATCAGCTCCCAGTGACACGTTAGTGTTAGACTCCAGGATTCTCCACTGTGACACCTGCTGTAGCCAGGTGGCTAGAGATATAAGTTTAATTTTTAACACCTGAGTCAATAGGGGACACATATTCAAATTATGACGTTCCACCTCTGGTCCCTAATCAACATATGACCATCTCACATTGCAAATTGTATTTAGCTAAACTTTAAAGATTTAACAACTTTAAGACTATTCCAAAGTCCCAAGTCTCATCTGTTATTTAAGATTGTCTCCTGGGGACTTCTGGGTAAGATGGTAGCTGAGTAGCCATGTCCAGGCAGCCTAGGGGGAGAAATAGCACAAAAACATCAAAATAAATACTCTTCTACCAAAAAGTAAAGGTGTATAAGGAATTATCCACCACAGCAGAGAAACAGGAGAAACCAAGAACTTAAAGCAAGCAGGAAGCACAAAAATGGCTGCTGCCATGGCACCAGGAGCCTTGAACCACATACTCAGCTGGTCTGGTACAGGGCAGAGATGTATGAGGAGAAGTCAAAAAAAGGGATTTTTCCACTCACATCACCCTCATCCCAAAGTCAAGAAACCTAAGGGGGAGACAGCAGGGACCAGCTGAGCAGCTGCTGTTGGAGATCACAAACTGGACCATCTGCGTGGATACATTACAACTCCAGGCATCCTGTACACTGAGTGGCCAGGGAAAACTTCAATCCTGAGCCCGCCGTGCTCCATATGAGCCCTGCACAGTCCTGGTACATCCAAAACATCTCTGGGTATCCACTGTAAATCACAGTCCATCTTACAACAGCCTCACTGGCCTCTAATACAGGGATCCATCCCAGCTTCCCATGCCAGCTCAGCCGCAGGTCCTGTAGCCATGTGCCATGTGCACTTTGCATGTTTCATGCTTCCAAAACCAATACCAAGGGTGCAGTGACATAGATATTTTGTTACCCCAGCGAGAAAATAAATCATGATTTTGAAGAGCAAATTTCTTCTTTCAAGTCATCCCCTTTCAATGTAGTTTGTACTCCTACTCCTTCAGTCTTTCCTGGGTGGAATTTACCTCAGGCTTCTTTTCCATTCTTTCAAGGGGAACCAGTTAGGGCCTACATAATGGTGGTAATCTCCTTGAGAATAACAGATTCAGTAATCTGAAGCCAGGCTCTTTGCTTGTAATTTTAAACTTGCTTGATTTTTTCCTGTGATAAACCATATATCTTTTACTTCTATATATTCTACCACAGACAACAGTCTATTACTTTTTTTATTATTTGTTTAAATTTATTTTTGGAGAGAGAGACAGAGAGAGATAGACAGAGAGGGAGACAGAGATGGGCGCGCCAGCAGTCTCTCAGCTGCTGTGAACGAAATCCAGATGCGTGCGCCCCCTTGTGGTCAAGTGTGGCATTGCGTCCTTGTGTCACTTTGCATCTGGCTAAACGTGGGACCTGGAGATTGGAACCGCTGGACATTGGGACCAGCATTCTTAGGCTTAGCAGGCAGGCGCCTTAGCCACTAAGCCATCTCTCCAGCCCAGTCTATTACTTTTAAATTCCACCTTAATGAAACTCTCTGGGTGTGGGCAGCAGAACACAGCCCATCTTTATGCCAGTAGCTCATTTGCAACAAAGTTCTCTGAAGTCTTTCCTTCCACTTTGAAACTTCACAATCTAACACACTATACTCTGTACTTAGCATTTGCAAATTCTCATGAAAGTAGCTCGTAAAACGTGGCTTACTTCTTTGTAAGACATTTGCAGAGACAAATAACAAGTTTCACCCCATTTTTCAGGGTCCAGGAGAAGGTCCATCAGTGGCAAAAGAAGCTGCTTACTTCCATAGATCCAAGTGGACAGCAAAATGGAAGCAAGAAAAACACATGGAAGAACCCACCAGAGCACAGACTACTCTCTTACACATTTTCCCTGGGATTTGGATTTTTCCCCATTGACACCTTAGAGCTTGATCCCAGGATCTGACCCCAGTGACACCTCCTCTAACCATGGGGCTGGAAATACAAATTAAAAGTTTAATTTTAATACCTGAGTTGGTGGGGTACAGACATTCAAAATATCACAACTTTCAATAAATAAATCACAAGAAAGTCAGCAAAACACCATTCAAGGCATCCAGGTGATAGTTCTGATCTGATCCTACAAGTGTATTTAAAATATATTTTATTTATTTATTTACTTATTTACTTAAGACAGAGGGAGGGAGAGAGAGAGAATGGGTGTGCCAGGGCCTCCAGCCACTGCAAATGAACTCCAGATGCATGTGCCCCCTGGTACATCTGGCTTACGTGGGTCCTGGGGAATCGAACCAGGATCCTTTGGCTTTGCAGGAAAATGCCTTAACTGCTAAGCCATCTCTCCAGCCCCCCAAAAATGCATTTAAATAGACTCATGAGATATTCCAATGAAGATATCCAACAGTTCCTCACCAAATTAGTGAAGTATGCTACTTTATATCTTTCAAAAAAGCAAGACTCATAAAAGTTTCAAATTTGGATTCAAGCAAGATGCTAGCCCTCATAGCAACCTTGATCTTGTGTCTTGTATTGCCATGGGGAAAGCACAATGATCATTCAACATTAAATGTTAAAAATTGGTCCTGGAGAGATGGATCACTGGTTAAGGTGCTTGCCTACAAAGCCTAAGGACCTGGGTTTAGTTAACCAGTACCCTATAAAGCCAGATACACAAAGTGGCACATGTGTCTGGAATTTGTTTTCAGTGGCTACAGACCACTCTCTCTCTGTCTCTTTCTCTCTATCTTTCTCTCTCTCATGCTCTCTCTCTCTGTGTATGTGTGTGTCCCCCTCTTTCTTTATCTCATAAACAGTAACATAAATAAATAAACATTTTTAAAAAATATTGATGCAGCTTAGAAAAAAAACTCAATTTTGCCCAGCTAGTTCACAACCAAGGCTATTTTATTTTTCCCCTGAATCACCCAAATGATTGTGTCCTTAAAGTATGTGACTATCACAAGAGGAATGAAGAAAAACACCCAAGGTTTTAATTCTTTTTCTACCCTTCCTCCATTTGAAAAAAAAAAATTAGAATTATGAAACACAAAGTCCATCTCAGGTTTTTTTAATGGCATTTGAAATTTATAATAAATGAAAAGTCAAAACTCCTCTCTTTATGAAATGCTCATTATGTTTGGGAAAACAAAAACTAAAAATTATTGTATGTTTTACCTTTCAAAAGGATGTGATGAGGAGAAAAATAGTAGATCAACGGAGGAGTATGTACAATGGTAAAGTGTTACAATGAACAGGGAAAGTTCCGGAATGTGATACTTAAAAGCTGAGTATAATCGCATTACCATAAGCCCAGAATATCAGTGACATGAGGCTGTCAGCCTTGCTACATATTATGAGAGAGAAGGAGTAGAGGAAGTTAGAGGAGAATGAAAAGTGATGGAGGGAGTAGCCGCATGAGCTTTATAAATCATCGTAAGGACCTTGACTATTACGCTATGTAAAAGATGAAGTCGTTAGTAAGTTTTGTGCAAGGTATGACCTGATCTGACATATATTCAATACTCATCTTGTTGAGGGTTCTTTTTATCTTTATAATGAAACTGTTCACTTATTCAGTTACATTTTCACACACATATGGGAGCTGTGGAGTTCTGAATGCCAATTATATATATTTGAAATTAATATAATTTATCTACAGTTACAGAATTTAAATTCATTCCATGGTTAGATAATCAACCATATTACAGAATTTCTATGCAGCACAGAAAATAATGTTTACACTTTTAGAGCAAAGCTAAATAGTAAATTAAAAGTATGTTTTTCTTTTTAATTTTGTAGAGCAATAGGTAAATAGTAAATTGCAAAGGGTGTTGATAGCATATGTTTTGAGGCAGGCAAGAATAGGGAAAAACAGAAAGCCATGAAACCTGGAAAATTACATGGCTCAGGCAATAAAGAGCTTTTTTCTAACAATGTACTTAGCAACCTGTTGGCATCCTAAAAGACACCCACTTGCATTGAGGTGCATGCACAGCCCCCTTAAAACAATGTATTTGTTGGACTTATTAACAACTTAATGGTAACACCCTTTTATATAATGTAAGTCATGTATTGTAATTAATTATTGCTAGGACCAAACACTGTACCAGAAGTAGCATAGAGAAGGAATGATTTTATTTTGCTTTACAATCTTAAGAGGAAGTTTCTCTATGGCAGTGAACATGTGACAAGTGCAGAACCAATAGGCTGGATAGATGGTTTAGCATTTAAGGTGCTTGGCCTGCGAAACCAAAGTGTTGGAGACCACTGAAACCATTTGGAAAGGACCCAGGTTAAGATTTCCCCAGGACTTCCAAAAAGCCTGCTTTGTAAGCCTAAAGATACACAAACAGGTGGTGCATGTGTCTGGAGTTCATGTGCAGTGGCTAGAGGCCCTGGTGTGCCCATTCTCTCATTATCTGTCTCTTGTTCTCTCTCACTCCTCCTACTCTCTCTCTTAAATAAATTAATGGAATATTTTTTAAAAAGCAACATAACCAAAAATGCGATCACATTTCAGTAAAGAATATTCCCTATTTCCTTTGGAACACTAGTGAATCAAAATATTTATTTCCAACTTTCATTTATTTGAGGGAGGATCAATTAATTAACTTCGACTAAAAACAATACGTGAGTGAGAACCCTTTTGCCTTAAGACTAGATTACTATGGAATCATAAAAGATGATCTGAGAGGAAACGGCTCAGTGGGTTAGAGTACTTGACATGCAAGCCTGAGAGGCCTGAGTTCCCTTCCCATAATGAACTCAATTTTAGTCATTTTAAAACTCAGTTACTCATAGGTGTGAGATGGTAAATAGGGGACACACCCTAGACGTGCACACAAAAGATACTGGTTACCTTATTGTGCACGCTCCCAAAACCAATCCAGAGTAGATGGCTCCAACTCCCAATCTCAGATGGCTTGTGGTGGATTGAATATGAAATGCCCCCCCCCTTAACCTCGTATATCTGTGATTAAGCCTCATAATTTTAGTCGAAGTTAGTGGTGATTTTGGAGATGTGACCTCTCTGGAGGAGCTGTGTTGCTATGGGTAGATTTGGGGCTAATATAGCACAGCTTCATAACCAGTTCTTAGACTATTTTCTGCTGCTATGGACATGTGATGCTTGGCTATCTGTCTGTAGATTTTGTGAAAACTTAGAAGCTTTAAGGAAGGTTTGAGAAAGAATGGCTCATCCTCAAAACAATGGGAGAGTTGTGCCGAGTGACCTAAATTGACTTTTACTATGACACAATTTGACTTCACCGAAGACTGTGCAACAGGAAGCAATATGAAAGTAGAACGTCGACTGAAATAAATTTGTGCAATTGTTGACTTCTCCTAGGCTGGATGTTTCTCTGCTTTTGCATTACTTTTCCTAGAAATATAAATTGTTCTTAACGTCTTTCTCTGGAAACCTTTATAATTTATTTAGCCCTCTAAAAGCAGCATGAATAAAAGAAAATTGTAAAAAATATTGAACCAAAGCATGTAATTAAAGGTGGGAAGAAAGAGAAAGAAAATTTCTGGCAAGTTTTATTTTACTTATCACACATTATTCATTAAAGCACACTTTTGCATTGTTGGTGCCTTTAATTTTTTATTAGTTAATTTATTTATTAAGTATATACTTTTTATGGACAAATCGTGCATTAATACCATCCTCCCTACCCCCATTCCCCTGGATTGGGATTGTTGGTTTTGGTATTCCCCATAGGGTTGTCAGGTTATGAAATGGGACAGCAGCACACAGGTACCTTTCCTTTTTAATTTAATTTTTGTAGTATTGTGGATACAACCTACAGTCCTGTGTTTGTTAGGGAAGCTGTCTGACACACTCGATAGGCCTTATACTTTTTGTTTTTAATTTCTATAAAATATATTTTTTTATTTATTTATTTTGAGTAAAGATGGAAAGAAGGAGCTTGGGCACACAAGGGCATGTACCACTTTGTGTATCTTTCTGTATATGGGTTCTGGAGAATTGAGCCATGGCCCACAAGCTTTGTAAGTAGGCACCTTTAATTGCAGAGAAATCTCCCCAGCCCGGTTTTAGTTTTTTTTTTTTTTTTTTTTTTTTTGGTTTGTTTGTAACACGGTTTCACACAATATCCTACAACGTAACTCAGGAACTCAGGCTATTCTAGAACTCAGGGCACTTATTTATTCTGCCTCAGCTGTCCAGTTGCTGGCATAAGAAGTGTATACTGGGCTGGAGAAATGGCTTAGCGGTTAAGGCGCCTGCCTGCTAAGCCTAAGAAGCCAGTTCCAATCTCCAGGTCCCACGTTTAGCCAGATGTTAAGTGACACAAGGGCGCAATGCCGCACTTGCCCACAAGGGGGTGCACATATCTGGATTTCATTCACAGCAGCTGAGAGACTGCTGGCGTGCCCATCTCTATTTGTCTCCCTCTCCCTCTCTGTCTGTCTCTCTCTCTGTGTCTCTCTCCAAAAATAAATAAAAATAAAAAAAGAAGTGTATACCAACAAGCCTGACCTAAACCCAGGGCTTCTTTTTCATTAATGATGCTTGAACCGAATCTAGACTTACATTCGACTGACCACTGAGCTACACCTCCATCCCTTTGACATGCCTTTTCTAGAAAAATAATTTTTTTTAAATTATCGCAAGAATTTATATGAAGTTCAGACTGAATATGTAAGCAAGTGAAGAAAGGGTTCTACTTCCAGTGTTCACCTGATTTCTCACCTGAGGAGGAGCAACAAGACAGTATTGCTCAGAAATATTGCCATCTTATAAATGTTTCCCACGTTCACTTCAAAATAACTTTTATTTCAAAATATCAATTTAATTAGGTTCAATTTCAGTCTCATTGAAGGAATTAAATTGTGGTATGTGATGCAAGTGCATTAAGAGTAAATCTTAAATAACCAGTTATTTAAGAGACACTGTAAAGTGTCTCTTCTCTTCTCCTTATTGGTGACTTGTCCCATGTGAACCCAGAGGTAAGCCAGGAACATGCCCAGTTCTATTCTTCTCTTTCCTTTCATTAAGTTCTTTCCTTTACTGTGACTTTGGCATTGTTTTATTGCCTAGTTTCTGGCTTCACTGCTCCCCAACCCAGGACATTCACAAAGCCTTGCCAAGTACCTCCAGGACTAAGCTCTAAGCACCAAAAAGCACATGAAAGACTAGTGGACACAAGGAAACACCAAACACCATCCCAAGTACACATTTAACACAAGCATTCCCAAAAGACCTGATGGGTAAGTCACAACATGACATGGAAAGCCAAGCCAATAGGTCCCCCTCAAGAAATGCTGATCCCATAGCAGAAGACCTTCATAAAACCTACGTAGATGGAACTACAGAAAAAAGCTTAAAATAAAGATTATAACCTTGTGAAATAAAAAAAAAAACTCAAAGAAAATGGAGGACAAGGAGACATTGAACCACAACACTCATCGGGATCAGTTCTAGCTTCAAGATGCTCATGGAGGTAAAAAGAAAAAGAAAAGAAAAGAAAAGAAAAGAAAAAGCATTCCCAAAAGACCTGATGGGTAAGAAAATGGAAAAGCCAACAAAGGAAAGAAAAAGAAAAGAAAAAGAAATAAAGAAAAAAAAAAGAGGAAAAAAGAAAAGAAAAGAAAAGAAAAGAAAAGAAAAGGAAAGGAAAGAAAAGAAAGGAAAGGAAAGGAAAAAAACCCTCTGGCCATTTTCCTTCCCTGCTAGAGAGAAGATCGAATTATGAAATTACGATGACCCTGTGAAGGCTCTTTTTTCTACATCTCCTAGAGAATGTTTTAGCCAGATTTTCTGAAAGAAAAAGATTAAGACTTTCTGTCTAAGATTCATTGCATTGAATTCAAGTGGTTCTCTCAGAGGTATCTTGGGGACAGCTAGTCCCATATGTGTCAGACTCGAGAAGGAAAGGACAGAAGAGTCTCGGGTCAGCATGTGCCTGATTCTGTGGAGGGAGCATCCACCCAAACCAGGACCCAGAAAGGGACATTTCCTACTTCAGGTCAAAAACAGACACCACAAAGGATGGTCCTTGTGAGGCCCAGAGTGAGACAGATTCCAGTAGGGATTCCCAGCTTACCCTTGGCTTGCTTATCCCCTACTCCCAATTTTAACATGGCCTGTTTTCTAGGTAGCGGGATGTTTGTGCACCCCACTCCCATCTCCTGTTTGCAGAAGCCTGGTACATGTCCCCCTATTGCGTTATTTGCACCCGAGACACCTCTAATAACTCCAACTCTTCAAAACAAACAAACAAAAATGTTATTTGGTTGTGCTCAGGAAGAATTCTAAGATAGTGCAGAGACAAAGGAGAATAAAGGAAGTCAGGACTCCTTTCTGACCAGGAAGAGATCAATCTGAAACACAGTATATGTCTAATCTGGAAAAGAAATGTCCATACATCCGGGGTTCAGGAGAAGCTATGGGCTCTTGGAGGATCTGGTACATGCCATCCAGAAAGCTATTGGTTGCCATGGTGTCTATGCCCTTCTTTCATCACAAATCATGGAGTTTTAGTGTGAGAGTGGAAGTTGAGGGATGACAACTAAGGTGGTGCGCCGATATAGGAAAGGGCTGGAAGGATGTAGGAGAGGTGAGGCAAAAGTACAAAGGACTGCAAAAGGGACAATGGGCTGGGTCACTGTGGAGTCACAGAAGCTGCCCGAGGAGCTGTGTCTCTTGCTCAGACTTAGGTCAGAACATTACAGAAGAGCTGTCCCAGGAGAGAGTGACCAGGCTTTCCCTGTAAGGGTAATGTCCTTTTCTTCATGGAGAACAAACTCTGTCTGTTGACTTCAAGAGCAACGGTGTAAACTCCCACCCTGGTCCTCCCCTACGGTGGGGAGAAGCCTCCGTTTAGCCACATGAGGTCTGAGTCACTTGCTCCCCTTAGATCAGGTCCCTTAATCTTCCTGACACCCCGAGAAAGGATAGACAGGGACTGACAGAAGGATTTGGCCATGCTGTTAGGGGCCGGTCTTTCCTCTCATTCCAGGAGGTCCTCCTCCTCCTCCTTCTCCTCCTGCCCCTACTCCCTCCTCCTCCTTTATTGAAACAAGGTCTCTCCTCTCATTCTCATGTTTTCTATTGCTGTGTTTGACAGACCATCTGGTCCTTAAGCTTCCAGGAAATTATCCTGTCTCTGCCTCCCATCTCACCATCACCATGCTAGGTTATGAAGTCTTGCACAGCTTCTACCGGTTTTTTATACTGGGTCTGGGGATCTGATCTCAGAGCACTCAAAGCTTGAGCTGCATTGCTTTCTATACTAAGCAGCCTCCCCAACCCAAATGGATTTCCCTTGGAACTGTGTTTTAATATCTATGATCCCATTTGGTTCGGTATCTACTGAGATTATTTACACATTACACATATCCCCACACAACACCAAACTTAAACCACTTTATTAATGCATTCAAAACTCAAATTTCTTTAATTGTCTCAAATAAGACTACAACTGAAGAAAGAAGCAGTCAATTTACAAAGTTTAACTCTTTAAAGTATAATGAGGCCCAATCATGAAACTGGAACTAAGTCTTTAAGCCTTTTAGTATTTGGTTAGCAAATAGCATTTTGGATTAGGGGAGACCTCATAGGAGATAAGTAATGTGTTTGAATAACCACAGAACATGCTGTTCTTTTTTACTTTCTCCTTCTTACATTCCTGGAATCAATTTTAAATCTGACATCACAAACAATATTTTCATCTAAGTAATTATGGAAAAATACTGTTCACAATACTGCACAATTTTACAAAGTACCAAAGACAAAAATTATAGAAAAACACAACATATTATTTGTTGCTATTACATTATGGAGTGAATCAGAATAGATAGCTTTATTACTGAATTTATATTTGGATATAATTTTTGCTATTTTGAAATAAGTAATGTCCAACAATATATTTAATTAAATGATATTCTTCCATCATTTATTTTGATCAAAGTTGACTTATATTTTGCACATGTACATAAAAGCATTTATTATTATCATAAAATAGTCTGTGTAATGTGTTTATTAGCAGTTGTAATTCTTTCCATCTGTGCCCTCATTTATATCCTTATTTCTGTATTTTTTTAGATCAAATTCCATGGTTCAGATCTATAATCATTCACTTGCAAATCCTCTTATTTCTATCTCTGCCACAGTCATCTATAAAATTCTAACTCAGGTGATTCTCAATTATCTGCCTATTTCATGCCTCTACCCAGGAACCTGAGGACAGATTCAGAAAAATTTCTTCAGTGATGAACTTGTTTCACCCATCATAGCAAAAATGGAGAAAAGCAAGCCTCTTATTTTCTCTGGCATCTATCTCCTCTCTCTGATGTATTGAATGCTCCATTTTTATCTCCCCATTATGAAATCTTATATTGCCTTTTTTAGGGAATAACAGTTATGCCTACATTATTTTTTTGCTTACAACATTTCATTTCTTTTTTTAAATTATCTATTTATTTGAGAGAGAAAGAGAGAGAGAGAGAGAGAGAGAGAGAGGAGAGAATAGGAACACCATGGCCTCTAGCCACTGCAAATGAACTCCAGATGCATGAGCCACTTTGTGGATCTGGCTTTACATGGTTACTGGGGGATCAAATCTTGGTCCTTAGGCTATGCAGGCAAGTGCCTTAGCTGCTAAGTGGTCTCTTCAGCCCCATTTCATTTCTTTCAATGAAAATCATTAGTGCTTTGTATATTTTTTCATCTGTTTCCATTCAACATGTCTATCTTATTTCACAATTGTGTATAATGTTTACTTATTCTAGAAAGAATCTGATTCTGCATTCCAGACGATCATAGAACTCACTATGACCCTAGCAGCTAACACCAGAGAATCTTGTAGTCGTGTGCACATCCTCAGGAAATTTCCTTGTTTTTTGGAATTCCCTTTCACTAAGATGCTAATCTAATGTTCTTTATGGGATTTCTGAGGCATCAAGTTTAAATTGACCCTTTAAGTATATTGATTTTTAAATTCTTTCATTAGTTGCTTTTCCATTTATTCTTCCTTTTGAACATCTTTTGGCTTAGTCAATATTTTTGTTTGCTCTTCTTGTCCTTGTCTTTTTAGAACCTTTTAATGGTAATTATGGACTAATTAAAGTTAATCTATTTTTTAAATCAATTACTTAGCAGTTCCAGAAAGTGGCTAGTGTATAAATCTTATGTCAATAATTCCCTAAGCTTTATCTCTATTGGTGACATTTATTTGACACATTCATAAACTTCACAAGACATTATTAATTTTATGTTCTTGCAGCCAATATCAATTTATGTTTAATATAGTTTTAACTCTGTGTTTGTCATTTATTCTCTTGAAATTGATAAATATATTGTGCAAATTATCTAGGTCATACATGAATAACAATTCACTTAGTGCAGTCAAGAATATTAATTCTCTGTTTGCTACATGAGTGTATATCCACCTCTCCTAATTGTATATCCATGACTTCACAGAGCCTGACACTACCTATACAAGACCATCATAAAAGGAGGAAAAAATCATGACATCAAAATAAAGAGAGACTGAGAGGAGGAGGGGATATGATGGAGAGTAGAGTTTTAAAGGGGAAAGTGGAGGGGGTAGGGAAGGAATTACTATTGAATATTATTTACAATTATGGAAGTTGTCAATAAAAATTAAAAATTTAAATTAAAAAAAGACAGCTGGATTTTAGACCCTGGAAAGATAGGGTCTACTTTGGGGACCAGAAGGTGTAACTTCCAGACTAGAGTTGGAGAAACAGAATGCTGAATTTCCAAGTTTATCTGGAGATTCATTTGGTCATAAGGACAATGATAAATGGTAATATAGATTCTATCTGTCGTTTCATAAAACAACTGCTTCTTTTCATTTGGTGACACTGTCGCATCAGTCTGTGACTTACTGCATTTATCGTATACTGAAGAATTCTTTCAGTGAATTATCACTGTATTGGATTCCAATGTCTTTTCTAAATTTTCCACACTGTCAAATGTCTGTTGTGTCATGTATCAGGCTATGAAAGTCTGGATGTGACATGACCCAGGCTGAAACTTTGCTCAGGTTCTACCTAGCATGAAATTCTATATCTGCAGGTCAATTGTTCTCTAAACTTGGAGATAGTGATTCTGCGTGAGACCCTTTGCACAAAAGATGGATGTATACTTTTAATAGTAATGTATCAAATAGTGAATATATCTTTTTTTATTTTTATTTTTGGAGAGAGACACAGAGAGAGACAGACAGAGAGAGAGGGAGAGGGAGACATAGAGAATGGGCATGCCAGCAGCCTCTCAGCTGCTGCAAATGAAATCCAGGTGTGCGCCCCCTTGTTGGCAAGTGTGGCATTGCACCCTTGTGTCACTTTGCATCTGGCTAAACGTGGGACCTGGAGATTGGAACCAGGTTCTTAGGCTTAGCAGGCAGGCGCCTTAACTGCTAAGCCATCTCTCCAGGCCATGAATATATCTTTTTAACAGGAATGTGTCTGCATGGAATGATGTACCTCTGGCCTTCTCACAATTGGAAGTTTCAAATGCCAATTTGTAGTCAAGCATCGAAATAATGCCAAAAGCAATCCTGTGTGCTCCCTTTATGGCATTAGTGTGTTCAGAATTAATATTTTTTACATTGTCCTTATAGCCATATATGCCACCCAAATTGTCCAACATGGCTGCTCTACTTAGGTGTCAAAGGTTTTCATTCTGTAAGTGACAAGCAAGGACAATTGCTGGATAAGTTAGCTCAGTATTTGTCTAAACTTAGTTCTAAATGCCTCTTTTACTATGAATAATTTACATTTGCCAATAATATATGATGACATGATTATTTTAAAATTTATTGTCATAGCCATATGTTTTCCCAGAGCTTTATTCAAGTCTTCTTTAATTCTATTATTATATAATTTATGTCTTAAAACAGATGTTGAGACCACAAACCCTTGTACAAGAAGTGTATATTTTCATAACTTGCTCCATTTCGACTCTGAAATAGAATAGATAAGCTCCTGTACCAATCATGCCTTTACCCACTTTAGAAGGTTTTCTTTGATCTCTCTCTTTGAAGAGAATCCCAGAGAAGGGCTGTAATGCAGAGAATGTATATTCATGGTTCACATGAATACACTGAGATTACGAGGGTATAAACCAAGCCCTTTTATCCTCTTCCATGTCAATACAAGAGATACTCCTGATACAAACAGTCACAAATGCAGTCTAAGGGGTGAGGCAGCAGGTACTGTTGGATGGGATATTATTCCTGTTTGAGATACCCAATATGCAATCTGATCCGATTAGGCTAACTCCCAAGTTACTTTTTGATTTTAGAATTGACTGATGCTTGGCTCCTGCAATTTCATGGCTTATCATGTCTAAAATAAATTCCTAGTTCACTTTTCTATTCTGGGTTCTTGATTACTTATTGTATACTGATGAAGATTCAACCTTTACTAGTTTCACACATCATTCCACAACCTGCTTTAGCAAAGAGGAGTGGAATTTTCCACTGCACAACCAAGGGTCTGAAATCCTGATTTTTGCATAATTTCCATATTTTTTCCCCAGTCACAAACTAACATTATAGCTTTTGCTGTGGAGTTTGAAGACAATGGCAGAGATATTTAGGCTTCAGTTGGGACCTACTGAAGGACCTTTTCCTGCTCAAGTCATGACATGTTTCTGTGTGATCAAGTCTATTTGCAGAATTGGTGCTTCCAGACATGAACTGAATTACCTAAATAGCCATATTGTATTTTTTTTCTCTCTGTAAGAAGAATGTCCAGAAGCATATAATGCCTTTTAGTTTGAAAGAAGGATATTTAGTACACTTTTGATATAGTACTCACTGAAATCATTAGGATATGGAAATATTCTGAATCATGTAGGATTTCTCTCTTACCTTCTGGAATTCAGGTTGCTGGCATAGTCACCGGCATATTTGGTATTTATTAATGGCTCTTCAAATTCATTATAATACCACTAATGGAATAAATATTTCAATGTATTCTGTAATATGACTAGATGTTTCTGATCTATTTGGACAAGCTTGGTAGAGAGTGAGAGATAGTCATCAAGTAAAATGCAGCAAGACTTCTCAAGGCTTTGTTCTTTGTTTCTCATGATATACTATCTGGCACAATGGAAATTAAACCTGCTATCCAGTTGAGCTTGGAATAGTCATTTTTTAACATCTAAGAAATTTCTCTGGTGTTAAATGGGTATATGAAGAATGATATATATTACTGATATATATTTTACTGAGTAGCACTAATCACTGAATCTCTCCTGGGCAAGGAAATTGCTCTGGATTTTTCCACCAAAGCCAGTGTAAGGTTTGGGAGTGACCAAGACCACACAAAGCACTCTGAGGCAAAGATGAAAACTTTTATTTGGGAAAAGCAGGAGCTGGAAGACTGACTCTCAAGAGAGGAGCACAGCCCACCTGAGTTTCTCAGGTAGTGGGCTTTGTAGGGTCTTTTCAGTTTGGGGAAAGTGAGGAAGGAAAAACGAAACACCAACAACAAAATCTCGTTTGTTAACTTGAATAGAAAAGTTCCTTTAGGGGAGATCATTACATTAACCATTTAAAACAGCTACGGTGTGACACCAGAACAGTGACCAGGTGACTTAAGAGATAAGGGGCAGGAAACCAGGACCTAGGGGCATTGTTAGGCAAGGAGGGGATAATGACCAGGTGGAGCCTTGAAGAATGTGGATAATCCACTTTCCTATGCCTCTATCACCATTCTGCTGACCTTGGTGACTCCATCTTGGGAGCCCGTCCTGCCCTAACAGCCAGGAATACAGAGCTGCTAGCTGTAAAGGTTGGTACATGAGAAAGTGGTGGAGTCTAAAGTCTAATGATCCTGCAGAGCAGTCAAACCATCAATTATGCCACTACTAATTGTCTGCTCAGAAACTGAAGCAAAAGGAATTAGTTACATATAGTCAATGGGTTTCTTATAAGAATTTTAGACATTTATTCCCTCATATGTTTGTCTCCATATATTCCCATTATGAAGTAGTTGATTGAAGTATCTATGTATCAATCAATGCCAACTTTGACTTCTTGAGCTTATTCAAATGCTTGGACTTTTTGCTTTCCTCACAAATGCAGTTTATTTTGATTATATTCGATTTTAAAAATAGATTTATTTATTTATTTATTTATTTATTTGCAAGGGGAGAGAGAGAGTACATGGGCCAGGGTATAGTGCCACTGCAAAAACAAACTCCATGTGCATGTGCCACTTTGTACATCCAGTTTTATGGGGGTACTGGGGAATCAAACCAGATTCATTAGACTTTGCAGACAAGGGCCTTAACTGCTCAGACACTTCCCCAGTCTTACATTAGGCTTTCAATGTTATCACCATGAATATAAAGGCATTTTGAATCCTTATTCCAATGAAAATTGATGTTACCTAATTTTTTTATTATTTTTATCACATTATTTGTAGTTTAGTTAAAAACTTGACAAAGAACACCTTTATATGCATCAAATATTACCAATCAGGGTCAAACATCTCAGCATTCATTCAATTTCATAATAGTCATTGTATCTTCTATTTTGCTTTTGCTTATTTATTTAGGCATCTAGTGCTGATAAAATTCACAGCTCCTTTTAAACTTGTATTCTTTCAGAGTATCTTTCTCATTTCCTATTAGCACTGCTTATAGAGATATACTTGAAACTTACCTAGTACATCTGCTGCTTGTAAATTTAAAAAAATTACAATGAATCAGGGCATTTATTAGATCCCCTTTTTTATGACATTCCCTCATTTATTAAAAAGGAAGTTACTCCTTACTACCCCCAGAATGATTGAATCATTTGTTATCTGAGCAATTGTTGTTTATCTGTAGTTTTGATGAGCTATGTAAGCTTTCACAAATATTTTATCTGTTAAATGAGGGTAATAGTAAGACAGAATACATGATATTATTATTCAGTTTTATAATAATCTGTGAAACATGTTGGCCTAATGTCATACTGGATTGACTTAGGATATACATTTTCCCCATTTTAAAACTACATGTATTGTCATTGATTTTCAATGATGTGATATTTTAAAATTGTTAACCACCGTATATTGGCTACATATGTTTATGGAGAAATACATGATCATGCTCAAGTTTTTTTTTTTTTTTTAATTTTTAAAGCATTTTTATTGACAACTTCCATAAATATAAACAATATACTATGGTCATAATCCGCTCTCATCATGCTCCATCCCCCCCTTCCAAATCACCTGTCCACTGAATCCCTTTCTTCTTTCCAAACAGGACTCTTCTTTTTTATTATTATTTTTTTTTATTTGAGACAGAGAGAGAGGAAAGAGATAGAGAAAGAAGGAATATGGGGGCACTAGGGCCTCTAGCCACTGTAAAAGAATGCCAGACACATGCACCACCTTGTGCATCTGGCTATGTGAGACCTGGCGTGGAGAATCAAACCTGGGCCCCTAGGTTTCACATCTCTCCAGCCATCTCTTTTATTTTGATGTTCTTATTTTTCCCTCCTATTATGCAGGTTTTGTGTAGGTAGTGTCAGTTTCTGTGAGATTATGAATATCCATTTAACTATTTTATTTATTTATTTATTTATTTATTTATTTATTTATTTATTTAAGAGAGAGGAGAGGAGATGGAGAGAGAGAGAGAGAGAGAGAGAGAGAGATAGGTAAAGAGGGTGTGCCAGGGACTCTGACCACTGCAAATGAACTCCAGAAGCATGCACCACTTTATGCATCTGGTTTATGTGGGTACTGGGGAATAGAACCTAGGTCCTTAGACTTTGCAAGCAAGCACCTTAACCACTAAGCCATCTCTCCAGCCCATTAACTTTTTTTTTAATAATTTAATTCTAAAGCCCAGGTTCAGTGGTGCAAACCCAGTATTTCAAATATTGAAGAGGATGGAATGGAAGAGTACCTTGAACTCAGGAGTTCAAGACAGGTCTCAGCCTTTCCTTAAGAAAAGGGAATCAAAGAAATGGAAGGGGAGGGTTGGACAGATGGTTTAGTGGTTAAGGTATGCCTTGTTAATTTATAATCGCGTTATGCTTGGAACATGGCAGAATATCACCCATCAACTTAACCACACTTGCTTATCTCTTCTTTCAGAAGCAGTTTCCCCCCACCTCAGAGATCAGGAACCTATACATGCTATATATGTGCTTTATCAGCCTGAGTGCCATGAGTGTGGACACTCAAGAGTTGCATAATATGTAGACACGTAGCTACAGAGCACTCAAAATGTGCCTAGTCTACACTGAGATGAGCTATATGTATAAAATAAATAAAGGGTTTCAAAGACTTAGCATGAAAAGATAAGACTATGAACTACCTCATCAACTACTTTTGCATTAGTTGCATGTTGAAATGTTTAGAAACATTAAATAACAAAAATATATCATTGAAATTAATATAATCTGTTTTGTTTTTAAAAAAGCAATTTAAAATATTTATTTGAGAGAGAAAGAGACAGAGAAGAGAGAGAGAGAGAGAGATTGGGTGTACCAGGACCTTCAGCCACTGCCAACGAACTCCAGATGCATGTATCACTTTGTGCAACTGGCTTACTCAAGTGAAATTTTAAAATGTCAACATTAATTTATGTTTGCTTCAATGAAATATAATAAAAATAACTTGAAACAGATATGATAAAAATTTTGCATTTATGTATGCTCAGAGGTAAAAGCTTAAAAATGTTAGTATCATTATTAGACATGACCTTAACTGGTAGTCTAATAGCATTACCAAGGGCCAAGGTTCTTATCTACCTCATATAGGGTAGGCATAATTTTCACAGCATGGTGGTACTTTCCTGGTTCCAAATACGGGTACGTTGTGCCTAATGTACCTCATAGCTTCAAGATCTTCAAGATAATTTCAAAGATGTTTGCAGATTGAAATTCTCACAACACAATATGAAGCAAAGTATCCTTTCAATATTCTCTTCTCTTTCACAGAAGTCAGAAGATAGGACTTTGCTTGTGTGTTATTCTAAGTGGGTTGGCTCCACTTCACAGAGCAATCACTAAGGCTAAGGAAATACAATGTAATACATTGCAATGCATATAAATACATGTAAGGGCTATGCTGAAGCTAAGAATGAGATAAATCCCACAGGGTTCCTTCCTTCATTAATTCACTTTGTCCCAAGCACTCTTTTTAGAAAACATCCTTATCAAGTATGTCTATGTAGCTCAATTTGACTATTAACTTATAAGCCCTTATGTTATTGAATATGAATCAGTATTCATTAGAACTTAAAACTGTCCTCTGCTTGCAAATAAATAAATAATATATTAAAAAAAACTAACATATAAATGAATTTGCATTCATTCAGACATAATACTCTGTCCTTTTTATAAAGCATATTTCACTGAATTTTTAAGGACAAAACATTCAGTTTTCTTCTTTTCACAGTGGATGGTTTTTTTCCATGCTCAATGACTTTTCAACATGACAAGTCATAGCTACCAATTTTATGCATCTTTCTAAATGATAAATGTTTGGGAAACTTCCGTGCTAGGTCTGAGATCCTCTTCTGTCCTCTATTTATGCTAATTCCATTGTTGGTATCAGGTGGCACATGGCTCCAAACACTGTCTCAGCACTAATGAATTCCGCTGCATGTAACCATACCTGACCTCTATCTATCTTAAAGTGCAAACTGATAAATCCATTAGGAAATGTGACAGACTCACTTGGAAGACAGCTATAATTCAAAGTTAGAATGGCAAAAATTTAACTGTATTTTTATCACTTCTACCTGCTCCTATCTACAATATTAACATTCTGTTTAAAAGATAGAAACATTAATTCCTTTGCTTAAAGGTAGTATCCCACATCTGATTGAATCTGAAGGTTAAATTAAAGCAAAAATCCCACTGACTGTGTAATCAACACATAGCCCAAACACATCTATAAATCACTACTTCCACACTTCTGTTGTAGTCAAAATGAACATCGCTTTTTAAAACTCATTTGCAAGCAGAGAAAGAGAAAGAGAAAGAGAGAGAGAGAGAGAGAGAGAGAGAGAGAGAGAATTGGTATGCTAGAGTCTAGCCATTGCAAAGGAACTCCACATACATGCACCACTTTGTGCATCTGGCTTTCCATGGGTACAGGGGAATTCAACTCCAGTTGTGAGGTTTTGCAGACAAATACCTTAATAGCTGAGCCATCCAGCCCCAAATCAACATATCTTACCAGCAATATGTCAGCTGTTCAATCTCTGAACAACTTCTCAAGTATTCCAGAAAGAGCGGTGGAACATCCCATTCAAATTATATGGCAAATCATATCGTTTCCCTATATAAAACCTTCCATTAGCTTCCCAATTACACATGGAATCAATACAAAGTAATTACTGTATCTTACAAGGAAGTAGGATTGATCCACTTTTTAGTGCAATCGCCTATTTTTGTCCTCTAACCGAACTGATCTCTTCACTGTCTTTATTGAAAGAGCACCACATACTCCAACAGAACCTGTTGGCTGCTTTCCTTCTGCTTTGAAAGTTCATTCACCCCAAATCACTTAAACAATTTGCTCATTTGCAGGAAAACAGCACAACCTTGGGAACATGGTCAGTGTAGCCATGCAAAAGCATTGCATTTGCATGCGTGCAGGCTCCCAGGGCCCTGGAGCTGAAGGCAGATGCATCTTTGGATTCTGTGCTAATGTTTGGTGGTAGCCTTATCTTTAACAATATGCTATGCTTCTTTTTCTGCTTGCAAGAATTTCTCCTTTATTTTTTGCTTTGATTCTTATGTGTCATAGCATGGAGATTTGGGTATTTGTTATGCCTGATATTCATTTATCATGTCATATCTGAAATTATGTTTCTCACCAAATTTGGAATGAGTATGGCCAACATTTCCTTAATTTTGTCTTTCTTCCTCTAATACTGGTATTCTCTCTCCCTGTGTTACCCACCCACACTTACTTTATTCTAATTATAAGAATATTTGATTACTCAGTATAATCCTAGCTCTGTTCATTTACCATTCTTTGCCCTTTCTCTTTAAATAATATATTTCCCTAAATCTGAATTCAGCTTCATTTACAGTTTCATCTGCCAAATCCTTTGCCTGTTAATATAACCAGTTTTTACATTTTTACTTAGTTCTTTTATACAACTTTTTTGTTCAAACGCATTTTCATTTTATTCTCCTTAAGTATATATTAAGAATGGAAGCTGGAAAGAAATGGCTTAGTGGTTAAGGTGCCCACCTGCTAAGCCACAGGACTCAGGTTCAATTCCCCAGTACCCACTTAAAGCCAGATGCACAAGGTGGTGCATGCATCTGAAGTTTGTTTGCAGTAGCTGGAGGCCCTAGCACACCTGTTCTCTCTCTCTCTCCATCTATCTACTTCTCTTTCTCTCTTTCAAATAAATAAATATTTTTTAAAAGTAGAATGGGGGCTGGAGAGATGGCTTAGTGGTTAAGGTGCTTGTCTGTGAAGCCGAAGGACCCCAGTTCAATTCCCCAGGACCCAAGTAAGCCAGATGCACAAGGGGGCATATGCATCTGGAGTTTGTTGGCAGTGGTTGGTGACTCTGGTGCACCCATTTTCTCTTTCTCTCTTAAATAAATAAATAAGCAAAATTAAAAAATAAATTTAAAAAAATAAAAGAAGAATGGAATTGCTAGGTGACACAGTAACTGTAAAATTAGCATTTTGAGATACAGACAGATCCTTTTCATGGTGTCTGCACCATGTTAAATCCTGATCAGCCATGGATAAACATTCTCATTTCTCCAAATCTGTCCAGAGCTGATTGTCTTGATTTCAGCCGTAATTGTGTGTGTGTGAAGAAACACGGTATTGTAGTTTTGATTTGTATTTTCCTAATGACTAATGATATTAGATACTTTTTCATAGTCATGGTTACCATTTGCCTGTCTTTTAATTATCTGCTCACATTACTTGTCCTCCATCATGTATTTGCAACTCCATAACCCTAGGCAGCCAGGGATTGCTACTAATACAGACTAATAAAAAAATCATAAACATTATGTGATTTTGCATTTTGTAATGCCATTGTAATAGTTCGTGAGCATGAACTTGATAGATGACATCATGTCACAATATGATAAAATTGGACACGATGGATTTCCCTTTTATTGTCAAGTCAAAAGTATTCCTTATATGGTGCATACAAGGACATTCTGACATAATTATTTGCAAATATTTTGTACCATTTTGTGGTTTGGCTTTTTACATCATGGTGTGTATTGAGTCTCATAAATTTTTCATTTTGTGAAGTCAAAATTTCAGTTTTTCCTTGGCTACAGGTATGCAATTAGGAAACTACTGAGAAGCTTAAAGTCAGAAATATTTATATCAATGTGTTTTTCTTACAGTTTCATAGTTGTCACACTTCCACTTGGAACTATCATTCATTTGAGGGGCTGGAGAGATAGCTTAAAAGTTAAGATGCTTGCCTGCAAAATCAAAGGCCCCAGGTTTGATTCCCTAGCACCCAAATAAATCAGATGTACAAGGTGGCACATGTGTCTGGAGTTCATTTGCAGTGGCTGGAGGCTCTGCCTTGCCCATTCTCTCTTTTTTTCTCTGTCTTTCTCTCAAATAAATGAGTAAATAAATAATATATTAAGAAATAAAAAATAACTATCATTCATTTGAACTAATTATTGCATATGATGTTGGGGGCCAAATTTAGTCTTTGCATGTGAGTACTAGTTGTTATAGTATATTTGTTGATAATGTTCTTTTTTTGTGAATATGTGCGTTCTGCATATATGTCTAAAGCCATGATTAAAAACATTCAACCCTGTGGGTGAATGTGTGAATGCACGTAGAATCTAGGGGCTGATGTTGGGTGTCCTAACCCACCCTTTTGTCTGAGACAGGATTGTTCATTGAACCTAGCTAGCCAAGGAGCCCTAGGGACTCTCCTCTTCTGCCTCCACACTGCTGGGATCTCATGGGATGACAGACATAATACTCCGGATTTCACATGGGTACTTGGAGATCTTAATTCAGTTGCACACAAGCACTTTACCCAGTGGGACATTTCCCAGCCCCAATATTAATAAAATTCTACTTTATTGCATCTAATTTGAAGCAATATTGTCAAAGTCAGTCTATTTAATTACACTGACTCAACCTATTAACTTATGTCTGGAATCTCAATTCCATTGCCTGTGTCTGTACGACTACGACTATTTTTTTTTTCTTTTCTTTTCTTTTCTTTTTTTTTGGTGAGAGACAGAGAGAGACAGAGAGAGAGGGAGAGGAAGATAGATAGAGATGGATGGGCCAGCAGTCTCTCAACTGCTGCTAACGAAATCCAGATGCGTGCGCCCCCTTGTGGGCAAGTGCGGCATTGCACCCTTGTGTCACTTTGCATCTGGCTAAATGTGGGACCTGGAGATTGGAACCGCTGGAGACTGGAACTGGGGTTCTTAGGCTTAGGAGCCAGGCACCTTAACCATCTCTCCAGCCCTGTAGGACTATTTACATGCAGTCCCGCAGTATTGCTTTAGTTTTAAGTAGTCTTTAAAACAATGAAGTATAGCTCCTCCAATAATGTTTTCATGTCCCCAAAAAATGATTTAGGTTGTCAGGTTCCTTAACATTTCTATAAGTAAGTATTAAAGTGAAACATCATTTTACTTTCCTTAATGTAAATGGAAAGCAGCCATGATGTCTTCATGTTCCTTGAACCTATAGGCTAATTTTGGGACTAGTTTTATACTATCATTTCCCTCTAATCCATGACATCAAGGTATCATTTCATTTATTTAGATGTTGAAGAAAATTTTAGAGTATCTTTGTTGTATTAAGTATAAATGTCTAGCCTTTTAACACAGAGATTGAGAGAAATATGTTTTATTTCTGTTATTAAAATACAATTGCACTTTCATTTCATTTTCAGAGTATTCATGACTAGCATGTAATATATTTATTTTGGTAATGAATAAATGTACATATTAACAATTTGGTAAACTTAATCATTCTAGTTTCTTCTAATAGATTTTAGAGTTGTGTTATGATATTTCTTTGTCCCAGTACACCTCATCTGCATAAATTCCCTAGCTGGTATCATGAGTGCAATGTATTGAAGAAACAATCAAAATCAATATCCTTGTTTCTAATCTTAGAGGAAAAATTCTTTATTTATTCACTGCTAAGTAATATTAACTGTTGAACTTCCAAATATACCCTCTTTTAGGTTATGAAAATGTTTTTCTCTTTCTAGTTTACTTCCCAACATCTGTTGAGTGTAATTTTGTAAACATTCACCTGACTTTGCAGCCATCCCCTGTGTCTAGATATCACTAGCTACTTTAGTATATGTGAACTAGTGTTATACCTAGATCACCACTAATACTTAACCACATTTGTAATGACTTTATTTTAGGTGTACTTAGATCACTCATTAAAATATAATTAACTTTTAATATTTATTAATATTTTAATATTTCTCTCTCTTTCTTTCTGTGTATGTATGTGTGCATATGTGTGCACATGAATGTGTGTATACATGTGAAGACCAGAGGTCTCTTCCTCTGTATCTCTTTATTTATTCTTTGAGACAGTGTTTCTCACTAGACCTAGAGCTCACCCTAGAGTCACAGAAATTCCCTCTTGTTGCCTCCCCAGAGCTGGCATTGCAGGCCTGCCCCACCATACTTGACATTTCACATCAGAACTGGGGATCTGAACTCAGGTCCTCACAGTTTGTGAGACAAACACTTTATCCACTGAGTCATTGCCACAGTGCCAGGGTTTCTTAAGGACAGAACTTCCAGTATCCTTTGATTTACAGGGGATCAAACACAAGCTTATTAATCAGTTTGTGAAAGCTCAAGGAATTACCACAGCAGTCAGAGCACATACAGAGGACTTCCAAG
Source organism: Orientallactaga sibirica (assembly GCA_036365145.1). NCBI lineage: Eukaryota > Metazoa > Chordata > Mammalia > Rodentia > Dipodidae > Orientallactaga > Orientallactaga sibirica. The sequence continues at coordinate 18,800,435 of JAEOAD010000025.1, forward strand.
TCAAATATCAACTAAATATCACATCTAATTTTGTAGAGCATATATTCAGCCTACTTTAAGAGTATGTATGCCTTTGTGATACTGGTCTCGTGGCATTCTTTGTTCAATAACTCCTTAACTGGGAATTTTTATTCCCCAGTAATCTTTCATTATTCACTAGCTAATTTCTACTTTACCTGTAGTTCTCAGTTTAAATGTCATTTCCTCCAACACTTCTTCCCTAGTGACCCAATTTTAATAAAGTTTACTATGTTATTTCATATATACAAATGCATTAGGGGATCCTGTTATTTGACTTAAATGCACTTATTACAATTTGTATTCACAAAAGGTAGAATGTGACACAATAGATTCAAACACTACATAGGCATTTGTATCATTTATAGCCTGGTTCTGGCACTTATATAAACATAGACAAGATAAATAATTTATCTGTACATAAATTCTATCATTGCAGCATACAAAAATGAGAATCATGTATCTTTTAAAGCTGTAAGTATATGTAAAGCATAAACAAAGGGCAAAAAAAAAAAAACAGATTACTTGTGCTTAGTAACTAGAGCCCTAAATATATATTCGTAAGTATTTTTTTATTTTTTATTTTTATTTATTTGAAAGGAGAGAGAGGGAGAGAGAGAAGAGAGACAGAGAGAGAATGGGCACACCAGGTACTCTAGCCACTGCAAACGAACTCCAGATGCATGTGCTCCTTGTGCATCTGACTTACATTGGTCCTAGGGAATAGAACCCAGGCCCCTGGGCCCTTTAGCTTCACAGGTAAACGCCTTGACTGCTAAGTCATTTCTCCAGCCCTATTCATAAGCATTTTTAACAGTAGCATCTCATAGGCTGATCTCAAACTTGCTTTGGTACATAGGGTGAGTTTGGAATTGTAATTATGCAACAAAACAGTAGATACATAGTACTACTAAATAGTAGATGCTCAAAATTGCTGTTATTGATGTATATATATATGTTTGTGTGCATACACACACACAGACACACACAGCATAGAATTTGACCACTGCTCCTTTAAATTTCTCCTGATAATTGAATAAAAGTATATAAATTTTTGCTACTTATTTTCAATTGACTTTTTAAAATTTAATCTAATAAAACACCATTTTTTTTCTTTGCTTGATTTATATGTGTGGAGGTGGGCTTTTCAAATAAAGAATTATATCATTGTGGCAGGCTTGTCTTGCCATTTAGTTTAGTCTTCATAAGAAATGCATTACTTAGATTCTAATCACAGAATCCATTGCAAAAAGGTAGGAGATAAACCGTACAGGAAGCCTTATGTTCCAAACAGCCAGTATTTCATACCAAAATTATATACATAAAATAGTATATTATGCTGTTAACCTAAAACACATTAACAACTTTACTTGAAAACTTTTACCAAATAACTGTCAAAAATACCATATTTAGGGCTGGAGGGATGGCTTAGCGGTTAAGGCATTTGCCTGCAAAACCAAAGGACCCAGGTTCTATTCCCCAGGACCCTCGTTAGCCAGATGCACAGGGGTCGCACACATCTGGAGTTCGTTTGCAGTAGCTGGAGGCCCTGATGCACCCATTCTCTCTCTCTCAAACAAAAATAAAATAAATAAAAATAAAATATATTTTTAAAAATACCATATTTAGGGCTGGAGAGATGGCTTAGCGGTTAGGCGCCTGCCTGCTAAGCCTAAGAACCGGGTTCCAATCTCCAGCGGTTCCAATCTCCAGGTCCCATGTTTAGCCAGATGCAAAGTGATGCAAGGGCGCAATGCCGCACTTGACCACAAGGGGCGCACACATCTGGATTTTGTTAGCAGCAGCTGAGAGGCTGCTGGCGCGCCCGTCTCTATCTGTCTCCCTCTCCCTCTCTGTCTGTCTCTCTCTGTGTCTCTCTCCAAAAATAAATGAAATAATAAAAAATACCATATTTAGTATATCATTGCTTAAGAAATGTAAAGAATGTGTAAAAGAACCACACTGGGCAGTAAACAAATGGATTTTCTCTGTGTCCTCAAATTACTTTCTCAATCTATATGTGTTTTATTTTACTTTTCATTTGTGGAAATATTGTTGAGACATTATCCTGTGAGATTGTATGACAGCATAAAGGTAGAATTTATCTGTGTTGGTTTTAGTTTATTTATTTAGAATTCTGCAAGTATTTCGACCAACAACTACAGGAATGAACTATACTAAGCAGAATCATTAAATAGGTTATACAAATTTGTCTCTTTTAGATATATTTAAATTGGGCTTTTTTTTTTTGCCAGTAGAAAATAGGCCAATTTTTTTTTTCAGTTTGTCCCTTGGCAATACACAAACTACACAAATGCATGCAGTATTCTTGATGGATATTAATGTTCATTATTGCTCTTCTGTTCTCTTTCCCCTAATCTCATTTGTAGGTGACTTTTTAAAAAATATTCTACTGGACATGGTGGCATAACCTTTAATTCCAGCATGTGGAATGTACAGGTAAGAGGATTGTAAAGCGTTTGAGGCCACCCTGAGAATACATAGTGAATTCCAGGTCAGCTTGGGCTAAAACAGACACCACCTTGAAGGCACCCCCTCCCCAAATTATGTTCATTTGAGAGAGAAAGTGAGAGACACAGAGAAAGAATAGAAGAATAAAAAAGAAAGAGACAAAAGAATGTGCATTACAGGGTCTCCTAGTATTTAAAAAAGTGTACCCTAAAAAATGTGCCACCTTGTGCATCTGACATTTTGTGGATACTGGGGAATTAAAACTGAGCTGTTAGGCTGTGCAAGCAAGTGCCTTTAATAACAGCCATCACCCTAGTCTTCACATTCAGACAACTTTTAAAGATGAGAAACTTAGATGTTTAAGTAGAAAGAAAGCCTACCTTCTCTTATTTTTTATATCTGATTCTTTGGAGACATTTTTAATATCCTCATGGCTACAAATTTCAGATGCCCCATATGTTTTGCAGTGCTCCAAAAGGAAGCAGTTATTTCAGGTAAGGACATCTATTCTAGAGAGGTATTTATGTCTGCATGACTTCCTATAATTTGATATGCATTTAGTTGAATCTGACAGAGATAGCCTAGCTTCATTAAACATGAGATTTTCTTCTTTGTTATTCAATACTTTGATGATTAATAGGAAGTTCATAGTTAGGAATATTTTGAGATTAATTTAATTTAACATTATCTTGACATTTCACAATATTCCTGTTGGATATGAAAGGCCTTACAATTGAAACATAGAAGGACATCTGAAGACTATTGTATACAACTTTTATTTTGTGCATAGCTGAGCCATAGTATATTTATGTAAAATTACGATTTGAACGCTTTCATAGAAATATCATTTTATTATCTCAATAAAAGATAACTTACTGTCAAATATATCATACATACCAATAAATATTCTGTCTTTCATTTAAGAGTATAACAGTCCAGTCTCTGTGCTTTAAAGTAAGAGAGCTTCAGGGAGTGAAGTTCTAAACCCTTACTTAAAATTTACCAAAAGATCATGGTCATAAACCACTTTGAAAGTAATTTATATTATCCATCTTAGTTAGTTAGATGATTCTGGCACAATACTTAGATTTTTTTGAAGCTTTCAGCTTATTCATGATCCTTTCAAATATAGAGCATCATCAAAGGTTTCTTTCTAAGAAGTCAAAAGAACTTTAGTATTAAAAAAAGAGAGCTTACTTTATGTGCACCTTGCAAAAAAGCATTTCATTTCCCATATTAATGAGAAGGAGTTGAGTCATTTTGTTAGATGTGGTCATAATCTGTGGCAGATATTTTATTTGAGTTATTCAATTGGCATTTTTTCAACTTGTTTATTTTTTGTAAGACATGTGTGTATCATATATATGTCCTATATATACATATAAAAATCAGGGACTGGGGTACTGTTCAATGATTAAGTGCGTTTAGCATGCATGAGGTCTTGAGTTTAATACCCAGAACTTAAACAAGCACACAAACAAAACAAATCAAAATAATTCAGTACATATTTCTAGGTTAAGTAATTAAAATATTTTCCAGTTGAGCACTTAAGATACACTGTAGACAAAAAAGGCTACATTTCCATTTTGTTTGAGATATTCAAGATCATATAGATAGATATAAATATATAGTTATGTTTGTATATAGATATATGCATGTATATGTTTTATTCAACAACACTTATTAGATAGGCTTTGATTAAATGTTAAGTTTTATATTTCATGTTACAGAGCAAAAATAGAAATCTAAACAGTACACATCACATGTGGTTTAATAAGGATATAAAAGAAGTAAATAACTAAATATCACAAAATAAGTAATGACAAAAAGATGTGCAGGAAAACCATTCAAGTATTATCTCACCTTAATTCCAAGAAGACTTGCTAGAGATGGGAAAGTCTGAGGTGAAAAGGTTTGGGAGATAAAAGCATGGGGATCACAGATATCATACTAATACATAAAGATCAAGAGTTGAGGAGCTTGAGAGAATGCTTAGTGGTTAAGGCCTACAAAGCCCAAGGATCCAGGTTCAATGCCCCAGTGCCCATGTAAGCCTGATGCACAAGGTGGCACATGAATCTGGAGTTTTTTTTTTGCAGTGGCTAGAGGCCCTGGTGCACCCTTTCTCTCTCTTTCTTTCTGTCCCTCTGTTATCTCTCAAATAATTAAAAAATAAAATATTGAAACAATATATATATTTGAAGAAAGGATAGAAATTTTGACTTTAGATGGCTCAGTAAGACTGTGTCAGGGAAAATGAGACAGCATTAGTGAGGAAAAGACTACAGGTACGGGAGTTGGTTGGGTCATGGGGTCATTCTATGTCACAATAGAATATTGTGCTATTTTTTCTGAAGGCAATTAGAGGTCAGGGGAAAGGTCAGTGGATGTAATAAGTTTTGTGACTTTAGTAATATTGAGTCCAATGTGGAAGACAGTCAAAAACTGTTAATATAAAGAAGGGAAACTCATAAGTTATTTAAAAAGCATATTTAATATAACTCAGTGGCTCTGGATTTTAATGCTGAAGAGATAAAAATGTAATTTTTAACTGGCCTTTATCACTAATTGGGCAATGGACAGATATCATGAAGGACAAGTCAGTCAATAAAAATAAATTTGCTATAAGGAGCACATGTGCAGAATAGAGTATGAGGCAGAATGGAGTATGAGCTTTGTTATGAAAAGACATGCACACACAGGAAGAAAGGAACCATTTACCCATCAGGGAGAAAATTTTCATGGAAGAACTAGATTAGTTAGCTTAGCACCTTCATTTTGTTCCTCTCAGCCTTCACAACATGAGAATCTCTCTCTCTTTCCTCCTTTCTTTCTTCCTTTCTTTCTTTCTTTCTTTCTTTCTTTCTTTCTTTCTTTTTTCTTTCTTTCTTTCTTTCTTTCTTCTTTTTGGTGGGGAAATAGCTCAGTCTCAGTCAATACCTGAATTGTACTCATAGCACTCACATAAAATATGGGGCATGGTATTATGTGCCTGTACTCGCCAAGCTCAGGATATAGAGACAAGAGTATCCCTGTGACTGGATGGCCAACTGGTCCAGTCTAATATATGAACTCTAGGCAAATGGGAAAACCTGTTTTTAAGGAAGTGGATGAACACCATTTCTGAGAATCACACCTGAGGATATTCTCAGGCTTCCACATGTATATGTACACAACACACACATGCACACACACACACACACACACACACACACACAAATACACTTGCATAAAATAGATTATTTTTTTTTAATTTGAGGTGCACAATCTTGTTTCATAGTCTCTTTTGTTTGTTTCAGTTTATTTTACTTTTGGCAACCAGAACACAAGACATGCATTGGTTCTGCAGATTAAATTCGATATATTCCATAGTCCTTTTATTGGAGAGACTGAAAAACTAAATGGCACGTTCCTTTAAGGTTAAGATTTGGAGTAGGCATTCAATTGTATGAATCATATGTACTGGTTTAAAATTTGAAAGCTAGAAGAGAGATCAAAGTGACTTTTCCCCTATTTATTTATTTCCTTTATAGTCATTCATTAAAATATGAAGTTTCTCTGATATTTATTTATTCATTTATTTAAGAGAAAGACATGCTAAGGTCTCCAGCCACTGCAAACAAACTTTGGATGCATGTGTCACCTTCTGCATCTGGATTTACATGGATACTGGGGAATCAAACCTGGGTCCTTTGGCTTCACAGGCAAGTGTCTTAAATGCTAAGTCATCTCTGGAGCCCTCTTTGGATTATTTTAGCACAACTTATCTTCCAACAGTGCTATTTGTATGGAAGCAGTATCTTTATCTTTGTCCCTAATCCTAGGCTTAGAGCTCTCAGTATCCGTCCTTATGTTTCCTGAGTATCAAGGGGTGGTTCAGTGATGGAATCATCTCTGTGCACCAAAACTCAAAGTGCTTCAGTGCCAGCCCCAGAGGAGCGATCCTTTGAGGTGTCAATGTTGCAGCTCAGAGCACCATTTACACATCCTCTTTATAGTATCCATCCATCCTCCCTAGATATCTGCAAAGATTAACCATTTTAACATAAATCACTGTGTAAATTAAGCATCTTTCATAAGCATCCTATGAATACTATCAATACAAATTGTCTCCTTTCTTCTTTAATATCATTAGCAAGAGTCAACTGTTATTGAAGACTTACCGGCAAGACTTCATTCTAAGTACTGTCTAAACATTAACATATTCTTCTGACCACAGGATTAGTGAAGTGTTGTATTAACTCACATTTGATCATGGAGACAATTTAGACACTCCCAATGGTGAATGGGAACACTTAGAATTAAGCCCAAGCTATTTGGCTTCAGAACAATTCATTTATCCACCAAAATAAAGTTTCCAGAGTTACAAGTTTTGATAATGTATCATGTATTGCAGAGGAAAACTAAATTAAAAAAAAAAAAACTGGTATATGAGTCATCAGCATATAGATGCTAATTCAATATGTAGGTATGCTAAGATTATAGGGCAAAATAAAAATAAAAATAAAGAGAAGTCCTTTATGCAACACCAGTGTGAAAGAGATGAGAAGAGCACAGGGAACCTGAGAAGGTGTGGGGTAAAGAAGAGAACAATGGGAAAGTGTCACAGAAACCAGAATAAGAGGCAGTCTAGCAATCGGAATCCAATGCTGGGGTTGAGAAAGTGATGTGTTCCTCAAATGCAGCAAACAGAAAGTCCCTAATGACATTTGCAAGACTGGTTTCAGTGAAGACATATAGAAAATAAAGAAAAAGAAAAGTAATGAGTGAATTCCAGGTCATTCTGGGCTAGAGTGAAACCCAATCTCAAAAACCAAACACACAGGCTGGAGAGATGGCTTAGGGGTTAAGGTGCCTGCCTCCTAAGCCTAAGAACACTGGTTCCAATCTCCAGTGGTTCCAATCTCCAGGTCCCACGTTTAGCCAGATGCAAAGTGATGTAAGGGCACAATGTCGCACTTGACCTCAAGGGGGCGCACACATCTGGATTTTGTTTGCAGCAGCTGAGACACTGCTGCCATGCCCATCTCTGTCTCTCTCTCTCTGTCTCTTTCTCTCTGTCTCTTTCTCTCTGTGTCTCTCTCCAAAAAAAAAATAATAATAATAAATTTTGTTAAAGTTTACAAAAAAACACACACACACACACAACACACAAGGGTGTGGTGGTGCACCCCTTTAATCCCAGACTCAGGAGGCAGAGGTAGGAGGATCACCATGGGTTTGAGGCCATCCTGAGACTACATAGTGAGTTCCAGGTCGGCCAGGGCTAGAGTGAGACCCTACCTCAAAAAAAAAAAAAAAAAAAAAAAAAAAAAAAAAAAAAAAACCAGAAAATAATAGAGGTGGAGAATTTATAGAAAATTTAAAAGGGGCTGGAGAGATGGCTTGGCACTTAAGGCATTTGCCTGCAAAGCCAGAGGATCCCAGTTCGATTCTCCAGAACCCACATAAGCCAGATGAACAAGGGGCACATGCATCTGGAGCTTATTTGCTATAGACTATAGATTGTGAGCAATTTTGTTCTTTGTACCTTATCTTTTCAGATTTCCTAGGAAACTTCAATTCCTGTCTAATCCATTGGTAATAAATATGTCTACATACACATGGATTTACATTTGTGATGGCTGGAGGCCCTGGTGCACCCATTCTCTCTCTGTCTCTCTGTCTTTGTCTCTCCCTCTTTCTCTCTCTCAAATAAATAAATATATTTAAAAAAAAAAATTAAAAAAAAAAAGACTCTCTTTTGTTTTTTGAAGCCAAGTCAGATTAGAGTTTGGGAAGAATGAAGCCCAATAGAAAAGTTTGATGACTGAATATGTAAATGTGTTAAATAATTATGTAGAATGGACACTAACCTAGGAAGGGCAAAGGGAATAATTTTTCAAATGAATTTGAAGAGGAAATAATATTTTCAATAGGTACAAAAAGTGGAATTCCATGATGAAGTCTCAGAGATGATCGCAGATGTAAATCCATGTGTACGTAGACATATTTCTTACGAATGGATTAGACAGGAATTGAATCTTCCTAGGAAATCTGAAAAGATAAAGTAAAAAGAACAAAATTGCTCACAGTCTATGGTGACCAAGCCTAAAACAACAGGCCAAGTAGGACATGGTGGTTCAGACCTTTAATCCCAGCAACGAGCAGCAGAGAGAGGTGGAACACTGCGAGTTCAAGGCCAGCCTGAGACTACATAGCAAATTCCAGGTCAGCCCAGGCATGCCCCTACCTTGAAAAACAAACAAACAAATGAAGAAAAGAAAAAAAAAAAAGACAGGGTAGAAACTTAGCAATTATCAGTGAATTCTGACAGAATTTGATGCGGAATGGAGAAGTTGCAGAGGAATGCATCCAGCAGTCATTAATTACAGAGGAAGCAGTGACAGAAATGCTGTTCTCATGGCTGGTCCAAAAACCAATTCCTGGGAAATGGCAACAGACAGTGATCAAACCTCATCAAAACAGAGATCCAGAGACCACAAAGAAAGCAACACTAAATCAGATCCCTATCTTACACACCAAGGCTCAGAGAACATCACGGAAATGGGAGTGGAAAGATTTTTTTTTTTTTTTTTTTGTCTCAGCGTGGGTGGAAATAGCCTGAGACACCACGTTCACCCCATCCCTGTAGAGACTGGCTGAGGCTCTTGGTCCCCACAATGAATATCAATAAATCCACAGAAGACCCTCAGCAGAATTGGGGCAGGGGGGAGAGGGGGTCTATGTGTACAACCTTTTTAATAAAAAATATTGATAAATTAAAAAAAAAAAAAAGAAGTTCACCAACTAGCAAGAAGATACTGCTAGGCCTGAAGCATATATATTTTGATAAGCAAATTGATGAAGTGGATGTTTACTGCATTTGAGAGTAATATATGTCTAGGAACTGAACATGTAAATATATGGATTAATCCCCTGCACTGAAATTATTTTACTAGAGAAAGGAAACGTAAAATATCAAGAGTACAGAGACCACAATCTGGTGAGTAAATGAAAATGTAGATTGCAGGAATTCACATGGTGAAGAATAAAAACATGGAGTACCTGATTGTTTTAAAAAAATAAAGAATCCAGGAGTAGCGGAGCAAGCCTTTAATCCCAACACTCAGAAGGCTGAGGTAGGAGGATTGCTGTGAGTTCGAGGTCCAGGTCAGCCTGGACTAGAGTGAGATCCTACCTTGAAAAACAAACAAACAAACAAACAAACAAACGAAAAATAAATAAAATGTCTTTGCAAGAGATTGAAAATACTGGTGTCAGAAGTGTTTGGGTTTTGTTTTGTTTTGTTTTGTTTTGTTTTTCCTGAAACAGCATAACAATGAATTTGAAATGGTATATGGTCAAAATCTGGCAGAAAATTTACTTCCCACATATTTTCTCTAAACTAAACTCAAAGTAAAAGTACACAAGGAGGATAGTCTTAGACAATATCTAATTCCAGTTAAGGAAACATGAAGTCACTCCCCAGGGGTTAGATGCAAATCAAACAAAAAGCATGGATTACAATTTCTATAGATAATAGGGAGGAAGTGATAGAAGGATTGAGACAGGCTTAAACAGAGAAAGACTCAATACATAACTAGGCTAAATTAATGATTCAAAGATTTTTTTTTTAAGAGTGGATTTTGGCTTTAGGCATTCAGTTATAAAAAGCAAATTTCTAACATGTGGAGTAACACAGTAGTCTCAATTCTAAATGAATGGCAATATATATATATATTTTTCCAAATGGCCACAATAATGAACATAGAATTTTTAAAAATAACTGGTAAAGTTCACAACCTGAAAGTTTCCTGAGAACAGGCAAGGAAATGTGGGGGATTGTTACCCTGACTATAACGATCAGAGAGCTCCTTGAGGCAAAGGGCATTCTTTGCCAGGAAGGAGCAAGGACAGATTTGATCCAGGCAAGCAAAGAAGATCTGCTTCCTTGTGCAGACTGATGATCAGAGCTGGAGTTCACTGTTGAAGTCTAATCATAGTGGCTTCCAGTAGACAGAAGGAATGAGGCCTGATTCCTGTCCTTACAGTGCTTAAATTCCTGGGGGCGGGGGGGGGGGCGGTGAACCAGACAATCAAACAAGCTTCTTTCTGTTCAAAAGCAATGGCATGAGAGTGACATTTAGTGACTTAGAGAATGATGGTCTCTGCCCTCCTACAAGTCATACTGAAAAGCATAAAATTTAATTCACTATAAGTGTCTTACTGAGTTTAAAACAAAATACTCATTGGGTTATTATGTTAGATTATAACATGCTTTGTCTTAAAGTGCAACTAGATTAAATCTCCTATGTGTGTACCATATTTTCATTCTATTTTAGGAAAACTTATGTTGCATGTTAGATTTTTCAACCATATGTAAAACAGTGATGATAAAATTATTCAGACAATGGTGACTAGTGTGCCTGAATATTGTAAGACTCACTACATTCTCAATATTCCTTAGAATTGGATTGTAAAATAACCTATCTTATAAAATTTAGCATATAATAATACCACAATGTATAGTATATAAGTCATATCACATCTTTATTGTTTTTATTTTGTGTATTATAAAGTAAACAAGTTGATCAATTGCTTTCATTACTGGATAATTCTTTAGATGTTTTTTTTTAATATTCTTCTAATGAATTATGAGCAGACATTTTGAGAGACTGATGAATTAGAGATGCTTATATGTTTCAGTCACTTAAAATTATTCTTAAATAATTGAAGATTAACACAAAGTGGCAAAGATAGTGCAGGTAGCCCCAGTATATTTTCACCCAGGTTTTTGATTGTTACAGCTCATGTAATGACCATTGATATTTAAAATAATATGTGAACAAAAGTCATGCAAAATGGTCATTAAAGTAAGAAGAGGAAGGAAAAGAGTTGAAGACAAACATCAAAACAAGGATAAAGGAAACAAATACAACATAGCAATAAAGATCAGCTATTTTTGCCAGCATTATCAGTCGCAGTTTGAAGAACAATAGTCTAAATATACAAATCACATCAAATAAATCCAATTAAAAGACACAGGTTGTTAGAGTTGGTCATATATGATGATATGATAAAATACTGCCCATTAAGCCCCACTTATAGTAGCATATCCAGTGTGAAAGTAAGTGGATAAAAAATAAATAAATAAAGCAGGGCTGGAGAGATGGCTCATTAGTTAAGGCGCTTGTCTGTGAGGACAAAGGACCAGATTCAAATCCCCATTACCCAAGTAAAGCCAGATGCATAAAATGGCACATGCATCGGGAGTTTGTTTGCAGCTGGAGGCCCTAGTGCGCCCATTTTCTCTCTCTCTCTCTCTTTCTATACTTGCAAATAAATAAATAAAAATATTTTAAAAAATAAACCATACTAACACCAGTCAAAACAAACCATACGTATATACATACGTATTATAATAGATATTATAATAGAGAATATAAAAATGTGCATAGCTAATGTCAAACAGAGCAGACTTCAGAACAAAGAAAGTTATCAAAGATTGATAATGGCACTTTGATAGTAAAGAGTTAATTAGCCAAAATATTAACATTTTTAGCATGTATGTGCCTAACAATACAGCTTTAAAATAGGTAAGTCAAAAGCTGATTAAACTGCAAAGAGATGTACATGAGTCTCCCATGAGAGATGCTGGTGTCAATATCTCTTTATCATATATAGTCCTAGCCAGCAGATAGAAAATAATTAACAGCATGCCTAATGAACTAGATGTAAGTGATGTTTGTACCCTGTACTTTATCCAGTAAGTGTAGGAAAATATTTTTCTTGTGTTGATATGGAATATTCTTCAAGATAGCATACATTCAAGGGCCAATAAATACTCCTTAACAAATATGAAGTAGAAAGATGATATAATGTCTGCTACAAGAGCACAAAGAAATTATACTGGAAATAAATAACAGAAAGATGCTTGTAAAATAACCACAGCTTAATCTACACACTTGTAAGTAACACATGGGTCAAAGGAGAAATCTCAGCAGACATACAAATCTATTTTAAGCTAAATAAAAATAAAACACAACACCTCAAAATTTGTGGGATCCAAAAGAGACAGTGTTGGAAAGGCAATTTATTGCAATGAATATCAGATTAAAGGAAACATTTAAAATCCATCACTTATGTCTCCCTTTTAGGAAATTAGAGGAGCAAAACAAATCCAATCCATAGTAGAGGAAAATAAATATGTAGAGTGGTATCAGAAATCAATAAAATTGGAAGTAGAAAACGTTAGATAAAAAGCAGTGCAAACAAAGTCTACTTCCCTGAGGTAATCCAACTTTACCCTGCTGTGACCAAAATACTACATATGACCAACCTAAAGGAGGAAGTATTTATAAAATCTTCATGGTTTAGGGTTTTCAGTACAACATGATAGGAGGGCATGGTGGGAGGGTTATTTAAATCATGGTATCCAGGAAACAGAACACACAATCTCACATTGTGTTGGACAGTTAGTAGAAAATGGAAGCTCACATTTGGGTCCACAGAAGACAGAACATATCAAGAAGGGGGACAGAGCAAGATGTGGAGCTCAAAACACACCTCAGGTGACCTACTGCCTGCAACTAGGCTCCACATCCTACCATTTACTATATACAATAATGCCATCATGTTAGGTGCCACTTGAAAATTAATATATTAATTAAGCTAGGGAATCTGTGATGCAATCAATCTCTTTGGAGCTACCCTCACTGACACCCACAGAGTTTGCCTTAGTGATCTCAGATTTTTCTCAACCCATCCAGTTGTTCTCCAAGTTTAACCACAACATTTTCTGAAAAGATAAGATAGATAGGGATAGAGGGGAAGAGAAAAAGCAAGAGAGAGAGAGAGAGAGCTAGTGAGAAAGGTAATGTCAGATGTCAGAAATAAAATGAGGTACATTAGTATAGACACCTGAACACTGAAAGGAAGATGAACAAATCCTATGAACGACAGTATAGCACATGAATTTGTAAACCTATATTACAAACATAGTCTTCCAAAACTCACACAAGTAGAAATGTATAATGATGTATTTAGGAATCAGCCTATATTTATTAATTTTTTTTTATTTTAAATTTTTATTTTAAATTTTTTATTTTAAATTTTATTTATTTATTTGACATAGAGAGAGAGAATTGCAGATAAAGAGAGAGGGAGTAGATGGGCATGCCAGGGCCTCTAGCCTCTGCAAATGAACTGCAGACACATGTGCCACCTTATGCATCTGGCTTATGTAGGTCCTGGGGAATCATACCCACTTCCTTTGGCTTTGCAGGTAAGTGCCTTAAACTCTCCAGCCCCTATTAAATATCTTATGCTAATAATTAATAACCTTTCAGAACAGAAAGGTCTAGAGTACCTGTTGTGTTCCAAGCATTAAAGTTCCTCCTTTTGTTTTTATTTTACATTTTATGTGAATGTTCTTTAGTTATCAATTTTACATAAGGAAGTAATTCTTAACTATTTTATTTTTATCCATTTCCATGACCTTTTCTAAGCAATACAAGTTTTTATCATTCTTATATAAAAATACATTCACTTCAAGTGTAAATAATCACAATAATATTAATAAAAGTATAGTATTAACTCATCTTTTTGATGACCTACTTATTCTTTTGCAAAAATACCAAACTATTGTTTTGGGGTAACCGATGCAGTAGCAGAAACCCTATTTTTGACTCTGTCTATGAGAGTATCTAAAGCTCATGAGAGTGTCCAGCGGTCTCTAATCACCACACTCAGTTGAGAGGGCTCTTGACCTGCTTTGTGCACACATACTTTACAGCAAGAGTGAGCCCTTCTGATTTCTACCCTCTCCTTACACCAACTTGTCTTTGTAAAGCAATTGTTTGATGATCACTCAGAGGTTGATAAATTTTAAACTACAAGTGTTTTTTTTGTTTGTTTTTGTTTTTTTTTTTTTTTTTCCTAACAGCACTGATATAGTCATTCCAAACAAGTGGATTTAATTAAAAAACAATTTGATTATAGCAAGACATTATGACTGAATTTGGGTTAATTTCTCTTAAGAAATGTGATCATTTGGAACATAATTGGGTGGACAAATGACAAAAATGATAAAAGTTTAAAACATTCAGTTGTATTGTGTTATTTAGGTTGAGTTGTTTTTTCCATGTTTTGAAGAATATTTTAAATTATATGCTTCATCACAAGAATCTATCATTAAATTCTCATAATAATTGTTTGTGTGATTCATTTATTATATTTTTCAATAAACAGCTTCTAACCATTCTTTCATTTAAGTTATAATAGAATTTAAAACATGGTAAATAAAAACTAAAATTATTTTCTTTCTCAGCATATCTTTTTGTTTGAAATAAGAACAGCAAAATCACCTCAGCATTACAGACAAATAAAGGGAAATAACTGAAATAAAATTATGTTGTTGTTAGTCTCATTTTTCTTAAATCTACATGTGATTCATACAATGGCAAAGATGACTAAATACCTCCAGATTAATGCCCAAGATAATTTTAATATTGACTAAAGATTGCTGCAAATTAAGATGAATTCAAAACAACAGTAACTTAGATAATGTTGCTCTTTTTCCCTTCCCTAATTGACTGCACACCACTAGGTTACCTAGAGGCAGTGTGAGCTCCCAAGTGAGTCATGTCATAATGAGGACGGCTTTTTGCATCCAGAGTTTCAAACTGTGACATGCAGGTAGAAGGAGGCCTTTATACATCCTTCATCCATGCCTCTTAGAGCTTTGAAGATCATAAACTGTACATACCCAGCAATGCTTCCCTTGAGACTCATCCTTGGAAAAGAAATCAATGGTGAAGACAAGATGAAGGAGGTTTATCTCCTCTACTTCCCATCAATACACCTACTTTCCAGACTACCTGTTTCCAATCTACAATTGGCCACTTTTCACATCTTTAGTAAGTTTAATTTTTGACTTTTTTAGGGGAGAAATCTACCACATTATATCTACTCCTAAAACCATTGCCTTTTCAGTCCATCACGTTTCCTTGGTATATTTGGTAAATAGATGATGATAGGTGTGTCTTAGAACAATACTTGTATTATGGCCTCCTGTTCACTTCTTTCTTCTTGAGTATAAACTGGAGTTCATGTTCATTTTCTAAACTACACGGGAGAAAAATGATGGGCTGCCATTTCCAATATCAGTTTGTGGAAAAGACAGCAATGTCCTTTGCTTTGATAGTTCTATTATTTTCTCTTCAAGTGTGCACTTCTTAAAGTAAGCCTCTATCTAAGATGACTACATGCCAAGGTCCACATGAGTAAATTCAGTAGGGGCATAGCTCGAGGTCTGCTAACTGACCATTGGTCAGGGAAGAACTCTCCCTGCTAAACCTGGGAATAAGAACAGTCTTGCAAAAAAACTTCCATTCAGGTCTCTTGAGAGAGCCTAGAGTCGAATCCATCCAGATAAGCCTCTCATCTACCGGGCCCCTATGACATGTGCCTGACATGTGTTGATACACGAGATGTTAGACATGTTTTTATAAATATGCTTGTTTATTTATTTATGAGAAAGAGAGAAAATGGTTGTGCCAGAGCCTCTAGCCACTGCTAACGAACTCTAGATGGATGTGCCTCCATATGCATCTCTTTAGACTTTACAGGCAAGTGCCTTAACCAAGAAGCTGTCTCTCCAGCCTAACATGTTGTTTTGAGCTGCTAAGTGTGAGGTAGTTTGCAATGCAACAACAAAATAAACTAACAATTCAAAAGAAAGGAAAAGAAAAGAAAAGAAAAGAAAAGAAAAGAAAAGAAAAGAAAAGAAAAGAAAAGAAAAGAAAGGGAAAAAAAGAACAATGACAGAATGTATGGAGGGATAAATTAAGTTGGCCCTTATGTCAGTATTATAAGCCTTGTTCTAATGGTGACAGTGAGTAAACAAGAACAAATTCATCGCAGAGTAAAATAATTAATTAGGAAATAATATTTTCCCTGAACTTTATGATTTGATTGCAAACAGATAAATTAAAAACAGTTGTGTAAAATGTAGGATTTGGTTTAAAAACAAGGAAAGTGTTTAAGCAGAAATTATTCTAAGTAGATTCCTTTAAGGAAGACTTTCAAACTCCGAATGCCTCTCATCTGTCTAGGATGGCTTAAGCCTAACGCCTCAGGGCTGGATTACATGAGGTATCTCTAGGCCTTTGATATTATGATAATTAGCACTTATTGAGCCCATGGAGGGCGTGTGTCCCCTCCAAGGTGCTACTTGAAAGGTAGTTTAGAGATGTTATTTTTGGAATGATACAGAGAATGCTCTATACATATTCATTTTTTAAAAATTGCAACTCATTTCATTTGTAGTATCTTTTTTTCCCTAAATTTACTGAAAAATTTTTGTCTGATTGTATTATTCTATTGACAATCACGCACATACTGGCTTGTGCCATTACAGAAAGTGTTATTTTATTGATATCTAATTCTTCAGGTAAGTAAAATGTCTCTCATTATTTCTTAATGTGCATTTCTTCATTTCTGACCATAGTAAGCAATGTAGACAAATCCAAAGGCAGCAGATGCTAAATATTTTTGACAGAGTAGCCATAAAAACATCATTGTTGCTGCACGTCAGCTCTCCTATGCGTGTGTACAGTACACCTTTGAAGTCCAGATCCCACATTTATATTCTTTTCCACTGTTTTAGTTGCAGTAAGCTACAGACCTCAAGGTCATTTCTCATTGCTCGAAGTGTTTGATCATTGCTCACTGACATAATTGTTCATGGTTTCAATAACTATGCTTCTAGGAAAAGAAAATTAACAATTAAATCCCCTCCCAGCTAAAGCATCTCTACATAGGAAGCAGAAAGGAGATAGTTTGATTACTGAGTAAACCTTAAAGCAGAATGTGTGTATGAATTTTTTGATTTCCTTCTTGATTTCTTCAATTATCCATTCATCATTCAGAGTGTACTGTTTAGTTTCCATGACGTTGTATATGTTATACAGTCTTTCTTGCTGTTGATTTGTAGTTTAATACCACTGTGATCAGATAGAGTACAAGAAATTATTTCAATTTTCCTATATTTGCTGAGATTTGCTTTGTGTCCTAACATAAGGTCAATTATAGAGAATGTTCCATGTGCTACGATAAAGAATGTATATTCTAGGCCAGGCGTGGTGGCACACACCTTCAATCCCAGCACTTGGGAGGCAGAGGTAGGAAGATCGCCGAGAGTTCAAGGCCACCCTGAGACTATAGAGTGAATTCCAGGTCAGCCTTAGCTAGAGCAAGACCCTACTTTGGAAAACCAAAATAAATAAAAATAAATAAATAAATAAATAAATAAATAAATAAATAAATAAAAAGTATATTCGGCAACACTTGGATGGAATGTTTTGTAAATATCTGTTAGGTCCATTTGTTCTATGAGATCTTTTAGTCCAGATGCTTCTCTGTTTACTTTTTCCAGGGTGACCTGTAAATTGGTAAGGGTGGGTTATAACAATCCACACTACGACTGTTCTAGGTGTTATCTGTGACCTTCAGTCTAGTAGTGCTTATTAAATATAATTGGGATGAAAATAGATCCCTACTTCTTTCCATGCACAAGAATCAAGTCCAAATGGATCAAAGACCTTAATATCAGACCTGAAACTCTGAAACTCCTACAGGACAAAAAAAAAAAAAAAAAAGTAGGAGAAACGTTTCAACATATTGACATAGACAACGACTTTCTGAATATAACCCCAGTTTCTCTAGACGTAAAAGCACTAATCAGCCATTGGAACCTAATGAAATTTAAAAAAAAAACCTTTTGGATGACAAAAGATGTTCTTCATATAGCAAAGAGGTAACCTGTAGAATTGAAGAAAATCCTTTCCAGTTATACATCTGAAATTATGAAATTATTTATAACATTTAAAAAAATTTAATCTTACTTATTTACAAGAGAGAGAGAGAGAGTGAGCAAGGCAGATAAAGAGCGAATGGGTATGGCAGGGCCTCCAGGCAGGATAAACAAAGAACTTAAAAAAAAAAAAAAAAACTAAATAATAAGAAATCACACAACACAATCCAAAATGGGCTATGGAACTGAATAGAAAGTTCTCAAAATAAGAAATACAGATGGGCTATACACATCTAAAAATATGTTCTATATCTTTAGCCATCAGGGAAATGCAAATTAAAACTACTTTGAGATTCCATGTTACTTCTGTAAGAATGGATAAAGAAAAACAATGACAATATAAGGTGGTGAGTTTGCAAAAGAAGAAAAACCCTTCTACATTGTTGGTGGGAATGTAAATGCGTAGAGCCATTGTGGAAATCCATGTGGAGGTTACTGAGAGCTGAGAATAGATTTCGCATATGAACTAGCCATACCACTCCTAGGCATATATCCCAAGACTATTCTCACAGCCTTAGAGATAGTTGCTCACCCATGCTTACTGCATGCATTATTGCTGATCTAGGAAATAGAAGTACCCTAGATATCCATTAGCTGATGAGTGAATAATGAAGATTCTGTACATTTATACAATGGAGTTCTATTCATCAGCAAAGAAAAGTAAAATTAGGAAATTTACAGGGCAACGGATGGATCTGGAAAGGATTATATAAAGTGAGGTAACCCAGGCCCAGAAAGTCAAATGCCACATGTTCTCTCTGATATGTAGATCCTAGCTACAAATGCTTAGAGTTTTAGGTGAGTTTGAGTGGAAGTCAGTAGTAGAGTAAGAAAGTTAGAGAAGGACTATCAGGAGGGAGGAGGGGGAGGACTTAAGGAGAGGATATTGTGTATGAAAGTAGAGGGACAGATTAATGAAGCTGAAATGAACTAAGTGGGGTCATTGGAAGGGGTTAGTAAAAGAAGGGTAGAAGGAGGGTTAATCCAAATTTAAAATACAGGGATGGAGACATGCCTTAGTGGTTAAGGTGCTTGCCTGTGAAGTCTAAGGACACAGGTTTGATTTCCCAGTACCCACATAAACCGATACATATGTCTCTGGTGTTTATTTGCAATGGCTGGAGGGCCTGGCACACCCATTCTCTCTTTATCTGCCTCTCTGTCTCTCTCTCTTTCTCAAGTAAATGAATAATATACTTTTTAAAATAAAATGTTATAAATAAGCCATATGGAAACTGGCTAGTTTGGACAATGATGCACCCAGAAGCCATAGATTGTTATAAGAAATATTTCAGTGCCAGATTTGGGATACCTTTCAATGAGTTGTTGACCAGGGAGTTCTCAGATGCCCCCAAAACATTACAAACCATTGTCAAAGCTATTGGTTGCCCACCAGAACTAGATGGTATGACCCTGTTGCTGAAGAATCCATATACCTGGGCTGCAGGTTACTGAGGAATCAAGCTGGAGCTGAGCTGAAAACCTCCTCCCTGTGGCCCAGCTGGCAGAAAGCTGGAAAGAGCTATGGTGCATGCAGCCCTATGGAAGATAGAAGTCATCAATGCTGGTAAATAGCAGTGAACCCTGCAAGCCTTAAGATTGGCCAGCCAGGCCAAATGTGCCAACTGGTGAAATAGTGAAATAGAAAGCTTAGTCAAAAGCCTATGTCTGGCTAAATGCATATGCCCATCAAACTGCTTCTCTTGGGGACTGGAGAGACTGCTTAGTGGTTAAGGCACTTTCCTGCAAAGCCTAAGGACCCATGTTCCATTCCCCAGTACCCATGTAAGCCAATATTTACAAGGTGGTGCATGTGGCTGGAGTTGGTCTGCAGTGGTTAGAGGCCCTAGTCTGTCCATTCTCTCTCTCTTTCCCTCTCTCTCTGTCCCCTTACCCCTCTCTCTCAAATGAATAAACAAATAATATTTTTAAAGAAAGCCTTCTCTTTTTAGATGTTGGTGACCCCAGAATGACTCAGAACTCACCATAGTGCTGAGAAGTGGCAGTGGAGTATTTGGATCTGAGACATCTCTATCACACCCTCCAAAGTTCAGGGTCCATTGTGGTAGAAATGGAGGAAAGAATGTAAGAGTCAAAGGAAGGGTAGGACTGCTTACAATGCAATCTTTCAGACACAAAATGTTTTTGATATTCATGACCTTGCATACCTGACACACAAGTTCTTCATAATAGGAGGAAAAGATGATGACATCAAAATAGTTGGAAGGTGTAGGGGACTAGATGGAGGTGAATTTAAGAGGGGGGAAATGTGTGTGGAGGAACGAGTGTATTATGGTTTTTTGTGTATGTTTAGAGATGCTGTCAATAAAATGTTTTTTTTTTTTTTTAAAGAAGGATGTGTCAAACCATCATAGGCTATCTACTAAGAGATGGCAAATATATTTTCTTTTTAAAAATATTTTATTTACTCATTTGAGAAAGAGGCATATAGGAAGAGGAGAAAAAAAGACAGAAGGGATACTGAGAAAAGAAGAGAGAGAGAGAGAAAGAGAGAGAGAGAGAGAGATATGGGCAGCCAGGGCCTCCTGCCATTGCAAACAAACTCCAAACACATGTACCTCTTTATGCATCTGGCCTTATGTGAGTACTGGGGAATCAAACCTGGGCCTCTGGCTTTGCAAGCAAGCACCTTTAACTGCTTAGCCATTTTCCAGCCCTAAATATATATTTAAGATTACTGCTACTGTTCCTCAAATGATAGGACTTGATGGCACCAGAACATCGCTCAGCCTATATTCACCTGATAATTGGAATACGCATCTGTGCTTACCAATTGACTTTATATGGTGGAAAACAAGATTCTTAAATCTTAATAACAAGTGGTCCTTGTGCAACTATGACCAAAACACCCACTGAATTTAGTCTCCTATTAATCTCAGATATTGCTGGATCAGAAAGCTGATAAAGTTGACTACTTGTTTTGTCAATATGACATATAGTTGAGTAAACAATTTTTTTACATTTATTTATTTATATTTATTTATTTATTTATTTATTTATTTATTTGTTTGTTAATTTAAGAGAGAGAGAGAGAGAATGGCACGTCAGGGACTCCAGCTACTGCAAATGAACTCCATATGCATGTGCCACCTTGTGTATCTGGCTTACGTGGGTCCTGGGGAATTGAACTGGGGTCCTTTGACTTTGCAGGCAAACGCCTTAACCACTAAGCCATCTCTCCAGCCCAAGAAAACAATTTTAAACAAGTAAATATTTGTTTCACACACTTCCAGAAGTTTCAGTACATGGTCAACTGTTAGCAGAGACAAACGCGATGATATCTCATGGTGGCCACAAAACAACAAGAGACACCGAAAAGCGAGAGAGACAAGGATAATTTTGCAGGTGATACCTCCAGTGTTCACTTCCCCCAGCTCTTAACCCTCTTCTAGTTTCCATTTCATATGCACTCATCAAGAACTCTTCTGCAGTGGACAGACAGGAACATGGGGTGTTCCCCTCCATTGGTCCTCTTCTCTTTCTTATCTGAGCCAGAATCCCTTCCTGACTCCTGAATTTGTGTTTCTGTTCACAAGTTCTAGTGAGTCTCAGTTTTTCTGATCCCCTGTGGGACTGGGTTTACAGATGTACATGGCCAAGCCTAGCTGTTCACGTGGGTCCTAGGAATGGAGTGGAACTTGAACCTTCTCTGAGGTCTCCTCTGGCCCTCATGCTTGCCCAGGAAGTTCTCTTAACCCCTGAGCCATCTTTCAGCCTCCAAGACTAGGTTTTACTCCATTAGTGTTCAATAGAAAACGTGACTTTTGGCTTTAATTGCTTAATGAGTTTCCGTTCTTAATTTGGTAGTAACAGTCCTATACAATTAATGCATTATCTATTAAAATATCACTTTCTACATTTCCCACAAATCAAGTAATGCAATAGGTTCATTTAAGTGATGCTGTGCTGGGAAAGTGCTTCCTCCATGAATGTTGTTCTTCCTTCTTTAAAACCATTTCACATCATCTTTCCACTTTTCCATTCAAGTCCATCAAGACACTGTTCTCGATGTCCTAAATATGCCAAGCCTGCCAGCTCCACTTCTCCATCTGTTCCCAGAGCTTCTGAATCAATGCTCCCTTACATTAACTTATATCCTCTGTACCCTTCCAGGCCAGGTTAACCTCAAACATATCTGAGATTATACTTATTCACATATGTCTTGCATGTGTCCCCCAAACCATCATTGTTGTAGTTAGTGTAAATGTATATATAATTCATGTTTGCTTTATTCATAAATATGAATATAATTATAAAGTACATATGTAAATGCTCACTTTCCAGGTAGTCCACTTATTGAACTTTTTCCCTGAACTATCACATTGCCAAATACTCAATTAAAAACTTAGTAAGTTAATTAAGTTATAATTAAAAGGGTATTACTAAATTTAATTGTTGATCACATTAACTAATATAATCAAATTGCTTTTTTCTCAGTGTATAAAATAATTTTTGCTGTAACTGTTGAGCATTGATTTATAAATTTAGGTACAACATCAAATAGACATTCAAAGGAAAAAAAGATACTAAATGTTTTTATCCTTGTGAAGCAAGTCAGATATTATCTCAAGGTGGATTAGGGAATTCCATGTTAAGTTTGCCTCATAATTTAATATGAATTACATAAAAAACAAGACTAGATTTTTGTAAACTGAAAAGTAAAGAGTCCACGATTCAGCATTTATTTATAAACAATATAAACATTTCCACTTTTGAGCACTGGGAAAGAGGAAAAAATTTGCTAGGATATAGTTATTGAAGGAGCATAAAGGATGGCATTGCAGTTACATTCTTATTGCTGGGACAAAACATTGGACCAGAAGCAGCTTAGGGGAGAAAAGGGGTTTATTTCAGGCTTCCATATTACAGGAGAAGCTTCCCCATGGTGGAAGAAGCTTCGCCATGGTGGAAGAAGCTGACTCAGTTCATCACACGTCTGTAAGTAACAGAGCAGGGGCAGGGGGCGGGGAGAACAGAGTTCAAGCTGGCTCAGACCACATTTTAGGGCTGGTCTCAGGATTGGCCCCAGAGAATACCTCTCCCCCAGCAGAGCTCTGCTGGCCTCCATCAGATGAGGCCTAAGCAGGAAACTTAATTACAAATGCCAGAATCTGTAGGGATATTTATATTCAAAACACCACAGATGGCCAGAGTGTTGCAGTGGAAAGCTCAGACTAGCATGTGGCCCCAAGAGTGTTTGCCAATGTTACAAAAAAAAAAAAAAAAAAAAATTAGATGATATCTACACAACTATATATGGTAGGCTGTTGCTTGAGGGAATTAATAAGTTATAGTTGAGAACAATACTGCAAAGATATTACTGATTCTTAATTGTGGGAAAAGGACAGTGAAGGGAACATGCTTTCCCAGCATTCAACATGACAAGTGTAAATGAATTCTCCCTTGCAGACAGATGGGGCACATCCAGGGTGGTATTCTCATAGATGATTTTGCAGATTCGATTGATTCAAGGAACAGTAGGTAGGCTTACATTAAGAGAAGTGAGAGGAATCCTGCTGAAGAGATTTGGAGGATGCTGCTAGAAAACAAGAACTTTGAGTCCAAACCCTTTTGTGTAAATCCCCATGGGTGTTATTACATGATTGCTAAGTATTCCTCATGGGATAAACATATTCAAATGAATGTTACCAAAAAGAACACGGGGATTAACCAATGAGAGCATGACTGATAGGAGGAACCAAGAAAGTATTATTTTTGGAGCACTGTTTTCATATGCTGAATCTTTTCAAATAAATTTAACAGATCCGCATGTTTCCCTGGTGCAAGGTAATCTTTAACACAGCTTGAAAGCAGCTGGAGTGAACATTTTCTCTTCACATTCGAAATGAACAAAGCGAACACTAAGATGAGTAGGAAGAGGAGCTAATATGAAGTGTCTAAAATTAGAATGATGGCTCTGTTGATTTGATTTTTATTTACTCGTAATTTTATTTCTAAAAGGCTAAAGTATTAGATAAATGCAAATAGAAGAAATAAACCCAAAGTCTGATTACTAGCGTGTCTCAGATATACTTATAAGCTTATGATAAATAAATCTAAAATAATGGTATAATATCGTTTTATAACAATGCATATTAAAACATCAGCAGTCCATGGTCTCTGATCTGAATCATAAGTACTATTTAATTTAATTTAAGTGGCTTCATTGAATATAAACCTCAAGGTGCAGAGATGGTCTAACCCAGTCATAGAATTCTTACTTAGCACATGTGAGATGCTGAGTTCTCTCTCTCTCTCTGTGTGTCTCAAACACACACACACACACACACACACACACTCACACACGCACACACACTATATATGGGAGCTTGAATCAATATACTTAACTTCAAAGAGTTCTTAATATTGATTTAAGTTGAAGTAATTCTAACCAATAACAGGGAAGAAAAGTAGGCTCAAAGGTGCAAATGAGAAGAAATCCTTTCCACTATCCTAAGCTTCTTACTCCACTGTGTATACTGACTGATAAGAAAAGAAAAAATAACTTCCAAATGAATCTTCCCCAGTGACAGTAAATAGAAGATCCTCATGGATACAATCTTACCTTTCTGAAATATCTTTTCACCTTGATAATTTCCTTTATTTGCTATAACCAAACTCTGCAGGCTGAAGAAAACCAAAGGAGAATGTATACTTTGGATATGATTCTTTAAAACCCAATTACATCTAGATTTTATTGCTTGAGAATGAATTCTTTTTTATTATTTATTTATTTATTTATTTATTTATTTATTTATTTATTTGCAAGCAGATAAAGAGAGAAGAGAGAATGAGAGAGAGAGGATATGGAAGTGCCAAGGTCTCCTGCCTCTGCAATGATTTCCGGACACATGCAACATTCTATGCATCTGGCTTAATGTGGGTCCTGGAGAATCAAACAGGGCCCTCAGGCTTTGCAAGCAAGTTCCTTTAACTGCTGAGCCATCTCGCCAGCCCTGAGGGTGAATTCTATGATTGCCTTAAAGCAATTAATCATTTCTTGATTCCCCGCTGTACTTCCATGCGACAAATAGAACCTCACCTTGTACCATCGTATCCTCCTTTGAAGAAGTGATACACGTCCCCAGGATGGTTTTCTGATAGAGGATACATTGCCTCCTGGCTACTTTCCCAGTTTTGGATTAAACATCAGAACCTGGCTGACACTCCTGCTCTGAAGTACTTAGGCTGGAAGTGGTCTTTTTTTTTTTTTTTTTTTTTTTTTTTAATGGGAGAAATTCAGCCAAACCCTGTGCTGATGTCCCCATCAAGGTCTGTCATCATCTTGATGAATATTAGATCAAGGGATGCTGGAGCAGCTAAACCAGAGGAGGACTTTTCCTTTTGCTATCATCAATACCATCCCAGTTGTCTACCAACATAGCATTTAAAAAAAAAAATTAAATCATTATATTGTTGAGGGAAGTACAGAACAAAGGAAAGGAGAAGGAATACACCCACGTGGCTTCAGAGCCCACCTGGTGGGCCTGGAAAAACCATAGACAGGACAGGAAAGAAAGTACACGGAACTTCTGAGACCAGTAGGGTTAAAGAGCCCATGTGGAGAGTAAGGGCAAGGGCGCTCTCCCCTTCTCTTGGCCCAGTTGGGCTGAGCTATAGAGAAACTCACCAGAAGCGATGAACTGGCCACCAAGAAAAAAAAGCCAATAGTTTTGTGGGGTATAATTATTTACTATTCTCTCTGTCTGTCTGTCTCTCTCTCTCTGTCTCTCTCTCTCTCTCTCTCTCTCGCATCCTTCCTCTTTATTTCTCATCTTTCATTGCAGCTTATAATTCAAAAGCCTGTTTTTCAATTATTAAGTTGTCTGCCTCATCAAGGGCACCCACTGAGGCTCAAATTCCAAAAATAATAGGAAGAATTTTATAGTCCTCATTGACAAAACCAACATATATAATATTTTAACCCCAGAACTTAGCAACTATATAAATTCAAACTTGAAATCAAATGTGAATGTAATTGTAGGCTGGCTTTTAAAAATGATTTAAACTATCCATTTTCTATTACTAGTTTGTCTATTTATTTATTTATTTGGCTTTTCAAAGTAGCGTCTCACTCTAGCCCAGGCTGATCTGGAATTCACTGTGCAGTCTCAGACTGACCTCAGCCTCACAGC
Source organism: Orientallactaga sibirica (assembly GCA_036365145.1). Taxonomy (NCBI): domain Eukaryota; kingdom Metazoa; phylum Chordata; class Mammalia; order Rodentia; family Dipodidae; genus Orientallactaga; species Orientallactaga sibirica. Next base: position 18,826,937 of record JAEOAD010000025.1, read on the forward strand.
GATCTCCCGAACTACATCTCCTGGGATTTAAGGTGTGTGTCACCATGCTCAGCCATTTTCTTTCTTCTATACTGGCATATCTCTGCTTGGGTGGAATAAAACCATGGCGACATGAAAGGATGGTTGTACAAAACTGAATGGGGCAATGGCTGTATAGCCAAGGGGATCTGGGAAACAATTCAGACGTGTTTCCATCAGCTGTGCATCAGGCAGTACTTGGGGTTTGGTGGAGTTGATTACAAACGGCAGATGTCCAGCCCCTTCAGAAAGCATGGATCATTCAAGATGGTTTCTCCCTATATGTCAGAAGATATTCCATTCCACTTCTGTATGGGAACCGCTTAAATGTATTTCCCGAGACTCAATTTATCTCCCAAATGCAGGACTAAGCAAAATCTTCTGATTTAACAAAGAAATGAGGAACTTCCATTCTGTGATGAAATTCTGAATGCAGTCTGTGAGCTAGTGGGTAGGAGGACTAGGTCATCAGAAATTCATGTTCAAATGTAAAAACCACAATGTGAGAGTATCCTGAGTCATTGCCCCCCCCCCACCCACTGACTAGTACATTCATGACCCCATAGTGAGTAATGGTAACTCCACTCAGGAAAGCCTTCAGTGGAAGGGGGAAAGGGGAGAGATGATGTGAGTATAATTGGAGGAGAATATGGCCAGCACAGGATATGTGCATGCAGTAAAGTTCATAATTCATAAAAATAAAAGCAAATAGCTTCCCCAATATATAGGCTTTAGATCTGGAGTCTGGGAATTTGCTGGAATTTAACGTTAAATGAGAAGGGAAGCGAGACACTCTAACGCTTCAGTTCTGAGGTTATAATGGGCTCAGACCTGTGGCTACATAGTGGTAGCACAAGAACAGAAAGGTAGAGTACTTTGAGTTTTGGCACTGGAGCACCTATAGCATATACCACCAGGTTCATGAAAAGATGGCATCTGGAGAGTGTGGTACCAAGCAGAGTGGGGTAAGAACAGAAACTTCAGTAAACAGCCTTTAGCACATGATGACAATGCCCCAGCCTGAATATACCATGCTGGTGCCCATCACCCAAGCTGTGAACAACCCCCATGCGAACAAAGAAGAATAATGAAATATGTCTTATGAAGTCATTCCCAAAGTGAAAAAGATACTGCACATGAGCACATTTGAGTTCTAAAATCTGTTAGCTAAAAAGCTTAAAAGCATTTTTAAAAATTACTTCAGCAAATATTTGCAAGATCAATATTCACTTTTTGGATTATCTCCTATGCCAAGTGGTTTCAATACATTGCTCTCAATTAAATAGTTGTTTACTTATTTTGTTTGCAGTGCAAGGACTTGAACGCATGCCCTTGAAGTGCTAAACCTATTTTCTACCACTGAGCTGTGCCCCCAAGACCTTAGAGGTTTTAGTTTTCAGTCAACTCACCAGAAAAGAGGTTGCCGGTGATAAAGTTCAGTTGAAAACAAGAGGCTCTATTTTGAAACTTTAACACAAATGGTCCTAATTTATCTGAATACTCATTAAATTTCTGCATCCTCATAATCATGTCTTTTTCTCTCTTTTCCACATACAAAATCAAATATTAGGATGACTGAACAGTAATTATTAACAACTGTAAGATGCCCCCCACTGCTCATCAGGACTATTAGTCACTTATCATCTACCCTTAAAGGAGAACTATGAAATTAAAAAAAAATAAATTAAATTAAAAAAAAAAACTACAGTCAAATTAAGGAATTCAGTTAGGTCAATATAATAAGTCAGCTCTTTGTAATTGCAGGTAGAAAAATGAAATTAATAGTTATAGCTTATTCATCCAACTCTACCTCAAGTCCCTTATCTCTGGAATTGGAGGGAAGTGGAGGACAAGAAGTAGGGCAGTTTAAACTTGTGACATGCCAGCGTCTAAACTCGAATGCTTTGTGATTCTAAAGTGCACCTCTCATCCTAAATTCCTGAGGAGAATTCTTTCCTTGGCTAAACAGATAGAAGGAAAGAGTGCAAGGGATTGGCTTAGGTTTGTTCATCAATATTCCCTAAAGATGTCTTTACCATGAACCCTGGCTTTGAAAATTTGCAGCTAAGTGGAGTCTGGGGCTGGAGAGCTGGCATAGTGGTTAAGGCACTTGCCTGCAAAGCCAAAGGACCCAGGTTTGATTCCCCAGGACCCACATAAGCCAGATGCACAAGGTGGCTCATGTGTCTGGAGTTAGTTTGCAGTGGTTGAAGACCCTGGTGTAATCATTTTCTTTCTCTCACTCTCTGTCTTTCTCAAATAAATAAGTAAATAAAATAAAATTTAAACAAATTATTTAAAAATGGAGTCTGTTAGTCTGTTGTTTATTATTTTCAGATGACAGATCTCTTAAAGTAACAAACACTGAATGAACAAGTGATTTCCTTAAGTTGAAGACAGCCTAGAATATTACCTAGCCATATTGAAATTGAGACTGGCAAAAAGTTCGCAAGGAATTCTTAGGCTAAGAGATTCTTACTGACTTGAATTAAAGCATGCATGATCTAAATTTTTTCTTTAAAAATTAATTTTAAGAGATCCTATCTTATTGATATAGCAATACACCGATGTGTTCTTGTTTTTAAATTTATTAAATAAGGTAATATAAAGGTTCCCATTACAGCTATGCATCTTGTTGTCCAAATATTGAAGTCAGTAAGGAACTCATAAATTTCTGAATATAAATTATTTTTATTTATTTATTTATCTGAGAGAGACAGAAAAAGGCAGACACAGAGAGGGAGACAGAGAGAATGGGCACGTCAGGTCCCCCATCCACTGCAAATGAACTCCAGACATATGCGCCCCCTTGGGCATCTGGCTTACATGGGTTATGGGCAATCGAACCGAGATCCTTTGGCTTTGCAGGCACCTTAAACTGCTAAGCCATCCCTCCAGCCCTGAGTATAAATTATTATTGCTAAAGGCTACCCTGGCTTATTATTATTTGCTTTAAGAAGGATTTAATTTATTTTGAGCATGTGCTTTTCTCCAAAATATATGAAATGTGGGGGCTGGAGAGATGGCTTAGCAGTTAAGGCGCTTGTCTGCAAAGCCAAAGGATTCTGGTTTGATTCTCCAGGACCCATGTAAGCCAGATGCACAAGGAGGCGTATGCATCTGGAGTTCATTTGGAGGAGGCCCTGGCATGCCCATTCTCTTCCTCCTTCTCTCTCTCTCTGCTATCTCTCTCTCTCTCTCAAAATAAATAAATAAATAAATAAATAAATAAATAAATAAATAAATAAATAAATGAAAAAATATGAAATGTTCTTTCTCCAGACTTTGTAAAGTCTGAATATCATGCATATGCAACTATTTACTACTGCAAAAAGTTTAAAAAAAGTAAATAAAGATTAAAACATGGTGAGTTTTATGCATTTATAATAAAATGTAAACTTTGTCAAGATTTATATGTTTGTGACGTTAAGGTTATTTTGTATGAAAAATGCTAAATATACATACTTATCATTGAAATAAATGTCTCATTTTATCTTGAGAGTATTCTCTGTAAGTACTAAAATAAATCTTTAATTTTTATTTATTTACAAGCTGATAGAGGGAGAGCGAGATAACGATAGATATAGATTGGCATAGAGACAGAGGCTGTGATGGAAGGAATGGGCATGTCAGGGCCTTCTGCCACTGCAAACAACTCCAGATGCATGTGCCACTTTGTGATTCTGGCTTTATGTGGCTACTGGGGAATCAAACTAAGGTCATCAGGATTTGCAAGCAAGTGGCTTTAACCAATGAGTTACCTCTACAGTCCACATTAAAAATTTATGTTTTATTTTTTTATTTCTTAATATTTTTACTTATTTATTTGACAGAGAGAAGCAGAGGGAGAGAGAATGGGCATGCTAGGGCCTCCAGCCCCTGAAAACTCCAGACACATGTGCCACCTTGTGCATCTGGCTTATGTGGGTCCTGGGGAATCAAACCTAGGTCCTTTGGCTTTGCAGGCAAGTGCCTTAACCACTATGCCATCTCTCCAGCCCCAGACTCCACTTGGCTGCAAATGTTCAAAGCCAGGGTTCATGATAAAGACATCTTTAGGGAATATTGATAAACAATGATATTTTAATAAAGTAGTGGGCCCTCCATCACTCATATGGCCAATATTTCAATTTTTGTTTCTGTCCTTGGAATTTGCTTGTGTTTCTCTATTTCATCTTCCATGTTTTCAAAAACGAAAATTTTAAATTTGAAATATAGGTTTGTTAGTGACATACATACACAGTATGTATATTAATATAAATATGTCTCACAGATTTTGAGTAAAAACTAAATTTATAAAATACATAATATGACAACCTTATGCTATCCTTTTTCAATGTCAAATTCATAGTTTCTACTGTTCATAAATACATCTAAACATTGTGTATAACATCTCTAAATTTTATTATGTATCTGGTAAATATTTTATGAGTTTATTTTAATAGATGGCTATTTGCCCTCAAGGCTAGTTTTCCATTTTCTTTTTACACCAAGCATTTTATACAATTTAATAAATTTTAGTCTAATTTTCCATGAAAATGTATTTTTAGGTTTTCTTTTATAAACAACGTCCTTTGACTCATTGTTCGACATTTCAATATTGTTTTTATATGTCGTTTTGTATTTCTCTAAGTTTCCTCAACTGTGCGTACCAATAGTGTTCACACAGCATGGTGAAATCAATGCCAATTACATTCTTACTAGTCAGAATCTTCATTCATCGTTTTTCATTGTAACTTAAGAATATTTGCTACCCAAAACTACTATTTGATTTTCCATTGAAATGTTTTCCTCTTCACTCCATTAAAAAAAAAAAAAAAAAAAAACTGACTGTTGAGGTGAGCACAAGAAGAGACTAGCTCTGTGTGACAACTCATAAATGTGTGCACTTAATCTGTTCTCATTCATCACCTTTTCCCAGGGTTCCCTCCTGTTCCTCCTCTGGAGATGGATTCTCACGACTTCCTTCCAAATGAATTCCATTATCTTATAAATTTTCCTCCTCCCTTAAGATAACCTTCTCCCTTACCCTGATCCCATTTCTAATTTCATTACCCCATGTACACATAAACACACAAACACACACCACACTTTAAATCTAGAGTCCACAAATAAGAGAAACATCACATACTTGCCTTTCTGAGCTTGGCTTATTTTCACTTAAAACGACAGTCCTTTGCTGCATTTATCTTCTTGCAAACGTCAGGATTTCATTTTTTCTTGAGGCTGGATAAAATTCCTAAATTGTCATGAATATATGTTGCTGGCCATCAACCAGTGCAGCAATAAACATGGATGGGGATATCACTGTGGTTCATTGACTCGGAGTTCTTTTGGGGTACATAATCCTGAGTTGTATAGCCCTGGCATATGGTGGTCATGTTTTGAGCAGTTTAAAGAAACCCACATGCTGCTTGTCAGGGTAGCTGTGCAAGTTTGCATTCTGACCAGCAGTGCAGAAGGACTCTGTCCTTCCATACTGCCTCTCAAGTATTTGTGGTCATTTCCTTTGGGGTGAAATGGATTTTCACTGCAGTTCCAACCTGCATTTCCCTAATGGCTAAGGGTGTTGAACACTTTCTCCAGTATTTATGGGTAGGTTGCTTGTTTTGAGAATTATCTATTGATGTGATTAATCTATTCACTGATTGGATGATACAGCTTTTCTGTTGTCTAATTTTAAATATATCTGTGCATATATATTACTTACTATTCTTTGATGCATCTGATGTATAGTTGGCAAAGCTGTCTTCCCCTTCTTTAGCCTGTCTCTTCCCTCTGACAGCTCTTTCCTTTCTTGTGCAGAAGCCTTTTTGATTTCATGTAATCACATTTGTCAATTCTTGGGAGTGTTCTTCAGAGAAAATCCTGGTCTCTGGCTATGGCTTTAAGTGATTTACCTGCATATATCTCTGAAAGTTTCAAAGACTCATGCCTTACATTAATGCCTTTGATCCATTTTTGAATTGATTTTGTGCAGGTGAAGAAGTGCAAACTTATTTTTATTCATTTAAAAAATTATATTTTTATTTAATTACAAGGAACAGAGACTATAGAAGAGTATGGGCCTTGCAAAGCCTCCTGACACTACAAACAAGCCCCAGATCCATGTGCACTTTGTGTATCTGGCTTTACGTGGGTACTGGGGGATTGAACCCAGGGATAGCATGCTTTGCAAACATGTGCCCTGACTGCTGAACCATCTCCCTATCACAAATTTATTAATTTTATCCACTAACTAACATGAGTAAACCCAGTTTTGCTAAGCACCTTTCACTAAGCAACTTTAGCTTTCCCCAATATAACCTTTGTCCAAAACCAAGTGCGTGGGGTTATGTGGGTTTATTGCTGGGTTCCCTCTTGTATGTCCTCAGTCTACATATTTGTGTTATCATAGCTCTAGCGTATAATTTGGGATGAAGTAGTCAGACACCTCTAGCCTTGCTCTCTCTGCTAAGGATTGCTCTGGCTAGTCAGGGTACTTTGTGCTTCCAGGTAATTTTTTAGTATTATTTTTGCTAAATCTGTGAAGGCTGTTATTAAATTATGATGGAGGATTGCAGACAATGGAATTCTTTTTGGCCATAAAGCCCCCTTTTACATTAATTCTCACATTCCAGGAGCACAGCTGTTTCCACGTGCAACATCCTTTGCAATTCATTTCCTGAATGTTCCAGTTGCCATTGTAGTAGAAGTTTTTTACCTGCTTTTCCTCAGTTATCCTCCTTTGAAATTTTTGTGAATGGAATTCTTCACATGTTCTCTTTGTTGGCACGTTTGTGGTTGGCTTCTAGAAAAGCCAATGATTTTTAGATGCTGATATTATATCCTGCTACTTCGAGGAAAATGTTTATCAGCGTAATGAATTTTCTGGTAAAGTGCCTGGTCTTGTCTTGTGGGATTGTGTTATCTTCAAGTAGGAATACCTTTTCTTACCTTTCCTATTGCCTCTGTTTAATTTTATTTCTCTTCCCTTATTGCTGTAGCCAGGATTTAGATTAGCATGATGCATAAGTGTACAGAGTAGGCCCCATTCTCTCACTTCTGAATTTAGCGACAAAGCTATTATTTTTACCCCACTTGATACAAATCTGCCTTTAGGCTTGTCTTACAAAGCGTGGGTTGTTTTGAGGGGTTTCTTCTATTCCTAGTTCCTTCAGGGTTCCTTGTCACTTTTTATTATGGGTAGATGTTGAACTCAAATGGACCTCCACCATTTGAGATAATTGTACTTACTTATTTTAAATGTTCTCTTACATCTCTTTTTGATATATGTCCAGCCATTCCTGTATTCAAGTAGTTAAAATAATTTGGTCATAGTGTATGCTATTAAAGCACTCCTAAATTTGTTTTATAAAAGTTTTATTGTGAGTTTTTTTTTTTTTTTTTTTGTATACATCATGAAAGAAAAATTGGTCACAACTCCTTCTTATCCCCTGATAAGATTTTCTTCTACCTCAGCCTACTGAGTGCTGGGATTATAGGCAGGAGCTACCACAGCAGGCTGTTTTTCTTTTCTTTGATTTTTATGGAGCCGTTTACAGATCATTAGAGAAGGCTCTTCCTTAAAGATGTGGGAGAATTCAGTAGTTAATCTATATCGTCTTGGGTCTTTCTTTGTAGAGAGATGTTTTATCACTGCTTTAATATTGCTGTTTTTTAATAGGCTGATTAAATTCTTTATATCTTCTCCATTTAAATTTGGGAACTTGATTGCATGAGGCATCAAGTATAAGACCTCTTCTCCCGATGTATCTGTGAGGGCATTTTCAGTGAAAATTAGCTGAAGGGGAAAGATCTGCACCTAGAGTATGTTCCCATAGCAACCTGTGTGAGGTTCCAGGAACAAAGTTTCTCTGCCTTCATCTGGATTACTTGGCTCCCTGCTGGTGCGTGTCTACCTTCTGCCCTCCGAGCTTCTTTCTTTCTCAGCCGAAAACCAGTGACTCTTCTAGGAGTCATCCAGACCTCAGGGCCAGACTGGGATAGCTGAAGTATTTAACCACCTTGATCAAGAAGCTATTGTGCTCTCAACTTCTCCAATATTTAGTCAGGGCAGTCATTTTTGGGCTCCCTAGTCTATAGCATGTAGGCCAATTTAATATATATATATTATGGAGTGAATATATATCCATATATAATATAGTATATGATATGCAACATATAACATAATGGTTCCTGTAAAGAACTTTGATTAATGAAATCTCTGTTCCATGAACTTCTGCCCTGATCTGTGTTTGCACTCCACTGCTTATTATTGCTTCTTTATAACCTTGAAGACTATTATTTGATATTTATTTGAAGTATAACCGACTTTTAATGTAAGCATCCAAGAACTACTCTTCCTTGCCTCACATGCTCTCATTCTTCTTTCATTTTAACAACTTCTAATTTACTCCCTAACTTCTTTAGTGACTCATTGGCTACTTGAGCACATGCTTCAATAAATATATATTTGTGAAGTTTCTATGTTTTTTCTTCCCATGGCTTCTAATTTTATTGCAAGATAATCTGATAGGATAAATTATTTTGTACTAGGAACAATTTTATTCTTGGTCTTAATGTAGCCATTATTGGAGACACTTCCTGGGGCCACTAAGAATATGATTCTGTATGTGTTGGATAGATTTGCTCTATGATTATGCTCAGTACATTTGCTCCATAATGTACTTTTAACTCGGACTTCTTTCCTACTTTTTAGTTTGGTTTTACCTATAGAGGTGATAATGGGATATTGAAAGCACTCTTTTATGTCACACATTAATGGATATTTTATATACACAAGAATATGTCGGACATACTTGAGATCCTCAATATTTCACACACAGACACATACATATTGTATATTCTGGATGAATTGTTGCCTTTCTTAATATGCAGTGGCTTTTTTAATATCTTCTGACTAATTTTGGATTTCAGCCTGCTCTATCAGATACCAGAATACCTCGGCCAGTATTCGTTGTTTCTATTAACTTGGATAGATGCTTTTCTATCTTTTGACTTGACACCATTGGAAACTTTACCAGTAAGGTGTATTTCTTGGAGAAACAAAATTTGGATCCAGTTTTCTGATCCAGTCAGTCTATAGATCTTTATTGGAGAGTTGAGGACACTGGCATTTAATTTTACCGTCTAAAGATGTTTTCTAGTTATGATAATGATTGACTGTTTTCCTGGTCTGTTGGATTACTGCTGGCTCTTAGTATTGAGATTGAGGGAGTTTTGTGTTGGACATGATGGATTCTTTCCTGGCTCTCCTTTGTTCATCTATTCCTCCTGTGAATTTTATTTCATTTCTGGGCTCTTATGATGGAGAAGTCTTCCTTCCTTCTCTGCACATAGGATTCCTGTTGGGCTTTCCTGATGTGCTGGTTTGCATGTCATGAATTGCGGCAATTTGTGCTTGTATGAGTGTTAAATTTAAAAGCTTGTATGTGCTAAGTTTAAAAGAGAGTTTTTTTTTTTTTTCGAGAGAGAGAGACAGAGAGAGACAGAGACAGAGGGAGAGGAAGACAGATAGAGATGGGCGCACCAGCAGCCTCTCAGCTGCTACAAACAAAATCCAGATGTGTGCGCCCCCTTGTGGTCAAGTGTGGCATTGCGCCCTTGCATCACTTTGCATCTGGCTAAATGTGGGACCTGGAGATTGGAACCGGCATTCTTAGGCTTAGGAGGCAGGTGCCTTAACCACTAAGCCATCTCTCCAGCCCAAAAGAGAATTTTTTTCTCTTCTTGTGGCTAGCTATTTACTTTCAGATGTTGAACTATATTGTGCATTGTTTTTCGGTATTTTAGTGTTACTGATATTTTTGTTTTGTAATTTTGACATCTATATTTGCCCTAAAATATGCCCAGAAAATCTTAAAGTGCTCCATTTCCCCCAGTTTTTATATCTATGTGTTTGGACTTTTCAAAATGGATTTAATACTTTATTTAATACTACATGACATTATGAATTCATATTTTTTCTACTTTTGCGATTTTAAATTACATGGTATTTAATGATAGTTTTATTTATCATTTCTTAAATAACTAGTATAGTGTTTCAAAATGTATTCATAATAGATCGGTATACTTCCTGGGGTGATTTGAACATAAAATGCCCTCTCTAGGTGTTGTGTTAGAACATTTATCCTTTGCTTGTGGTGCTTTTGGGAAAGTTAGCAGAACCTTTCAAAGGTTTAGCCTTGTTGTGCACTTGGGGTGGGCCTTCATTCACAGCTGGACATAATGTTTTTCTTCCTCTGTTTGCCTCCAGCCAAGGTGACAATGTGATGAACTGTTGCCCACTTCTGCCTTATAATCCCCACCTTGAGTATTCCTCTGGAAACTATGAGCTGAAAATAAAGTCTTTCTTTTCCAAAGTTGCTTCTGGTCAGATTTTTGTTCACAGCAATGAGAAATTAAGTGTCACACTTTCCTCCAAGAGATGGGAGTTCAATTTGTTATTCCTTGCATAGATGTTAACGACTGAAAATAATTGCGTGTAACAGAAGTGACTGTGTTAGGCATCATAGAGTAGGCATCAAAGGTAATATTGTGGCCTCAGTCTTCTCACTCTCAGATCACTTACTCTGATGAAAGACACTTATCATGCCCTAAAACACTTTACCCAGTCTATGAAGAAGGCCATGTGGAAGAATCATATTTCTTGCCAACACAGCAAGGAACTGAAATATCTTGACAAAGGCTACCTGAGTGTCATGAACTCAGTTATATCTTCTAAAAGTTCATGTGTTGGTATCTTAACCTCCAGTTACTCATAACGTGATGTCCTTATGGAATAGAGTCAATGTCATAATTAATTAAGATGACATCATTAGGATGAGCCTGATCCAATATGGATAGTATCCTTTTAAACAGGGGATATTTGAACACAGATGCATAGAAGGAAGAGAAAGGGAGGAAAGGAAAGAGAGAGAGAGAGAGAGGAAGAGAGAACTATTAGTATGCTATGGAAATGATGATGCCTAGAACAGATGTCATTGGAAGCAGCCTTTCCAATATCTTGAGTGTCTTGAAATTCTAGTCCCCAGAACTGTGACAAAATAAATATCTGTTTCTCTAAGACACTCCATTTTAATTTTAACAGTCCTAGTACATTGAAATAGGTTAGGTGTTCTATGCCAAGAACAGATGTCAGCATGGGCACACCACCCTCAGAAAGCTTGAATCATTACGTTTCACTTTGGACCCACGCACACTATGAATACTACATGCTTATAATTTTAAGGTAGTAAATTTGTTACAAAGCTGTAGATAACTAATCAAAGATGATAAAATTGACTATCTTATTAAAATATTTTGCATGTGTAATTTCTATTGTGACTTTTCTTTACTGAGACTTTTCCCAGCATCATTGTGATTTTTGTCTTCTTATTGATCAATGTCTAATTATGAACAGGTAATAAGAAAGGTTTTGGCATTAGAGAATGTGAGGAAAGAAGAAAATGTTAAGATAAAAGACAAGAATGTCTTTTTATGGAATAATGGTTCACATTTTTAAAGATGCTTTACTGACTCTAATTTATCTGATATGAAAAAATAAGTTTTAGAAAATCAAAACCTCCGGTTGGATAGATGGCTAAGTGGTTAAAGGCTCTTGATAACAATGTTGCTTGCCCATTTTCTGCTTCCCTGTACCCACCTTCAGTCACATATACACAATGTAGTGCATTGAGTTCATTTGAAGGCACAAGATGCCCTGGTGTACTCATTCTCTCTCTCTCCTTTCTCTCTCTCTCTCTCTCTCTCACACACACACACACACACACACACACACACACACACATTTAAAAGAAAGAAACACCACTAGATTCCTATGAGATTTCTGAGGGTGGTAATTATGTGGTTTCAGTATTGTTCTTCTGGTCAAACATCCCCATAATTAGTTTGCAGATTAAAAAACAAACCTATTTTGAGTAACTGCTATAGGTTTGGAAAAGTAATTGTCACTTTAGAATATGATATGGGAAAAATAATTATCTGTATATCTTTTTGTTTTGTTTTGTTTTGTTTTTTTGGTTTTTCAAGGTAGGGGCTCACTCTGGCTCACTATGTAGTCTCAGGGTGGCCTCAAACTCTCCGCAATCCTCCTATCTCTGCCTCCCAAGTGCTGGGATTAAAGGCGTGTGCCACCATGCCCGGCTTTGTAAATCTTTTTTATAAAGAAACAGTCTCACAAAAGCTCCATAAAATGGTTAGAAGAATACAGAGTCTTCTTACTGTTTCTCTTGCTACAGAGCCAAATCTGTGCTTTATTTCCCACATTTACACCTGAGAACACAAAGGTTTTAAAACAAAGTATCATGGAGTATTTATCTACACTCCCATTTCTTTTGCATGCACTTTAAAATTTAAGTTTGGTCTAGAGATCCTCTCCCAAGAAAGAGTGATATATGAAAACAGGAACAAGTCATCACTTTTAACCATGAAATTATATAGTTATATAATTATATGTTATATGCAATTATATTAAAATTTATTGTTATATAGTTCTACATTGTAACTTTAAAGCACAAAATAATTTTAAAATTTAAATTACTAATATTTATTACTCTGCTTTAATATATTGCTTAACCAAATTAGAGCAAAATAGATCAAGTGGCCAAATTATTTTTCAATATATATGTCAATGAAGCATAAGAGTCAATTTATTTTTAGAACATATTTACATTTTGAGTTGCAAATTATTCTTAAAAATTTAGTGTTAAGCTGAAAGGTATTCATTATTTTATACTTATAAAAAGATAAATACTGAAAATGGAAAAATATACAATATTAAACATAATATGATTGTCTAATGTTACTCAATTACTTTCTTATAGCACTATAGTTAGGGCTGTCTTTTTCTCCTCTGGAAAAAAAGTGAACTTTCTGCAAAGATTAATGGAGTCCTCACTTGACTGCACATTAATATGGAAGACATTATTTCTTTGAGCTCCAGGAATTCCTGGCAGCAAATGTCATTAAATCATAAAATCCACACACTGCCTTTTTAGTTCACTTGACATTATCCAAACTTGGCAGTGGCATTATGATGTCATTTTCACCCAGATTTGATTGGAACAGCAGCAGATTTCAGATTTGTATTTGAAGGAGAATGTACCATGATCACTGGATGCATATTATGAAAATGGCATCAATTTTAATAGATTGGTATCATTACCATTGTTTTGGGGAATAACTCAGTGCCTTTTTAATCAGATATGGAAAAAAGAAAACACTAAATTATATATTTCTTATTTTTATAAGGAAACCTAAATGTGTTTTGTTAGCCTTACATTAGAGAAATCACAAATTATTACTAGTCAGTTTGATTTCAGAACTAAAAATAAGCTAAATATTTATCAGGTAATGCTAGTAGATGTTGTAGACAGTCTCACTTGGTAGCACACGCTATCCCGAATCTAAAGATCCTTTTGCCAAGCTGTGACTTCAGGCGTGCCATCCTGGTTACCTCAGACTTAATTATGCATAAGATTTATGTTCTCTTTTCAGAGCTGACATCTATTCACAACAGTAACTGAAATGAGATGAAATCACATTACATCCTTTGGTTTTATCTACTTTAAATAATTATCATACTTAACTAACCAAGTACATATCAATACATTTTTGTGTTTTCAAATTTTCCTTTTCTACAATAACTTGGAAGTATTTCAAAAAAAAAAAAAAAAACCCTCAGTATAATAGCTTAAAATATTTGAGAAGAGGTAGAGAGATTTAAGACAGCATGGCTAGGGAATTATGCCAGGTTTTATTAGATGTTCTTGGCTTGACCCGAACCTTTCATCATGGTAAATTTAGGATATAATTTTATGCTTTATAATTATTCAGCAAATATCATTATGGCCCCTAACTCTTTACAAGTGGTTACTTTGCTCAGTGGAGTAATGGCACAAAGGAAAAAATTAATCGTGAATGACTTTAAATGGATTTCCTTTCCACATTAACCTTTCAGTTTGTACTGGGGACAGTTTTGGAAATGTTTACAGCTCAAATTTTAGGACCTAGTAACATAGAAAATGTTATAAAACATGACTAATCTCATCAGTAACAATAGCTATTATGACAATTAGGTGATTGATCATTTTCTTGGAGGTAAATCCAGTTTTATTCATGTATTCACTTATTCAGCTTGAATCTTGTTCATTCTTGAACATCTTGAAGAGTTTAGGAACTTTAAGCATATGAGTTATAACTATATTAATTATATTGAATTCCAAACCTGATATAATCTTATTTGTTTTTCATTTTAATTTTAAGGTAATAATGATGGGTGCATTACAGCATAGCACAAATTCCATTTTTACTACAAAAGAAAACTTCTTTTGTTTGGTCATAAAGATAAAGTTATAGCTATTTTCTGGAATAAAAAGAAGATAATAAAGCACTAAATAAGGAAGTAAATTAGTTTTCAAGAGCCCAAAAAGGAGATATGAAATGTGTTAAAATCTTAGCAGAATTTATTAAAATTTTGAGTTTCAGGGTTGGAGAGATGGCTTAGCCGTTAAGGTGCCTGCCTGCTAAGCTTAAGAATGCTGGTTCCAGTCTCCAGGTCCCATGTTTAGCCAGATGCAAAGTGCTGCAAGGATGCAATGCTGAACATGGCCACAAGGGGGCGGACGCATCTGGAGTTTGTTCACAGTGGCTGAGAGGCTTCTGGCATGCCCATTCTCTATCTGTCTTCCTCTCCCTCTCTCTGTCTCTCTCTCTCTGTGTCTTTCTCAAAAAAAAAAAAAAGTTTGAGGTTCTTTGATTTATGAATTAATGAAAATATTTTTCCATGTAATATTTCTAGACAATATAAATTGTGTGCTACATAAGAATGATTGGTTATTCATTATACTAATTTCAATATATTATTTTAAAATATTTTTTATTTACTTATTTGAGGGGGGGAGAAAGAGAAGGAGAGAGAAAGAAAGAATGATAGTGTGGGCATGACAGGGCTTCTTGCCACTACAAAGGAACTCCAAATGTATTGAACACTTTATGCATTTGGCCTCATGGTGGATTCTGGGGAACTGAACCCAAGACCTCAGGCTTGGCAACCAAGTGCCTTTAATCACTGAGCCATCTCTTTGTTAGGTATTCAAGATCTTGTTTTTAAAAAGAAAATTTTTACTTCTTCCAAGTTGAATTTAATTGTAGGGGATAAAAAAAGGAATATTTCATGCTATAATTTATAGGTAAATCTCTAAAAATTTCTATAGTTGCTTCACAAACCACAATTAATTATTCTTTAATAGGAAAGAGAGAAAGAAAGAGAACAGCAGGGCGTGGTGGCACTCACCTTTAATACCAGCACTTGGGAAGCAGAGGTAGGCGGATCGCTGTGAATTAGAGGCCACCCTGAAACTTCATAGAGAATTTCGGATCAGCCTGAACCAGAGTGAGACCTTACCATGAAAAACCAAAACAAACAAACAAAAAAAAAAAAAAAACAAAAAAAAAACAGAAAAAAGGAAAGAAACAGAAAGTATATGAAGGTGCTTATTGCAAAAGTCATATTGCCTTATAATAGTAGCTTTAATATTGGAAAAAAGAATGATGACTATTCTAAAAGTTTTCCATTGAGATTTCCTATGCTTACGTACAAGCTCTGTGACCTTTCTTGATACTGATATTAAATAAAATCCAAAGAATACCTAATCATAATTTATTTGAAATACTTTTGGTCAAAAGCTCAATTCTTTTATTCAAATCTAGTACCTTTTAGACCACTATTTACCAATTTATGTGTACTTCCATTATACTTAAGGGATGATTTTAAAATTTAGATGTCTAGGCCTAACTCCAAACTTGCTGTATCTTTTTATAAGACATGTAGATAAAATGCATGGTCACAAGTAATTCCATACTACATCCCAACAATTTCCCTCTGTATACCTCTTGGTTTCTGACATTACATTAAATTAAAAAACAGTGTACTATTCAAGACACAGATGGCTTCATGAGACTATAATATTCAACAAAAATCCCCACATGATAATAAGTAAATGCTCAATATTAAAGGAACTCACGAGTAAAATAATATTGAGGTTTATTTATGAACTACATTTACTCTGTGTTAATTTCCTGTTTTCTGGATCATTTTTTTTCAAGCTACGACACACAAAATATTGTCCCCTGTGTTTATAAAGTAACACAAAATATTTTTAAATGATGTGGATTATGAAAACCCAAATAACTATCTTTGCATTTTTATGGGGAATCTGCTCTCTGATTGTGTTAATGGCATTTGCTCTGGCAGTGGTTAACAGCATTTGCTTGCAAAGCATACAGACATGAGTTTGATTCCCCATTATCCCCACAGACAAGATGAAAGTGACAAGTGAATCTTTAGTTCATTTGCCATGACAAGAGATCCATACACGCCTATGCCATGCACATTCTCTCCCTCTCTCTGTCTCTTCCTTGGAGATAAATAGATTTATTTTTTAAAAAATCTGTTCTCATATTTGACAACATATAATTGTACATATTGATTGCATAACAAAGTTATTCTGGTTCTAAGCATATAGATTATTTCTATTTAATAAGGTGAGGCAATTACTTTTAAGGTTTTTATTTATGTAAAATAACATAGATTGAATGCCTACTAGGTTGTGCCAGTCTAATGAGTACGGTGCCAGATATATAACAAACCAGAGTCTAGATACTGAGTCCTTAACTATATTCTTGGCAACCTTGGGTCATGGCAGACTTCAAGAGGTCCCCTAAGAAGTAAGAGCATACTGTGGATGAAATATTTTAGAGCTTTATTTTGGCTTGGGGACACCAAATGAGGCTTTTTAATGTATAATCATAGATTCTTTACAGACCATAGATATTGCTCAGTACTAGGAAATTGTAATTGTATAAAGTAATCTTTAAGATGCCTACTGGGTACTTAGAATTCTTGCTGAATCTAGGTAAAAATCAGAACAAATGACTTGATGGAAATATTTTGAAATACCAGGTGTGGTATTTGAGATTCATTACAGAAGGAAAAAAATTAGAAATAGTAATAAAATAAAATAAAATAAAATGAAAGATTTGGAATTCATCAAATCTTGTGGGCAAGAGCAGCATTGCGCCCTTGTGTCATTTTGTGTCTGCCTAAATGTGGGACCTGGAGATCGAACAGGCATTCTTAGGCTTGGCAGGCAGGCGCCTTAACTGCTAAGCCATCTGTCCAGCCCATGTTTGTTGTTGTTGTTGTTTTGTAATAGTCATAATTTCCATCTCTCACTAAAACTCAATTGTTACTCTTCCAAGAGTAACTCTGATCTTCACCTGCATGATGTGCTTATTTCCCTGCAATGCTTCCCCCGTGCCTGTGTACCTTAGAGAGAATGCCTCTATGGTATACCTAAGATATTCAATAATACTTCCACATTGCTTATGTTCACTCAAACACTTTCTGGTACAAATGAAGGCACGGAAGAATTGGGGAGGCAAGCAAGAGAGCTGCTTCCATGGAGAACCTAACCATCAGCAACATTGTAAGTGTATTTACACTTACATCTGTGCCTTACATATATAATATTAAA
Source organism: Orientallactaga sibirica (assembly GCA_036365145.1). Taxonomy (NCBI): domain Eukaryota; kingdom Metazoa; phylum Chordata; class Mammalia; order Rodentia; family Dipodidae; genus Orientallactaga; species Orientallactaga sibirica. Next base: position 18,844,495 of record JAEOAD010000025.1, read on the forward strand.
GGGAGTTAAATAAATGAGCAGAGCAGATTCAAATTACATAATGAGGTGCAGTGATACATGTCTGTAATCCCAGCACTTTGGGATTCCAGAGGCAGGAAGATTAGGAGTTCCAAGTCATCCTTGGATGCATAAGACCCAGTCATAAAAAAAAAAATCAGATTGCATAACTGAATCAACTTTATTTTCAAGAAACATAATATACATACACCACTGCTACAATATCAACCTTACCTTTTCTACCATGATTCAAGTAATGGGAATTGCTATTACTCCCCTGCTCAAAAAAAAAAAAAAAAAATAGTTCCATTGACATGGTTCTATGAAGAACATTCAGAATTCCAGGACTCGGAAGAGACAAGAGATGAGCCCTTGGTTAGGTAAGTTGGTCAGTCATGATATTAATATGTTCATTCCCCCAAACAATTATTCTAAGATAGAAAGATAAATGTTCCAGACAATGTATTTGATTGATTAATCATTCATTTATTAATGTTTACTCAGAATGTCCTAGTCTTCAATAGGGGCCTCAAATTGGACAAATATATTTTTACTAACAACATATCTTACATGGGTGCATCGTATGTTGATTCCCTCTTCACTTTGCCCCCATTGCACTGGAGATCTTCCTCAGTGGGGTTACGGAATATTCCACAAGGGGTTGTGGGATATGTGTGTGGGAGCAGAAGTCAGTTTTTTTTTTTTTATTTCTTTTTGTAGGGAGGGAATGTATCTGGGCATGATGTTTCACCCTTGTGGCTCTTACATTATTTCCACCACTTCTTCCACAAAATTCCCTGAGCCTTGGTGGGTGAGTTTTAACTCTACTTCAGTGGTAAGCTCTTAGGAGCCTCCAGATCTCTGCTTTGGTAAGTGCCAAGTATCCTCAGCATCTGTATCCTTCACCCTGGTGCTGATTGCTGGAAGCCCTGGCGGGTTCATTCCCCCTCTCTCTCTCTCTCTCTGTCTCACTATATCAGCCCCCCCTCAAATAAAATAAATAAGTAAAATATTTTTATAACTCTTAAGTGCTTCTCCCCATGCCCATTTACTCCCCCACCTACCTCTCTCTCACAAATAACTAAATAATAAAAAAATGAAAATGTTTAATGACATTGATTTTTAAGTCCATCAATTTTTTAAATTTTATTTTATTTATTAGAGAGAGAGAATTGGTGCACCAGGGTCTTCAGCTGTTACAAACGAACTCCGGATGCATGTGCTACTTTGTTCATCTGGCTTACATGGGTACTGTCGTACTGAACCTGGATCCAGACTGTTCCGTGGTCTTTTGTGTGTGTGTGTGTGTTCCATGTTTTTTTTTTTTATGTTTAATCAAGTGTAAATAAAATATAAAATAAAATTTTATATTCATAATGTCATAAAATAATTTTAACTTGTGTAACTCAGTCTAATAAGTTTAAAAGATGACACAAAGTGAAATATAATCAAGTATAATTATTAATAATTGCATTATGTTGGTAAAATTATGAGATATTTTCCTTTGTCAGGATTTCAGTTGACTTTGAGTTGACCCTTAACATTCATTCTAAGTAGTTTCATTGCTTATGACCCAAGTATTTAGCTTTGTAACATTTGCATATGATGAAAATAATTGATGACAGTTTAATATATAAAATATAATTTCACAATTTTTTAAAGAGCATGAACAATTTTCAGGCAATTACTGTCACAGACTATATGTATTAGTAAAGATCTTTGGGCAAATTTTCATGTATAGGCCTAAAGAGTTACAGAAACCCATAAAGGAGGAAATCCCATTTCTTAAAATAACACAGCTGCTTAAGGAGGTGGCTGGAAAAAAGGCCATTGTAAATAATACCAAATTTTATTTTAAAATATTTTATTACAAAACTAGAAATTATATCAAGCTATTGATTATAAACAATCATATTCACATGGATTTAAACCTTGGCTTATATTTATGATACTGGTACAAGAAAAAGATGCAGATAGATTTGTGTTGACCCCCTCTATAATTCCTCTGCCAGTTATGAACACTTACATAAAATATTTTTGTTTTCATTAAAATGAATGTAATATTATTAAGACTAATAGAAAATAGATGGCATATGTGATTTTGCATTCGTTAAATGGCATATACTCTCTTATTATCATTTACTATCACTTAGGCAAGTTCAGCTCTAAGATGCTTCCCTTGTTAATACAATTTTAATACATGAGTATTTAATTTCATTTTGTGGTAATGAAAATATGGTAACTACTTCAAGTAAATGGATTCACCATACATTTAATCTTGCCCAATATTTACATTCAAAAATGTTAAGCTGCTTCACCTTGTGTTAAACTGTATTTAGCTTCCCAACAGGCATCTCATAATGAGGAAGTAATTTAATTTTCACCTGATGATTCACTGATTAGTCCTGTTCAAAAAATAGAAATCTTATTCCACATTTTCCTGATGTTTAGGAAAGCCTTTAAAAATATTTTTGCTTCATGAATATCTCGATTAAATCTAATAAGAAAACCCTGCAATACAAATGATATTCATATTTCTAAGGGCAATGTATTTACTATTGAAAAATTAACTGTTAGACAAGTTTAGTTGTAAAAGACTTCCCTTGTTATTATAATTTTAATATGAATACATAATAATGTTTCCTGGTAAAGAAAATATGGTAACTACTATTAGTAAATATGTTCACAATGCATTTAGCCTTACCAACTATTTTCATTCAAACAATTTAAGATCCTTCAACTTCTTTTGAGCTGTATTTAGCTTCTCAACATGTATCTCATAATGAGAAAGTAATTTATTTTTCACCCGATGATTCACTGATTGATCACATTTAAAAATATAAATCTTTAAAAAATAAAATATAGGAGCTGGAGAGATGGCTTTGTGGTTAAGCACTTGCCTGTGAAGCCTAAGGACGCCAGTTCAAGGCTTGATTCCCCAGTACCCATGTAAGCCAGATGCATAAGGAGGCGCATGCATCTGGAGTTTGTTTGCAGTGGCTGGAGGCCCTAGTGTGACCATTCTCTTTCTCTTTCTCTCTCTCTTTCTCCCCCCACCATCCACCTATTTCTGTATCTCTCTCAAATAAATAAACATAAATAAAATATTTTTTAAAAAATAAATAAAATATAGAAATACTATTCCAAGGGCTGGATAGATGGCTTAGCGGTTAAGGCATTTGCCTGAAAAGCCAAAGGACTCCGATTCGACTCTCCAGGACCCATGTAAACCAGATGCACAAGGGGATGCATGCATCTGGAGTTCATTTGCAGTGGCTGGAGGCCCTGGCCTGCCCATTCTCTCCCTCTTCCTCTCTCTGCCTCTTTTTCTCTCTCTCAAATAAATAAATAAAATATATTTTAAAAAAAGAAATATTATTCCACATTTCCCTGATGTTGAGACAAGTCTTTAATTTTTTTTGCTTCATGAATATCACAATTAAAGTTGATATGAATGAACCCTGAAATACAAATTATACTCACATATCTTTTTGTATATACATAAACAAATATATAGAAAGCAAGAGTGAGTATGGGCATGCCAGGGCCCCTGGTGACTGCAAATGAACTCCAGATGTATGTGCCACTTGGTGCATCTGGCTTTACATGGTACTAGTGAACAGAACCTGGGTCATTAGGCTATGCAGGTAAACATTTTACCTGCTAAGCCATCTTTCAAGCCCTATACTCACATTTCTGAAGGCAGCATTTATACTATTGAAAAATTAATTGGACAAAAATGAAATAGCCAGTGGAATTTAGATCATAGTATGTCAGTTGAGGATTAACTGTTTACAGATGCAGGTCTGCCTGTTCCTATTGTATTCTTAGATTATAAACGGAGAACTTTCTAAGAACTAGTTCAGTAAGTTACTCCTATACTCCTTATAAAAACAAATTTAGGGCTGGAGAGATGGCTTAGTGGTTAAGGCGTCTGCCTCCTAAGCCAATGAACGCTGGTTCCAATCTCCAGGTCCCACGTTTAGCCAGATGCAAAGTGATGCAAGGGCGCAATGCTGCACTTGACCACAAGGGGGTGCACGTATCTGGATTTCTTTAGCAGCAGCTGAGAGGCTGCTGGTACGCCCATCTCTATCTGTCTTCCTCTCTCTCTCTCTCTCTCTGTCTCTCTCCAAAAAAATTTAAAAAATAAAGTTTACTATTATAGACATCAAACTTTAAGTAAAATTAGATTTTTTTAAAATATAATTCTCTTGTGCTCTGCTAGGTCCTAGTTTATTAATAGTAGATGATCAAAATTAATAAAAACTAGCACAGTAATAAAACCCCCAAAAGGAATGATACAAAACTAAACATATCTATTCATGTATCATCAGAGAATCCCCAGACTGGCCCAAAACTCTTCATGTAGCTGACAGTGACCTTGCACTGTTGACCCTCCTGTCCCAACTTTATAAGTATGGACTACAAGCCAGGGCCAACACACCTGGTTTTGTGTGTTGTTGGTTTCAATCTAAGGGCTTACTGCATGCTCAGCAAACACTCAACATACTATGCCACACCCCCAGCCCATAATCACCAATATTAATGGAAGAAAGACACTGCAAACGACTTAGAGAAAGTACATGTTTCTAACAATGTATTAGAGTTTAAACAGAACACTGATTTTGTTCTGAGCAAGCTTTTCACAGAACTTTACAACAACAACAAAAATAGAATATGCTGTTTTTAATAATGCTGTTTTATATATTTATATTTGACCTCACATAACTAAAACATAATGCATTGCACCATATTAAACAGACATTAGAAAACTCACTATTGGCCAGCTTAGCTGCTTGGATTTTCAACATCCAAATTTGAATAAGAAACATCTCTCCACTGACTGTTTTGAAACAAATGTTGATTTTCTTTCTTGAATGGTTCTAGAGGTAATATTCATTACTCAGTGTGGTATGCATTACTGAGTCTATGTATTGCTAAAAGACCAGGGCAAAAGCCACTTTTATATGACATTTTATTAGATTTCTGAAATTTTTATTTGATTTTCAATGCCGACTTAAATAAAATTAAAAAAAGGAAAGCCAGCATGAAGGCTCCAGTCATATTTGCTTCAAATAGAAAGATCTAGTTTAAATTTGAAGCTTACGGCATGCTCACTGCAGACTCATCTGTGCCTAAAGGAGTCGCCTGGCTCATTATCCCCGCCAACTCCGACACTGAGAATAAACCACTGTGCTCATTAGAACACAGAAAGCTGGGGATATCTTTCAACAGCTCATACCAACAAATTACTGACACTCCAGAAAACATGAGGTCTTCAAATATAGGGGAATAAAGAGTGATATATATCAACGAATGAAAGATTCAGAGCAGAGCCATGGTTGAACAGATGCTGGACTTCTGCACGTCAGAGAACTATCAAGAGGAAAGATGGCATGTCACTAACTCTTCTTCCTGTCAAAGTGAAAATATAAAGAATTGTGAGAGTGACATGAAAAACTGTGAAGACTGAAGAGAATAAGAAGAAATCTCCTGTGACCTCTGCTTGGGGTTGTATCTCTCAGGTAGAAAAGGTAAGTTTATTTTTTCTTTCTATTTCTTCATAAATCATCACATTATTAAGTGCATTGTTTTACACCACTTAAAAACCACACAGATTTGCATACCAACAAACCACTTTAAGAGAAAATGGTTTATCTAATCTGTCTATAAAAGGCTATTCACAAAATAATACAAACAAGTTTGCCTTTAAGAGTAAAATCTTTCAGAAAGATGTGGAATAAACATGATACTAAGTATTTTTGTTTTAAAACTTATTTTATGTTTTTTATAAATATCTTATTTATTTATTTATTTACTTATTTAAGAGAGTGTGAAAGAGGCAGAGAGAGAGAGAGGGAGAGGGAGAAGGAATGGGCATGTCAGGGCCTCCAGCCACTGCAAACGAACTCCAGACACATGTGCCCCTTATGCATCTGGCTTCCATGAGTCCTGGAGAGTCGAATCAGGAGCCTCTGGCTTTGCAGGCAAATGCCTTAGCCACGAAGAAATCTCTCCAGCCCCAAGTATTTAGTTAAATATAACATAATAAATATAACATTTATTTGGTACCATTTAATACAAAAGTATATTCAATTATTTTCATCCAAATACCATGAAATAAATTAGTTGAGTAGGGTTATTTATGTATTATATAAGAACTTTCTTTCATATTTATATAGGAACTCAGTCACCTCCCCAAAGTCCTATTTCGTAGAACCATTATTCTACAGCAGTATTAATGTAAGACCAGGTTCATAGAGCTACCTGGAGATGAACAGTAGATATGACTATGGGTGGAGACAACATAGGGTCCAAAAATAATAAACTTCTAAAAAAGTTACCAGGGATTTTGCTGGCATCTGCAAACATTGACCAAATACAGAAATCATAGTGTTTCTTACTGTACTCTAGCAGAGAGAAGCTGGCATGAGGAAGGGACTCTAACAAGGACTTGAGGAGGACTAGCCCCACCCACCACTGACCTAATCATCATTGTATGATTATGGTTTTTTTTCAGTGTCATGTGAAAATCAAAGTATTCTGCAGGCCATCTCAGATGACATACATATTTTTTAAAGTTATGCTAATGAGAATCAAGTTATGTAGGATGGTCCACTTGTGAATTATTCACTAATTCATATGAATCCATGGGGTAGAATGCATTTTATCAAAATGATCATTACTATTAGTTATTCAGTTATAGGACTTTTGACGGCAAAAGACAGCTATAACACACACACACACACACACACACACACACACACACACACACACAAAGTTATGAGGCAGAATGTCATCACTCACCTAGAGGCTTAGCTACTACCTCTGTCCAGTCACTTACCTATCAATTTGGCAAACATTTTCTAACTTTCATAACCATAATCAGAATTTTATTCTAATTCAGGCATTTAATATTAATGGCCTCATGCCTTGTGTTTCACTGTATAATCAGATTCTTGCTTTCAGAATAATGATCACATGAATCGTGTGGCTCAGATTAGTAATTTGAGCATTTCTACCAGAAGGAATTATTCTACTAACAAACTCACTGTGATGGTTAAGTTTGTGTCAACTTGATTTGTTTAGGAATCCACAGACATTCCTCATAAGTGTGTCTCTGAGGCTGCCTCTAGGAAGGTGAGCCTTTCCCCCAGAGTGGGCAGCCCTTCTTGGAGGAGGGGGCTGGTTAATAAAAAGAAGCTTTGGGAAGAAAGGCTCTCTCTCCTCCCACCTGGCTGCCCGTGTTGCTCTCTGCTTGCCGCTTGGTGCTTGCTGCTTTGTGCTTGCTGCTTGGTGCTTGCTGCTTGGTGCTTGCTGCTTGGTGTTTGCTGCTTTCCAGTGTGGACTGAAGACCAGGGTGGACTGAAGAGCAGCATCTCTCCAGGAAGCCTCCAGGCCTTCAGTGCCAGATTGGGACTGCTGAGGCCTCCAGCCTTGTGGACTGAGCAGCTACGGGGTTCCTTGACTCTTGGACCTGCAACCTGTTAGACTGTTGTAACCTAATCCAATAAATTCCCTTTTAATATAATTCATTCTATCTATTCTGTTCCTCTAGAGAACCCTGACTAACACACTCACTGTAATATATTTCCGTATATTAGAGTGATATAAAATATTGGAGTATAGTATTATAATAATGCATTACAACAGCATAATATAACAATTGTGTCCAATTATTATTTGAAAATGTACACATTGGGAGACCTATGAATAATGTGTCCCTGAACTATTTTTTATATACATTTGTACTTATGTTAGCTGTGCTTTTTCTTTGCTGATTGATATGCATTTCAATCATTTTTCTTGCTATATTTCAGGAGCTGGGATGTTCAAAGCACTGGGAATAGAAATATATGACTGTATTTCTTTGTGTAATTTTTAAAATCTTCGTGTGAACATACATAGTGTCTAGTCTCTCATTTCTGATTGCAGGCTGTGCTTACTCTGTACCCACATGGCATTAAACACAGTAAAATCCTCATGCCTCTGCCTCCTAAGAATCTGGGTTACAATCATAAGGTACCATGCCAGGCAGGCATTGATGCCAAGAAAGAGAAGCACTGACTACAAACTGAAAACCAGTGTTAAAACTTGTCCATTTGTATACTTTGACCCTATACTTTTTTATTTTACATAATTATATCCCAAAATATTTTCATTAACTTTTTTAAAAAATATTTTTTATTTATTTGAGGAAGAGAAAGAGACAGATAGAGAGATGGAAAGAATGGGCATGCCAGGGCCTCTAGCCACAAACTCCAGATGCAAGTGCCACCTTGTGCATTGGATTTATGAGGGTGCTGGGGAATCAAACCTGGGTAACTTAGGCTTTGCAGGAAAATACCTTAACTGCAAAAACATCTCTCCAGGCCAGGAAAAATATTTTTAATGTAGCAGTTGAGTCACAATGCAGGAAGTATATAAAGGCTTGGTTTATTAGTGATTCAATAGTTTGTGAGATACCATGATTACTTTAAAAATGTTGATGAAAATTACAAGACCAGGTTGAAAGAGAAACTGATATTAATTTTTAAAGGTATTTTTGGAAATAGATTACCTTTCCAACACTTGTTTTAAAACAAACATTGAAATGGAGATGGGAAAAGAGGAACAAATAAAGTTAGCAAACACATCCATCTTTCATGAATGTCCAAAACTCTACAAAGAAACAGAAAGAATCAGGAAAAACAAAACACCACAAGACATCCATCCCAGTCTTTCAACTTCTGTATAATGGAAGGCAAAACAATGAGAAAACTGAAATTTCTGAGAAAAAAAAAATTAGTGTGCTATTTTTAAAAACAGTTGCCATATTGATGCCTTTAATACGTACACGGATGATTTAACTGAATATATTCAGGACTTCAACAAGACCATCTACAAAGTAAATGAATCTGAGTGTGCTTGAGGAAAAGTCATGAATATAGAGGAAACAACTCAGCAAGGAAATTGAAACACTGAAAAAAAATACAAAACTTAAGAAAATGATGAATCAAATGAAAACCGCATCAGAAAGCAACACTAGCAAAGTCATTCAGAAGGACAGAGGTCAGGGATGAGGGCCAAGGTGAGACAACAAGCAGGTTGGGTGATCCTCTCCTCAGGCTCAGCGTCCATCTGAAAAAGAGAAGCACATTCTCCAACAAAGGGAAAAGTCAGCACCAGATGCCATTATTATTTTAGAGAGAATTTCATAGGTGTAGGCCCTCTTGTAGCCCACGATTGGTGGGAGCTTGATATTGGAGAGCAGGCTCATTGTTTGGATATGGTTCTGACTTCTTTCTCAAGGAGGAGGCTATCGATGGCACCAACATGAATGTATTCACATTATGTGCATAACTAACAAAAATAAATTAATTAAAAATTAATTAAGAAAAGCACAGTGTCACAGGTGCATTTTTATTTAAAAAAATAATTAAAAATGCATACACTAAAAAAAAAAAGGTGAGACAATGATACACTTAGATACACATTAATGAAAAATAAGGAATCCGGCATTATTTTCAAGACGTCTCAGATACATTAAGAGATCAAAACTCAGAATACAAAGGCTGGATGAAGGAGCTGAAATAAGGGAAGAAAGTAACTCATTGATTGTTTAATGGAACTATGAAACACTTTTCCAAACACAGAAAAATAAGTTAGCATCTAAATTTAAGAGGCATGTACACTAACGTATTACTTTGTTCTCCGTATTTACCAGTTAGAACGTTCACTTAATGGATGTTTTCAAATCTGTTTGGTAAGGAAGTTGTGCTCATTAAAATGCACCTGCTTAAAATAATATTCTTTGAAAACAAAATCCAAAACAGGGATAAAATAAATTTAGAACTTTTGCACCCTATTTTAATAGGTATGATGCTTTAAAATCTTAGTAAATTAGGAATGTGCTATGGTACAAGAAGTTTCTAGGAAATATCAAAGATTCAAACAAAATAGTCTTTATAAAAAAATTTAAAACAATGAGGTGCAAAGTACTGAGCTGATAAACCCTGAGAAAAATGTTAGATAAAAAGTAAAAGTGAAAATGGCTTTCATCTCAAAAAACCAATAGTTACAACCCTTGATTATTTATATATTTTGATGTATACATCTTTTAAGAATTTTAGGGCAAATAAATAAATTGTTCAAATTTACTAAGCATCATTATCTGACTTGATAACTTTTTTTGTACTTCAATTCAAAGTATGCATTCTCAAGGAGAACTAGAAGTTAAATACCAGATTTGGATCATTGTTTTATCATTTATATTCAAAAGATCATATTCAGTTTCAAATTGCCAAGAGGACCTTCCCTGTGCATTTTTATTCCAGAGCAGTTCTCTCCCTTTGGAATTATTAGGCCTTGACAGCTGTACATAAAGTTGAAATAATGGAATTTGGCATCTAAGAGCTGCTTAATCTTCTTTCATCAATATAGCCATAATAATTGAAAATGTCATGTTAAAATGATTGCAAGCTACAGACATCTGTCACTTATAATCATAAAAATTTAGCTATGATTACTAAATGTATGCATCATGTTGAAGCCTATTATAGAAACGTAATTATTTGCAAAGCTCAGAGAAGTATGTATCATTTTACAGTAATTATATGTAAATAGTGAAATATGACACTAATTTACAAGGAAAATTGAAGAGGCTCCTTAATATAATTGAAAATATTGGCTACTTACTTATTGGTGGGCAAAAATATGATGGTGCTCAAATTTTGGACTCATCTTAAAATAAGTTAAGCTATTATGAGCCCTGGAAGTGGAAAGATATTCTATGTCCTTGGTCTCCAGACAAATAAATGTCAAAACATTCTCACTGACATAAAAATACCATCCAAGCCAGGTGTGGTGGCGCACGCCTTTAATCCCAGCATTCGGGAGGCAAAGGTACGAGGATCGTCATAAGTTTGAGGCCACCCTGAGAATACATAGTGAATTCCAGATCAGCCTGGGCTAGAGTGAGACCCTACCTTGAAAAATCGAAAAATGAAAAAAACAACAAAAAAAATACCATCCATTTGAATGGTTCTTTGGTACTTTTCAAGCATGTTTTAAAATAATTTAATAATAATATCCCTGCTATTTTTTCATAGTGCATATATTTTGAAATCGTGGTGTACTTTTTATTACCAGTGAACAAAAATGTAATTCATTTTTTTAATGTTTCAGTTTTTTTATATTGAGCAAACTTTGAATTTTTAGATAATTCTAATAGACTGCATTTGAACCTTTCTGCTTCCCTTGTTGATAATCATGTTTTATGAAAATGAGTTCTATTAGCTTTTCTTTTCCAATTTGAAAGCTTGTATTATTGTCTTTTATACAGCAAAGATGTTAATTTAGAATTTCAGCAGTAGTTTGATGAGAAATATTAGTTGTCATACTTCCAATATAACTTTTTTGTTTATTTTTATTTATTTTATTAGCAACAGACAGAGAAAGGCGGAGGAGAGAGAGAGAGAGAGAGAGAGAGAGAGAGAGAGCACACCGGGGCTTCCAACCATTGCAAATGAACACCAGATGCATATGCCTCCTTGTGCATCTGGCTTATGTGGGTACTGGGGAATTGAGCCTCGAACCAGGGTCCTTAGGCTTCTCAGGCAAGTGCTTAACCCCTAAGCCATCTCTCCAGCCCTCCAATATAACTTCTAATGACTGCTAGACACATGGTCGTGAGGGCATATATTAATGGTTAACTTGACAGAACTTACCCTCCTTGACAGACGATAAGGGATTATATTGATTAGATAGATTGAGGTGGGAAGTCTGGCAGGGTTCCTGGACTGTGTAAAGAAAGAGGAGAATTCCCATTTGAAGGCCATTGGTCTTCATTTTCTCCCCACTCTGGTGGCAGTGTGACCTAGGGCTGCTGCCATGGCTTTCCTGCTATAATGGAATGTAACTTGGAACTGGGAGCTGGAATCACTCCCTCCTTCCTTAAACTGATTTTTGTCAGGCATTTCTTTCTTTCTTTTCTTTTCTTTTTTCTTTCTTTCTTTCTTTTCTTTTTTTTTTTTTTTTTTTTTTTTTTTTCTCGGCAACAACAAGCTGACTTACACTCTTCTGATGAAGCCCAAACTTTGTTCGGTCCCGTTTAGAAGTTGCCATTTAGGAGATCAGAAGTAACCTGCACAGGAACCCTGACCTAAACTAATAACACAAAGCTCTGCTGTTCACTCCGCTTGCTGAGTTTATGATATTAGGGACCAATAAAAATAACATTTTTTCTTAGTGAATTTAGGAAGTTTCTCACCTTGCAGATGTTTATTTTATCTGAACTGTTGAATTTAAAGACTTGTGATTGTGCACATCATTTTGCCTAACCCTGTTTCTGATGTCTAAAGAATCATTAGTCATATACTCACTTTTATTACAAAAAACACTGGGTGGATTTATTAGTTGGCATTTTGGGTTGCTCTATGGAGCTGTCTCTATGGACATGCCATATTTGGATTATCATCTATTCATAATAATTTTTGTCTTCTAGAGTTGAATATCTCCAAGTTGTTTTTCATTAAGACAAATTTGAATACTGATGGTCTTCTGTGATTCCGTATGAATATTTGAGCTTTTTTTTTCTATTTTGATGAAAATGCCATTGAGATTCTGATAAGGATTTATTATATCTATGAATCACTTAGTAGTTTGAGCCTTGAATATCCCATATCTTCAGAAATAAGAACACAGTGAAATTCTATTGTTTTGTGGCTTGTTATATTCCTTTTGTTAATGTTTTGTAATTTTCTTTTTTTATCTCCTTAGTTAGTTTCTTCTTAGGCACAGTAATTTACTATTTTTAGTATAATTAAAATGTAACTCCAATCCTATTTTCTTTTGTAGTAATTCATTATTAATGTGTACAAATATAGTGAATATGTGTGTGTGTGTGTGTGTGTGTGTGTGTGTGTGTGTGTGCAATTAATTCCTGACCCATTATTGCATTTACTTATTAATTCTAATAGACTTTAATTTCTTGGATACTTTAAATTTTTCTATACTTGAGGACATGTTTTATGAACTCTGGAAAAATTTTAGTTCTACATTTCTTTTTATTACTAATTTTATTTCTATTTTTTCTAATATTTTCTAATTTTGTTACTAATTTATTACTAATTTTTATTACTAATTGATGTGACCAGGACAAAGAGTTCTTCTTCATATCCCATTAAATATGGATTTATACTTTCATTTTTTTAAATTTATGGCCTTATAATATTAGGATCTTTCCTTTCTATGTCTTCCTTATTTTACTAAAAATCATGTCCTCCATGTTGTGACAAATGAAAATGTTTTCTTGTTTTATAACACTGAAAAGTATTCTATTGTGTACACTGACCGTTTTATTTATCATCATTGATGGACTTACAATTCAATTTAATATCTTCATTATTTTGAATGCTTTTTGATGGGTTTTGGAAACATTCACAAAAACTAGATAGTAAGTTCTAGTTTTGAATGTTTTGATGGGTTTTCATTTAAAAACTAGATATTTAGATTTGAGAAGCACAAAAGATGCCAGACAAGTTAAAATGAATTCACATTAACATACATTATACTCAAACTGCCAAATATCAAATCAAATAAAAATTTGAAAGCAATAATGGATATCAATGTGTGCAATTTTCAGCTTACATTACTTTGAACAATTTTTTCAGGTCAATATTTTGTCTTTCTGAATCAAGGGAGTATATGTTGGTTATCTGAAGTTCTCATACACTTTCCTACTTTTTTTTTTACTTTATTTTATTTTATTTTATATTTATTTATTTTTTGAGGGAGAGACAGAAGGAAACAGAGAGAGAGGAAGAGGCAGAGGGAGAGAGAATGGGTGCGCCAGGGCCATTTCAGCTGCTGTGAACAAACTCCAGATGTGTGCGCCCCCTTGTGGGCAAGTATGGCATTGCACATTTGCATTACTTTTGCATCTGGCTAAAAGGAGATTGAATGAGCGTTCTTAGGCTTGGCAGGTAGCCTTAACTTCTAAGCCATCTCTCCAGCCCTGTTATTTTATTTTTTATAAATATTTTATTTGCAAGCAGAGAAAGAGGGAGAGAGAGAAAATGGATGCACCAGGGCCTCTAACTGCTACAAATGAACTCCAGATGTATGCAACACTTTAGAGTCTCTGGCTTTACATGGGTCTTGGAGAATCAAACTCTGGTGATTAGGTTTTGAAGGCAGACACCTTAACTCCTGAGCCATCTTGCCAGCTCTTCTTCATTTTTTAATTCTTTCTTTTTATTTTTATCTTTTCCCTGTTCTTTTTCTTTCTCTTCTCTGACTGAATTATTTCCTATAACCAGTCTTCAAGTTCACTGATTCGTTCTTCCACCTGATCTAGTCTGCTGCTGAAACCCTGTAATAAATACCCCAGTGCACACTCACATTTGGGTCCATACATATAGAAACATGTTCATACATGCATACACACTGAGTGAAACACACACACATGCAAGAACAAAAAGATGCTAGGGTAAACAGAGCAATATAAATTCAATCAATTTTGTGAAGACTGTAAAGATAGTACAAAAGATAGTTATATGTTATTATTAATTATTATTCCTTGACTTTGTAATATGCATTGAAAATAATTTAATGTAATAGTAACATTTTAAATTCTCTTTTAAAACATAATATTGTGACTCCAAATTCTTGTGCTATCATAAAATTATATTTTGACTATTAGAAAATATTTGCTATTATTAAAATTATGATTTTTTTTTTTTTTTTTGGTTTTTCAAGGTAGGGTCTCAGCCTAGCTCAGGCTGACCTGGGATTCACTATGTAGTCTCAGGGTGGCCTCAAACTCACAGTGATCCTCCTACCTCTGCCTCCCGAGTGCTGGGATTAAAGGCCATGTACCACCATGCCAGGTTAAAATTACTCTTTTATTTTCATAAAGCTTATATCTAAGAAGTACTATTCTACTGCAAGTTTATATTATTTTATATGGATAATAACTTTTGATTACTTAAAACTACATTATAAAAGGGCTGGAGAGATGACTTAGTGGTTAAAGTGCTTGCCTGAGAAGCCTAAGGATCCTAGTTTAATTCCCCAGTACACATGTAAGGCAAATGAATATGGCGGCACATATGTTTGGAGCTCATTTGTAGTGGCTAAATGCCCTGACACACCAATTCTCTCTCTCTTTCTTTCTCTCTCTCTCTGCCTCTTTCTCTCTCAAAAATAAATAAATAAAATATTTTAAATGGTCTCAAAGAAATTAAAATTTACATCGAGGGTTATATTGCTTAGGATCATGGAAGGGTTATCTTTTAAGAAGGGTTCTGGAGGGGGTTTGATGAAGAAGCCTAGCTCCAGAAAGAAGTGAGAAGTGAGGACAAGCAAAATCTATCAACAAGACAAGTATAGACAGCTGACTCCCTGGCAGGAGATGAACCACCCATAGCACAGCAGCTAGGACAGAGGTGAAAACACAGAGAAATTGGTGAAATAAGCAAGAGTGCTGCCTCATGGGCTGGAGAGATGGTTTAGCGGTTAAGGTGTTTGCCTGCAAAGCCAAAGGATCCTGGTTTAACTCTCCAGGCCCATGTAAGCCAGATGCACAAGGGAGCCCATGCATCTGGAGTTCGTTTGCAGTGGTTGGAGGCCCTGGTGCTCCCATTCTCTCTCTCTCTCTCTCTCTCTCTCTCTCTCTCACACACACACACACACACACACACACACACACACACACACTCTCCCTCTTTCTCTCTCTCAAACAAATTAATAAACAAAATATATTAAAGAATGCTGCTTCCACAGTAAACCTGCAAAGCTGTGCCGGGGTGATGGAGACAGACACTGAGAATACTCAAAAGATACCAAAGCAGAAATTCAGAAGCTCAACATTAAAATAGACTTTAAACGCACCCACCACGGCTCAGGGAACCTTGAAGAAGAGGGGTTGGAAAGAATGTAAGAGCCATGGGTGGGAGAGAATATCCAGAAGCATTGCCCCCCTCCACAATGACTGACAGATGATGTCACAGCTCATAACCCGAAACGTCATGGGGAATGCAAGCAACCCCACTAAGGAGAGCTCCCAGTGGTGTGGGGGCAGGGAGGAGGTAAATGATGGTACCAACACACGATGTATCCATAAGATGGTTCTAACTAAAAAAACAAACAAATAAAAAAAAAGTATTAGTGAGTTAGACAGTCTGATGCTTTCAAGGGTTCTTCCTAGCTTTCCCCTCCAGTACCATGTCTGGCCAACCCTATCTGTCCATGTCTCTCTGGCATCTCCTAAGGGGCCACTAACATAAAGGCCACAAAATTCCAGCCTGGATTCAGTTTAGTGCACCTATGGGCTAGAAAAAGCAGTTAGTTGAAGAAGTCATATATTACATATTGCTCTATGACACGAGAACAACATTTATTTTGTTTTCAGTAGCTTAAGAACAGTAATTCTTATATCCTAGGCATATTCAAACTATGGCTTCTCAGAATAAATTTGGCAATGCTCATTCAGTGAGTGACACACAGTTTGTGATTGGTTTTGAGATAGGCAATAAATCTGAGAACTGTCAGCAGAAAGTACCTGAGCTACAGAGTGGAAAACATTTCTCTCTAGTCCTTTACAGAAGATATTTTCCAAGCCCTTTTATAGTCGGTGTTGTCTATGTGTTGTTTTTTTTTTCTTTGTCAGCTGTGAAACTAGATTACTAATCCATTTATTACATCTGCTAGAAGCAAATGCATTTCATTATTTATCAGAAAAGTCATTGGCTATATTAACTCTTAACAGATACTGTCAATGAATGCTCACAATACTAAAAAGAAATTTAAAAAGCATATGTATATTATAGTATCTATATTTAATCTGTACCAATGCAGAGAATTACCTCAGAAATTATTCCTCACATCTTGTGTTATAGTGCTTTCTTTTTGTCAATATTTTACACTATAGACAAATTGTTAATATGAAAAATAGTTTTTGATTTGTATTTACTTGAAATTCATTCTGCTTTTTTATAATAGAACACCAATTACAATGTTATTTTACTAGATCTAATCCAATACAGCATGATTTAAGTTTTTAAATTCAGAACAAATAACATCCATAAAACTGATTTATGAAATTTTTTGTTTGAAAAATTTAAAGTAAGATCATTAAAATCTACACTGCTACTAAGAAGCCTTAATACTGGGAAAGTATTCCTAGTTTTGTAAATCTCTATATATTCTTTCAGTCTAGTTGGACATGTATATTAAATTTGTAGAACTCAGAATGTTCTAAGAGTAATTTCCTCTGAATGATTTATTTCTGTATTTTTAATTAGCTGTCTGTGTTTATCTCCCTACATTCTTCCAGTTTGCTGAAAGCCCCGAGATTCATTTTGTTTGCTATGTGTAAGCATATGCTCTAAGTATACACTTTATTAAAACAAGTTAACCTTCTGTACTATATCTTGATTTTGTACTTCAAACATTAGATGTTCCAAAGACTTTTTACACAAAGTAGTTTATCAAAAATATAATTATAGGGTGTTTCAAATACTAATTAAATGTTAAGAAATATTGAGGTGAATGTATAGTCATAAGCAGTAGCTTACACTAAAAAAAACTGTTAAGGTCATTACCTCAGACCTCGAAGCACCAAAACAGTAAATCATTTACTGGTAGCATGTGTGAGGATGCATATTGCTGCCTATAATTTCTTTAATAAGGTTTTTATATAAATAGAGAAGTGACATGATTGGATTTTCTGTTTAATAAAATCACTCTGGGGGCTGCAGAGATGGATTAGTGGCTGAGGTGCTTGCCTGCGAAGGTTAAGGACCCAAGTTTGATTCTGCAGAACCCACATAAGCCAGATGTACATGGTAGCACATGCTATTGGAGTTTGTAGTGGGTAGAGTCCCTGGCATGCTTTCTCTCTCTCTCTTTCATAAATAAATTAAATAAATATAAATATTTTCTTTTCTTTGAGAGAGAGAGAGGAAGAGGCAGAGAGAGAATGGGCATGCCAGGGCCTTTGCAGCCACTGTGAACGAACTCCAGACACATGCACCCCCTTGTGCAATTCTCCACAGGGGACAACTAAAAAGACTTAAACAGTTGATGTTTCATCTACCTCTTTTGCTTGACACTTAGTCCCCAAGTATGAATCATACCCTCTCCAGTAGACTTTACACTTGTGATGGATAGCTTAGAATAGCATGCACCCTCTATCCTGGCATAATAACTTATTGTAGCTCTTTTCCTTCTCATAACATATGTCAATTGGGACGCTGTCATTGGATTATCTATTCATGATGGGTAATTCTTTAACATTTTCTTCATATATTGTGATTAGTCTTTTTCCTAGAACAAGACCATCCTCGTATGTTGCAGACATTTCATTTCAGCCAAATCTTTGACTAAAATATTAGCTCCTTTTTTATCTTGAAAGTCATAAAGGCTTGTGAATAGTTTATATATGAATTTATGATTTAAAGCAGATACTTGGCATGAAAATGCAGAATTTATCTGTGGATTTTACAGTGCTAATTGGCAGGTGCTGCATCTCATAAAATGTTCAGAGTCCATGCAAATGATATGAGCACCAGATGGGACTAGTCCAACAAGAAATCTCAAAAGCCTTTCCCTTCTGTCTCCTTAGAAAATTAGCCTAAATATTTCCTTTGGAATATTCTTTATGGTGAAGAAAAAAATATGTATTGAAAAAGAATATTGCAAAACTAAACAAAGAAATATTTACCATGGTCAAATCCCCAAGAAATGTACACTCATTTGACGTTGCAACATCATGTCATCTAAAGCAATAACAATGGTAGGCATGTTGTAATTTTTATATATGTTTGTACAGTATTAATTCACTACATGAGCATAATATAGAAAGCTATTCTGATGGCTTATTTTGATTCAAACTCAACTGGATGTAAATTGTCCAGGAGATTAGAGAAGCACACCCCTGGGTTTGCCTATTAAGGTGCCTCTGGCATATCAAATGGATCTTGAGGGCTCGACCTAATGAATTAGAGTTTCATGAAAAGTCAAGGGTGGGGCCTAGGAAATACTTCCCTGTCGGTGTTGCTTGAGAGCTCAGGCATTCCTTATCCTTTTCCTGAATTTCTTTTTCTCTGTTTACTGGCAATCATGACGTGAACTGCTTTGCTTTGAGACTCCTTCCCCACTGTGATGGGCTGGCACCTCTAATACAAGAGCCAAATCGATCTGTCCTTCTTTATTTATTCTCACAGGCAGTTTGGTCAAAGTAACAAATGAAATGAACCTATGAATGTATATGAAACCACTGCAGTATAAACCATTTCTTCTATGGTGCTTTTCATCCATCTACTTAAAGCACAAATATTTTAACTTATTTATAGGTGTCCCTATTGCAATGATCTTTTGTCGTGATTGCTGGATGATAAGCAGTTCCTATGCACATTGTCCTATTAATTCAGGGAGCTTTAGCTCTTACCACATGAGTTTACATTTATCAATATACTCTAAATCCTCAGGTTATTAGTTTGCAGAAATATGAACATTGTTTCACTGCCTTTTTTTGTGTATGTGTGTTTTGTGTGTGTGTGTGTGTGTGTGTGTGTGTGTGTGTGATGTGTGGCATATGCACATATATGTGCTCCTGGAAGCGAGGGGAAAATGTTGAACACATTCTTAGCACTCATCTAAATATTGTTTTTTGTTCCTTACGATAGCTTCTCTCCCTCAACCCTGAGCTGCTGTTGATCAGTTTGTCCCCAGAGATTCTGTAGGTTAGACCACTTACACACCCATGCAAGAAAGATGTTGCAGAAGTATGTGGCCACACTGGGCTTTTTATAAGTAGGTTGTGGGGAATGGGACTTGGTTTGATCTTGCCCTAGAGGCCTTTATGCCCGACTGGCAAGCACTCTTAACCACGGAGAGATCTCCACAGCCCTTCATTACTTTGTCTCTCAGATACTAAGGGCCAAAGATTTCATAGCAATATGATAATTAAACTTTATGTCTTACTATCTTCTTTAGGCAGCTCTATAGCACAATTTATGTTTTAGAGGAGCTTTAGTTTCATAGTAAAAATCAGTAGACGAAATGGAGATTTCTTCTATGTCTACACTTACTGGGGTGGCATACTATTTACAATTCATGAATCTACACAGGCCTGGTCATCATAAGCTATAGTTTTTTAGTTTTTGTTTGTTTGTTTGTTTGTTTTGTTTTGTTTTGTTTTGTTTTGTTTTTTACCTAAAATTCCATTGCATGTTCACCCTGCTCTTTGTATACAGCAATTGGAATTTTTAAAGTATCCATGGATGTGCTGGAGAGATGGCCTAACAACTCAGATTTTGATTCCCAAGTATCCATTCATGTATTCATTTATTTCCAAAGAGATAGATATATAGAGAGAAGCCAGATGTATGAAGTGGTACCTCCATCTAGAGTTTGTTTGCAGTGGCCAGAAGTCCTGGTGTCCCCATTCTTCCTCCCTCCCTCCCTCCCTCCCTCCCTCCCTTCCTTCCTTCCTTCCTTCCTTCCTTCCTTCCTTCCTTTCTTTCCTTTTCTTTCTTCTTTCTTTCTTTCTTTCTTTCTTTCTTTCTTTCTTTCTTTCTTTCTTCTCTCTCTCCTCTATCTATCTATCTATATCTATATATATAGATAGATATGGAAATAAATGAATAAATACTTCAATAAAAACTAAACTATACATGTTTTTTTTCCATATCATCATTTCATGGGAATTTTACACTATATAGCTTTTCCAGTTGACCCCATTATGGAGCATGTACTTATCATTTTTCCACATGTCTATTGCCTAGTCCTGACATTTCTTTCCAGTGCTACATAATACTGCATTGATTGGATGTTATTATGTACAAATTCTCTATTTTCTATGTTACATTTGTAACTATGATCCATATTCAGTTAATTTTTTGTGAATGGCATATGTTCTTTCTCTATAATTTATTTTTTACAAATGAATATATAGTTGTTCCATCATATATCAGACTATCTCTGAGTCATCTGTATAGGGTTACCCCATTATCAAAAGTTAAATATATTTATATCAACCTATTTTTGTGATCTATGTTCTTTCCTTTGATCTGTATGTCACAAGGGCTTCTGCCTTAATATTGATAGCCTTCAACTAAGTCTTGAAATCTGGTTATATCAGCCTTCTAAATGTACTCTTCTTCCTTCCTATCATCTTGCCTATGTGAGGTTTTCTGACCCTCACTATAAACTTTAAGATTAATTTCTTGATATCGCATGGCATCAATTTCTTTGAGGACAAAGCACCAAACAGAAGCAGCTAATATAAGCAAGGAAAGAGCTTGTTTTATTAGCTTTAAAGTGATTTGTTCTAGAGTTTTAGAAATGTACTGCATAGTTGAGGAGATAGCTCAGATATTAAGGGCACTTGATTGCAAAGCCTGTTGACCTGCGTTCAAGTCCCCAGTAACCATGTAAAGTCAAATGCACAAAGGTAAACATTCATTTGGAGTTCATTTGCAGTGGCAGGAGGCCCTGGCCTGCCCATTATATCTCTCTCTTAATAACAAACTAACTAACTAAATAAAATATACAGTGCCTAATTGTTGTTTGTGGTCTGTGCACTGATCAATCAACTGGAATGACTTACTCCTATAGAAATACAATTTCACAATGTTCTCCAGCTTCCGGTAACTATCATTATCCTTCAACTTCTATAAGAGCAACATTTTGAGAATGTGCCTATAAGTGAGGTGATGAGATATTACCTCCAATGCCTAGTTTAATTCCCTCAATGTACAGAAATCCACTTACAGCATATTTCTTCAAATGATAGTGCTTAATCCTGTTAGTGGTATAATGGTAATAAGTTAGGTTTGTGTATCACATTTTCTTTATCTGTCAGCTGATGGAAACTTAGGGTGTATCTATAAGGAGGCATTGTGAATAGTGGTACAGAAAACGTGGGAGTGAAGATACCCCTTCAACATGCTGATTTGGTTGAAACTGGGTCTCAGTGTTGCCCAGGTGGTCCTAGAACTTCCTCCATGTCTCCAGTTGGCATAAGATTCACAATTTCTCTGCCTTAGCTGCCCTCCCAAGTGCTTTGATTACAGATATGTTCCCCCACAGTGGGTTTGTAATTCATAGTGCTATATAACTAGCTGTGGGATTCTTTGATCACACAGTAGTTATGTATTGGATCATGTGAAGAATCTCCATCCTGTTTCCAATGGGCGAATGGGGTTTGGTGTCTGCCATAATCACGTGATATGCTCGGTTAGTATCACCTCAGATGATTCTTATCTATTATCTTTCAACTTCCACTATAGCTTGAACCACATTAGCCTTTCAAAATGTCTCAGTTCCCTTATATATTTTTGTCCTGTTTTATTTTATATTCATTATTCTTCACATATTATTTTGATCATTTTGTACTGCCAAAGCTTCAAGACTACAGGGTGGTGGTAGTTCTGTGATCTCACAGCTCTGATGGGATCAAGAGTCATTGATTTTCAGTCAATTTAGCTTTATTCTTACTTTCAAGATGATAATTACAGCTTCCAAGCTTTTACATGTCAGAGCTAATATTCATTCTCTCACATGTCCGATAATTAATTTGGACTGATTTTGATGGAATGACCTTGGTTCATAGTCTAGCAAGTGTACATGTTGTACTCCCGACCCTAGCGGCTTATGTTATTCTAGGAAGGATACATGCTGAGTACAATTATCTCTCCCTCCACTGGGAAGTCCTTGGACCATTATATTGCTAGACTTTTCTTTTTTTCAAATTAGTTATGCATATAAGGTATATATAGTCATGATGGTACCATGGTTAGCCTTCTCCCTGTCCTCCCCCATGGGTAACGTGGACTCTTCTTTTTGCTTGCACTCATCCCTATTAATGGAAGGTAGGCCTGTGGCAGGAGCTAGGGTTTATAGCAGACAAATAGAGTCTATGAAATTTCCTTTCTTTTGAATTTTATCTTTATTAAAAGTTGTTTTGTATGAATGTGTGTGTGTGTATTATTTACTGAGACAGGAAACCAGAGGTTAATGAATCATTCTACTAGATAAACTAGCCAGCTCGTCCTGGGGATCTGTCTCCTTCCATTCCACAAGTTATAGGACTATGTGTGTGCTTGTCACCTGTATGGCATGCACATGGGTTCTGAGGACACAAACTCAGATCTTCAAGCATGTGCAGCACTTTACCAAGTAAGCTGTTTCCCCAGCCCTTCTTTTGTGTTTTTAAACACGTTATTACTAAAATTGTGTCTTGTGGATATCAAATGATCCTTGAATGATGGGATTCATTTGTAAAACACTGTTTTCCTATAGATTATCTTAATACATATTGTCTTTGAAGAGTACTTAGGAGTATAAAGTTATATATTTTGTAATTATTTATATAAGTATATGCATGTTCCTATTTTATATTTGAAGAAGTAATTGACTTTAACTTATTGCAGTGGCTTAAGTGAATTTCCTCCTAGAGGTTCACATCTCTTAAATGCTTGGTCTCCTGCTAGAGTCGTTTTGGGAAAGTTAAGCCTTTGGGCGGTGGAGCCCTGCTAGAGGAGGTAAGCTATTAGGTGCTGAATTGGTGTAATACTGCCCAGCTCTGTGCCCAGACCTCTGACTGCTTCCTTCCTTCTACTATGAATGTGATGCCTGGCAGCTTATCAGCTCTTGCCATACTCTCCCTGTCATGAAGAAACTTCCATATGAGACTTTAAGCCAAATAAAACTCTTCCTTCTATAAGCTGTTTGTGGTTATGTGCTTTGTCTTTGCAACTAGAAAGTAACTGTCATACTGACAGACAAAAAAGCGAAATTATGAAGTTTCAACCTAGCAATATGTTTATATTCCTTATTTATCCCTTTGTTTGTTCCTGAACCTACATGACAGCTATTTTCCCCTAGTTATAACAACACAGTTTGCTAGAGCAAATAACTCAATGTCATAAATTTCAATAAAAATTGGAAAGTTCTGCTAGCAGACATTTATCCTATCTACAAAGAGTTTTACTTATTAGTTCTGTCAACACTGATACAATCTGTTATCTCCCAACAGTTATTAAACTTGAGTTGACTTCATAAACAATTAAGAGGTGAAGAGTACCTTTCCTAAAAGAGAATTTGTATTGAAATACAAACTTTTGTCAAATTAGTAATCATATTGAGCAATGCTATCTTATATGACTGTGGAAAAGATAATAATATTTGGGAGAATCTTCAACTTTATAAAAATATGTAAAATTAAATGGAAATAACAGTACATTGACTCTTGGTAAGCTCTCTAAATAGATTATATAGTACAAATAACAACCAAAGTGTCGATTTCAACTTTGTTCCTCTAAAATAACTGCTCTTCATTATTTCCAGAAATGTAAAAACTGGAGCTTGTAGCACTTATTTGTTCTAGCCACAATGTCCAAATTTCTGACAAGAAGGATTTTAAGGGAAAAGATTTGTTTTAGATCATGGTTTGATGGTACAATCCACGATGTGGGGGAAAGACATGGCAACAGGGGCCCCTGTCAGCTGAGACAGTGACATCATGAGGCTGTTCGTTACATAGACTGGAGGTTAGGACGCAGAGTAAGGGCAGGAAGTAAAGAAACTGGGAAGAAAGTAGAATACTGTAAATAGAATTACTTTTAGAAAAGCCAATTGTACATGCTGAGAATAAAGTTCAGAATGACTAAAAACAAGATTAAAATATTCCTGGACAAATTTACCAAATAAACACATAGTATGAATAATTATAAGAAATCAAATATAGTTATTTTATAAAATGCATAGGGGCTATACAATTACAGATAAATTGCATTATTAGTAACTTGCCAAAAATGAACTGAAATATACAATACATGTGAGATGAAAATATAAGTGAAAACATTTAAAAAGTACTTACTAGAGAAGACTAAATAGAGAATATTCCCACATTCATATGCAATTGGAAGTCATTGTTCACAATAAAACCAGTGATATTTTATTAGTATGTTTATAGAAAAAAATGTTTAAATTCATTGAAATGAATCTAGAGGAGTGTGTGCCACTAGACAACATATTTGGCTACAACATTTTAAAAATAACATATTTTTAAATATCTTTTCAATATCTTTAAATATCTTATGTTTAAAAAAACATATGAAGTGTTTGGAATATGGATAGTATTCATAATAAACCATAAAATTATAGATCATAATTTCACATGATAGAAGATAATATATGAGATAAAATCAAGAAGCATATGTAAAAGAACACAACAGAGAAAGACAATTGAGAGTAGAATAAATACAATCGTAGAAAAACTGATGAAGTCTGTACAATATGAATCACAAGAGAAGCCTCTGTCTTTAGGCAGAGCTTAATTAGGAAAAGTGCTAATTATTGAAACTATGAACAGCTGGAGTTTGTTACTATTAGTGAATATATAACATATATTATGGAACATATGCTAAATTGGAAACATATATTTTTCAAGTCAAATGGTAAATAGTAACATTCCAGGCTAACAAATTGAAATACCCTAAAAAATAAGAGTTAGTTGTATGATAAACATATTGAACTCATTTTTTGCAAAGGATAAACTGAAAAAAATCATATTCATACCCTCATTTACCTATTTTCAATGGATACCTGCCTAAAATATAACAAAATTAAAAATCATATTTTTTTACATATTTAACACAAAATATAAAGTGAGCTTAGATTGGATCAGTTCTATAAAATATGAGAAAATGGAAGAAAACATTACACTTGGAGATATTAAATAGCACCCTGTTGCTGGATGGATGTGAAAGAATTACTAATTTTTAGTCATGATCTAAGCAAAATGAGGGAGGAAAAGGCATATTCTTTCTCAATTTTGAGCTTTGGCCAAAAATGCTTATCAAAATAATAGATTTAAAATAAGTTACAATATACAAAGATAGAGAATATCAAATTATGCACCTTAAAATGCTCAATTTTAATATTTATTGAGATTAACTTGGTTATGGATTTCATTTGCATTGTGAAATAAATTAACCAAGCAGTTTTCTGAAAGAAAATATTTAACTAGGAACATTGTCCTCTCTTGGCAAGATTATTTCAGAACCTGTGTTTATTCACAATTATCTTAGAATATTATCCCATAATATCTATATTTGGTTTATTTCTTCACAAACATGAATGTGAATATTAAAGTTTCCTTATAATGTTGCACAGAATAAATTCATTTTAAAAATGGAACACATCTAGTATATTTATATGCTTTAAGGTTGAAGATAGATATGATCACCTACTTTTCTTGCTCTCTTTCAATTATCAAACTAATAAAATAACATTTTATAATAGAATTCATAGATTAAATAATCTGTGTGTTTGTGATTTGATAAGGTTCACATAGCTCTTAAGGAGAACTATATTATTTATATTTAGTTTTCTTAATTCTAATTAACTAATGTTACAAAATGAGGAAATTTCAATACCTAAATTAATCCTTCAGTTATAATCTTAGGTGGATGTTATTATATTTTAAATTGTATTCAGTATCATATAGGGAAATATTTGTCATATTTGAATATTTTTATTACTTTCTTTTTTACTCTTTGGGGAAACTATGTTTTGCTGACTTATGACAAAGGTCCTAAAAATCTACAATGAGGGAGGAACTGGAACTGGATACTCATATGCTGAAGACTGACACTTGAACTCTGTCTCTCACCATGGAAAAAAACAGTCAACTCAAAATGGAAAATCTGAAACTGTTAAACTATATATATATATGAAACCCTTTAAGGAAATGCTCCAGGCAATGCTAAGCCTGGCAGAATAGCAGTACAATCACATAGTTTAAGTAGTGGCTTAATTTTACTCTCCTCAGAAAAAAATAGTATTTTATTATGTAAAGATATAATATTTAAAAACTGGATAAAGAAATTAATTAGGAGCAGGGCATAGTGGTGCATGCCTTTGATCCCAGAACTCAGGAGACTGAGGTAGGAGGATTGCCTTGAGTTCCATGCCAGCCTGGGGCTAAAGAGTATGTCTCAGATTAATCTGGGCTAGAGAGAGATTCTACCTTGTTTTTTAACAGAGTAAAATTAATTAATTTTAGAATAAAAATGCAAAGATATAATTTTTAGATGGCCTGATAAACTTAAAGTAATATAATATTATGCAATTGTCTCATGTTATAAACACATCTAATGAAGGATTTTAAGATTAATATTGCACCAAATAGTCTAGGTGGGTATTACAACATTTCCAACTAAATACGTGAGTGGAATTTTGACCTTAAAGCAAGCGTTTACATAAAAATGCTGTCAGGGCTGGAGAGATGGCTTAGCAGTTAAGGCATTTGCCTGCAAAGCCAAAAGATCTCGGTTCGACTCTCCAGGCCCCACGTAAGCCAGATGCACAAGGTGGCACATGCATCTGGAGTTCGTTTGCAGTGGCTGGAGGTCCTAGCATACCCATTATCTCCCTCTTTCTCTTTCTCTCTCTTTCTTCCTGCCTCTTTCTCTCAAATAAAAATAAATAAAAAAATATTTTAAAAAATGCTTCCAGTTAAGAATATGAAATGTTATATGACTATAACAAGTTGTGATTGATATTATCAAATTGTCTACCATAATTTCAGCAGCTGTTTTGAAGATTAATTTACAGTATTTTATTTGTAATTTACATTATTCCAATCCCCTTACAGAATTCCATCATTTCTTATATATTACAAGTGCAATATCAAATGTTAGTTGCTATGTATTGTTCTTAAGACACATTTACTATTGTAATTTTGAATTCTGTTCCTTTTAGAATATATCATTATGTATTACTATGTACTTCTTGTTATAAATAGCTCTAGGTTGTTATGGATCATACCTGTCAATTAATACCTTTTTCATAATGGTGTTGTATTGTGAACATACATTATTGCACAAGATAAATATGTACATTTTCTCCATTCAATTATTAATCATAGAATTGATATAAAATTTTGCTTTATTAAGAAAATACAAATAGTGTAAGTGTACTATTTTCCATTCCCTATTATGTAAATATAAGACACAGAGAACTTTAAAGGCTGAGTTCTAATTTCCGGACATTTACTTAAGAATGAATAAAGCCCATATCTAAAATCAAATAAATTACTGTAATAAATTACTGAAGCTTCTGATAAAATTTTATATATTGTTATTAGGCAAGAAATAATTCTTCAAATGCAAATTTGGTTTTGCAGAAGTCAAATAAAAATGATATATTTTGTGAGCGACCACATGCATCTTATTTATGATAGAAGAATATTTGGATAATTAAAACAGAAATGAAAGAAAGGTCACTGAAACTAAAAGACAATTAAATATGCGATATCATCATCATACCACTATAACACTTTTAATAACTTTCAGTTGTCCTAAGAATATAGTCTACTGCTGCTCTCACAATGATAACCCACAACCCTATGGGGTATATGAGCAACCCCACTGAGGAGGGTCCCCAACAGAATGGGTGCAGGGATGAGGGAAAAGATGGTACCAACACATGATGTATCTGTCCTAAGTATGTCCTTAGTTAAAAAAAAAAAAAAAAAAAAAAAAAAAAGAATAAAATCAACGATGTTCCTGCATCTGCCCACAGCTCAATTTTTTCCACATTTTCTGTCCTATATATTATCCAATTTCTCTAATATATAGCTATGTTCAAAAGCCATCCATTATAGTATTATATCCATGAGAAATGATATTTTTAGTGGTAGCTAAATCTGTTCAGAGTAAAGGTTTCATTAGTCTTATGTTTCCAGTGTGGGGGAAAAAAAGAGGGAAAAATGCTGAGAGGATTGAATTCAGGTCAAGAAAAACAACTTAAACATATGCAACTCACAAGTAGAGTAAAAGAAAAAAATTAAAAACTGTGGGTAAAAAATATTGCATGGGATGAAAAATGTTCCAGAAGCTCAACAAATTAGAGTTAATAAACTCAGGAATTCACACATATATGTTCATGTACAATACCAAACTCATACACTACTTCTACAAAATTGTAAGACAAGAACTCCATCTTATTTTGTAACATGAGTTAGCCTACTATCTAAACTCATAAGGACCACAAAGGTAAAGAAGATTAACCATATTAAAAATACTAACAAATTATGTCTAGTTGCATAAAATAAGTTTGAACATCTTTAAGAAATGAAGTTTATTGTAGGAGTGAAAAATTGGTTAAAATTTAATAGTTGGGACTAGAGAGAGTGCTCAGTGGTTAATGTGTTTGTCTGAAATGCCTAACCTGGGTTCAATTCCCCAGTACCCACATAAAGCCAGGAGCACAAAGTGGTGCACGTATCTGGAGTTTGTTTTCAGTGGCTAAGGCCCTGGCTCATCCGTTCTCTCTCCCTCTCTGTCCTTGAAAATAAATAAAATAAAATAAAATAAATATTTACTAGTATATGTACTTTCATTTTAAAATTTAAATAACATCTCCTATCCATGAAAAATTTTTACTGAAAACTTGTCAAGAATAATATTATCAAAACTTCTCTCTGTGTTATGTATATTAGATAGGAATACCTAATAAGGACAGGGATTTATCAAGCAGTTTGATATCTGACTTAAAAGTTATTTTATTTTGTTTTTTGTTTGTCTGTTTTTAGAGGTAGGGTTTCGCTCTAGCACAGGCTGATCTGGAATTCACTATGTAGTCTCACAGTGAACTCACAGTGATCCTCCTACCTCTGCCTTCCGGGTGCTGGGATTAAAGGTGTGCATCACCAGGCCCGGCACTTAAAAGTTACTTTAATAACACACGTTCATTTTGGGTTTGGGGGTTTAGTTAGGGTTAAAGTTTCAAAGAAAAATTTCATGGCAGTGGAGACATAGTGGCAGCAGAGGGATGCCAGGTCATCATATTGGTGGGCAATAAGAAAGGCCCAAAAGGAAGTAAAGGCTGGCTGCAATGCATTAAGGCTCTGCCTTCAGTAACCTTCTTCCTCCAGGAAAGCTCTACCTGCTATTGCTCCACGACTTTCTCAAACCCCAACATTATCTTGGGGTCCAGTGTTCAAAGGTATGCGGTTATGTGGGACACTGGGCGTTTGCACCAAATAATTGAATGTATTTTGCAGTTCTCGGTTCCAAAGTCATGTCCATTAGGTTGCACACAGGCAGGACTGTGAAGGCAGAAACTGGAGGTTGTTGCACAGTAAACTACAAAGATGATTTGGTTCACTTTTTCTCCTCATGGTCCAAGTCTCTGGGCCTCCTGTGATCCACACTCTTAAAACCTGCTGCTGCTGCTGCTGCTGCTGCTGCTGCTGCTGCTGCTGCTGCTGCTGCTGCTATCTGGAATGCTCTCCACAGGCTCAAGTCCCAAATGCACAGCATGCAGCTTGGAAAGTTTGAGTCGGGGCCTTGTTAGGACATACAGGTCAGTAGATGTGGGTCTGCGATGGTTGTATTACCCCTTTGTCCTCCTGATTTCCCTGCTTCATGGTCCACTGTAATGAAGGGCCATGCTCTTACAACCGTAGACTCTTCTAAGCCTTGCCCACTAAGAATGATTAACGGGAGTGCTTAAGAGACAGCTTAGTTGGCAAGTGTGCTTTCTAGACTAGCATGAGTGCCCGAGAGGATTTCAATCTCCAGATGCCATATAAAATAGCTAGACATAGCCAAGTGCATCTGTGACCCCAGTCCCATTGTGGAGCAGAGACTCGAAGATCTTTCACAGCCCCACAACCTCTGGAATTAGTACAAGAGGACCCCAGCTCCAAACAAGACCAGGTGGAAGAACAATGGAGCAGTTCACCCATGTTCCACTGCAACCTCTGCAGGCAAGCAACCTTCTTGGGAG
Organism: Orientallactaga sibirica; assembly: GCA_036365145.1. NCBI lineage: Eukaryota > Metazoa > Chordata > Mammalia > Rodentia > Dipodidae > Orientallactaga > Orientallactaga sibirica. The sequence goes on from JAEOAD010000025.1 coordinate 18,875,284, forward strand.
CATATAGGGGACAGATGTACACAACACACACACACACACACACACACACACACACACAGAGGCTCATACACACTCAGAGACAGACAGACAGACCGCGCACACAGGCTCATACACACAGATAGACACAGAGATACACATACACAGTCTTGTACACACATTCATTCACACATACACGTGGGCTCATACACACACACAGACAGACAGATACACACACACACACACACACACACACACACACATGGGCTCATACACACAGACAGACAGACACACAGATACACATACATAGTCTTGTACACACACACACACACTTACACATGGCTCATACACACACATAGAGACACACACACGGGCTCATACACACATAAAGACAGACACACACACACACACACACACATGCATGCGCACACACACAGAGGGTCCCACCAAAAACAAAAGAGAAAGAAAAATTCATCTGAAATTGGGAGCCAAATAAACTGTTTCTCTCTTAAATCTTATTGAGCTTTTTGTCACAGCAATGCAAATGTAGTGAACACAGATACTGATTCTTCAGTCAACAAACGCCCTGAGAGGTCCTAGTCACTTCATTGCTGTCTTCATCTATCCAGACAGGTGCTCAGTATAACGTGTGCCCCTGTGATCATTGTCATAGTCATCAGCATAGGGGTCATGAACATCCTTTCCAACATGAAGTTAAGATCATTTTCTCAAGCTTTGTGCCCATTATAAAATATCTCAATTCTGTCACAACTATTTACCATGTTAAAATAATTCTAATGCATAATTGAACAATGTGACAATGTGTCCATATTAATAACCTAAGAACCTCTATCTGCTTGTCATTTGTTTGAAAATTCAATGTACTTACAGCTTCTCTTGCCACTCAACTTCTTCTCTGTGGCTCTGTGTATCTGAAGCATGTGGTGCTTAAAAAGAATTATTCAAATACTTATACAGTGTCTCCTGGCGAGACTACTTTTTTTTTTTTCTCCTCAGACTTCTTTCAATTTGACTTTAGATGGAAATGGCTCACATAATTATGTGCCTTCTTTTATTTGCTGTTCTTCAAAGTAATAATTACAATCCCCCTTCTTCAGTACTTTCAATTAATCGTGTGTCACTGTGTTCGTTTACATCATCTTAGGAATCACAAAAGGCACCTTTCTCAATTATCAGTCCACATCCAATGATGTTCCTGAAGACACAAAGAACTGGCTGAAATGATAATTGAAAAACTATTTAAGAAGCTTGTTGGTAACTTTCTTAGCCACATGGTTTGTAGCATTTGCAATGATTTCATATTTACTAGTCATCTACACACCATGTGGATTTTTTAAGTACATAAAATACATGTGAACATCTGAAGTTGACATTATTTTTCCTGAGAGTTACTCCTTATCCTGGTGACCACTTGCACACACTAATTTCCAGTATCAAATACTTTGAAATAAAATCATCTCAAAAAAGAATATGTATTTCAAAGATGTTAAACTACTTTTAGGATCTGGAATATGTATAATAGGTATGGGAAGTGACATTTTGGCACTAGTAATAGTGATTTTACCAACCTATTAAGTCCCCCCTCCCTCCCTTTCTATTCCCTTTACATCCCCTTTCTAGCATATTGGCTTCTGCTACTGAGTTCTACTTTTACTCACATAGAAATCCAATCTTTTGCACCTAGGATCCACATATGAGAGAACATGTGATGTTTGGCTTTCTGGGTATTGTATATAGATAAGTAGAACAGATTAATGGGGGTGAAAAAGGCCTAAGTGAGGTCAGGGGAAGAGATCAAGTAAAGGAAAAGTGGAGGGAGGGCTAATCAAAATCTAAGAGGATATAAATAAGTCTTATGGAAACCTACTCTTCTGGACAATGGAACACTCAGAAGCCATAGATTGTTACTAGAAAATTTTCAGTGCCAGGGAGGGAATATGATGGAGAGTGGAGTTCCAAATGGGAAAGTGGGGGGAGGGAGGGAAGTACCATTCAGTATTATCTACAATTAAAGAAGTAGAGTAATGCAGGGAAAGGGCAAGAGTACGACTTTCTTGGGGATCACGACACCAGAAAAAGGCTGAAGGAGATGAACACAGAGAACATCCAACTCTTACTAAGCCTGATATCAAGAGACACAGAGGCTCCTCAAACCTCACCACTGAAGTAGAACTAAAATGATCCCAACATGGCTCAGGGAAATACATGAAAGACGGGTTGGAAAGAGTGTGAGAGCCACAAGTTGGGGCATTATGCACAGAGACTTGTCCTATCCCCCAGAACTCTTGACTACTCCCACAGTGCAAGACCCACATTCCCCACTGATGAGGGTCCCTTTGGAGGGGGGAGGACAGGAAGGAGGATAATGGAGTCACCAATATGAATGTAAAATTAGAATAATATAAACAAAAAATAAATTATAAAAATAAAATAAATAAATAAAATATTAATTTTAAAATACAATAAATAATACTTCAGGTCACTTTATGACAACCAAAAATTCCACACTACTCATATTTAACACATGGCATTTGCCATAGTAATTAGCTGTTTATGTATCACTTTAAGTTGTTAAAATACTAAAAGTACACTCATAGCTCAAAATAGGTGACTTTTATTTCTAGCAATGCTAAGGGGGGATTATTCAGCATCCCATAAAGCCACAAACTCAGAGATCTAGCCCTGTAAACAAGAGTGAAGGATAGGACAATGGACAATACTGACTAGATGATATGCCTTCTATTCATGGCATAGGGTAACATGTTAAGTATTGCCAATTAAATAGAATGAGAATGAAAGAATTGCCTAGCTTTGGGTGTGGTTTTTGGTAAGAAGCTTGAGTTCGTCTGGGTGCAGACTTCTCTCTCATCCATTGTCCAGCCTAACATGATTTTCAGATACCTGTTTTCTCCAATAAATTCATAATTATCTAGAGAGTCTAAAAACACAATTTACCTAGCTGTATTCAGCACAATATAATTGGAGATCAAAATGTATACAAGAAGATACGATTGAAAATCATACAAGAAGATATGATTGAAAAATCTACCCTCAAGATTACCATCATTAATAAAAATAACATTTCATTGTCTTTTTCAAACACAGACAAGAAAAGACAGTACTTCCCTTTCCTGTGCAATAATCAATAGCAAAAATTACTTATAACTTATGATACTTACATCTTACTAACTAGATTAAATACTTAAAGCCTAAATTATAAGACATCAGTTCTAAACTTGAGTAGATTCAGAAAAAAAACACAGACGTGCATGTCTGTTTGTATGTAGTATGTAGTATGTTTGTATGTAGTATATATATATATATATATATATATATATATATATATATATGTATGAAAAAGATAAAATTACACCAAAAGCAAATATGAGGGGCTAGAGAGTTTGCTCAGCAGTTAAAGGTGCTTGTTAGCAAAGCGTAAAGGTCAGAGTTCAATTCCCAGTGGTACATGAGATGTTAATTTGGAAAAAAATCCATTTCACTATTATATATAATTATATACACTGTTTAGCAACTTCTGAAAGCCTAAAACTTTATGAAAAGAGAAATAAAATTCAAAGTGAAAATAGAAGCCTCTCTTTTAAAATTCTAAAATTCTTTTGAGAAATGACACAGGGAGATGAAAAGTTAGCATAGGACTGGAGAGATGGATTGATAGTGAAGTGTGCTTCCAGAATAAGCATAGGTGCCTAAGAGGGACTGAGTCTACCCCAATTTGAATCTACAGAGCCTACATAAACAGGTGGATGTGGCTATCTGCACCTGTAACCACAGTTCCAAGGGGAGAACAAACTTAAAAACATCAAAGTTTGCAGAAAAAAAAAAGTCAAGATATAGGATCAGTAAGAGATTCCAGCTTATAAATAACGGAAGCAATGAAGTGGGACACCTGACTTTCCTATCTGGCCACTGCAGGTGAGTGCCTAGAAATCCCTAAGGACTCGTAATACACTCACGTATGTACACACACACACACACACACACACACACTGTATCATCCCTACCACCACTGCACACATCTGCACATGCAAAGTAAAAATAGGAAAAAGCCGAGCGTGTTGGCGCATGCCTCTAACCCCAGCACTTGGGAGGCAGAGGTAGGAGGATCACCATGAGTTCAAGGCCACCCTGAGACTAGAGAGTGAATTCCAGGTCAGCCTGAGCTAGAGTGAGAACCTGCCTCAAAAAACCAAAAAAATAAATAAATAAATAATAATAATAAATAAATAAATAAATAAAGAAAAGAAAAAAAAGAAGAAAAAACTAGCATAAACTTACATTATATTTTAAAATATGCTAAATACAAGTTGTTGACTAGGAGAATTTATAAACAATTTTTGATAATGGTCTTCTTTTGCAAAATGTGCATATTTCTTGAATATCTGTCTTTTTCAGAATAGATATTATGAAAAGTCTCTTAATTTCATGAAGCATTCCTTCCGTGATATCATTAGGAAGACAACACATGATGTTATAAATCTCTCAATGTAATAAAAATTAAAAATAATTTTCTACAATTTCTTTTTCTCATGGAAAACAAAGTGCATTCACTGTCTGTGCCATATCCCTACAGGACATTATTTATTTCCTGGTTAGAGTCACAAATAGGAGGTGTGGAAAATACAGGCAATATGGAAGTCACTGCCTCTGTTACCAATATATTCAGTAATAACTCATGCTCCTATATTCTCTGGTTCTTTGTCAGTTGGAATGATTTTATTTTAAATGTCTTCTCCCGAGGAGCTGGGTGATCATGGCTCTCTTCTTCATTATACACAGTTAAAGTCTAAATGCACACAGCAGTAGTGATCCTGCTTGTCACAGGCAACTCAGTAAGACGGAAATGTGCCCTGTGCCACCTGCTACCTCTCTGAACTTCCCAATTACACCACACAAATTGCTTTCCAACATTGAATGCTCCACCATCCAAGCAAAAGTTCATATCACTTATTCATTCTTTCCTTTTTTATCTTTTTCATTCTACAAACATTGATTGTCTTTGTCTTGTCTTGTCTGGCAGAAGTTGTAGAAGGTAAGGGTTTGATAAGGAACAAAAAAGGGAAAGTAAAATCCCCACCTCTACAGAATGTCAAATCTAAATGGAGTAAGTCAATAAATACAAGGGACAGTGTATACGATATGATGACAAGTAGACTATGTAATCATATGTGAAGCATCATAGAGGTTAGAAATCTGCACCTGTTAAAGGTGAGACCTTAAATCCTGTGGATTATGGAGTACGGGAACATTTTATTTCCAAGAAAATCTGTGTAACTTTTTGACTTTTCAGTGCAAGGTCTTAACATACATAGACATATTCCAGAACTTTCAGGGAGCCAAGAAGGTCATGAGGGAGAGGGAAGAGCAAAGGGAGTTAATGTTAACTGTGGCCCCAAGTGTCATGATCACGAAAATGAGTCCAAGGAATTTGTTTTTAAATTCACCCAAACTGAGAAGGCACTGGGAAGCTTTGAGCAGAGAAACGGCCTTACCCTTGTTGCAAAACTGAATATAATTTATCGTGGGCACAGGTGGAAGAGACCATGTAAGAAGATGAGTCAGGCAGCTGTGAACTCGACCAGCCGAGTGCGTGCCAGCTATGGCATGCAATGTCTGTTGTAAACTGTCCCGATTTCCCTACTCAGAAAATTGGTGAATGAGATCTGACAGTTCCTTGTATGGGAGCGCGAGTAACCCATTAGTCTCTGGGTGCTCTCGTCTGCAAGCTGCAGCCAATTAGACTAGAAAACAAGTTCAGCAAGACAAGCAGTGTATCATCATGGACGCCAAGAGGCCTCCTCCTCCTCCGTTTATTTAAACATTTGTGTTTGCAGAGCAGCAGCGGAACTGAGGGGGTACGCATCGTAGTAATAACAGAAGACAGATGGCTCAAGCAAATTAGGATAATTTGAAGAGGGTTTGTAAACAGAGACTAATTACGGAAGCACGGGCAGAGTGTGGAGTTCCCACAAGGGACTGTGCAGGAATCTGGGCTGGCAGCCACGCAGTAGTCACCACCTGTAAGTCCAGGCTTGGGGGAGGAAGTGCCCACTGGCATGAGGAATGAAAGAGCCCTGAGTCGACCCAACAAAACAGAGATAAGAAGGGCATGGATTTCCTACCTCGCTCTCCTCTCGAGCTGTCCTGGCTTTCCCAAAATTCCGTTCTTGGACTGGAAATCAGAAGCAGAGTGGGATGTTATCTATGAAATAAATTCTTACTCCACCCAGGATAGAGAATAGGGGAAAATTGAAGAGTGATCCTGGACAGGCAAAGGGAGAGTAACTGTCATAGAAGTCATGAAAATTACCAAGCTATACTTTTGCTCTTCACGCATTCGCTCACTCAAACGTGAGATTTTTATATTTATCCAAGACGTCAACACCGTTGATAAATTTTGAGTTATTGTAGTGGCTTAGTGTGAGATGTTTCCTGTCACTAGAAAAAGAGCTTAAAATCTTAATATAATCTATCATATATATATATATATATATATATATATATATATATATATATCTCACAAAAATTATACATAATGGTTACAAACAAGAAATCTTACATTGTTTTCAAACAAGTCAAGTTTTAGTATAAGTATGTCCTGTTGAGCAGAGCTTGAGCCATTCTTGAGTCTCTCTGAAAACAAAAAGGGCATTACGATTCATGAGAATAAACACATACAAGGAAAACTGTGAAGAAAACTTGAATATGAGACATCAGTGTTTACACCTGTATGTGAAAACACTCAACAAATCCAATCAGAGTACAAACTGAAGTGCTGGCTTCAGTTCTAATGACCATTCCACTGATGTAAATAAAGCTCGGTATGTAGTCACAATAATTTAAAAATAGAACTCACATCCCATTGCTCTTCATAGCACCCAAATGTCTTGGCTGATTTTTGTGACACAAAGGTAAAGGTCCCTTGTAATCATCCAGGGGACTTAAATCACGCTGTCCTCCTGCCCCACGATGTTCCCCACTGACTCTGTTCCTTCTGCTCAGCCACATTATGCGTTTGCTGTTCTTTGAACACATCAATCCTATTTCCAATTCAAACTCTTTTTTTGCATTGTCTAGTTGCTTGGAATGTTTGGTATTTTATGATTGTTTTCTATGACTTTGGCAAAATGATTGTAAGGCATGCTCACATTTCTGTTCATCAGCCACTCCCTCAGTGATACCTCTTCTGACCACCTGATAGAACTTTCTCACTCTGACCACCCTCCAAGATCCTCTCTTTATTATATGTTATATTACTTTGACATCATATTTATCACTGCTAGCACATCATACATTTTACTTATTTGTTTCTTTATAATCCTTTTTATTATCACAACTAAGTCATTGCAACTTAGGAACAGAGCTTTTTTTGCCTATGTGTCTCATGTCTTATACCTTGTGGGAAAAGTACAGATGTGGACTGATAAGGTGTTCTTTAAACAGGCAAATTTAGAAAATAAATGGAGAGTAGTCAGTTTGAATCCAGCAGTAGTGAAATGAAAGATAAGCATGACTAGACAATAATTTCACAACTAATTAAAACTCCAGTAAAACTTAGGCACAGACAATGAAGAAGTGGCAGGTCATTAAAATGATTTCCTACATCATCACATATAATACTGCAATAAAGATCTCTTAATCATTAAATGAAACTCAGAGAGAAAGATTAGTAAATGAAGTAAGAAGCTTTCCAACTTGTAAAAGAAAAGCTATGTAACTGTTTTCTCAGCTGAAAAAATATAAATAGAAAATATAAAGAAAAATATAGATAATTCTGAAATATCTTTCAACCAATAACTTAGTAAAGGTGATATCTAAATATTATTAATGGGCTGGAGAGATTGCTTAGTGGTTAAGGCACTTGTCTGTAAAGCCTAAGTACTCAGGTTTGAGTCCCCAGAGCCTACATAAGCCAGGTATACATGGTGGCACATGCATCTAGAGTTTGCTTGCAGTAGCTAGAGGCCCTGGAGTGTCCATTCTCTCTCTCTCTCTTTCCTTCTCTTTTTCTAATAATAAATAAAAAATAAAGTAAATTTTAACAATAATAAAATAAAAGATGGTTATGCTGTTAACACCTCTGAAATTATAGGCACTAAAGTATTTTCGTTTTCCTACCTAGCATTCCTACATATTTAATTACTTTATATGTCCACATAATTTAAATAAACTCAAAAATATAAAATTTAATGACAACTTTGTGGAGTACTAATTTGGACAGATAATATTATCCTATTGAAATTTCAAGCATTGAATTGTTAAGAATTGTTTCCTAGGGGATTCTTTCATGATAAGATTCTTCTCCAACTGGTGAGATAAATAAAATCTATGAACTCTCATGCATGTTTCAAGACCACAGAGTTTAGCTTCAGAGAAAGAAGTCTATTTACTTAATCATAGAAACACTTATATAAGGTAGAAAATTGAGATAATTGGGGTCTTCTGATCTTCAGTCAATGTTTATTAACCAAAAATTTAACATACAGATATGAAGATGCCCAACAGAAATTTACAGTGGGAATAAAAGCTAGGGTTTTTTTTTGGGGGGGGTGGTATTTGTAGAGTGACTTATTCCACAAGATGATAACAGTCAATAGAGTCTCCTTTTTTATAACAACTTAGTTTTGTTTTTATTTGGAGATGCTTTAGATTCATAACAGAATTAGGAGGAAGTTTAAAAAAAAAAATCTGCTCTGTCCTTTTCACCCAAGATTGCATAAATCAGGCTGAAGAGATGGTTTAGCAGTTAAGGCTTCTTGCCTGAGAAGCCTAAGGACCTAGGTCCAATTCCCCAGAACCCACAAAAGCCAGATGCACATGGGGGCACATGCATCTGGAGGTCATTTGCAAGTGACTAGAGGCCCTGGCTAGTCCATTTTCTGGTTCTCTCCCTTTCTTGAAGAAAGAAAGAAAGAAAGAAAGAAAGAAAGAAAGAAAGGAAAGGAAGAAGGGAGGGAGGAGGGAGGAGGGAGGAGGGAGGAGGGAGGGAGGGAGGGAAGGAAGGAGGGAGAGAGGAGGGGAGGGAGAAGGAAGGAAGGAAGGAAGGAAGGAAGGAAGGAAGGAAGGAAGGAAGGAAGGAAGGAAGGAAGAGAAGAGGAGGAAGGAAGAAGGAGGAGGAAGGAGGAAGGAAGGAAGGAAGGAAGGGAAGGGGAAGGAAGGAAGGAAGGAAGGAAGGAAGGAAGGAAGGAAGGGAGAGTGAGAGGGAGGGAGGAAGGAAGGAAGGAGGGAAGGAAGGAAGGGAAGGAGAAGAGAAGAAAGAACAAACCAAGAAAAGAGAAGGAAACAAACCAATAAAAATGTTTTTTTAAAATAGATCTCCTCCATTATTAGCATCTTCACTTTAGAAATGAATTTCTTAGGATCTATGAGCCCTTACTGATGCATCCACAGACAAGTTTGGGGTTCATGATGATACGGGTGTGGAAAATGTGTAGTGCTATTTGAAAAGAAAACTAATGTCATTTGTAAGCATCATATTTCCTTGACCCTAAATGTTCTATATTCTGCCTATTCATCCCTCATCTTCCAACCACAGAATATCTTGCTCTGTACAACTGATGTTTCCAGAATGGCATATGGTGTGCAAACACAGATTATGCAAGCTCTTCATATTGACTTCTTCCCTTAGTAGTATGCATTTAATTTAGTAATTAGCACTTAATTTTCCATTAACAAGTTTGCACTAAATTTGTAGATCTATTTGGGAAACATTGATATAATCACATTAACTCTTTCTATCATGAAAATCAGTACCTACTGATTTGTGTACATTAGATTAGATGCTTTTAAGTTTCATTCTCTTCTAGAGTATGTAAGCATTTTGATAGCTATATACCTAAGTATTTGATCTTAGGAAGAGTGTGATGATATAAATGATAATGTGGCTTTATTTTCAAATAGTACATGTTTGTCAATAGTAAATGGGACAAATATTGGATTCATTTTACTGCCAGAAACGTTGCTTAGTGCTTTCAAGAAACTTTTTAGTTATGCCTTCCTGATTTTCTTTGGAGATGATCATTTCATGTGAGCAAAGACAATTTCATATCTTCGTTCTTTTTTTTTTTTAATTTGAGAGAAACAGAGAGAGAGAGAGAATAAACAAACCAGTGGCCTCTCAACCACTGTGAACAATCTCCAAACACACGTGCCCCCTTGTGTGCATGTGCGACATTGCGCCCTTGGGTCACTTTTGCATCTGGCTAAACGTAGGACCTGGAGAATCCATGGGCATTCTTAGGCTTTGCAGGCAGGGGCCTTAACCACTAAGCCATCTCTCCAGGCCGCTTCCTTCTTAATTAATACAATTTAATTTATTTTTCTTGTCTTATTCTATTTTCTAGAATTTTCAACACCATGCTGAATAAGAATGGTGAAAGGAGCATCATGACTTTCTTCCTAATTTTACTGGAAAAGCTTCTCTTTATTTACTATTTAATGTGATGTTCCTTGTGGTTTATCTGCTTTCTGTTCTTTCATTTTACTCTTTTTGAGGAAATTCTTAGCCTGGTAAGGATGATCAATCCCTTTCTGAGCTAAAAATTTTCTCACCTGCTAATATGTGCACATAATTTTCTCTGATTTATTGATGTGATAGATTATATTACATTTTAGGGTAAAGATGTCTTCCAACCTGCCAACAATTAAGTTGATAATGGAAAACATCTCTTTTCATTCATTTTTGATATTTACAGACTTTTTATATTCTTGGTTATCCTATCTAGATATCTATGGGTTGGAATTATCTTTTTAAAACTCATGCTTGTTTTATTTTTTTTTAATTTCATTGATTTTTTTATGGGTTGTGTGTTTTATCTGACCAATATCTGCTCTAATTCTTATTTTTCTATAAAATTTGAAATTAATTCTCTTTCATTTTTTTAAAGTTTACTAAGGCAGAAACTTAGATGAAAGATTTTAAATACTTTTTCTCATATATATATATATATATATATATATATATATATATTTCATGCTGTAAGTGTATAAATATCTCCTTCACTTAATAATCTTAATTTTTATGAGTTATATTTTAATTTTTAAGGTTAATATAATTGTATTTTCTCTTGACTTCTTTATTAATCAGTTATTGTGTAATACATTCCTAATCTCCATGCAACCTTTCATTATGAGTGAGATTTTTGTTATTGATTTCTACTTAATTCCATGTTTTCTGGGATCAGATAATGTACACTTTCCTTTTGTCACATTTGACAAATTTTGTGGCCCAGTTTCATCTATGAAATGAAAGCTTAAGAATAAAATGCATTCTTCCTTCATTTGATGTAATCCATGGACTTCAACTGCACCCAACTGATGAATGCTGATACTGGGTTTAACCATATTCCCAATAATTTTCTGCCTGCCAAAACCATTTCCTTCTGACAGAAACATGTGGAAGCCTCCAGAAAGAACAGTGGCTTTCTCTTTTTAAAGTTTTAAAAATTTTTTAAAAGTTTTGGTAATGTGTTAATGTTTGCCTCACATGATGGATACACACATCAAAAGCTCTTAGAGCATTAACTCTTTTCTCATTACATAATAGTTTTCATTATTTCTGACAAATGGTTTTGTTTTGTATTTGACTGTCAGGATTATTTGTGCTATCAATGTTAGCATGGGAAATGTTTACCATACATACTTTTCAATTATATATGTGTTTTTATTTAAAATAGATGTCTTTTAAACAACTTGTGGTGTTAAGCTAGTTAATTCACTGAGACAATCTATGGTCTTTTATTGGTTCATGTAGACTACAGACATTCAGTTTATATTGATACAATTAGATTTATATCTACCACATTTGTTTCTATTTGTTACTAAGGACACTTGTTTCTTATTATTTATTTTATACTCTACTTTTGTAGTTTTAATTATTTTTGTACGACTCCACTTTCTGTCCTTGGCAAGCATATTTTTTTTTTTTACTACTTATAGTAAATAGTTGCCTTATTAGAAATTTTAATACATATTTACAAGTGACTTTCAAACATCATATTATGTCTCATGTAAAAAATGTGATTCCAGGGCTGGAAAGATGGCTCAGATGTTAAGGCATTTGCCTACAAAGCCTAAATAACCTGGGTTTGATTCCCCAATACTCATGTAAAGCCAGATGCACAAAGGTGTGCATTTATCTGGAGTTCATTTGTAGTAGTAGAGCTGCTGGTCGAGAAAGTAAATAGAAAATAGTGCAGTGTGGTTTTATTTTCAGAAAATCAGCTATTAAACAGATCCTGACCTATAAATGCAGTCTCAATTTGATTGGCATTGTATAAATGGGTGCATTTGCTGTCAATATTATCTTCTTATGAGGCAAGTATATTTTAACCTTGTGTACTTAGACAAAATACCTGTATTATGTTTTTACCCTACGCATCAGTGCAGGAACTAGTCAAAGAAAATTTCCCAGAATGCATATCTTGGTTATCCCAGGAGATTCCAATGCAAAATGTTGATTGGAATAAATATGAGTCTCATTTTTGTCAGAGAACTTAGAAAGTGGTGTTGTATAGTAGAAATCCATGAGACTTAAGTTAATTTTGGAACAAAATTATACTTTTTTTCTTTAAAAAAAAAAAAAAAGAAAGAAAATGGTGTTGCTGATTCTGAGGGAAAGATGGACTCGTGCTTGGGACTGGCACTGGTGCTTTTCCCCTTGAGGATAGAAGCTGGTGCAGGCCAGGAGAGGAGGCAATGAATATGACGGGATCTGCTTTTATATCAAAATATGGAGCACTTCTATCTTTAAAATATCGAAATCTTTGTGACAGTTTAAACATAAAATAAAGACTCCCCTCATAAACTAGAAAAAATATGTATGTTATTGAACATAAGCTTTGATTTAAATGTGTATGTGTGCACGTGCGTGTGTGTGTGTGTGTGTGTGCGCGCCCATTTGTGTATAGCAGAGGTCACGAAACTGTTTCTCCTTGTGTCAAATGCATCCCAATACCTGTGCAAGTATTGCTTTCTTGAAATATAGGCAAACATATTATGCGAGAATGTAGGTGTGATAGTAGGAAGGCAGATATTTCAAGGATATGGTAATTTCAGGGATGCAATATATTCTGAAGTAGGATTTTACTTTTCTCTCATGTTCACAAGTAAGGGCTTCCTTTTGTGTGTGCTCAATGGGCAGAAATGTACACACACAGAGTCCAGTGAAACGGGTTGAGTGTTCTGCCGTTGGAATGTCACCACAGGCTTCTGATTTGATTAGCCTTCAGGGGACCTAGAGAATTAGGTTTAACATCAAGTCAGGTAGACAAGACTAATGCTTTAGTGTATATGGCATTTTAGCACTGTGCAATACATAAAGATAATGGCAGTTTGCCATACTGACAAATCTTTTGTTTGTTTGTTTGTTTGTTTGTTTGTTTGTTTGTTTTGAGATAGGGTTTCACTCTAGGACAGGCTGACCTGTAATTCACTGTGTGGTCTCAAGGTGGCCTTGAAATCACAGCAACCCTCCTACTTCTGCCTCCAGAGGGCTGGTATTAAAGGCATTCACCACCATGCCCAGCATACTGACAAATCTTGTGTTTGCACAATATTGTCTAAAGGCTGTCTATTCTCTTGAAAGGCACACCACCACACAATACTTTGCAAAACCTAAAGATTCCTTAAAATATTATGAAAGGGTTAGAAAATTAAAGTTAAAATATTTAATATTTCCAGAAATAAATCTTCACCCTGATTGTTGCAGATATAATACAGCTAGGTACTTATATATACCAGTAATCCTGTTTTGAATCTCTATGTAGACGTAGTTGCATTATCATAACAACTCAAATACTGTGAGAGTGGGAAACAGGCATGAACCATACTTAACACAGCAGCTTGTCCCTGGCAGTAGCAACCTCAATGAATCTGATGACCAGATTCAATCTCATTTCCCCAACATCCCTACAAGTCAATAAAACTGCTACTATTTCAGGTGTTATAGGGTGTGATTTCTGGAGCTTGATACTAATGCAGGCTAAGGTTCATATTCCAACCGTCATGACATTGCCACCATTAAGGTCTAGTGTGGCATGTATTATAAAATATAAAAAAAAAATAGAGGGCTGGAGAGATGGCTTAGGGGTTAAGGCGCCTGCCTCCTAAGCCTAAGAACACCTGTTCCGGTTCCAGTCTCCAGCGGTTCCAATCTCCAGGTCCCACCTTTAGCCAGATGCAAAGTGATGCAAGGGCACATTGCCACACTTGACCACAAGGGGGCTCACACATCTGGATTTCGTTCACAGCAGCTGAGACACTGCTGGCGCGTCCGTCTGTCTTCCTCTCTCTCTCTCTCTCTCTCTCTCTCTCTCTCTCTCTCTCTCTCTCTCTGTCTCTCTCCAAAAAATAAAAATAAAATAAAAATAAAAAAATAGAGTGTGAATGTGTTCAACACAATAAGGACATGAACATTCCATCTTGTAGAGATGAACCATATGCATCTTCCAGAACAATAGACAGGACAGTATTCAATTGTTTGATTTCAGAATGTCATATGAACACTCTCCGTGGAAAAAGGTTCTAAGTACAGCATGAAAATTATATATAACTGAGAAAGAACTAGAATGGCTATGTTTTATGTCCCCAAATATAAAACATGGACATTCCAAGATATTTTGAACTCATCTTAATTACTGATAATCTACAATACAGGGAAAACAATGTGTGTTCAGTAGGAGAAAGATCTAGTACCCTATAAATAAGATTTTTAAAAATAATAAGGACATAAACATAAGTACCCCCTCCTTAGACCCTTTCCCTAGATCAGATTATGGAACACATCAAAATGGAATAAAAAATTGTATTCACAATATTTATTGAGTGCATTTTCCCTTAAAATTACAAGTATATAGATTTAAAATATTCTACCCTACCCATCAATGGACTGATTCTCTCATTACAGAACAGTGCTATGTAAATAAGGTGAACATTTTAAAACAAACATATTATGCAAAGGAAAACCTGAAGGTAAAAGCATTTAGGAAAGAGAAGTGCTTTACTGACAATGATTGTGTGCAAGATTGTCCACTACAGAGCAGATATTTACAGTTTCCAGGGAAGAGGGTTTGATGATAAATGGCTCACTGTACAAAGGCAGTGACTTTTCTATAACTTTTATATCTGAAAAGAAAAATGTGATCATGTGTTTTCAGGCTTCAACATAATAAGAGTAAAGGGAAAAGTTGTTATGGTTATAGATAACGTAACTTACCATAAAATTGTTCATTTTACTTCTGGAGAAAAGCTAAGCATTGATAGGGTGACCTTGTATTGCAATTGAAGAAATATTTTCACTGGTTAACTTTAAAAGGCTGCTTCACATTTTAAATCCATGATGGTTGTGCATATGATGTACACTGAATCATCATGGATGCACATCAAAGTTCCAGGCTTGCTCTCATGGTAACAGTAAAAATAGGCACTTAGATAAAACTAACTTGTTACCATGTCCCATTCAGAATTATCAATATCACTTTAATTATATTTAGCATATCATCATTATGGACAAACTGAAGAATATGCTGGATAGATGATTTGTCCAAAGTGATAGACTGGTAATTTTAAAAACAATTATATATTTATTTTATTTTAATTGTCTTCATTATAATGGGGATATTAATTAGAAAATATTTTTATATAATAAAAGGCTATGTTAATTTTTGTGGTATGTTTGTATATTGTATAACTTTTACTATTACCAAAGCAATATAATGGGCTGCGTGTGACAAATAGGTTTTTAATTTTTATTATTTTTTTCGAGGTATGGTCTTACCCTAGCACAGGCTGACCTGGAATATACTATGTAGTCTCAGGCTATCCTCAAATTTACAGTGATCCCCCTATTTCTTCCAAGGGCTTTGATTAAAGGTGTGTGCCACCACACCCGGCTCAAGTAGGATTTTTTAATACTATATTAAACACACATGTATGTCTATTAATGTATCTATGTTTATGAATCTTATATATGTGACATTTGTAGAAAATATATAGGAAACTATGCCAATAAATAGAGTAAAGAACATTTCAACTGATGCAGAGAGGTATTATTCTCACACAGAGGAAAATTTGATACTTTAAGTATGCCATTTCTATGCACTTGAAATCATCTATACAGTGAATGTTATTTCAGTCAACTTTGAAAAGTTTTATCATGAATTTTGACAAAGTGATCCAGAAGTGTATGCAAATGGAGTATCAAGATGATCTAAGGAAGAAGAAAGCGCATTGACTTGCACAATATAAAGTATGAAAATCTATTGTAAGTTCTATATAAAGTTCATGTTGTTATATCTGTGGAACTTGAGGGTGTAGTGATAGTACTGAGGAGAAATTTCTGGAAGAGACTTCACATATTTGCAAGATGAAAACCTACAAAATGCTATTGGAAGTGACATTGAAAAATAAGTGGGTAAAGAAAGGACTTAAAACTGATATGGGAAAAATTATTTACCATTTCAAATAAAAATTAAATTGGGCAATTTATATCTAAGATAGAAATAAATTCTTATAACATTTAACAGCTCCAATATGAAATTTGCAGAAGAAAATATTGAAAATATTTAAAAGATAGAGATGGAATTTTTTTAGTCAATGCATAGGCAGTCTAACTTATAGCTAAATATAATATAAATATAAGTGTATCTATAAATATATCAACCAGTTTGATTACAGTCACTTCTCCATACTATGACTTCAACATGGCTAAATTTAACCAACTATAGATCAAAAATATTTGGAAAAAACATGCTTGTATTGAACATGTTCCAAATGGATATTTTTCTGATTCTCTAAATAATACAACTTAACAAATGTTTACATAGCACTCAATTTTTATTTGCATCCCATTTGTTTACATTGCATTTAGTAGTATAAGTAATTTAAATTATATAGGTAATTTGCATAGAATATATGCAAATAGTACATAATTTTATATGCAGGGCTTTAAGCATTCACTGGTCTTGGTATCTGCAGGGTTGTGGGAGTTTTTTCAACCTACATACCACCTATTCTGAGGAATTATTATATAATACAATTTTAACAACTTCCATTTTTATAAAAAATAAGGCTACTACTCATAAATGTGGAGAACACATGAGCAATATATACTTCACAATCAGTTTTATTAAGACATTTATGAAGTACTTTTTCCAATAAAAATAAAACATGTAAGGACGAGAATCACGTTAAATAATTTCACAACAGATGAATCATGAAAGATGGCTTAGGAAGCCACTACTGTTGAAGTGTAAGGCTTCCCCGCCTGGTAGACATGAACATGGACATAGGGTATGTTCCACACGATCATTCCTCTACCAGCAATGGACACATTCAAAGACAGCGATCACATGGTGGCATTTTCCCCTTACATTCGTCACTCCCTGTAACTCCCTCTGACCTTTATTCCAGTTACCTCAGTGAGTCCTTTCCTAACTACTCCATTTTATTTTGCTGCATTTTATTATAACTTAATACTAAATGTTTTATAGATTTATCTTTGTTGTCTGAATCCTCCAACTAAAACTGCAACTAGGACTCATCCATAATTATCATCTTATGCTCCCAGTAAGCATCTATTGCAAATGTCTGACATTTTGCCTCTATCATGAAAATATACATTATTTCCATACTCACTGTATGGCTCTAAGTCTCTGACACCTTACCTCTTCCCAACAAAAAAAAAAAAAAAAATTCATTTACATAGACAACAAAGCTTTAATTTTTCTATCTGATTCTCTGATCACCCTTCTTCATCCAACTAAAATGGAAAATCCATGAGGAAAGTAATATTTTTGTTTCTGTATTACTTGTTCTTTAAAAGGTGCCCAAAACACAACAAACACTCAATAGACACTAAATTGAATGCTCATCACTTGCATCTTCATATTGTTCTTTCTGTGAAAGACCATATTTTCCAAACATGCCGACAATACTTTTATTCAACTTCTTTCCTCCAAAAGGGACTGCACATGCCTCCCATGTAGAGGTGAACTACGTTTCTGTAATGACATTTGCGTAAGGCTGTGACTACGACCTAAGTGACACTATGTTACTTCCAAAAGATTCTTTTGGATTTGCGCTAATTTTCACACCTAGACCACAACTGTCATACTGCAAAGGAAATGCAATACTGAATGGAAAATCCCACACGTCAGCTCCACTGAATTTCCAAAGTATGCGTTCTCCTAAAAAGAGACACACCAGCCCAAAGTTAGGTAGTGTCATCTTTATGATGAAAAGATGCCTTAATGACACTAACCACTGTCCAACTGCAGATGGATGGATAGAGTAAGCGATGATTAGTTTTTAAGCCATACAGATTTGGGAAGTTTCTTCTTGCGTCCTTTGTACATAGGACACACGGGATCATTCTACTTTCAGTTTCCTTTCATTTGTAGAATGCTCTGCCTAGAGTTGAGCCTTCACTCATAATCCATGTAGATAACGGTATCCCTTTGTTCAGGTCTCTGTTCACGTATGGCCTCATTTTCGACTCAAGCTTTGGGTTTGGCTTCATGTCGCAATAACAAAGCCCATAATCTCCATTCAATATAGACCAAAGGGACATTTTTTTCCCCTTGCCATAAAACAGAGGGATCCAACATGAAATATAACATTTGTTCTGAGGGGGCGGGTAGAGTTGGGGTGACTGGACCCCTGAGGATGAAATGCGCAGGAAAGTTTGTACTTGCTAGAATTCAAAGATGATCTGACTTCACATCTCTTGCCTAGTTCCTGAAAGAGCTGTTTTTCCACAAACAATCAGGACCCCTCCTGGGAGGGAGTCTTTCATAGGATTTAATCCTTGTGCCCCCCCACCCCCACCCAGAACATGGTGTCAAGGCTAGCCTCTTCCTGAGATAGTCCCTAGCCCTAACCCAACCAGCTGTCCCCCTGGTTCACCTGAACCAGAAGATAACCCACCACTAAAAGGTTATAAATACTTTTGCAAGGTGAGGGCTGGCTCTGTGATCACTTGGGAACTGCCAGCTTGGGTGAATGTTTCCCTCCTTTGGGCCTGGGCTAAGCCAGCCCAGGCCCAGGTCCAGCTGGGAGGGGCCCAGCCTAGGTTTTAGCCCAGGCCCAGCCAGGAGGGCCCCAGCCCTTACCCTCTACATGGGTTCTTTATCCCCTCCAACTCCCCACGTGGCAGGAGCTTCTTGAATTTTCTTTTTCTTTCCATGCTTTTCTTAAAGATTTATTTTTTGATTGATTGATTGATTAGAGACAGACAGAGGGAGAGAGACAGAAAGAGACAGAGAGTGAGAATGGGCATGCCAGGGCCTCTAGTCACTGCAAACGAACTCCAGACACGTACACACTCATGTGCATCTGGCTTCCATGGGACCTTGATTGGCGAACCTTGATTCTTAGGTTTCACAGGCATACACCTTAAGCACTAAGCCATCTCTCCAGCCCTCTTTCAATCCTTTTTCCCCCAGGCCTTCAACATGGTATTTCTAGCCATATGAGTGCCTTTTCCTGGCTCTGTAGTTTCCTCAATAAATATAATAATTTAATAATTATCCCTGACAGTCTTCTTTTTTTATTCAATTATTTGATGAAAATTAGAAGTGAGCCTATGGGTTGGGATGCAAGAACTTTCCTGGACCCTTAGCAACCCATTACAGTTCAACAGGGGAGAAGTATCATGGCTGAGCATTCACTAAATTTTATTGGAATTAATGTGCTTCCCTGTCATATTTACAAACAAGGAAGTGAGGAAAAGAACAAAATGTCTCTTTACAACTGACTGAAAGACCAGTAAATTATTATTGTGAAGCCTCATCCAATGAAACTTTATCTATCTCTGGTCAAAACTTGTCATGTAATAACACTTAAATATAAGGGAATGTTATCTATTCTTAAGAGTCTATAAAGTGTCTTGTTAAAAATTATACAGATTATATGTGAAAATGATAATATTTAGATACATTTGGGGTTAAAGACAATTTACTAAAACTGAATTTCTCTATTTTCCTAATTCTTACAACGTGGCTACTTAAAAAGTTTAAATTATATACATTATATTATATTGTATGTAATATAATATTATATACATTAAATTATATATACATATGTATACTTCATATTGTGTTTTTATTGGACAACTATGCTACAAATTGACAAAAGATTCAGTAATTTAGAGTCAAAGCAAACTCTGGATTGCCCATGGACTTGTTAGTTTTTTTTTTTTTTTTTTAATGGTACATACCAGAGTTTATTGCTTTTCACTAAAGTTTAGAATTATCCATCTGTAATTTAGTACTACAAAAACTAGGCCTGAAAATTTGTCAAAGATAATCAATTATTTGTTCCATTAACAGGGCAAAACCAAAAAACACAATAAGTACCCTAAATTTCCAAACTATTTTAGTAGTGTACCTCTTTTTTACAGCATTAAATATGTATGATGTGAAGACCATTTAGCTTGTCACTAGGATAAAGCAAAGCTTAACAAAATAAGGCATAGGAAGACATCATGCCTTAAAGGGGAAGATGTGTGACAAGGATATGCTATGAAATAAAAGGTATTCCTGTGATTAAAAACCAAGTGCTGGGATGGAGGGATGGCTTAGTGGTTAAGGCACTTGCCCGCAAAATCAAAGTACTCAGATTTGATTCCCCAATACCCATGCAAGCCAGATGCACAACATGGCTTATGCATCTGGAGTTTGTTTTCAGTGGCTGAATGTCCTGCCATGCCCATTTTCCTTCTCTCTCACTTGCTGCCTCTTTCTCTCTATCTTACCCTCCCTCTCAATTAAAATTTTAAAAAATAATGTTAAAAAAACAAAGTGTTGGGCTGGAGAGATGGCTTAGTGGTTAAGGCACTTGCCTGCAAACCCAAAGGACCTAGGTTCGATTCCCCAAGACCCACGTAAGCCAGATGCACAAGGTGGCGCATGCATCTTGAGTTCATTTGTAGTGGCTATAGGCCCTGGAGTGCCCATTCTCCCTTGCTCTGTCTCTCTCTCTCAAATAAATAAAAATAAGATATTTAAAAAAAGTGTTGAGGGAAGTAATATAAAAAATAAATGGTTAATTATGCTTTCCTGGCATGGGAGATACCATGATCAGGAATGTGGTTTGCACAGGACAAGGATTATCCATTGCTCTACGGAAGTGCTGACCCCTGAGAGTTCTGCAAATGCGGGAAATTTAAGGGACTGTGTTGGAGCTCTCCCTTGAAAAAGAAGGAAAAAAAATAAGCAAATGATTAATTTCCACGTCTAAAAGGTCGTAAAGACATTTGAGAAGTACTAAGTGACTGACTAAAGATAAACACGCCCTTGATGTCAAGAGCAGAGAGCTATGCTAGGGTTGAAATGAAAGCCTTAAATGTCATGATCAGAGGCATGATCTTTATTTATTAAGTAATAGATCATTGTTAGTGGGGTTTCAGAGAAGTGTTATGAATATGTAAAGTACATTGTGAAGATAATTCACTGTGCAAAGGATATACTACAGTTATGATGTCTGGAGGAGAAAACAGTTACTATGTTGTAAGAGAGATTTTCAAGTGGGGGAAATGCCTTCCAGATAACAGGGGACAATGTGAACAAATATGTTTAGTTGCCCCAACTTGGGACAACATGCAGTTAGCACCTAGTAAACATGGGCAATGCATGGTGTCAAATGCATTTCAGTATACTTAGCAAATTTACACACACACACACACACACACACACACACAATCTGATTGAAATGTCACTAGTGTTGAGGTGTAGGTAACTCTGTATTATGACATTGGTTTCCTCCAGACTGTGGTCACATATAAAAAATTGATTTTCAATTACATTTAAAACCCTTGTGCTGGAGAGATGTCTTAGCACTTAAAGCTCTTAACTGTGAAGCTTAAGAACCCATGTTCTATACCCCAGGATCCAAGAAAGCCAGATGCACAAAGTGGGCATGCGCCTGGAGTTCATTTGCAGTGGCTATGAGACCCTGGTATGCCCATTCTCTCTTTCTCTCTCCTAAATAAATAAATAATATAAAAAATACTTTAATTATTTCATGTTTGTCTTCTGACCAAAGTTTCAAAAAAAAACCTAGTCAAAGTAACATTTCATTTTTATTGTCAATATTCCCTAACTCCTTGTACCTTTCTGACCATATACTAAATATTAGTTGTTAACTGAGTTTAATTGAATTAAGTTAATGACATCCTAAAATAGAATTGTACACTTTAGAATATCAGAGAACTTACATGTCCAATATTATATATTTTAAATCAACATAACTTGGCAATGGACAAGAGTGATACAAAAGAGTTTACTACCAACATAAAACAGGGAGAAAGTGTTCACATTTTAAAAGATATATTTTCATTTATATTTAAGGTATAAAACTTGATTGATAAAATAAATATCCAAATTCAACTGTAAAATGTTTTATCTAGTTTCCAGCAGAATGCCATCAAAGTTTCCCAATAGGTAGTAATAAAGACCTGTCCAAGTGCCAAGGGTGCATTGTCAAGATAACACAGTGGCTGTAACATCTTCATGACAGGGCTACCATGACATATCAAACATTGAGACTGTGCTGTGAAAAGCAGAAGACACTGCCCAGGGATAGCTATATTGTACTACAGATATAGAAAAAACAAGTTTTAATGATAGTTATGAGTTAAGAGGAAAATAGTCATACATAGTTACAGAGGAGTCAAGTGTGAAAAAAGTAAATAACAAATGTCCAGAAAGATCATTACATAAAACAACAAGGTACAAGTCACAAAACTTAAGTACATGGAATAATGGCATATGAGAATGAGTCTTTTTCCTTACTATTATTTATTTTTATTTCAAAGCATTCAAGCTAGAGTCTTTAGTCAATTTTATCAAAATCATTACATCTGACTTGTAGACACTGAGGAAGCATAGAGTATGTCTGTCAGTGAAAGTCAATTTATTTTGTTCCATTGGAAGATTCACAAATACACTGGGACATGCTGAGGTATAAATTGAATTTTCACCTATGACAAGATTAGTAGGACAATTAGTGATTTATTAAAAATTTAACTGGAACAAAATGAATAAACACATAAGCAAAAAAAAAAAAAAAATTAAGTTAGAGAACATAGTCCACATCCTTAAGGTCACCTGTGTTTGTGCTTCCACTACCCTGCTGAGGGTAACCTTAATCTTGATTTTTAATATTCTAGATGTGATATATACATCAAAATCCATATAACCCTAACTCACAATGAATTTTGGCTTTGCGTTCTTTAGCATAAAGATATGCTTAAAATACATCAGTAGGTTGGGTCTTTCAGCTAGTCTCCTCCCTGGATCCTAATTCCTCCCTAAATAAAACATGTAATATATAACTTTTTCCAAAATAAATTCAATAATTCTTAACATATTTTAGAGTGTGTTTTTTCAGTTCTTTGATAGGATGAATAAGGGCCCAAAAGTTGGGGTTCATAAGTCCTTCCTGGACCCCAAAATCATGTATTACTTTTATTTTAAAGAAAGATTCTAATTAGTATGTTGTTTTCATTTAAGAACTTTCTAACACTTCTTTTTTGCTTGTGTGTATGTGTGTGTAATGTGGTGATGGTGGTAGTGATGGGTGGGTGTGTGCATGTGTGTAGTGTGTTGTGTATACATGTGAGTGTGTGTCTTTGCAGTGACTGAGGTGCCCGGATATAGCAAGGTCAGGGGAGGAACTGCTCACCTGTGGTGGTGTTAGGAGCAGAATGCTGGGTAACCTGCCCATTCACTTTTCCACTCATTCTCATTTTGGGTGGGAGTCTCTTCCTGGTACCAGAGCTTGCTGTTTTTGCGAGCTGGGACAATTTCTTAGTCTATTCTCCACTTTGGGAGACTAAATTTACAGGCATGTTGGTCATGCCCTTCTGTTTATATGGGGTGAAGAGCTTCAGTCAGTTTTAGCCCCCCTCAAGCCCCTATACTTGTACACATTTAACCAGTGAGCCATCTCTCTAGCCCTTAAGAAATTTTAAAACTAATTTTAGTTCTTCTTCTTCTTCTTCTTCTTCTTCTTCTTCTTCTTCTTCTTCTTCTTCTTCTTCTTCTTCTCCTCCTCCTCCTCCTTCTTCTTCTTCTTCTTCCTTCTTCTTTTTGCAAGGAGAGAGAGAAAGAAAGTGAAAGAGAGTAAGAATGGGCCAGCCTGGACAAAGTGCCATTGCAAACAAACTTCAAACACATGTGCCACTTTGTGCATCTTGCTTTACGTGAGTGTTGGGGAATCAAACCCAGGTTTTGAAGCTTTGCAAGCTTTGCACTTTTAACAGCTAAGTCACTTTTCCAGCCAAAGATTTTCTTTTTATATTTTTATTTGTTTATTTTCAAGCAGAGAATGATAGAGAAAAAAAGACAGACAGAAAGAATGAGAATGGGTATGCCAGGGCCTCCATCCACTTCAAACAAACTCCAGACACAAGTACCACCTTGTGCATCTGGCTAACATGGGTACCCTTAACCTCTAAGCCATCTCTCCAGCCCTAAGATTTTTTTCTTAATTCAAATAAAACCCCAAAACTTTATTTAAAAATTATAAAAACCCATTCCACCATCCTCCTTTGTCCCCATCTCACTTCCTTTCCACTATTCCTTCTTCTACATTTAAGTCTTTTGTAAAATTATTTTTCCTCTTCCTCTACCATCTAGAGCAACCTGTTGTTGCATCTAATATTATTCAGCTATTGTGCTTATAATTATGACCACTGTAATGTGACATCATGAATATGAGACCACCTTGTGTTTGGAAAACTGTGATTGCCAGCACTCATCCTTATCCTTAGGCTCTTATATTCTTACCACTACCCTTTCCCCTGCAGTCTATGAGCCAGTGGAGGGTGTGATATAAATGTCCCATTAAGTACTGAACCCTCAAAGGTAACTTCCATGAAGCACTTTGATGACTGAGTCTCCCCAGGCATCTTCAATACCTGAAAAGAGAAAATTCTCAAGCCAAAAGTAAAATTATCCCCAATATATAGACACAAACACGAGTGTTGATAAGACAATTTGTTAGGCATCATATATCCAGGTAGCCAAATAATAGTAATAATTCAAACTCCTCCCCTCAGGCCTTGTGACATTCTCAGCTATGAGCTTTTGACTATATCAAGTATGAATTACCTACTGTGGAGTGGGCTTCAAATCCAATTAAAGAGAAGTTGGTTACCTCCGTAACAGACTTACCACTATTACAGTAATGGGCACAAATTGCTTGGATGGTCAGTTATGTAGATCAGAGGGTCCACTGCTGGTTAAGATTGTGACTTTTCTCTCCCATCTGGCTTCACAGCTTTTCCCAGTACTAAAATGGCTAACCAATAAGGAATAGGCTTCCATATCTGCTCTATCTTAAATTCTCAGTGTCCTGCAACCAAAGAATTCTGTATCTTTATCAATAGGTTCTCACTATCTAGTTCTGATGAGCAAATTGTTTTGAAGACCTTAGAGTGCTCCCTGAATACCAATAGTGGTATTCCAATTCTGGCTCTAATTTTTTTTTCTCTAACAATCTATGACTTCTGGGCACAGAATTAACCAGCCCTACATGGAACTAGTACCAAAAATCTCTCTTTTTAAACATATATCTTCAATTACCTAACAAAGAATTAGGTATCCATATGGCTTATTCATAACCTCTCTAGTTTTAATTAACCCTCCTTCCACTCCACACCACCCTCTATCTGCCTCCCTTGATCCCACTTAAACCATTCTATCATGGATATTGCATGCATAATCCTTATTCCCTTGACCCCCAAGAAAGAGAGGGCTTAAAATACCCCAAAATGACAAAAGGAAAAAATGAGTAATTGAAAGCAATCACATAACACCTTAATATTTCGGCCATTCAATAATTTGCAATGATGTTGACCTTATCCATGTGGTCAGCACAATAGCTCACATTATAAATATGGGACCCAGGCTTTACTTGAAAGAGGAATTGGAGGAGATAACTTATTTTGTCCATTGTAAGAGACTGATATATTTAAAAATTAATGATGGTATAGAGGATGATTGTTAGCGTAGCAAAAAATAAAATATTTTATAGAAGGATACATGCTCCATTGGCCCAAACATATGAACACCACCAAAGATACTGGCTTCTATAACTGAATTTGTAAATGTTCTATGGATAAAGGGTTTTGTAGACGTGTAAATCAAAGGTCACAGTATGGTGATATCTTGAATTAATTATAACTGTTATAATATTATAAACTCTTGGATGGCAGGGAAAAGAAGGCTCTAACATCACACCAGATTCTTTTGTAGGTGACTCTAATAACAGACTTTTTAACCATGGACATGAATGTGCTTTTACAATGTGTAGATTAGGCTAATTTGACATTGAATACAATTTGCCATCAGTTTTATAATTTCTCTTACATTATCTTTTAGACAGAGTACCATCATGTTCTTAACTTTTATTATTCAATTAATAGCCACTTCTTAATGACTTTCAGAGTGCAGTCCAAGCTGGTTAAGACAGATAGCATCTGGTGCTAAGTGTTTTGTGTGATTTTATTTTCTATCTCACATAAGTTTACTCTCTTCCTGTTTTAACTATTATCTCTTTTTCTTTGGCACTCCATATGGTTTTATTCTGCTTTTCTACAACTAAGCAGAAATTTTAAAATTAAACAGCATTTTATTATCACAAGTTGAGTTTTATGTGAAAATTAGTTTTATTTTTTTGTTCCACAACTGATCCATAGCTATGTCTAATACTCAATGTTTTCCTCGCCTGCATCTATTCCCAAAAGAAAGTTATATTTCCAATGTCTTCAAATAGAGGAGCAATTGAAAGCCTGAATTAAAAAAAAAACCATTATACACATTTATATCAAAAACTTCCAGCATTTTCAATTCCATTCCCTGCCATCTTTACTCATCACCTTCATGTTTCTTCTTTGTATCTGCCTTCTAGAATTCTTTAGATTGAGGGATATGGAATGCACAAAGACAAAACTGGAAATAGAATGGAATGTAAAGAAAATTAATATTTATGAACAAAAATAAAACAGTTATGATTCACCCAGGTGTTAACCACTGAATTTTCAGTGGGGAATTTAGAACTATGAAAATTGTCAAATTATAAAGTTACACAAAAAGTACTTTGTAAAATAGTACTAGTTTTTATTTCTTCTCAGAAGTGAAGAATTGAGGGGTAGGTAAATTGCTCAATAGTATAGGTTAAGCAGCATAAGTCTATGGATACAGTCAGCATCTTCTAAAAAGAAAGAAGAAAGGAAGTAGGGAGCAAGGATAAGAGTAAGGAAGATAAGAAAGAGAAGAGAGGAAGAAGTTAGGTAACTGGATAAATAAGTATACAAGGAAGAAATTTACTCATCAATGGAGATTTATATTCACAAGGGAAAAGGAATAGGCTAAATCACATACAATTGCTCTATGCACTGCTGGAGTGCAAAAGACAAAAAAAAAAAAAAAAAAACTTAATAGGAGATGCAGGGAAGTAAATCAACTAGCATGCTTTAGTAAACTGCTAAAGTGATCTGTGGGGATGTAGAATGAACTTAGGGTACCATGATAGTTGAGAGATTTCCCATTTCTGCATTTTTGGGTGTTCACTGTAGGTTTAATCTTCTCCTAAAATATGCTATTGAGAAGAAACAGAATCTCTATTAACTGATCAGGTTACTTTATTTTCCACAATGTGGAGTTTTAAATTATTTTACATGATTCTTTGCTAGACAAGATTGAATCTGAAAAGGAAAGTTTCACAGTATGAGATCTTAAAAAACTGTGCTGGGCTGGCGAGATAGCTTAGCGGTTAAGGCGCCTACCTGCTAAGCCTAAGAACCTGGTTCCAATCTCCAGGTCCCACGTTTAGCCAGATGCAGTGACGCAAGGGTGCAATGCCGCACTTGACCACAAGGGGGCGCACACATCTGGATTTTGTTTACAGCAGCTGAGAGACTGCTGGCGCGCCCATCTCTATCTGTCTCCCTCTCTCTTTCAGTCTGTCTCTCTCTCTGTCTCTCTCCAAAAATAAATAAAATAAAAAAATTAAAATAAATAAATAAATAAAACAAGACTGCTCTGTTGGGTTGTATTGACAGCAACTTCCACAGATAATGTCGTTTCTCTATAAAGTATCAAATCTACCAGAAGGAAACATACAGAAGCATGAGAACAGGCAAAATGTTACTCTCATGTAAAAGCAGAACAATACTAAATGCCCAAAAAGGAGGGAGGTTATCAAGTACTTTTCAAACACACAGGAGTATATGTTCTTCTATAGTGTAATTTTCTCCTGGGCCTTTTTTCCATAGTAAGGAATGTATGTTGGGGTATTTCCTGTATATTGTTTTCCAGAGTCCTTGTATGCTTTTCCCTGACTTGTCAGATTCAAAATAGAAATATTCAAGTAAATAATATTTTTTTTTCTCTCAGCAGAATAAGCTGGCTGTGGGGGGTTGGATGTCAAAAGACCCCCATAGTCTCTGGTATTTGTGATTAATCCTCCTACTTGATCCTCAGCTGGTGGAGACAGCAGGAAATGAAACTTTGCGGGAGGAGGTGTGTTTCTAGCAATGGATCTTCAATTTATTAATCTATCCCAGTGAGTGTACAGAACTGGTTTACTCAGATTGCTCTCACTGATGATGGAATGCAATGAGACACAATTGTCATGCTTTCTTCTCTGTGATAAAGCCACCCAGAGAAATAAATAATTTACTCCTACAAACTGCTCCTGATCAGATTCATTGTCCCAGAAACAAGAACATAACTGTTACACCTGTCTTATGAAATATATGTATAGATGATAGATAAACAGATAGTAGGTAGATAGATAGATGATAGTTAGATAAATAGATGATAGATAGATAGATAGATAGATGATAGAGATAGATGGAAGGTAATAGATATATAGATAGATGATAGATAAATAGATAGATAGATAGATAGATAGATAGATAGATAGATAGATAGATAGATAGATAGATAGTCAGATAGACAGATAGATAGTATCTAGGGATGTGTACCACTGTTATTGAAGGGCAAAGTATTAGGAGTTCACTTAATTTCTAATAGAGACATATTCTCCTAATGAATTTCTATGACTAGTGGATAGTAGGGTAATCTGTTGGTATTGTACATTCTGTACATTTGCCCACACATCAAAGTATATGTATCTGCAGTTACAGTGTCATAAACAGAACTTTCATTGTCTTAAAATCCGTGGTGAATTTCTTATTTAACACTCTTATCATCTCACCCCCCCCATGGTAAGCACTGACATTTTTGATTGTTTTGTCTTTCTATAGGTTTTGCCTTTCTAACAATGCAATTAGTTGGACTTAGGAAGCAGATGGTCCTTTCAGATTAGCTTAGTAAACAGAAGCATGCATCTGTTTCCTATGCATCTTGTGTGGTCTGAAGCCCATTTTCTTCAAGATGGACGATTATTCCATTGTCTCAATATATGAAATGTTTTCTCATTCTCCTATTGGAGGACATTTTTACTTCATTCCCATGTATAGAAAACAGGACTAAAACTGCAAAAAAAAAAAATAATAATAATAATAATCTGGGTTCAGGTTTTTACACGCATAGGAACTTTAAACTCCTTGTAGTAAATAGTAGGGACTATGATTTCTGTATCACAAGGTAAAAGTCTATTTACTTTGGCAAGACATTGCTGAACTATCTGTAAGCACTTTGCCATTCCATGAGTAACTAATGAGATTTTTCATTTTACCCTCCTTCTCCTTATCATTTGTTTCTATGAGCGTTCTGATATTGGCAATTCTAATAAAGTTAGGGGTGTCTGTTTCTGCTTTTGAACATTGCATTTCATTGTCAACAAAACATGTGAAGATGGTTTCATAATGTTACTTATTGTTCATTCTCTTCTATGGTTTGGTCTCTGGCCTATTTTTTTAAAAACCTGTGCAGATTTAATTCTTTCAGTTGAGGCTTAAGGATCCTGTATACATTTTAAAGACAGTTATCAGAAATATTTTGCAAAATATTGTTTGTATTTTTCTTTATATTTTGTACAAGAACCTTTAATTAAAAAAGCTGCATTTTCTAATATTTTTGATCACTTACTTGCAAGGAGAGAGAGAGATGAGTGTTCTAGGTTGATCTCATATTTTTGGTGTCACATGACACCTCTACCTCAGATTCCCAAGGAGATGGGGCTACAGAAATGTGTCACCATGCCCAACTCCATAATTGGAGTTAATATCCTAATTCTGATAACTTTTTATGACATTATTCAAAGTTGTCATTCTACAGTTTAGCTTAATTGTAATGCCTTTGACTTTGGTAAGGATCAGCAAGCCTCATAGAATAAATCCATCATATACAGTCCTTTTAGTTTTGGAAGGTTATTTATTATTGATTCAATTTCCTAACAAATATATTTAAATGGTCTATGTCTGGTTGGAGAAATGGCTTAGCAGTTAAGGCATTTGCCTGTGAAGCCAAAGGACCTGGGTTCAATTCCCCAGGACCCACTAAGCCAGATGTATAAGGGGCACATGCATATGGAGTACATTTGCAGTGGCTAGAGGCCCTGGCTTGCCCATTCTCTCTGTCTGTCTCTCTTCTCTCTCTCTCTCTCCTTGAAAATAAATAAATGAAATTAAAAAAATAATCATCTAAGTGTTATATGCCTCATTTTGTGAGCTTCAGCAGGCTGTATCTTTAAGTAATTGGTCCATTTTGTTTAGGTTATTCAATCTGGAGACATTAAGCTGTTTTTAGTATTTTCATTGGGATTATATGTTGTATGTTCATCAGATTGATGATGTCTCCATTCATAATTTTGACAATAATGATTTGTGTTCTCTCTCCTTTATCTCTTTCTCTCTCTTTTCAAATGTAGCTATAGGCTTATGGGCTTAATGGTCTTTTCAATGAATCAGAAATTTGGGTAGATTTATTGATTGTTCTCTATCAGTTTTCCAAGTTCAAGAAAATTGATCTTGTTACCAGTTTTTAGTATTACATTGTATTTTAATTTTATGTTTATTTTGCTCTTATTTTCCTAGCTTATTTGAGGAAATCATAGGTGATTTATTTTATACTATTTTATAATATATCTTATATATATCTTTATAATGATATACATTTCTCAATAACCACTTTTCCTCAGTATCATAAACTTTGATGGTATTATTCATCATCTCTTGGTTATAAATATTTCAAAATTTACCTTCCACATAGTTCAAAATTTTCCAGATAATTTTCAGTTATTTATTTCTAGTCTAACTGTATTTTCCCTGAAAACAGATATTATGCAATTTCCAATTTTAATGTTTACTGGTGTTTTAATGTCCAAGAAAGTGATAAAACTTGTTATGGTATATGTTCCACATAAGCATGAGAAGAATGCTTATTCTTTAATGTAGGAAGTCATCTACAGATGACAGTGGTATCTAGTTTAAAAAAAATGAAAGCTGGGGAGATGCCTCAGCAGCTAAAAGCAATTGCTTGAAAAGCCTGACCATCTGAGTTTCATTTCCCAGTACCGATATAAAGCCAGATGCACAAAGTAGCACATGTATCCGGGGTTCATTTGCAGCAGCACTAGGACCTAGCATGTCCACTCCCATTCTCTTTCTCTCTTTCCCTTTATCCCTTTTTGAAAACAAATAAACAAATAAAAATGTTGTAAAAACACATTATAATATTCAGTGCCACTGTATCTTCACTGTCCTGCCATTTTGATATTATTGGGGTTTTTAATATTTTATTTAGTTAGTTGAGAGACAGACAGAGATTGTAAGAAGTGTGATCCAGGGCCTCTAGCCACTGCAAACAAACTCCAGACTCATGTGCCACATTGTACCTAGGACCTTTGGCTTCACTGGCAAGCACCTTAATCCTTAAGCCACCACTCTTAATGTTTCTTAATGTAGGGTGTTGGAATCTCCATTTATGACAGTAAGGATAATCAATACATGATTCATTCCTTTGCTCTCTCTTTCTCGTCTCATTGTCATTGATTTCTCTTTCCCTGAGAGGCCCTATCAGAAATTAGTCCTGGTTAGTGAGACTTCATTCAGTGTAAATACTGGTAAATACCGGTAGAGGGTACTTCACTTTCATCAACATTGACCTTCTGCCAATGCTTCTCAGTTTCGGGAGCCATTCTCAACTGAACTGGCTGGACTTGTCCATGAAAGCATTTAGGCTGCTGTTGCTTCTCCTCCTGTCAGTTCTATCAAACACACATTACTTCCCCCTGTGCTTCCCCATGCTGATGCCCACACCATGCAGGCCTCATTCTTGCTGCTCACCCACAGACTGCAGGTTGATGGTCATGCACAAAACTCATCTCATAATAGTTACTTGATCTACCATTAAACTGTTTCAATTACTTCTGAGTGAAAAATTTAAAAGATCCTATTTTGCTTTTGTCATTTTTCCAGAACTTCCTTCAGTTTTGCATGACTTAGAAGTATGGCTTGTGAGGAGTTTTCATTCTGATTACAGCTTTGTAGCAGATTGTTCACATTATAGCTGTAAATTATAACTTTAGGCAGTGGCAAAGTTAACATTTTATTCCTACTACCTAAATGTATTTTGTACTGATTTTTTAAAAATTTTCTTTAATTTTGAGTCTTGATGGCTTCAACTCCATATCCTCCTGCTTCTGTATCCTTACTGTTGAGATTGTAAACCCGCATGCACCATCATGTCCACTTCATAATTGCTTTTTTTGATGTGACCTGCATTAGAGATCATCTTCAAGCTTGGCTGAAACCAAGCTTTGATTTTAGAAGAATAATATATTCAACTCCAAGACCAGTGTCTTAGGAAGAAGCAGTATATTTTATTGTTGAACAAATAAGAAAGGACATTAGGTCCTTAAAATGAACAGAAGTGATCATCTTCTTAGTTTGATCTATAAAAACACATTTTACTAAAATTATTTCAACTCAAACAGCAAAATGTTCCACTGAAAAATAGCCAGGAGGAAACAGAGCGTTCTGAAAAGATTCTTCATTATTTTTACTAATAAGAAAATAGAAATGTGGTTTTCTCCTTCTATACTGGAAAATATGCTGATTATGCTGCAAGAACAAGATACACATTTTCTTTAAATAAAATTGAACTTTCAAATTTTGTACTCTATGAAAGAGAAAAAATTACATATAGCCTATTTTATGTAATACAGGATACTATAAAAGTGAGACATCTGTTTGACATTGCTGGAACAAAAGGTCACTACCTTCTAAAAACATGTAATGTAATTTCAGTGGTATGATCACAAAAGATGGGAATGACTACAATAAGTTTCCAATAAATCTCTGAACCCTATCCACTTAAAACTTTAAAATACATATAATTACTTTCCAAGGAGGTCTTAAAATATGAGCCTTCCTATCTTGGCTATTCACCTTTAGGTCTCCAAACAGAAGAGTAGAAATCAAGTGATCTTCACATAGTAGAGACAAATAGTCCATCCAAGACTAGCAAAGATGAGTCCCCTCAAACAAATCCTGCCATTAGCTTATCATCCACTTCTAAGACAGAAACCTATTAGAAGGGCAACATTGTGAGTTACCATGGAGAGATCCACAGAATGGACTCATGTGCCTTCTCTCCTCTGAAAAGGAAAATGAAGAACATTAACTCCCCTCAGCCCACACACAAATGGAAGGAACATTTAAGCATCACTGGAAGACTTGGTGTGACTATCTAAGGGAATCAGGGGCAAGGATTGATGCTGAATCACTCGTGAGATGCTCTAGTGAGGAGTGGGCTGGAATGCTTAGTGATCACTGTCTAAAGACAAGATTTTTATTTCTTTTTCATTTTTCTTTTTTTTTTATTAAGTAGAAATTTTGGATGGACACATCATATATTGGTACCATCATTTCCCTCCTCCATCCCTCCATTGCACTGAGGACCCTCCTTAGCAGAATTGCTAGGATTCACCTTGGACATGCCGGTTATGAATAGTCAGAGCAGCAGTCTGTCATTGTGGGAAGGGCTATGCCACTGGAAAATCCTCCCCACTCTATGGCTCTTATATTCTTTCCACCACCTCTTCTACAAACTTCCCTGAGCCTTGGTGGGTGTATTATTTTTATTTTTTATTTTTTATTTTTATTTTTTCACTTTTTCAATTTTATTTCCACTTTGCTTTTTGCTTTTTCAGTTCTTTTCGGAGCTGGGACTTGAACTTAGAAGCTTGCTTTTTTTTTTTTTTGAGAGAGATACAAAGAGAGAGGGAGAGGAAGACAGATAGAGAATGGGCGTGCCAGCAGCCTCTCAGCTGCTGTGAACCAACTCCAGATGTGTTCACCCCCTTGTGGGCAAATGCAGCATCACTTTGCATCTGGCTAAATGTGGGACCTGGAGATTGGAACCGGCGTTCTTAGGCTTAGCAGGCAGGCGCCTTAACCGCTAAGCCATCTCTCCAGTGGTGGGTGTATTTTAAGAAAACTTTATTGCTGACTTCTCAGCAGCTTCTGGATTTCTGCTCGGGGGCACTTTGAGTATCCTCAGTGTGTCTCCATCACCCTGGTGCAGGTGATCACGCTCACCATAAAAGCAACACACCTGCTCATCTCACCAGTTCCTCTGTGGTTTTAGATGAGCCCTATCTGCTGTGTAAAGGGCTGTTCATCTCCTTCCAGGGAGTGAGCTATCTATTCTTGTCTTGTTGGTAGATTATGGCTGTCCTCAGTTCTCACTGCTTTCAAAAAAGAAAAACAGATTATCCAATGAAGAGCAAGATTTTATTCTGAAGTTCTTTCGACCCAGCATCTGCCATGTTTTGTATCCTGTGGCCTCACCCTAGAGGAGCGAACAACAGAATCAGTACAGCAGGAGAGAAAGGGGAATGAGAATGGAAAAAGCTGCATGTGTGTTTTCAAAATACTGGCTTTGAAGGTACTGCAGAGCCCACTTGTGAAGGGTGATGCATTAAAAGGCGTGAGAGGAAGAGAAAATGTAGCCACTAGTACTGGAAGGGTTATCTCTATCACACCTACAGGGCTCAGGGGAAACTAGAGGAAGGCGGATGAAATATGAGGGATACTCTCACTGTTAGCCAAAGAACCTTCTGTATGATGATGGTGGTAGATACTCAGGAGTCTCAAAAATGCATCAAAGCAGAAATCAGAGGCTGCCAAGAGCTCATCACTAAAAGAGACTTATAACATGCCCTCCAACCCTGAGGGAATGTTGGGAAAGAGAAGGAAGAAAGAGGCATTATCCTCCCATCACAAACTGGTCTGTTCATTTCCCTACTGGGTAGGATGCTCAGTGGAATGGGGACAAAAGAAAGAGTATAGCCCTATGGAAATACAACCAATTTACAATATGTCCACATATTAAGGTGCCCAATAAAAATCATATATATGGAATGAGAGAAAAGTGGGCTGTCTGGATCTGAGTGACTAAAATCAGATGATGTCTACTAGAGTAACTGAGGCAAGATCAAATGAAATTCAGATGCAAGTTTCAAATCTTAACCCTAATACTTACTTCATTGTAGAGTATGTGGCAGCTTCTGTCAAGGTGAGAAAATCACCAGAAAGCCATGAAAGTTTGTTTGTTTCTTTGGCAGTCTGTCTAGACTGGCATAGGTTTATTATTATTATTATTATTGTTGTTATTATTATTATTATTATTATTATTATTATTATTTGTTTGACAGACACACAGACAGAGACTGACAGAGACAGACAGAATGGATGCACCAGGGCCTCTAGACACTGCAAAAGAACTCCAGATGCATGTGCCACTTTGTACATTTGGTTTATGTGGATCCTCAGGAATTGAATTGTATCCTTAGGCTGTGGAGGCAAGCACCTTAACCACTGAACCATCTCTCCAGCCCATATTTATTTTTATTTTTTGCCTTTGCTTGCTAGTCAAAGTCCTCTGCAATGATTTGGACATGTGGCAGACGCCTGGCTTGGCATTTTCATGTACTTCTTGACCTCAAAGAAAACTTTCTCAGCAATTTGTCTAGAAAGCATGATATTTTCCAAATGTATGATTTGAATAATCTATCAATTATAGAAATTCTTGTTTAATCCTTTAGATAATTTTATTAAACACTTTAATTGTATTTTATCAAATATCACATTATCACTGGATATGTGAGGACAAAATTCATATGTATCCATAATTGCCAATCTACTAAGACTTTGTATGGGACACACATACATATCTATATATAATACATAACTATATATAACATAGATTATACATTATATATGTATTAATAATATAATAGACATAAATTATGCATCTTTTCATATAAAACTTATTTATATTTGTAGTAATACTATGTAAATTAAAGTAAAATATTCTCTATATAATATTCACATATACTGTTTAATGAGCTCCTTATAATTATATAAATTATTTGTAGATTATGTGAATGGAGGTTTCTTTGAGAACCATTTTGATACTATATTTATGTTTATGTAGGGGAACTCAGCTTTTCTGGTTTCACTTTATTTTGTTTTTAAACATGCGTTTGCATTTTACACCTACAGGAAAATTCTGAGTTCACTAGAGATGCTTCTACAAGCATATTAGTCAACACAGATCTTCTTGTGAATATGTGTTGATTCTATTCCACATCAATGTATGTACTTTTATTACTACAGTTCAGAACATCTCTCAAAGTATGATTGTTTCTTCTTCAGTGATCGATAAATGAGTACTTTAGAAATATGTGACTGGACTTAAAAATATGTATTACTTTTTCATTAATTTCCCTGATTTCTACTTTAATATATTTTGCAATTTCATTTGTAAATTTCCTATTACACCTTATATTTTTCTAATTTTTACAAATATTATTATACGTGTCTTCTTTTCTTTTAACAAGATAATCATGGTTGGGTATTTTTAATTGTTTTTACCTTTTACGATTCCTAAGTTATAAGCAATTCTAATTGTATTCTCTGTTTTCTTCATCTGGTTCTCTTTGGTGATTTATTTTATTGTATGCCTGTTAATTTCTGGTTGAAAGTTATAAATAGAGTGCCCTGAAACTCTAGGATCAAAATTCATTTTTTCTGACAGTATTCTTTATTTCTGCATGATGTATGGGAATATAAATAACTTGGTTCCAGTTTCATTTCTTCAGGTGATCATTCATCCAAGTCCTTTAACCATGATCACATTTTTTGTTTTTAATTTCTTTTCTTTATTCTTTCTTATCTGTTTAACCACAGGGAAAATTTGTTTTTTGTTTAATGATATGGTTGGGATGGCTAAGTAATTTCTTCCATTATTGCAGTTTTATATTTTAGAAGTTATTTTATAATATTATCTTTAACCTTGCTTAACTACTTTAAAAAAGGCTTTAAAAAATTTCCCTAATTAACACTGTTAGAAATAGAAACATGTACAAGTTTTTAAAAGACCATATATTACCTGACATGTGAGTGCACTAATTTTCAGGAACAGGTTAAATAAAAAGAAATTCACATGTAAATTTGGAATTTTATTTTATCTTTTTTATACCAGGTCCCAATTTCAAGTCTTCACAGAGAATATTACATGTAAAATATTTAATACTTATTCAATTATATCTTTTTTATGTTTTTCATGTATTATGCAGATTTTACCATAGATTGCTGATTTTTATGTTTTTAAGAAAAAAAAATATTTATTTGCACCACAAACTGAACACCAGACACTTGTGATACTTCATGCATTTGGCTTTATGGGAGTCACTGGGGAATTGTATCCAGGCCAACAGGCTTTGCAAGCAAGTGCCATGAACCACTGGGCCTTCTTCCAAACCCTGGAAATGATCGACTGTCTTTTAATTGATAAAAAAGGAAATTATGCTGTCATAGTTTGCATGTTGTTCTTTACCAAGAAAAGTGACAGGTATATAGTAAGTGGTTCAGAAAGCACAAGGCAAAGACAAAGAATAAGAATTTTGGCAAAATCATTGTTGTGATAAGAATGATACTCCTATATAGCCAAATCAGTACAATATGTCTATCAGAAAAGATCCAAAGAATATGGGTAACAGCATGACTTCTTTGGGAGGAGGTTCTTGCTGTAACAGGAAGGAACAAGTAAGCATTGGCATATGAATAGCATCCTAGAAAACACGAATTATACAACATACTAACAGAAATAACTATAGCATTATAAATACAAATAAATAAGCAACTTCATTCACCTCATCCAAAAGGTAAATGCATTGTTAATCTTTTCTGGACTTAGCTTAGACTCCATTAATATAGATAATAAATTTATGACAATTATACTGTAAGAAATTATAAGTAACATATTAGAATCTAGGGATAAAATAGTGCTTAACTTACATGATTTGCACATAATACTTAGTAGGGAAGTTTCATGCTATATTACACTGTTTCAAGGTGCTGGTTTAACTTGCTTAACAGCATACAAGGTTCTCATAATGCTCTGTACTTAATATTTTTTTGGATATTACAAGATTGTATGGATATAAACAAAATACAGATCTTCTAAACCAACTCAACTATCAGTCAACATACAAAAAGCAAATAAATCCTCTGCAGTCTAGTTATTGCCAAGAACATTTTACCGTAAGAAGTACACTAGAGTTACAATTACAAGCAATTTCTTAGCAAAACACTCCAGAGCTTAATAAATTTAAGGAACAATTATCACAAGTGAATGAATAGTATATCAAATGGCATGTTATCCCGCTCTATACTACTGTGATAGCTTCACAATTGTACCTGAGATTGATTTTCATCATTTCTCCTTTTTCAATGATTGATTTCCACAGCTTCTTATGGATGGATTTCAGTGTGTACATTTGGTATACGCTGACCTTTGAAAGACATTCAAAAATTGTTTTGGTATGAATAATTCGGTAATCAAGTTTCAGTTATACTTTATTAATATTTAAAACAAAATTTATTTCATTTACATTTCAACTAATATGTAATTTAGACCAATAAAACTGTTAATAAGCAAATTAAACTCAATTTCCATTTGTATGCAATACCATTTCTATATAGTAACATGTTCTTAGAGCTTAAACTTATACAACAGAATAAAGAATTCTAAAACTACAGGAACTCTGAAATTCTGGATACCAGATTTGTTTTCGGGTGCAATATGATTCATTTCAAATCTCAGAATATCCCTACAAAATAGTAACTGGAAGATTTCTATTTAAAATTGGAAGCTATCAGAAATTTGACCTCCAGAGCTCAATTTTTCAACTGTTAAATGAGAAAAAACAAAGAATTTTCTGTGTCAACTCACGATGCACATTAAATAATCAATTATTGCTTAAACTTAGAGTTACAGGCACTCAAATCAAACTGATAAGGTTGGAAAACATTATACACAGGTATTACTAAAGAAAGAACATTCCCACATTAGCCCTAACATCATAAAATATCAGAGTACACCTGAGAAAGATGACTACAGGAAATTACAAGCATCAGGTCTCGGACGAGGCTGTATCTTCGCATAGAAGCATAGCTATAGATAGTTCTACTGACCTATCTCTGTATACTAGCATAGTGATGTTTGAATCTTCTAATCTGCCTAGGTTTTAACATTTAGATAACCATAGGCAAATAAACTGCAAAGGTATTAAGTGGTACCTTTCTTAAATTGCTCATCTGACCAAATAGTTCCAGCATTTAGCCATGAATTTGGTAACAAAGCTTCAGAAGGCGTGTCACCACGTGTCCACATTAATAAGTTTCAATATCAGTCTTTTCAGTGGCATTCCTAGGAATTATCTTTTTTGTTGTTGTTGTTGTTGTTGGTTTTTTCAAGGTAGGGTCTCACTCTAGCCCAGGCTGTCCTGGAATTCACTCTGTAGTCTCAGGGTGGCCTTGAACTCGTGGCGATCCTCCTACCTCTGCCTCCCAAGTGCTGGGATTAAAGGCTTGCGCCACCACGCCCAGCTGGAATTATCTTTTAAAATTCAGAGATTACAGATTCACTTTCATTTATAAAAATAATTTGAGAGAAACATAGGAGGAAAATATCTATTTATTCATTGGAAATATTGGGAAAAATCACCAAAACTAGACTGAAATATATTATTTTATAAGCATAACTCTAAAATATCCCTTTCTATGTTTGTGTGGATAAATTTCATTGCTATGCATGGCATGTTAAATTTAGTTACACTAGTATGACTTATTTACATATTAAAATTGATTGCAACATTTCACATAAAGACCAGTATATGGAAAATTCATTGAGCATGACTTTATAATTAGCACTATTTATAGCTGAATTTGTAATCTATAGAGGAAAAAGTTATTATAATAGTATTAGTAGTTTTCATGTTTGCTCAGAAAAAAAAATGCATTACTTTGAAATCAAGTGTGTAATGGTGGTATTATTTCCCACCTTGGGCCAACTGAGACTGGTAATATTTTAAAAACTTTCTCAAATTTACTAGTTTGACAGAATTTGACTCGTAAGACTTCTCAGTCTGCTTTAGTCATTCCATGTGTCTTATTCCTTGGGCTGCTATAGTAAAATACTATGATTAAGTGATTCATAAAATAAATCAGAAACATATTTCTTATAAATCTGGTGACAGAAATGTTACAGTGGAAGTCACTTCATTATGCAGAGAGAAATATGATTGGCTCAAGGCTGGTAAGACTGCCTGCTGGATACATATGGAAGATACTAATTTGCCTGAACAAGAACACTTGCTCAGATTTTGTGGAGATTAATCAAAAGGAACGGATACATTGGATATAGAAACAGGAATTTGGCAAGCAGATATTACTGTTAAAAGAATATCTACTATGCGTACTGTTTATAGTGATGACATGGTTTTAATTGCCTTCTGCTTAAAAACTTAGCCTGATAGCCACTGCTAAATGCTGGGGTGAGAATATGGTTACCTGCTGATCTAGGAAGAAAAATTAAAAATATTGAGGGGGCTGGATTATATACTCTGCAGACTATTTATTCTCTATAACTTGAGATCTCTTCACTCACAGAGATAATGATATTGTCATTATGGTGTCCATATAAAGTTTAGAGAAAACATAGGGTAAAAGGCTGCCTTGCTGTTATTTCACTTCAAAACTTTTCATAAAATTAGGAATGGAATTTTACAATGTGCCTTTCATGACAAAGACAATATGGGATAAGATTTTTCAGTCAAGCATTGTATGAATCTGAAACTCTTAATGAATATCTCATTCTTTTAGCTATAGAGTCACCAGAATAAATTCAGGGTGAAGCAAGGGAAGGAAGGGACA
This sequence comes from Orientallactaga sibirica, assembly GCA_036365145.1. NCBI lineage: Eukaryota > Metazoa > Chordata > Mammalia > Rodentia > Dipodidae > Orientallactaga > Orientallactaga sibirica. The sequence goes on from JAEOAD010000025.1 coordinate 18,916,499, forward strand.
GGAACAGCAAATTACTGAAGCAGAGATGACAACCCTATAGACATGGAGCTGCAGAGATAGAAACTTGGCTTCAAATGACCATTGTAGGAAGAAGCCATTTTGCCAAATACCATAAGAAATAGTTGGTCCTTGAAAACAGACACTTGAACATCAGCAAATTTTACATCTCCCAATTTGATATTATTAAAGATGACACATAATTAGCTTCTTGGGGTCTTCCAGATTTTCACTAATTAAAAAAAGAAAGAGCATTAAGTTTATTGACTTTTCTATCAAATCAAATTGGTAAAGAATAGTATAATTTGGCTTTAGGCCACAACACCATGCTTTTTACTCTTATTAAGCAGTGAATTTACCCTTTGTATTGTAAATTAGCTGAATAAAATGTTTTTAATGAGGGTATCATCTTATCTCCTTCTTCCAGTGAAGGAGTGTGATGAAGGGAACAATAATTGATCCCAAAGTATGTCCCAGATGTTTTTAAAGTCAATGATTTTAATATTTTATTTATTTGAGAGAGAAAGAGTAGAAAGAGAGAGAGAATGGGCACACCAGGGCCTTCAGCTGCTACAGAGAAACTCCAGACACATGTGCCACCTTGTACATCTAGCTTACGTGGGTCCTGGGAAATCAAACTTAGGTCCTTTGGCTTTGGAGGTAAGTGCCTTAATGGTTAAGCCACCCCTCCAGCCTTGTCCCTGATTTGGGGGGAGTGTATGCTTTGTAGTTGATGGGCACGGAACGTGAAGTAGGGATGGCCTAACAGAAGGACAATCAGCCAAGAAAGGACCTCAACGAATAGTCTGTGCAGAAGGAAGTATCTAGAGCTGAGTGAGAAGCAGGTGCATTTGATACCAGAGGGAGCACAAACAAGCCTGAGGACTTTCCTATCAAATAAAATTGGTAAGGAATAGTACGATTTGGTTTTGAGCTGCAAGACTATGCTTTTTGCTCTTATTTTTACTCTTATTTACTCTTATTTTACTGGAGAAGGGGTCCATGGAATTTTCTCCAAGTACAGCAAAGGCAAACATTTTGTAGTTTCCTTTAATAGAAAATTCCAAAAGACTCCTAACAATTCCTAAAGGGTGCTGGGATCTGAAATTAGGAATGCCAGGCTGGATCTATCTTTCAGATATATTGGGATTGACTGCCTTTGAATTTGGGGATATTTCATACACAAGTCTGGAATATCTTGGTATATATCTTTCTGAAAACATTTGCTGTGTGTTTCTTCATGTGATAAGATATCTGTAGAAAGCTGCAGGTGATCTTTTACACATGAACTATGTTCTCGATTTTCTTACAATTGTTACCCTTTCCTAATTTTATAGTTTTAATTATTAATTTTCTTTGCCACACGGCCCCTAATAACACTTGAGTTTGTGACTTCTACTTTTAAAACCTCTGCACCTTTAGTCAGAGACTGGCATTTCAATCAGTTCAACTTAGAGCTCATATATCTTTGAGTCACTGATCACAGTATTATGTGACTCTTGAAGGTGGGAATAACAAATAACTATTAGACATATGTACAAGGCATATATCAAAGTCACATAATCCTTTTATTCTAGATGATAATGAAAATTCCCCATCAGCTTCTGACAGAAATTATTGTTTTTCCACTAAATAAAAAGTAGGCCGGGCATGGTGGCACACACCTTTAATCCCAGCACTTGGGAGGCAGAGGTAGGAGGATCACCGTGAGTTCAAGGTCACCCTGAGACTACATAGTGAATTCCATGTCAGCCTGGACCAGAGTGAGACCCTACCTCAAAAAAAAAAAAAAAAAGTGGGTAATCTCTTCCTACCTGAATCATCCCTACTTCAAAGATATGAAATATATTATCCTAGTTAGATTGATCTTCAGCATGTTGAAAGATAATCTCTATAATAAGAGAAAATTATTAATAGTTATCTTTACTATAGAAAGATATGTTCTAGGGAAGAGATTTCAGGAAGTAAAGAAAGGAAATCCAATAGGTGGATGTGTGGGTGGACATTCAGTAGTGGACAAGGAAAAGTATCCTGGGATCTATTTTTTCCTGCTTCTTGCTTTGTGGAGAAAGCATTGGTGTCAGAAAAGTAAAACCTAATAATTTGTACTGTATAAAAATAAAAATGAAATTTTATGACTGTTTTCTTTTAACAACATAAAAGTTTCTTTTTAAATATTTTATTTTTATTTATATATGAGAGACAGAGGGGGGAGAGAAAGAGAGAGAATGGGCATACCAGGGCCTCTAGCCACTGCAAATGAACTCCAGACGCATGTGCTACCATGTAGATCGGGTTTAGGAGGGTTCTCATGAATCGAGTCTGGGTCTTTAGGTTTCACAGGCAAGCGTCTTAACCACTCAGCCACCTCTCCATCCCCAACATAAAAGTTTTAAGAAGACAATGAACAGATTGGCAGCCATTAATGCAGAAATCTCTACCTGTAAGGAAGCTTTCGAATTGAGATATGTCCTGTTGACAAACACAGATCCTTCATGATCTGATATTACCATTCCAGGAACGTTACTGTCCTGTCAGGTGAACACATGCTCTCTGTTATGAGAGATGTGCCTGTGTCCTAGGTTCCAATTCATGCTCAGCCATGACCCCAGCACAGAACATCACAGCACAGCCAGCGCACAAGAATTGCCTTTCAGTGTTTGACATGAATTTAGAGGGGATCAATGTGCTTTTCTTCAAATATCATAAGTTCTAAAGGTGATATATTCCTGGAAGACTACTCCTTGTCAGCTTTCTGAGAATAAAACAAATAGAGTTAAAAGATCCTAAGACGAACTGGTGAAAATCCTGGATTTATCCAGGCCTGGCTAATGTAAACCAATATATGGCAGCATTTTGCTTGCTCATTCCTTTTGTCTGCTTTCTTCCTTCATTCTTTTCTTCTGTCTGCATTTTTCCCTTCCTTTACCCTTTCTTACTCTCCCTTTCTTCTCTTTTTACTTTCTTCCTCCTCTTCCTTACTTTTCTTTGTTTCTCTTTTATATATCTGCCTCTTTCTCCTTTACTTCCCCATTTCTTTTCCTGTTTCTTTCTCTTCTTTTTTCTTTCTTTCTTTCTCCTTTCTTCCTTTGAGGTGGTGTCATTAGTAATAATAAGATACACAAAAATTGGTAGATAGTTACACAGAAAAATGTCATAGAATCCCAAGTGTGTTTTGTCAAATTGAATACAAAACTCCCAATAAAATTCTTGACAAGAGAAGAGTTGTCATGGATAGCAGAAATCTAAAGATATTACTTCAGACAAGAGGTACTGAGCTCCTGGTACATGGTGTTGAGGTCAAAAGTAGCCTTCATTGATATGATGGAATATGGAAGTAAGAAATATGAATTCTTGATTGTGGTATGAACAATGTAGAAAGCTTTACCTTTCTTCTTTACTGCAAATGCCATGACGATTAAATTCCCTAGCTGAAAACATAAAGTTGTTGTGTATCAGTCTCGGAGCTCCCTCTCCCTCCAAAACTAACTTTGAAAGAGCCCTGCTTTCTTCTGTACCAGGGACTTAGACAACCAGGATCTCTGAATTCTCACCTCCACAAACCATGGCCAAGGGCACAGACAAAGAAGTTCTGCCTCCATTAACCTCGCTCTCTCTGCTTTCCCCTTTTCTTCTGACCTAGTTACATATATTCCTTTATAGCTTTCCATCCACAACTGCACTCTGCCCCGTACACACCCTCTCTCTTTTGTCCATTCGTTCTCTCTCATCTCTCTCATTTACTCTCTTTCTATTTCTTTCTCCCCTCCCTCCTCTACCTCTCCCTTGAAGCATGCCCCTTCTCCACCTCCTCTTTGGCCTACAAACACCTGCAAGTTGTCTCCCAAACTTCTCAAAATTCCTCCTCCACTCCACAGTACCCTGGACTTTTACCAACACTGGTCGCAGCCTCTTTCTGGGACCACTAAACACCTGACAATGTGTTCGTGTAATTCAAGCTCTCTCCTAACATGACTATAGCCTATACTGAACCTGCCCACAAATAGGAACAGAGTAATTAGCTCACAAGTACAAAATTATATACATACATACATATATATATTACATGCATATATAATACATATGTAGTATATACTTTATTCTGATAAGAAAGTGACAGGTACTTTTATGTCTCTGTTTTCATCTTGAGATTAAAGCTAAAAGGCTGATGACAGATGAGTGTGGATGGTGATATTGATAGGTTACTGAAAAGTTCCTCCTGTAATGTCTGGATAATTTCCCAATCTTATCCTTCCTTGTCCTTTGAAATTTCAATAATAATAGACTAATACCGTTGAAATAAATATCTGGCACAGGAGACAAGTACCAATGATTCTCATTACATGATGAAGGAAGTCTTTAACTACATTGGTCAATATCATGGCATTGAAGGACAGAAAAATAGAAATCAAAATGTTTGATACCAGTTGGGAGCATCATTATTCTTCCTATATTTCATCTCTTGGCTTTGAGAATGGCCAACTTAGGTCTCTGTTCTTCCTGCCAAGATTGGAAGGTCTATGTGATGGTTAAGTTTTGTGTCAACTTGATCTGTTTAGGAATCCACAGACATTCCTCCTAAGTGGGTCTCTGAGTTTGCTTCCAGGAAGGATTAACTAAAGGAGGAATCCTTCCCCCGGGGTGAGCTCTTTTCCCAGAGTGGGCCGCCCTTTTTTTTTTTTGGGGGGGGGGCTTTATCTAAGGAAGCTCCGGGAATGAAAATACCCCCTCCTCCAACCTGGCTGCCAGTGCTGCTGGCTGCTTTCCAGAGTGGACTGAAGAGCCCTGACTCTCCAGGACGCCTCCAGACCTTCAGTGCCGGATTGGGACTGCTGAGGAATCCAGCCTTGTGGGCTGAGCAGCTACCGGGTTCCTTGATTCTCAGACCTGCAAACTGCTCTTGTTGGACTGTCGTAAGCTAATCCAATAAATTCTCTTTTCATTCTATCAGTCCTGTTCCTCTAGAGAACCCTGACTAATATAGTCTACTATTACACCAATACACAAAACACTGCTTGAGAAGAGAACTCAACATTTTGACTTCTTACTTACACAAATACTGTGGGACACTTTTTTTTTCCTTTTTTATTTTTAGTTCTTTTCTTTCTTTCTTTCTTTCTTTCTTTCTTTCTTTCTTTCTTTAGTTAGTTAGTTAGTTATTTTTAGACAGGGCCTCATGTAGCTCAAGCTGATCAAAAACTCACCATATAGCTGAGGATTATATTGAACTTCTAATCATCCTGCCTCCTCTTCCCAAGTTCTGGGCTTATAGGCCAGTGCCACCAAGCCTAGCTCTCTTACAAAAATCCTTTCTAAAATCAACAATTTAATGATGGAAGCACTAATAGGAATGCGTAGGCCACACCCACCTGTGCCAGTCAGAAGTGCTGGTCTAGGAACTCAACTGAAAGGCTTGGCAGTAAAGTGCTCAGTACTGGACACTGGAGGGAGCCCTTGTGTTGTAAGAGTAGAAGAGACAAGTTAAAAAAAAGGTGTGTGGGGGGGGGACCTCAATCAGCCATTGCCATTCCTGAACATAAAGAATCCCAAGCCCTACCACAAATGTGAGAGGCACAAGGATTTGTTCTGGAGACTTACCTAACAGAAAGGGCTCTGGTAGTTGTTGCTACGCTTACTAGTGATACATGAGATGTGTCACCCTGTGCCCATGAGAATATGGGATCATAAGATGGTGGAGAATCATCGGACACGCTTACTCACTCATCAAAACATTTGATAATTTTAATTTTGAAATGATCTTACAATTTCCACACATGTCTCCACTCTCTCACACAATCTATTGAAACATTTTAAGGTCTAGGAGAGATGGTTTAGCACTTAAGGTGCTTGGCTGCAATGCCAAAGGACTCAAGTTCTATTTCCCAGTACCTATGTAAGCCATGTGCACAAAGTGGCTCATGCATCTGAAGTTTGTTTGCAGATGTTAGATCCCCTGGCATGCCCATTCCCTTTCTCTCTCCCTCTCTCTATATATTTCTCTCTCAAATAAATAAAAAATATTTTAAATATTTTGTGAGATAATGAGGGGTTATTTTTGTTTTTGTTTTTTAATATATTTTATTTATTTGTTTATTTGAGAGAGAGGCAGATAGAAAGAGAGAATGGGCACTCCAGGGCTTCTAGCCACTGCAAATAAACTCCAGACACATGTGCCCCTTGTGCATCTGGCTTGCGTGGGTCCTGGGGAATTGAACAGGGGTCCTTAGGCTTCACAGGCAAATACTTTAACCGCTAGGCTATTTCTCCAGTCAGAAAGTGAGGTTTTGAAAGAGGAAAGCAGTAGTTGAAAGGCAAAAATGAAAAGGCTGTAAGAAAATACAAATGGCCAACGTTGTGTAACTCAAAGTTTATAGGTATCTGAAGGATAAATAGACACTATTTATGATCAAGTTTATGCTGGTATTAAATGTCCGATAGCAAATCTCATGAGTAGATGAGGTTCTGTTTTATGCTTGATTGACAAGCTAACCAGTATAGAGTAAAGGTTGGTTAGGTGGCAATAATGCATGTTAAAGTCTAAGCAGTGGAGCAAGAATCTATGAAAGAAGCAGTCTTTGAAGTATTTAGTGTTAGGTTTGGAGCTCACAGTAGAGGAGCAAGAGAGTTTCCTGAGCCCAGGGCCGTATTTAACATCAAAACAGACTGGCAAGATCCAAGGAAGGGAGGGAGCTTTGTATCTGAAAGCTCAAGCACAATTTCTGGTTGCAAGATTTTATTGTAAGGGGGGAGAGTGATAAAATTGTCGAAGAATAGGGAGAAAAAAGAGATGAGAAAGAGAAAGACTATATATGACAGAGAGGGTCAGAGAGGGAAAGAAAAAAAGGAGAAAGAGAAGAAATGAACGAAAAGGGAGATGAAAGAATGAATGAAAGAAAGAAAGAAACAAAGAAAGAAACAAAGAAAGAAACAAAGAAAGGAAAAAAGAGACTGAAAGAAGGAAGGAAGGAAGGAAAGAAAGAAAGAAAGAAAGAAAGAAAGAAAGAAAGAAAGAAAGAAAGAAAGAAAGCATGTAATGTGAAAACCAGAGAGATAGGGGAGGAAGAATAGAGAGAGAAGGGGGAGGAGGGGGACTGCAAACATATGAAGCAGGAAAGCTGAAAATGGAGTGAGTGAGTCCCAGGGGTAGGTATTTATGTAGAGAGCAAATGGTCCTGAGAATGAGGGTTTTTATGTGCTGTTCAGAGGAAGAGATTTTTGAGGGAACTGGCTTTCTTCTTCTTAGTGATAGGAGATAAGTTGGCTAGGCATTCTAGAGTGACAGAACCCCCAAAGTGAATTGCTTTCTGTTGGCTACCCATGGAAATTGTCCTTGGGCCTGTGGGAGAAAAATCTGGGTCATTACACTGCACTAAAGGCCTGTCCTCAACTTCTCCCCTGAGGGAGTTCTTCCATGCCCTTGCCCTTCTGAGGGAATTAAGATTCTGAGGACACTGACCTTTTCCAAAATTCCTCACCCCAGATACCTGGCATCAGGAACAGCCTGGCTAAACTAGCCTTCCATCCATCCATGGGGTTCATAGAAAATCACAACTTGAGTCTTAAGGTGGGCTTCCCAAATCTCCCTCTTGCTCCCCTAAGCAAAACCTCCGCCTTGCTTTCTTCTCTCACTTTCTCGGCTTAAGCTCCCTTTCTCTTCTCCCTCCTAAAATGCCCATAATAAAATTGATCTGAACTACATCCTCTAGTCTGTGAATTTTATTCATCTAATTCATTAGACAAGAATCGAGGAACACCAGAAACATCAGTGTATTGGCATATATTGGTACATTAGCAGAGGAACCCCAAAATTTCTTTATCATTAGTCCAGAGGTATCCAATCACAATGCCAGGAGGTAGTCCCAGAATCACAGGAATACCATGGCCAGGTGGCAGAGAGGCATCTTTGCCTCCCATTTCCCCTTCTTTTGTGCTTGTTCCATTCTCTGTAGAAGCAACACCACTAGGAAAATAATCTTACCTAATTTGTTACAGTATTAAAAATATGTAATATATCTGATACCTTATCAACACATCAGTTGAATAATGATTTATTTTATTCACTTCTTAAAAATATTATGTTCCCAATGCATATGAGATATTGTTTTAGGTGACTCAAGTGGGATTAGGAACAAAATACTGTGCAAGCAACTCTTGAAATATCCCTTCCACTCCAAAACTTCAATGGATTCCTGTACATTCCTCAGTGGTACTGCCATTTGCTTTGATAGCCTAGATTTCTCTAAAAACTCACTCAAACACAGTAGAATGAAAACAAACCCAACATACCAATTTCATAGTGAAGAGAAATAAAGGCAAAGAGGGGAGGGGGGAACAGAGGAAAAATTAGTCATGAGCAATATATATAACCATTTATGATTCATGTGGTATTCTAGAACCTTTGTAAACATAACCACAGACCAGAGCTTGTCAAATTGCTGAGACACAAGACAAGATAAATTTGATATTATGGTGCTGGAGAAATGGTTTAGCCATTATGGCACTTGCCTGTAAAGTCTAACTTAGACCCAGGTTTGACTTCCCAGAACCCATCTAAAGCCAGATACATAGAGGGGGTAATGCAAGGGCTAGAAGCCCTGGCATGCCTATTCTCTCTCTCTCTCTCTCTCTCTCCCTCTCTCTCTCTCTCAAACACACACACACACTCTCTCTCTCTCTTTCCCTCTTTCTCCTTTTTCTCTCTTTCTGTCTTGCAGATCAAAAGGCCAGTCTGTTGAGCTTGACTCCAAAAAAAATAAGCAATTTAAAAAATGACATTTTGAAAATGTTATATGGACAACTCTGATAGACATCCATGATAGACACACTCAAAGAAAAACAAAAATAAAACTATGTATTTGTAAGGATATGATTTTCCCTTGATATGAATTGCACTTAACCAATATTTTTTTTAAAAAACTCTATTCAAATGTTGTGGTTAGTGTTAGAGCAAGCTCTTGATAATAAACTTCAATTTAGTAAATTACTAGTAAAAGCAATGGAATTATTTTATTATTATTATTTATTAATTATTGTTATTGTTAATATATTAATAATTATTTCTTTATTGATTATTAATTTATATTATTAAAATATATAATTGTATTATATAATTATAATAATTATTTTTTTTTTATTATTAATATTATTATAAATATTATTATTATTATTATTGTTAAAATATTTATAGGCTGGAGAGATGGCTCATTAGGTAAGGCACTTGCTTTCAAAGCCTACCACCTGAGTTTGATTCCCTAGTGCCCACATAAAGCCAGATGCACAAAGTGGTGCATGTGTCTGGAGGCCCTCATAGGCTCATTCTCTTTGTCTCCTTCTCTCTGTCTTTTTCTGCTTGCAAATAAATAAAAAATATAGATAAATAAATAAAAGTATTTATATCAGAAAAAACAAGTCTCCAGAGACTTTCCATCACAGCCAATTTTGTTTCTGCATTCTATCTGGAAGTGGGAATGCCAATTGAATGTCCTGAGAATTTAAGTGTGTATCTGTTTTGACTTTCCTTATCTTTTCCTTTCCTATTTATCTTCTGTTCTTTTTCTTTTAGTTTCATTTGCAGTGCTTGGAATAGAACTCAGGACTTTCCACATACTGTAAATAGCTAATTACATACTTTATCCTTCAGCTACATACCCATCTACAAAAGAATATTTTTTGTTTTCTTTTCTTTTTCCTTTTGAAAGAGAGAGAGAGACAGAGAGGAACAAAGAGAGAGAAGAAGAGGCAAAGAGAGAGAATGGGCACACCAGGGCCATTTTAGCAGCTGTGAATGAACTCCAGATGCATGGAATGGGCGTTCTTAGACTTGGCAGGTAGGCGCCTTAACCGCTAAGCCATGTCTCCAGCCCCTGTTTTATTTTACTTTAATTGATGCAAATCAGTAATTTTTATTGCAACTGGAAGACAATATATCACATTTTTGTTTTCTTAAATGATTTTTCATGTTTTTATGCAAACTTTTATTCCTCAGGATAGATAGCCATTGTGCATATGAAAAAGCCCTCAAATTGCCTAAGAGAATAGTTAATAATGTCTAAGAAGTCACTAAACTTATTTTCCCTATCACCAAAAAAAAAAACTATCATTATTAGGTTCCTAAGTGTGTACACTGTTTGTCACATCTTCAACAATTTATTTAGAAAATTATTTAATATCAGACTTTCTTTCTTTTTTTTTTTTTTTTTTTTTTTTTTTTTTTTTTGGTTTTTCGAGGTAGGGTCTCACTTTAGCTCAGGCTGACCTCACGGCAATCCTCCTACCTCTGCCTCCCAAGTGCTGGGATTAAAGGCGTGCGCCACCACACCCGGCTAGACTTTATTTCACTTGAACATGAAAATAATAAATCATGTATTGGCCCACCAAAAATAAATAATGATGAAAAACCATAGGAGGCTAAGAAATTTTCAAAAGGTCGTTTACCAAATGACAACAGAGTCTTGTTATTCCATTGCTTTGTTATTTTCCTGCTTATCTGATATTTTGTTGATCAGGCATGTGGGTCGGGTGTCTCATGCTCTCCAGATCTCAGTGCTGTTGGGTCTACTTCAAGGATGACCACTTACAAACAGATGTTGAGGGCTGGTGAGCAGAAACCGATGCTGGTTAGCTGAATCACTGAAGGCTTGATGAATAACGCCAGGAAAAAAAAGAAACAAACAAACACCATGGTTGCTTAGAACCCGAGTGTGAGATGACCTGTTTATCTACTTAAGGTAATGAAGGGGCGCTGCCTGTGATGAAGTGCTTACTGAAGTGTGCTGTTATGGCTGAAGCCACTTCACACAATAGACTTTTACAATCCATCTGACACAATCATTTGAATATTGCTTCTCTGACAGTCAGACTAATATTTTCTTCACTTAATTTTATCTGATTTCCTCTCCTTTAGTGTTTCATCACATTCTTCTTGAAGAATATGACTGATAGGCTTTAATGAATACATCCTGATGTATTCCTTTAACTTGGAGCATTAAAGTGATTAAGAAATTAAATCCATACCATAATTCCTTATCTGTCTCATTTATTGCCTCAAATTTTCCTATTATGATTTCACATTGGTCCCATGAGTAATGATATAAGAAAGAACTCATTATGTTAGGGAAGAAAAAAAAAACTACACCGTTATTAGATTTATATCAGTGGGTCAAAGCCTATTGCAATGTTATCCCTGATTAATATTATTTCACTTCCCTAAGTTGCCATTATGCTTTGCATAATGGGTGATCAAGATTCAGCACAATGAAGACTTCACAGAGGTCATGGTCAAACAAGTGCAATCTGGTGAATAATAGCTCCAAGGTCCGTAGCAATACTTAATATAGACTCCATTATTTTCCTAATGTATACATCCCTCTTTTAATCTCAATATTAGGATGTTATTAATGGTCAATGACATCACGACCCTTTTATTAAGTCAATGTCCAAAACCTCTGTATGATATAACAAAGAGTAGACATACCAAGTGTCCCTGTTACATAATCTCAGCAAGAAATGTTAAATTTTAAGGAAGAAATTAACTCATTAAATGTATGCACATCTTTGATCCTACCTGGCTAAACTATTCACAGAGATTTGTGAAAAAGATCACAAGTATAATTGACCATCCACCCAGCAACATTGAAAATAGCCCAGGAGAACATGTATTCTCAGTTTCTGTTTCAAATTTGGTTACATGGCATTTCTTTTTTTAAAATGGTTTTGTTTTTATTTATTTATGAGACAGAGAGAGGAAGAGAGAGAGGTAAGGGGGGGAGAGAGAATAGACATACCAGGTCCTCTAGCTATTGCAAGCAAACTCCAGACCTACGTACCACCTTGTGCACCTGGCTTATGCTGGTATTGGGGAATCAAACCTGGGTCCTTAGACTTTACAGGCAAGTGTGATGATCACTAAGCCGTTTCTCCAGCCCTGTTTTCTACAACTTTTACGGTGATAAAAGTCCATGTCTTATGTGGGTACTGCCCCAAATTAATGGAAGTATATTCCAGATATTCAAATAGATTTGAATGTTCATTTCCTTTTAACAACTATTCTCCAGGTCATGGTCTGTATTATGACAGAAGCACAGATATTAGACTCATTTCTCACCCACTCTAGGTACAGACCTAACTGCTGCGATTATTGATGTGAATGTGTTTTTTTGTCAAACATACAATCTTGCAGTGGGCAAAAGATATACTAGAGAGGATTATCTAATAATATTACCCCAGTTGGACCCAATTTCAGAGTGAAAATGTGGGGCAGATGTTGAACTTTTAGAATGCCCTGGACAGTAGTCAAAATTAGGCAAAGCGAGTTAACAATTTGTCAGGTATTACGTTTCGAGTACCAGATTAAGAGATAGCATCCTTGGGCTGGAGACATGGCTCGGTGGCTAAAGGCACTTATTTGCAAGCAAAGCCTGATGATCTGGGTTTAATTTGCTAGTACCCACATAAAGCCAGATGCACCCAGTGGCACATGCATCTGGAGTTTATTTGCAGTATCTCAAATCCTGGCATGCCCTTTGCATCTCTCTCCTTCTGTGTCTCTCTCCTTGCAAATAAATAAATAAAAACATTTTAAAAGAGATCACATCTTCAAAAACACTTATTTTTTTCATCTCTGAATGAATATCCTGAGCAACTTTGCTTCAGCTCTGTAGTCATTAAGGTAGATCTCACTTTTGCCTTCATAGACCTTGTAGTCTATTAGTACAAGCAACTGAACCATTACAAATACTGTAAGAGCTGTGAAACACAAGGTAGAATATGATGTGATAATGTAAGAGGAGATAGAGCCTAGCATTAGAGATCAGGAAAAGGATCTTGCAAGAGACACAGAAGCTAAATCTCAAGGATGAGCTGTAATTAAGGAGGTAGCAGGGAAAGAACAGAGTGAAATAGGAAAAAAAAATCTATAAAAACTGACCAAGATGGTTTTAATGTTCTTCTTAGCCAGACTAAACTTTATCAAGGTTTCTGACAAACTCTCATCCCCCCGACCTTTCCTTAGAGCATTTACGTTAGCAAACTTGTGATGACACATTATTTCTCTGCCCTTTTGCCATGTAAACCATCTCTCAGTCTCTTGACAGATCAACAAAGAATGTCTTTCTTGGGCATCTCTTGAAATGCTACTGACAGAAAAAATATAGCCCTTCACTCTCCGTGTGTGGGGGAAAACACAAGCTCTACCCAGGTAATGGTAACTGGCAAACGGAGGCAGCCTGATGCCTTTAAACACCTCGCATCTAATGTCCTTTCACGATTTTGGGTTGGCTGGCATGTTGTTTAAAAAGCCTGCCTTCTGTTGAATCTGGCTGGAGTTCAGTCTCTCTCCCCTAGGATGCAACCGCTCTTCCCTTCTGAGTTTCCTTACCTTCTCAACTTAAACCTCAATATCCATGACCTGGCAGTGCCTAGCAATACCTTCGCAAGACCCTCATACTAGGAGAAAAAGATAAGGACATCAAATTAAAAGAGAGACTAACGGAGAGAGGGAGGGGATATGATGGAGAGTGGAGTTTTGAAGGGGAATGGGGAAGGGGAGGGAAATATCATGGTTTATTGTCTGTAAGTATAGAAGTTGTCAATAAAAAAAAAACTGGGTAGCTTGTGGCACTGTTGAGGAGAAAAGGCAGGCAACATGGTAAGAGACTCTAAAGGAGTAGTTAATACTTTGTATTTTGCTGGATAGAGAAGAGTGACTTTGATTTCATCAAACGGTATACAGAACTAGTCTTCTGTATTGTTTTTTAAATCGTATTTCAATATTATAAGGCATAAATCCTTGGTCTTGGTGATATTTCTCTTGACTTCCAGGGTCCAGTAAGAGCATTCTTTATTTATTTACATCTGCTAGCAATATAAATTCTGCATAGTATAAGCGCATCTCATTTCTGAATATGAGGATTCAAATGTGGGCAGGAGAGAGAAGAGATACAGGAAGTAGGGAGGGAGAGAAAGAGGGAGGAGAAAAAGAGAAAGAGAGAGAAAATTTGATGACATGCTACCTGGTGTCTGTAATTTCAAAGCAGGGATTTATAATCCATTCATATATACAGAATACATTCTCAATATTTTGAAGCTCATATGATGACTACTTATTAAGTTTTGTCTTTGTTGGTCAACTCCATGAACTATCCATACTTGTATCTTTGTCTCCATCCTTTGTTCTCATAATTGTGTAATTGGCTCGACTGAATAGAAGATAATAAAAAATACAGAGTAAATTATCTGTGTTATATTGACATTAAATCTTAGCAGGTTGACTAGTTCAAATGATTATCTCCGTTGCCATGCTTTCTTTTATTTCTCAAAAATGGTAAAGTTTGGGGCTGGAGAGATGGCTTAGCGGTGAAGACACCTGCCTGCCAAGCCTAAGCACGCCCCAGGTCCTACGTTTAGCCAGATGCATGTGACGCAAGCGCGCACAAGGGGATGCCACACATTTGGCGTTCAGAGGCCGCTGGTGCTCCCATTCTCTCTCTGCCTCCTCTCTCTCTCTCTCTCTCTCTCTCTCTGTGTGTCTCTGTCTCTCTCAACTAATAAAAAAATTAAAAATGGTAAGGTTTAATCGTCCCTCAAATCATCATCAAACACTCATGGAAGTATATAAAGTTTTATTATGGAAAAATCCAAAGATTTTTATCCCTCATCCCTACTCCATATCTCATTAAAAGAAAATAAAGCATTATTAAGATTCTGCAGTGAAGGAGAATGTATCCATTCTATAATACCATAGGGAATTGTTTGTGAGAAAGAAGAAATATGCTTAGGAGTTATACTGACCTCTCATTAAACTCACAGAGTGACCCACAATTACAGATTAATTGCTTTGTGGTAGAACAAGAATAACTACACTTATGCTTCACCTTTTTTCTATGTTTCAAGAAGAATCTAATAGACAACTACAGTGTGAGCCACTGATTAAAAGTAGACTCTATGTAGAAAAGTCCCTACTGAAGTTAACTTATTAAAAAGAACCTTTACAAACCTTCCTTATGGCTCTATGGAATGATGTTCTTGAGTCTCCACTAGGATATTGAAAAGAAAAATTGAAGGTTTTCCTTCCCCGGTTATTGGTTGCTCCCAACATCACAGCAGTGTGTTGCTTTTAGTGGTATACACCAGATATATGAAGTGTTTTTCATCTTGTTCCATCTCTTTGACATTTAAACTAAGAATTTGTTATTGTAGTTCAACCTGGTTTATAAAAGCGCTGTAGTTTATGAATGACCACCATCCCTGTAAGTAATAACAAGATTTTTTTCCCAGCACTATTTCAGGTAAACAGGTTTCTTCCATTTATATGCGATGTATATTTCAGGAGAAGATTTGTGATTCTGCAAATTCTAGCCAAATATATTGATACTAAATGCTCGGTACCAACACATATGCTCGCATATATAAAGACAACTTTGTCTAAATGAATACATGCTCTAAATGTGATATACATATAATTTAAAAATAAATAACATTATTGGCAATACTGTTACTATCACCATTACTAATTGTATTTATAACTGCAGTGTTTTTTATTGCTATTCATTTTATCATTTAATCTCCACTAAAAATTTATAAAACAAATATAATATATATATATTATATTTGTTATAATATATATAATATTATATTTAATATATATATATAATATTATATTTGTTATAATATATATAATATATATATAGGTCTTGGCTTCAATCATTTGTAGTGCAAAATTAACTAGTTAATTAATTACTTGACATGATCACATTAACTTTATAAATCACACTCCAATCTTGTTGCTTAATTCAGTTGGTTAGAGCATGGTGATAATGAAATGATATTTCAGATCTTTTTAACTGAAAGGTAGCATGGCCTGGGCAGACTGATGTCAAGCTTTCATTGTGCCGCAGTGTTCAGGGGCCACATCTCAGCAACATATTTCAGACATACAGTGGGTAGTACATGTTTAAGAATTCTCTAATCCTATCTTCCCATTTTAATGCCACTGTGAAATATTTTTTTACATATATATATATATATATATATATATATATATATGTTGCATGAAAAGGTATTTTGTAAGACAGTGTTTTGATTACTATAGCAAAACATTTTAAATTAGCAGGTTATTAAATCATTGTTTTATAATATGAAAATAAAATGTATATTTTTATTATAATTATTATTTTGATGACCATTAAAAGCATATGACTCATTTTAGAATACACTTGATTGACTTTGGGGTGATTTCTCATAAAGAAATAAAATCTGTTTAAATTTTGAGAAACTATTGGCATGAAATCTATGGAATAATGCTAACACCATGGCAGAAACTGAAAAATCAGAGCTTGAAAATGCATACATGACCACAGTAAAGAAAGACAGGGCTGAAGAGATGGAGTTGCAGTTAAGTTTGCTTGCCAGCAAAGACAAAGGACTCAGGTTAGATTCCACAGTACCCACAAAAAGCCATATGCCAACATGGGACATGCATCTGGAGTTCATTTGCAGTGGCAAAAAGCCCTGGCACTCTCATTCTTTCTCTCTCCTCTCTCTCTCTCTCTTCTTCTCCCTCTCTCTCTCTTAAATAAATAAATAATATAATTTTTTTAAAAATAAATGAATAAAAAGTGAATAAATAATACAGGAATAATAAAGTAAGGTTCCTACTTATAGAAGCCTAGCCTCAAACCATAATCCTAAATTGGTTGAATAAATTTCAAAACAAAACAATACAAAAAAAAAACAAACAAAATAAAAGAATGCAAACTTGAACACCCTTAGTGCTGCTAGTAGCAATATATGCATCTTGTAACAGATGTAATGAAATCATTATAATTAACATAACAGCTCATAGCAGTTCTATGATCCAATTTTTTGAGTACTTTATGGGTATTAATTTTTTTTTTTTTTGAGGTAGGGTCTCATTCTAGCTCAGGCTGACCTGGAACTCACTGTGTATTCTCAGGGTGGACTTGAACTCACGGCGATCCTCCTACCTCTGCCTCCGGAGTGCTGGGATTAATGGTGTGCGCCACCTCACCAGGCTGGTATTAATTGTTTTATGAAAGAAAACAAATGTGTGAGGTAAATGAAATTTTCCTTAGCTTACTGAAAATCAAAGAAGTTGAGATGCTTAAAGATAATGGAAGTTGCTTGATACACTGCAAGTAATGACTGAAGGAGGAAGGCTTAATCTAGGCAGTTCTCATTATGCACCCCTCCTTGTTTGAACTTGTTATAAAATATGTTCCGTAGCCAGGTAGAAGTAACATTATAGTTAGTGATTAGAAAGTAGAAACTTGTACACTAAGACCATGAAAAAAAGCAAATACATCATCTATGACCAATAGTTTTTAATGTTATAATGGAAGCCCTAGCTAGCATTATGAGATAATTTTTAAAAAGTATGATTATGTGAATATTTGAAGAACTAGAAATGTCTTTCTTCACAGATGTCATTACTGAACATGCAAATTATACAAAATAATCCATGAAAACAATCAAACTCTACATGTAATAAGTGATTATAAGATGATTGCAGAATACATAAGAGATATACAAGAATAATCCATATTCTGACAAGCATGCAGTGAACAATATACCCATAGAATTTTTTTTTAATTTTGCTTTTGTGATTAAAGCTTTGCATTACTAGGCATGTAGAAACAAAATGGAAGGAAAAGCTAATTGAAAATATTTATCAACTTGAAATGATGTTGGGAAACTAAGACTTTTTCTTCATTGATGCCATCCTAACTCTCTTTTATACTCATGATGAGTTCTTATTTACATTCCAATTTTATTAGTGGCCTAAGCATTTTCACCTCAGAATAAATTGTAAATATTCACATTCAAATAAGCAAAATTATCTTTAAACTTAATTTACTTTGCCTTGTGTTAAACTAGATTGTTCATCTTAGTTTCTTCTTTTCTAATATTTTCTTTTGGTTAGCACAGCATTTATGCTTTGGATTTGCCTCTTAAAATTTTCCAGGGAAATAATTTAAATGTACTTATATACAGTTAGGTTAATTATTAATTTATTTGGAGATAATCATTATCCTACCATTATCAAAAGAAGGTCTTCTTTCAAAATATTCTCTAAGACTTCTATTTGCTTTTATTTGTAGCTTAATATATGTGTGTGCTATATATGTATATATATATTCAGTAATGTATTTTGTCTTTTCTGCTATCACACAACTCTATAATGCCTAAGAAGCATTTTGTTACCCCCAATTGCATTTAGTCACTTAGTACAGAAATCATCTTGAATAAAAGATTCCATAATGCATTTAAATGAATTAGATTTCTGCCACGTGTTTTACAAGGTTATAACCTAAATTTACTTGTCATATTTTATGGAGAAATTTGTATTATTCCTGTGGACATTGTTTCCAAATTTAATTAATGTTGGACAAAGGGTTTTGACAGAAAAGGCAGTGAATAATAATCTGATTCATAAAACTTGGTTATGTATATAAAGTATTAATTTAGTCTTGTGAGAATCAATTTTCCAGTGTAAATTTAAATTGCATGAAGTTTAAAGAAGTAACACTTAGGATTATTTGAAGAAGGAAAATCACTCTCTATCCCTAATGTGCTTTCATCAACAAGTTAACAAAACTTAAACTGTAATAATCATTAGATTAAGAATCTTGTCTTGAAAGCATGAGGACCTGAGTTCGAACCCCAGTACCCAGATAAAATGCCAGGTGTGGTGGCACATGCTTGTAATCACAGCAATGGGGATATAAAGACTGATATATCTCTGGGGATTTCAATAACCCAGCTACTCTAGCCTAATACATGAACTCAAGACGAATGAGAGAAGCTGTCTCAAAGCAGATGGACTCCCTGAAGATTCAGGTTTGAGGCCACCCTGAGACTACATAGTTAATTCCAGGTCAGCCTGGGCCAGAGTGAGACCCTACCTTAAAAAAACAAACCAAACAAAATAAACAAACAAACAAAAAACCTTGTTTTGTGGTAAACTTGCAAGGGCTGTTGGGGTCAATGTACAAAATTTCTATGTGTTGACATAATGGAGTAAATATTACTTAATCTTACAAGTTTAATTTCTAGGTTATCTTTGCACAAAAATATTTACCTTATCTTGGGATTTGTAATAATTAACTGTATATTTTAATTTTAAATTCATAATATCAACTGGATACCCTGCACTGGAGGGTGTACAGCACAGGCTCAGAAATCTGTTCTTTTTCAGGAGGCAGCCATACTGGAGGACATAAACTACACTCCACACTTCAGCCTAGCCACTGCTGAATCCACAGAGGAACTGGGGAGATGAACAAGAGGGCTACCCACATAAGGCAAGACCCATATTACCCATGGGGGGAGGACAGGGAGAAGGTTAATGATGGTACCATCATGGCTGTATACATACTATATACATAACTAATTAAAAAGAGTGCTGCTTCCTTGTAAAACACATGACAGAAATCTCATTCATTTAAATGCATTATTGAATGTTTAATTCAAGATGATTCCTGTACTAAATGACTAAATGCAATTGGGGTAACAAAATGCTTCTCAGGCATTATAGAATTGTGTGATAGCAGAAGAGAGAAAATATATTACTGAATACACACACACAGACACACACACACACACACACACACACACACACAAACACACATATATATTCAGCCCCAAGGGGTGTTTTAATAACATTAATACCCCCATACAGGTGGGCCACCGTGCTGCTATTACTCCTGAAAGAAAAAAAAAAAATCCTGGATTCTCAAATCACCAGCATAACCAAATTTCAGTAAGGGTTCTGAAGGTTTTAAGGCTTTAAACTATAGAATTCTAGCACTGAGCCATGGGAGCACCTAACCCTTCCAACAGACACAACACATCCAATACACCCCAGTAGCCACCAACTCTTAAATTGCCCAAGGATCAACTGCAAAGCATTGACAGCCGTATGAACATTCCTTGTGTGAAACCCAAGGTGTTATTCATCACGAGGCTTAATATCCCTCCACATGTGATCCCATGAAATCCAAACAAGTTACATGTCTTCCAAAATACAGTGGTGAAAGAGACCTATGGCAAATATTTCTATAGCTAAAGGCATAAAAATGACAAGAAATGGATAAAGGACCCTAAGTGAGTATATAATCCAACAGAGTGGGGCCAGGGAGATGGCTCAGCAGTTAAAAGCTCTTGCTTGCAAGTTTGTCAATGCCAGTTTTGTCCTCCCCAGCAAGCACAGAAAGCCAGATGCAATGTGAGGAGCATGTCTGTGATCCCAAAGTGTCTATGTCAAGGTGAGGTGGAGTCAGGAAAATAAATAAACGGGGCAGGTATGTTGGTGCGGGCAACAGCCAAATCAGACAGACCCTGTCTCAAAAAGAAAAGAGTATTAGTCATGTAGTTGTAGGTTATGAGGACCCTCAGTGGAGCAGAGGCAAGGAGGAGGGAAGTGATGGTACCGACACATGATGTGTCCATACAAAGTTTGTATTTAATAAAAAATAAATAAATAATTTTAAAAGGAGGTGGAAGGAGAGGATGGACAGTTTGACCTTGTCCTTCAACTTCCATACATGTGTGGACACACACACGCACTAAAAACAAAACAAAACAAAACAAAAAAATACATTAGGTCTTAAGGTTTGAGAATAATATTTAGCTGTATAGTTGACATTAGGGCAAACCATTGTAGCAGTAGAACCCACACAAATTTTCTGGGTGCCCCGGCCCTGAGGCTTAGAGACACACAACAGTGTGGCAGCCTTCACAGGTTGAAGTTGGCATGGTCAGCTTTCTCAGACTGCATGTTGCGGTCTCAGGGACATCTGGGCATACATGACTCTACTCAGAATGATCCTTTTAGGGACTTTCTGCATTCACCCTGGGGAAAATGTCCTGTCATGTTTTTTCTTCTCTGGGACCCAAAGTGTTACAGCCTCGGAAATCCAGGTGGAAGAAGATGCGTGTCCACAGTTCTTACATTCTAGCTCGAATGTAGAATTATTCCTATGTGCTTACTCCCAGTGTGGACTTCTGAGGTTCTAGGGAAACAGGTCACAAGTTCTAGCATGGCCCTCTTCAGTCGTACCTAGTACTCTAGAATAGAAACCTATGACATGACAAAGCAGCAAATATTGAAGTTCTGAAAGCGTCTTGGACTTTTAACTTGACACCTTTGCCCTCAAATCCCAGCTGTCTGGGCTCTTGATGAAAGAGGAGACGTCAAGATCCATAAAAGTCCTTTGAGGTCATCCACTGCTGTTCTTCATGGGTAGAATCGAGCTTCCTTCTAACCATACTAATGTTTTTAATATATTTTAGTTACTTATTTATTTGAGAGAGAAAAGAGAGAGAGAGAGAGAGAGAGAGCGCCAGGGCCTCCAGCCACTGCAAACGAACTCCAGATGCATGTGCCACCTTGTGCATCTGGCTTAGGTGGGACCCAGAGAATCGAACTGGGATCCTTTGACTTTGCAGGCAAACATTTTACCACCAAGCCATCTCTCCCGCCCCATACAAATGTTTATTTTATTTTATTTTATTTTATTTTATTTTATTTTATTTTATTTTATTTTATTTTATTTTATCAAAGCCTCTTTAGTTGTCTTTCCTGCATACATTTTCATTCTTTACAAAACAAAGGCTTGAGCTTTCTCAACTGTCTAAATGCCACATTCCATTCATTTATAGCATCTGCATATAATCCATTTCTCTCTTCTTGCACTGCACTGTGTATAGTTAAAGTCTTGCATCCCCTTCACTATTTGACTATTTATAGACTTCTTTTTTTTTTCTGCTAGGTATCCTTGTTTTCGTTCTAAATCTGTCGTCCATAGTGCTCTAGGATGCGTGCAACTCAGCCAAGTTCTTTGCTGCTTTCTAACAAGGCTGGGGAGGGGCAGGCATTAATTCAAATTCACGAGTTTCATAAGAGACCTTAGGAGACCTTAGACCCTAAAGGAGTTCAAATTGATTTTGCCTCATGGTTTTGGAGGTTTCAGTCCATGGTCACTTGGGCGCATCATTTATGGGCCTGGGAGGAGGCAGACCATCATGGTGTAAGAGCACAGAAGAAGAAGACAGCTGACGAAAAGCAATCAGGAAGCAGAAAGAGCCGGGGAGACTCTGGGCACCAACACGACCCTCTAAGTGAGGCTGCCTTCTGAGATCTATTTCTTACCACTAGGTTCAGCCTCTTAGTTTCCACTTCCCAATATGTCATCCAGTGAAGAGTCCATTCATGGGTAATTGACTGTATTTTCTATGATCCAATCACTGTCAGGCATCAATTAAAAAAAAATCAGGGCTGGAGAAATGGCTTAGTGGTTAAGGCATTTGCCTGTGAAGCCAAAGGACTAAGAACCCACGTAAACCAGATACACAAGGGGGTGCATTCATCTGGAGTTTGTAGTAGCTGGAGGCCCTGGCATGCCCCTTCTCTCTCTCTTCTTCTTTCTCTCTCTCTCTCTCTCTCTCTCTCTCTCTGTCTGCTTGTAAATAAATAAAGTTTAAAGAGGAGTATCTTGAGAATCCCAGCTCAAAAAAAAAAGTTTCAGATCATAACAAGGCCTTTCCTGGGGTTTTGAATATTTTGTTCTTCATTTCCATCTGAGATCAGCAGAATTGCCTTTCCATTGAGATTTTTTTTTTTACCAATATTCTGATTATGACTACTTAAATAATATATGAAGAGTGTGATTTTTTTTTCCTACAGCCCTCCAGCTTTTCCAAGCCCTCAGCATAACAACCCTGATCCTTTGATTCTTGCCAATGAAGGCTGTTCGTAGAGCTCACCTCAAGAATGACCCTCCTGGTCCTCATTATCTCTCTCTAATGCAAATTCCACGTCCTCAGATGTGTGTTATAACAACATTTTGTACTCTTGGACCAATTTTTATGTCAGTCTATTCTGTTTTGTTTTGCTATAGCAGAATGCAAGAAGTGTTTAATCTTACTGGAGTAATTTTTGTTTATTTTCCTCACAGTTCTGCAAAGTGGGACTTTCAGGAGCATTGGTGTCCAGTGGAAGTCTGGGTGTGATTTCACTATAATTTGTCCATCACGTCCTCTGAATGGGAAGAATGCTTTCACGTGATGGCAGAGCATGAGGGGAGAAACCAATCAATCCTCACATAGTCTTTGTACAGGCGACATCAATCCATTCATGACAATAAATGCTTTAGAGATACCTAAATGCTTCCATTGTTTAGCACAAAACTGCCCTCTTGGAGATTGAGTTCAGAGACATGAATTTGGAAGATATAAAAATGCTGAAGCCGGGCTGGAGAGATGGCTTAGTGGTTAAACGCTTGCCTATGAAGCCTAAGGACCCCGGTTTGAGGCTCGATTCTCCAGGACCCACGTAAGCCAGATGCACAAGGGCTTGCATGCATCTGGAGTTCGTTTGCAGTGGCTGGAGGCCCTGGCGCACCCATTCTCTCTCTCTCTCTACCTGCCTATTTCTGTATCTCTCTCTCTCAAATAAATAATAAAATATTTAAAAAAAAAAATAAAAATAAAAATGCTGAAGCCGTGGCCGTAGCACATCGGGTTTTCCTATCACAACTGAGTGCTGAAGCTCATGTGAAAATACATTCTTTGTCAATTCCGTGGCAGATCTAGGATACACATATATTTTCCCTTGTCCTAAGCTGAGGCAGTGTTCCAGGGCCTTTTCAATTCCAGAGCACACTACAGAGCTGATCTAGGTACAATTTAAAAACACACGTGAGCTCATCCCTCCTGTCCTTGCATAAGCTTAATTTCTGCATTTACTCATAGGTTCCTTTCCTGTCATTCCTCAGACATCCATTTAAAAGTAAAACTACAGGGGCTGGAGAGATGACTCAACAGTTACGGTGTTTGCCTGCAAAGCCTAATGACCCAAGAGGCACAAAGTGGCGCATGCATCTGGAGTTCATTCATTTGCAGTGCTTAGAGACCCTGGCATTTGTTCTCTACCCCCTTCCAGTCTTCTTGCAAATACATAAAGAAAATATTTTTAAAAGGTGAAACTCCATTTGAAAACTTGTTTCTCTGAGATCTCTGACAGGCTTCTGTTAACTTAAAGGAAAAGTTGAGTCTTAGCTATGATGATTTTTAAAATACGTCCAGGCTGGAGAGATGGCTTAGCAATTAAGGCATTTGCCAGCAAAACCAAAGGACCCTGGTTCGATTCTCCAGAACCCACATAAGCCAGATGTACAAGGGAACACATGCATCTGGAGTTCATTTGCAGTGGCTAGAGACCCTGGTGTGCTCATTCTCTCTCTCTCTCTCTCTTTCTCTGTCTCTGTCTCTCTCTCTCTGTCTTTATCTCTCAAATAAATTAAAAAATAATGAAAATGTTTTTAAAAACTACTTCCTAGTTTTAATGTCCTGACAGTTTCTAGTAGGATGTCTCACTTCTCATCGTAGCATACACTTACATAATTGTGTTATAGACTAAGAAAATAAATTAATCTCAATTATTAAATTAATTATCTGCTAAATGAAGAATATGAATTTAGGCAGATGGACTTTCAGTTATAAGAGCTACGTAGAAATGTCTTTAATTTATCTTGATAATGAAGTACATTCTGGATTAAGGCCTTATCCACTGGGACAGTCGATAATGACTGTAAGGTAATTACAATTCATTTTTATCACAGTTCAGTGTAAATGCAAGGGAACTCATAACTGATACAAGTCCCTATACTAACAGCTTTCACAACTTAAAACAGACATGTGCTTGAGCGACTTTTATCAAAATTTATATGACAAAGTGGTCTCTACACAATAGTGTAATTATGCATGGCACATTAAAATTATCCTTGATAGATAAAACAATTCAAAGAGTAGCAGAGTAAGTACAGACTCAATTTAAATCTCAATGACTAACACAGAAATGCCTGTGATAACCAAAGGCACCTAGAACAAGAATAACCTATCAAAGTCATCAATCTGTGGACTATTCTTAATGAAGGCATTTAGCATTGTACTGGATATCTGTGAGGCCAGTGTTATAGGAAGAAAGAACACTCAGAAAGCCTTGAACACGTAGAAGTTCAAAAGCACCTATGGGGCTGGAGAGATGGCTTAGCGGTTTAGGCGCCTGCCTCGTAAGCCTATGAACCTGGGTTCCAATATCCAGCGGTTCCAATGTCCAGGGCCCACGTTTAGCCAGATGCAGAGATGCAATGCCGCACTTGACCACAAGGGGGCGCACGCGTCTGGATTTAGTTTGCAGCAGCTGAGAGGCTGCTGGCGCACCCATGTCTATCCATCTTCCTCTCCCTCTCTCTCTGTCTCTCTCTCTCAAAAAGAAAAAAAAAGAGCACATATGATGGACATTGTAGCCCTACAATATAAAGGATACATGTTGACTTCTTAAGAAGCCACTTTTCTTCAAGCATATCACATAAAGACTATAAATTCCATTTTTTGAGATACATTTAAGGATTCCTATGAAATTTTGTACATGACAACCCATTCTTGTAATCCTCTGCACAATAGAACAACTCACAAGGTCCTTAGCACACGATGTTATATTGTACTGTAAATGCTAATATTTCCTAGTCATGTGACATCTACAGAATCCTACCTTCAGAGCGGCTGCAGATCCCAGGGCTTTCCTCTTGGCATCTAAGTACTGTGCTATAAATGATACAGTGCACAGAACAGAAATGACACAGCCCAGGGTGATTATAGAATTGTGCAGCTGGAGTAGCACTGGGGAGAGGCAGTTAGGCAGGAAGCAATATGGCTCTTACTTCCTGTCCACCAAGTAGAGATGGAACAAAGGCAGCTGCTTACATTACACATTCACCCTGCAGTCTGCAGCAGTCCTCGTGGAGCTGGAATTACTCAGGTACGTGGAGTTCAGGCCAGGTCCCTTCCCTGCGCTGCACCCAGGTATGCTGATGCTTTCTGGATTCAGCCCCCTCTGGCCCCTAACCTGTCCATCTCCCAGCACTCAAGGTTGTTGCCTTGGGTAAGGTTTTGTGTTTCCTGCCCGAGCAGCTTGCCGGCTGCTAGGGTGGGAAAGGTTGATAAGTTCTGGCCTTATATTTAAAGTCTGTCTTTGATATTCTTTTCCACGTGTTTTTTTTTTTTTTTTTGGTTGTTGTTGTTGTTTCTTTGTTTTCTCTAGGCCCACTGTCTTTCACGTGGGCTTTTAGACAATGTGGATGAACCCACTCCTCAACCTTTGGTTTCTGGACTTTATGGAATAAAATGAAATAATTCACGAAAATAATCTTTCTCAGTCTTGTGTTATTTCAATTCAGACATGAATTGGGCGGGTTCAGGGTTTGTGTTTGAACCCCCAAAGTAATTCCCACCTCACAGCCATCAAAAGTTTCACTTGCTAAAATTATAAGACCAGAGATTGACAAATTCCAGAAATAGATGGAAATATAACTTACCAATTTTTTTTAAATGACAGAACCAACTAATCAATCTAGATCAGTCAGATAAAACACAGAAACGGTGTTCACGGCTTGACAAGTGACATCAGGATTGACAATGGGACATGTGAAACTACCTTCCTTATTTTAAAATCTGTGAGCAAAATCAACAGTTACTGTTTTTTGAATACTAGTGTACCCTTCAAAAAAGAAGTTCAGGACTAGGAAGGTTGATCCGTGATTAAAGGTGCTTGTTTTCAAATCCTGTCAACTCAGGTTCAGTTCTCTGGTCACCCATGTAAAGCCAGGACACAAAAAGTGGCATAAGCATCTGGCGCTGTTTTGCAATGGAAAGAGACACTGGTCCGTTACACACGCACATCTAGTATTCCCAGTTTTCTGAATTGTTTATATTAAACTTCACATAAGTATCATTTCAGGATTTCGCCTTGTGTATATGCAGGCAGTTTGATTTTTTGATGTATGACAGACGCCACACAACTACTATTTTTGATTATTCAGTATCATCTTATGAATTTCACATGTGACAAAAACAAAAGTTCATTTAATAAGTGCCAGATATTTTGCATACAGACAAAATGCCAGTCTGTCAGAATGAGTTAAATTTCCTACTGCAATATACTGACCACTTGATTTTAATCTGGACTCTAAAATGAAGTACATGTGAACAATTACAACTGAGATTGGGAGAAGATTCAAGCAACTCTTTTAAAGAAGCTATTACAAACCTTTTCTCCCCCATCTTTATTCATTTGTGGCGTCTGCAATGTGCCAATTATTGTTGTGAGTACCAGGGCCATCAGAGTAGCAGAGGACACCTGATGCAATGATAATAGAACAAAATAACTCCTCAGAATAAGAGTGTGGTACAATGATAAATGGGACAAGGGAGCGTGGAAAGGACTTTCAATCTGCATTTTGTATATGAAGTGCTGCTAGGAACAAGGGAAGGATTTACTCAGAAACGTCTTCCAAGAGGAAGATTTTGATATGATTAAATTTACCAGAATGTACAAATAACATTTAGCTAGAGTGAAAAGCAGATCCCTGAGAAGCATATTCAAGGCAGAAAGTAGGCTAGAGCTTAGTTACCTTAAAGAAATATGAGAAATGTGAGTTTAGTCAACAGTTTTTGATGGCTGGTTTTTTTTTTTTTAATTTTCTTTATTAAGCAGAAACTCTGTATGGATACGTCATATATTGGTACCATCATTTCTGTCCCTCAATCACATAAAGGAATGGCAGTAGCTGGAGACATAAAAGCAGGCTTTGTCTCTTACGTGCACAGCTTGACATTCTAAGGTGTCTTCTATATTTTAAACTATGAGGGCAGAGGAGAGAGGACAGAGGATATTAGCTGAGATAATAAACAACACAAAAAGCCGATTTTCAGAAGACATTAATAATGAAATGATTTCACAGTCAAACAGAGAGGAGCAAGAGACAGGGCAGAAAATATATAGCAAACAGTTTGAGATAAAATAAGGTAGAGATGACAAAGGAGGTAGATGAGACATTTAAGAATAAAATTTCTCAGGCTGGAGAGATGGCTTAGCAGTTAAGGCTCTTGCTTGCGAAGCCTAAGATCCCAGGTTTAACTCCACAGAACCCATGTAAGCCACACACACAAAGTGATGCATGCACAAAAGGTGGCACATTCGTCTGGAATTTGATTGCAGGGGCTAGAGACCTGGCATGTCAATTCTGTCTCTCGTGCTCTCTTTCTCTCTCTCTCTGTCTGTCTGTCTCTCTCTCTCTCTCTCTCTCAAACATGCACTCTCTCATAAAATAAAATAAAATAAAATAAAATAAAATAAAATAAAATAAAATAAAATAGAATAAAATTTCTCCCCAAAAAGTATTTATTTGCATGTGTGTATGTGTGTGTGTGTGTGTGTGTGTGTGTGTGTGTATGTGCACATGCGTGCACATGTGCAGGGTCTCTTGATGCTGCAAATATATGCCCATCCAGCTTAATGTGTGTAGCTGGGGAATTGAACCCAGGCCATCAGGCTTTGCAAGCAAGCACCTAGGCACTGAGCAATCTCCCCAGCTCCTGAAAGAAAAGTTCTTAGTGAATAACTGGATGGAGTGCAAATGGAGAAAGGAGTACGTCTGAAATGACATTAACTTAGAGGGGAAATTGAATGGATGGTGTGAAAAGATGGTTTGTTTGTTTTTGGTCTCCAAGTCTGAACACAAGATCTGTTATATGGAATAAGCATTTGGTTACTTTTACTGAGCTTACTATAGAATAATCTAGATGGATACATGTGACATGCATTACCTTTCCATCAGTGTGTTTTATGTAGGTGCAACCAAGGAGAGCCACTTTACAAGTAACAAGAAGGAGTCCACCTCTCTGTGCTATTTCCATCAGGTTACATAGTGGCAAAAAGCAAAAAGATGACAGTGGAAATCAACAGGAACATTGATCCGTGACCCTCGCATCTCTGGCTGACTGAGAGCTCACCTACCCAGGCTGGATATATCTGGGATGGACTGCAAGGTGCAGACGGGCTCTGGGTGTCTTGCTTTTCTCTCAGCCTCCGGAGTCCGTGGCTAGTCAGCATAGGTGTTCCTCGTGACAAAAGTCTGGAGTGTGAAAAAGGCAAGCCCCCCCAAAGTACAATCTATGTCTCTGCTTACGTCATATCTCTTAATACCTCAGTAGCCCAAGTAAGTCACTGGGCCAACTTAGAGACCGAAAAAGAAGAATAAATCCAATATATGCTACCTGTTGCACCCAGTAGAAGGCATAGGGAAATTATTACAAGGGATCTATGTGTCGGTCTAGATTAGATACTAACTGGGCTAAAGATGTAAGGAAGAATCTTGGAGGCTTGAACAGTGTGGTCAAATCCGAATGAGGCAAATGATCGTGTTCATGAGAATCTTGGATGGATTTCCAGGGAAACTTTGGGAAATATGAAACAAGTTCAAAACTGAGAGTGTATTGTTACTGTAGACAGAACTTTTCGTGGAACCATGACTCATTCTCTGACCTTGGTAAATGTGTACATCCTTCCTTCCTTCCTTCCTTCCTTCCTTCCTTCCTTCCTTCCTTCCTTCCTTCCTTCCTTCCTTCCTTCCTTCCTTCCTTCCTTCCTCTCCCTCCATCCCTTCCTTCCTTCTTCCCTCCATCCCTCCCTCCCTCTCTCCCTCCCTCCTTCCTTCCTTCTTTCCTTCTTTTCCTTCCTTTCTTCCTTCCTTTCTCTTTCTCTTTATTGGAGAGAGAGAGAGGCAGATAGAGAGCATGAGCATGCCAGAGCATCCAGCCATTGCAAACGAACTCTAGACACCTGTGTCACCTTGTGCATCTGGCTTATGTGGATCCTGGGGAAATGAATCTGGGTTCTTAGGCTTGGCAGGCAAAAGCCTTAACTACTAAGCCATCTCTCCAGCCACTTTTTTTTTTTTTTAAGCAGTAGATTTACAAGGAAAATAAAGATGACTATTATATCTTAGTTGTAGGGTCTCAAAATTCCTATCTTTGTTTCTAGTATCATTTTTACAGAGATATTTTTTTCCCTTGAGTAGTATTCTAATTTATAACAATCTGCATTCTTTGGAGTTTTATGTCAATAATCTCTCATTCCAAGTACACTGTAGGCCTCTTGATAATTGAGATTTCCTTTACAACTCTGGGTAATGACATCAGTTACTTGAGTCTGTACTCTTAACGATGTTTAATGATGTTGATAATATAGCACTGAAAACAGAACGAGATAATATAAATGAGTACTTCACACAATTCCTGGCCTAGAATAGTAGCTGGGCAATTGTGAGTTTTCTTCCTTATTGCGCCTATACATATTATTTCAAAAAATAAATGGAGGACATCAGAGAAAACAATCAAGTCAATGACAATTGAGTTTCCCTGTGAATGATTTTTATGACATTACGTTAAAGTAGAAAACA
Source organism: Orientallactaga sibirica (assembly GCA_036365145.1). NCBI lineage: Eukaryota > Metazoa > Chordata > Mammalia > Rodentia > Dipodidae > Orientallactaga > Orientallactaga sibirica. The sequence goes on from JAEOAD010000025.1 coordinate 18,946,813, forward strand.
CAGTACCTTAAAGTAAAAAGAGAACTGAAATTGGAAAGAGAACAAGAAAGATGGACTTTTAGGCTGTACAAAATGATACAGAATATTAATGAGTACATAAAAATATTTCTTTAGGATCCATAATAATGTAGATGAGTGAGTATATACTATTTTTAAATGGCTTGACTTTACTATGCTGTGAAAGTGGTACACATCAGTATAATAAGCCTTCAGAATTTGAATTTTGATCTTTCCCTTGGATGGGGTACGTGACAACAATACTCTCACCCTGGCATGGAACTGCAGCATCCAGGCAGCCGCAGAATCTAGCGGTCACCAGTTCATGCTCTCCAGGGTCTCCAGTGCATTGCTTTGACATGATACTCAGTGGGTTGTGTATTAAATGAGTTTTTCATCTCACAATGTTTTTCAGTTGACATTGGGTTCCTTAATATCATTTATACCTTTGATGTATGGGCTGTCTGTCAGACTATGTACTGGAAATATTTTCACTCAGTATAAGTCACTTTTTCCTTATTTCTCTTTTTGTTGTTGTGTTTGTTTTTGTTTGTTGTTTATAGGCCTGTTGGCTCTCTTCCAGGCTGGCTTTGAACTCACAGCACAATCCTACCTCGGCCTGGGATTAAATGTCATTCATGCTCCACCATGGCCAGCTGGCATTCCTTATCTTAAAGGATTTTTTTTTCAATTGTATTTATTCATTTGCAAAAAGAAAAGGAGTGGAGAGAGAATGAGAGAGAGAGAGAGAAAGCCAGAGGAAGGCACGGCCTCTTTTCATTGCAAATGAATTCCAGATACCTGTGCCACTATGTGCATTTGGCTTTATGTATGCCTTAGGGAATTGAACCCAGGCTGTCAGGCTTTGCAAGCAATTGACTTTCAATGTTGAGCCATATTTCCAGCCCTAATGGTGTATTTTTAATGACAAGAAAAATTGTCATTCTAAGGAAACATAATATATCTCTTCTTTCTTATTTATTTATTTATTTTGATATTTTATGTGAATTGTTTATTTCTGGACTATGATAGTAGTTTCTTTTGCTTTCTTTCTTAACATTTTTTAAAAATATTTTATTTATTTATTTGTGTGAGAGACAGAGGCAGATAGAGAGCAAGAGATAATGGGCATGCCAGGGTCTCCAGCCACTGCAAATGAACTCCAGATGAATGTGTCCTCTTGTGCATCTGGCTAACATGGGTCCTGGGGAATCAAACTGGGGTCCTTAGGCCCTCTAAGCCATTTCCCCAAACCATTTTTTAACATTTTTAACTTAAATTCTAGGTGGATGATAAAATTCATTTCTAGACAGTATAAAAAAAAATAGAGAGAGAAAGAGGCAGAGAATGGGCGCATTGGGGCCTCCAGACACTGCAAACGAACTCCAGATGCATGCATCACCTTGTGCACCTGGCTTTCATGGATACTGGGGAATCAAGCCTAGAACCGGGGTTCTTGGGTTTCACAGGCAAGTGCTTAACCACTAAGCCAGCTCTCCAGCCCAGAAAAGATTTTGTAATATTGGCTTTGATGCCTTTATTGAAAACGAATATTTCAAATATATGTATGCTCAATTTTTGTCTCTAGTACATTCCACTCTCTGTTTAAATGTGCTATTGGACACAATGTTGTATATTCGAGCTTTAGAGGAAGCTGTGGTTGGGTCTCTCTCTCACTGTCAGATAAAACCCTCACTGAGCATGTGTGAAGCCCTTGGCCACAAAAACAGAGAAATCAGGTTGTGTGGATTTTATGTTTTGTTTCCAGAAATTGTTTGTGTGGACTTGAGGGCCCTTTGATTTTTCACTTAAAATGTAAAGTAATATATATTTTATGTCTTACTTTATGATATTGTAAGGATCTATTAAAATATTGTTTTAAGTTTCTCTTCCTACTAAGAGCTAAAATTAATTTATTTCAAGTAAATGTCTCATGACCTTAATCCAATCACTTATTAGTTGAAGTAGGTTGTAAAGACCTTACTATATTTTTGCATTTATAATTATATAAAGATGAATATAGTTTTGTTTTTATATTATCTTTCTTGGTTTATACTGTACTGAATTTTCAGTTCTTTCAATAACATTTTTGAATAGAAATGGTAAAAATAAACATCTTTGGTTTGCTTCTGATCTTAGTAGGGAAATATTTTCCATATTACCAAAAAGTACAGTATGAGATCTAGGCTTGTCACAGTTTCTCTTTCTTTATCAAAATAAGTTATTATTATTATTATTATTATTATTATTATTACTATTATTTGTAAACTAAGAGATTTGACAAATGTAAGTTTTGTGTTCTGTCCATGTGATTTTTTCTACATTTACTGAGATAACTGTATGTCTTTTTTTCTTATTTATACAATGTACTGATCGATTTTGGGATAGTAAATTTTTTTAAAATTTTATTATTTTTTATTTATTTATGGAGAGAGAGACAGAGAGAGATAGACAGAGAGGGAGAGGGAGACAGAAATGGGTGTGCCAGCAGTCTCTCAGCTGCTGTGAATGAAATCCAGATGCATGCGCCCCCTTGTGGTCAAGTGCAGCATTGCGCCCTTGCCTCACTTTGCATCTGGCTAAACGTGGGACCTGGAGGTTGGAACCGCTGGACATTGGAACCAGCATTCTTAGGCTTAGCAGGCAGGCACCTTAGCCGCTAAGCCATCTCTCCAACCCTGGGATAGTAATTTTAATTTTGCATTAAACTATAGTTATTGTACTGTGCTATCTACTTATGTACTTCTGGGTATGACATGCTAACATGTTACAAGCTTTGTACCTAAGATCATGAGGCATATTGGTCCTTAAATTTATTCATTAATACCTTTGTTGGATTCTATCACCAATCATTGGTATCATAAGTCATCTTAGAGGTAGTGCCTTCCTCTACTTTCCAAACAATTTTGTGGATGATTAGTAGTAGTTCCTCTTTAATATTTTCTGTAATTCAAACATACAAATATGATAATCTTGGTCTGAAGGATTTGTTGTTTTTATGTTTATTCTGGTAAGATTTGTATTGCCAATCTGAACAAATAAATTTAAAGCTATTGATGTTTTCCATTTCTCCTCATTCATTGTATTTTTCAAAGCCTTTTTTCAAATTAGTTGGCATAAATTCAGTCCTAAGGCTTAACTGTTTCTTTTTAATGCTTGGTGCTTCCAAGCCAACAACATAAGGTCACAGTTTTCTCTTCAACGCACTCCGGCAATGACTATCAACCTTGTCATATTCCTAAAGGTGGTAGGGCTACTAATCATGGATGAAACCGTCAAAATTGTGTTCTAAAATAAATATTTTTCATTTATAAGTAGATTTATCTCAGGCATTGGTTGCAGTATTAGAAAGCAAACACAGAGGGTTGGAGAAATGGCTTAGTGGTTAAGGCTTTTGCCTGCAAAGCCAAAGGATCCCGGTTCAATTCTCCAGGACCTACATAAGCCAGATGCACAAGGGGCACATGCATCTGGAGTTCATTTACAGTGGCTGGAGGCCCTGGTGTGCCCATTATCTCTCTGTCTGCCTCTCCTCTCTCTCTCTCTCTCTCTGCTTGCAAATCATTTTTTAAAAAAAGAAAGCTAACACAGAGTCACTAGGCAGAATCTTTAGCTAAGACAGAATAACTTGTCAGAGAAAAACAGTGAATGAATTGTGATGTTAAATCTCCTAAAATGAATGAATATTTATTTAGAAATTGACAACCCATGTTCGTTTGGGTATAGGTAAATATAAAAGAGATTGGCTCTAGCCATTTTCCCTTCCATTGCCTTCTACGTTTTTATTCCTTTAATTTCTTTCCAATAGTTTTCAAATATGAATTAGATAAGGAGCTGTTAAGAAAATAGCTAAAAAAGTGCCGGAGAACAAAATTGTTAAAAATGAAGTTAGAAACTCCACTTCTTCAAATAGACATGCTCTACTTTTATATATTTAACTTCCTACTATTATTGGCCTTTTGATACAACCTCAAAAAAATAAAAATGAGGACACTGAACAGTAGAATCAAGAAGCTTTCGACGCAATTTCAATCTACTTTTGTTATTGGCCCTATTGGCTCATTGGAAACATTCTGGGAGGGAACAGTGGCTTGAGGGAAGAGGTCAACTAGTGTGAATCTTTCATAAAGTATTTCTTATTTTCAGTTCTAGAGAAATATGCCCTGCAAGGTCAGACAGCGGGGCTTCAAAGAACAGTCATGCCTGAAGACTGTGTCAGGAAAGAATTTGGGTGGACACCAGGGGGTCCTGTTCTAAGGTAGAATTTAGCCTTCCCAATCAACACCACATTGCTGGGAATGTTGGGGAAGTTGTCTGCAAAATTAGAACATGATCATGTGTGTATTATAAAACACTGAAATTTTGACAACCATTTGCAAGGAAAATTACGCCATATTCACTAGTATATGTTCACAGTGCTGTTATTTATCCTGTCCAAACCTGCAGCCAACTGGATGGACTTGCTAAGTGGAAAGGGTTAGAGTTTTCTGAAAATACACCAACCAAAAGGGATTCCCATTGTAGGCCTAAACATTTTGTTTTGTTTTGTTTTGTTTTGTTTTGTTTTGTTTTGTTTTGTTTTGTTTTGTTTTTGGAGGTAGGGTCTCACTCTAGCCTAGGCTGACCTGAAATTCATTATGTCATCTCAGGGTTGACTGGAACCCATGATGACCCTTCTACCTCTGCCTCCCAAGTGCTGGGAATAAAAGTGTGTACCACCATTCCCTGCTGGCCTAAAAATTTTATTTCAATCCCATTTACTTCAACATAGTATGTTAACTTAGTGATTGTTATTTCCATATTGAGAATATTTTATGAGAAGTTTGACTCATTGTAAGGTCATAAAATATATTTGTGTCCATAATATCCCCAATATCTGCTCTGTGTTCTTAAACTTGATATGGCACAACTTCTGTAAACTATTACCAAACTGTTGCAAATGCTTTTTTCTGTCTTTTCATAAAGACTGAGAGCTACCGTGTATTAAGTTTATTAAGGCTCACTGGTGGGCTCCGAGGACCTGATACACGCACACCCCCCCACAAACACGCACACACACGCACATGCGTGCACGCACACACACACACACACACACACACACATTATTAATTTATTTGCAAGCAGAGAGATACAGACAGAGATACAGAGAGAATGTGTGTGACAGAACTACAAACAAACTCCAGATGCATGGGCTACTTTGTGCATCTGGCTTTACTTGGGTACTGGGGAATTGAACCCAGGTCATCAGGCTTTGCAGGCCAGCACCTTAACTGCTGAACCATCTCTCCAGCCCCTTGATATACATTTTTAAGAATATTTTTATTAATTATTCATGTATTTAGTTATTTATTTGACAGAGTAAGAGGGAGAGAAAGGTAGAGAGAGAATGGGCACACCAGGGCCTCCAGCTACTGCAAACGAACTCCAGATGCATGGGCTCCCTTGTGCATCTGGCTAATGTGGGTCCTTTGACTTTGTAGGCAAATGCCCTAACCGCTAAGCAATCCCTCCAGTTCCTTGATATACATTTTTATTCTGCCTATGATGAGAGGTGTGATGCGAGTCCTAACACATGAATGCACGAGAAAGAAGACCGGGGTTAGTCTCTGATGTGTTCATGTTGGCAGAATTACTCAACTCTAGAATTATGATAATGTTATTGAGAGTTTTCTCAATGACTTTTCTCTCTTTCCTTACTCTTACTTTCATTATATCTACTAGAATTAGCTCTGCATTACTTTGGGGGGCCAATAATCCTGTGAGATTTATATTTTAAATGTTGAGGGAATGCCTTTTTTATTTATTTATTTTTTTTTTAGTGAACTTTCTCTAGCATTTTCCCAGGCACATTGCAAATAATTGTACTTAGTACATTTTTATATAATACATACATTCTAGGTTAGGAAAGAGTGATATAAATCTAGCATAGGATAAGGATAAAAAAGCAAAACTTCACTAGGCGTGGTGGTGCATGCCTTTAATCCCAGCACTCACTCGGGAGGCAAAGGCAGGAGGATCACCATGAGACTACATAGTGAACTCCAGGTCAGCCTGGGCTAGAGTTTTTGAGACCTTACCTCGAAAGACTAAAACAAACAAACAAACAAAAAAAAAAAAATCAAGGATCTTACCATAGAGAATCCATTACCAATCTAATGGTTAGTAGGATTCAATTATATTTAATTTTGAGATCATTACATATATTTGAGTAAAGTCAAAGCACAATCTTTGTAAACAATTTTCATACAAATTTGCCAGTTACATTTCATATATTTTATTGAATCCATTATTCATCAATTCCTATGTCATTTGCATGAGATGAAAAGAAAACAGAATATTTATTGTGGAGAACTCGATATAGATATAATGAAAGATACCCATACAAATACTCATTTATAACAAGATATGGAAATAGTTATATCAAAGTGTACATTTGCTAAGTACATTATATAGCTTTGAAAGAATACTCCTGAAGGCAGTTACTAGAGAACTTCACAAGGGAGGCTGCTTTTAAATGGAAATTCGAAGGACAACTTGCCATCAAGAGCAAATGTAAAGTCATGACAATGTCAGACAAAATAAGGCATTAATCTCGGGAAATATATATCAGAGAGTGCCAAGAATAAAAAGAAAAGATAACCAGTGCAAACGGAAGTATGAATGATGTTGACTCATATGAGAATGGGAGGAAACACAAGGCACGTGTTCAGAAGGAGCGTGTAAAATGCACAAGTATGACAATGATAACATTTTATAAACAAACAATGCTGCCATTCAACTGAAAAATAAAGATAGAAACAGCTTTTCCATATAAAATACCAGCACCAAACATGAATAAATCTTAAAGAATAATAATTTATAATAAATTTTAAAACTGTATGCTAAGTTACAATTCTCTAAAGAAATTTGATCTAATCATTTTTATCCTTTTTTTTATTTCAAGCATTATGGACCTTTAAGCAAATAGACCTTCTGCTTTCAGCTTGTTCTGTAAATAAGGAGCTAGGAGTCTCTCCCTCATTCTAGTCAACATAGCAGTGAATGGCACATTGTAAATAATTGATTAATTTTCCAATATAAAATCTAATTTCATTATAAAATGTTAGAAAATGTGACTGAATGTACTTATATTTTACTTGCATAAATGAAAAATTTAAATCTCGAAATCATTTTTAGAAATTTGTTCTAAAGGATGTTTGTAAAAATTAAATGAAATTATTAAAGGAAGCAAAATGTCTCTTTCTCTAGAAGAAACACCAAAAACTCAAGATAATTGTTAAACTTTCATTCTTTATTCTCAAAAATAATTTATGAGAGAGCAAACTTATAATTTACATGATGTTTTATAATCTTAATTTTACTTAACATCATATTCTACATATATTTCTAGACTAGCAGGTATTTCTTTAAAACATTTTAAAATAACTGGCTGCACTCTATTATCTTAACTGAAGAAAGGATTTAAAGTGTCATAAAAATGGGTTCATGGAATTCTTTAGTCCAGGGAAACATCATGCAGGAAACCACAGACAGCTACTTGATTCTGACACAGGGAATCAAGATAATAGATACAAGTAAACCCTTTATCTGCTCACCACAGTTCTTCCCACGAATTAATCACGTGACAACTAACTGGAGGCCTGTGGTTTTAACCCTTTTCTCATTTTTGTTTTGATAAAACCAGGCCAGATAGGTGCCAGTTAAGTATATTTATTCCTTGTAACTGCAGTATGTGATTCCCAGGTAGCCATCATCACTCTTGGTTCAAATAAACTCCTCATTTTCACAATTGTATGGAACTCCGCATTTTAGGCTGACAGTTTGTGATGACCTACATAAGATCAAAATTGACTGTACTTTCACTTTTTATTGGCTTTCTCTGGACCCAGCAAGTGGCACTGCTAATTGAATTCTTTGTGTTCCTTGAGTGTGGGTGCTCACAGACCAGAAGTGAATTATCTCAGGATTCCAATTGTCTGAACTGTTATTAAATTTTCATTCGTTTGTTAATTTATTTATTTTATTTGAGAGAGAGAATGGGAGCACCAAGGACTTCAGCCACTGCAAAAAAAAAAAAAAAAAAAAAACTCCAGACACATGTGCCACTTTGTGCATTTGGCTTATGTGGGCCCTGGGGAATCGAACCTGGGTCCTTTGACTTTGCAGGGTAGCGCCTTAACCACTGAGAATCTCTCCAGCCCTCTGTGAACGTTTTAGTTGACAATGGGATTTATTATAGCTATTTTCCGACTCTTTTCTGTAAGAAGAGTAGGGCTCCATCTCTATTGTTCTCCACCTTCCTTTGCAAGGTTTAGATGGTGAATAAGGACAGGGTGGCTTCCCAATGCATGCTATAAGGTTTTGTTTTGGCCAATTCCATATAAATGCTTTGTAAACTTCAGTTGTGGATTTTTTTTCTTTTGTAATGTGGATCCACTTTTGATTGTGACCAATTCTCTTTACTTCTAACTAAAAACGAGCAAAACCAGAAACAAAAGGCACACAAGATTGTGAATCTCTTCCTGACATAAGAATCATAGCGCCATCCACCCAGGGAAGGTGAAGTAGACAACCACAGTTGTTTTTTGTTTGTTTTTTCAAGATTTTATTTTTATTTATTAGAGTCAGAGAGAGAGGGAGAGTGAGAATGGGCATGCCAGAGCCTCTAGCCACTGCAAACGAACTTCAGATGCATGCGCCACCATGTGCATCTGGCTTATGTGGGACCTGGAGCATCAAACCTGGGTCCTTTGGCCTCGCAGGCATGTGCCTTAACCTGTAAGCCATCTCTCCAGCCCCAACCACCACAATTTTATGGAAGAGTTGGTACATTGTCCTTAACATGCAGAAATTTCACGGGGACTTCTAGCAGAAGAACAACACATTTTTTAAAAAGTCCATTCAAATGGTAATTGTCCATAGCAGCTAGTCACCTGGCACTTTGAACATCCTACTTACTGTATATTAGTTAGGATTCAGACATACATATGAGTGTTTTGACTACAGTGATGCCTCAGGGAACTATGACCCTTAGCAATACACTTGACATGACAGGCTTTTCAGATTTAAACCCTTTCAAAGGAACCAAATTACAAGCAGCTGGTCTTCCAAATCTGATATACTTCCTAATGAGGGGGCTCTTTCCAGTACCCTAGAAGGCTTTATGCATGAGAATGCCTTTGCCTATATCTAGGAAGGCAGTACAATCTAAAGATAGCATGAAACTCCAGGGCTCCAAATGACAATGTTTCGGTTTGTCAAAAATTGTGGATTTGGCTTGGCGTGGTGGCGCACGCCTTTAATCCCAGCACTCCGGAGGCAGAGGTAGGAGGATTGCGGAGAGCTCGAGGCCACCCTGAGACTACATAGTTAATTCCAGGTCAGCCTGGACCAGAGTGAGACCCTACTTCGAAAAACCAAAAAAAAAAAAAAATTAATTAATTAATTAATTCATTAAAATAAATAAATTAATAAATAAATAAAATAAAATAAAATAAAATAAAATTGTGGATTTGTGCACTCATTTGGGGAAAAAAAAATCAGTTTTAAAACCAACCAATAAGAGCTAGTTTCAGCAGCATTTAAAAGCTTCTAAGTTTATGGCTCAGAAAACGATTACCTTCAAACAGTAGATCAAAATTACCACAGAACATCTCTAAAGAAAACATCTGAAGCTGCTTTCCCCTGACTTTTGTTCCAACCGCTGCCTTGCCTTCCCTCTCTCTCTCCTACATCACGGTCTCCACTGCCTTGCCCACAGTTAACCACTGTTGAGAAGCCGCTAGGATGATAAGCCCCTAGTGCTCCCTTTAAAATTAAGCCCACACGCTTGGACTTACAAATGATTATATTCTAATAAACCCAAAACCCACTATTCAAATGGCTTCAGTGATTTTAGTAAGGGGATAACAAATTGAACAGTAAACTATTCCTTAATGTGCATTTTCCCCAAATCAAAATAGTCAAAGACTGATGACCAAATTTGGGGACATTTTTTTGTATATTTACACCAACCAGGAATGCTAGGAAACAGGCTGGGAAAGATGGTTCAGTGAGTAAAGCACTTTGCATTGTGTACATATGTGACCCTGGCTTTAGACCCCCAGAATGTACCTACAGCCAGGTGACAATATAGAAGCTCTGTGAACAACAGACACCCTTCCACAAACAGCGTGGAGGGTATGGGCCAACACCAGAAGTTGTCTCTGATATCCACACTTGGACGGTGACACAAGAGTTTCCATACTCACACGTGCATGTTAAACATGCACGTACACACCTTCATGAGGATGCCAGGAAAGACTTGAGAACTCTAATGAAAGGAACAAAGAGAAAGGAAATGCTCATTTGGGTACCTTTTGTACTAGAGCAGAGTTAAGAGCCATCACTCTTACCGCTGGACTGTTGGATTTGCCATAGGATTAGATTTAATTATTCACATGTCTAAGTCATGTTACTCTCACCTTTACCAACTTGTACATGAGCTTGGGGAAGACGGAACGTAGGGCTCTTTTCCAAGTCATCCATTAAATGGTTGATTGGAGAAAATGCAACAATACTGTCTTATTGATTTAGCTGAATCCACTCTACCCGAAACTTTGTGTTTTTTTTTTTTAAATCGTGGAGGTTCAGATGTTGTAAATCAGATCTTCTGTAAGTGGGACAGTCAAAACTGGTGGAATCTAAGATCCCGGCTAGAGTACCTGGCAACCTCCAGCTTCAGTATAACCCCAGCTAACTGATCTCGCACCCCAAAGTCCCATGACCATGAGCAATGGACACAGAAATGACAGGCAAGCACCAGAAAAGGAATGCAAAGTGAGGCAGTTCCTAAATTGCTAGAAAATCTCCATCTAATTCCAAAAAGATGTAAGTAACCCTCCCTTTTATTGATCTATCTCTTCTTTTCCATTCCTTAGTCTATATCCACAATGTTTTTTCATCCTAAAGGTGGGAAAGTTTATTTGTGCTTCTCTCTTAACTGTTCTTGGTGGAATGCATGTGCTGGTTTGTATATGTGTGGAAGTATAAAGAGATCTGTGATGTTTGCTTATCACATGTACTCAGTAAACCTATGTGTTTTCTTCTAGCTCTTATCTCAATGATATTTATCTTATGTGAATGATAAAGATTAAATTAGAGAGGGCTGGAGAGATGGCTTAGCAGTTAAGGCGCCTGCCTCCTAAGCCTAAGAATGCTGGTTCCAATCTCCAGTGGTTCCAATCTCCAGGTCCCTCGATTAGCCAGATGCAAAGTGACGCAAGGGCGCAATGCCGCACTTGACCACAAGGGGGCACTTGCGTCTGGATTTCGTTCACAGCAGCTGAGAGGCTGCTGGCGTGCCCATCTCTATCTGTCCTCCTCTCTCTCTCTCTCTCTCTCTCTTTCTCTCTCTCTCTCTCTCAAAAAAAAAAAAATTAGAGAAAACAATTGGCAATATACTTAGCATTCCAGTCAGACATGGTCTGTTTAGCTTTGCTCCTTATTGGGCAATGTTTCCTGTGAACTGAAAAGCTACCAATTGGCAGGGTGGGAATGTTCATAGCACTGACTTTACTTTTATTCTGGACTAATTCTGAAAAACAGATCAGCAGGAGAGGTAGCAGGACATGGGAGGTCAGTAGAAGTGGAATATGATCAAAGTATATTGTAGATACATATGAAAATGTCATAATGAAACCCATTGTCATGAATAATTGACATATGTTAATAAAAGCCTTTTTAAAAAAAGTGAAAAAGAAAGCTCTAAAGGCTTCCCAAATGTTTTGTTGAACCAGGCAGGTGTAGGAAATGCAGAGTTATGCTTTCTGAGAAAAGACAAAGCCCTATCATCAATAAACTAAAAAAAAGCTACTGAAACCTATGATCAAGATCATTCTCCAGCGTGTGGATCCACATCTTAGCTGGCTATTTTTTTGTTTGTTTGTTTTATTTTAGAGACAGAGACAGAATTGGCACACCAGGGCCTCAGCCATTGCCATTACACTCCAGACACTTGCACCACCTAATGGGCATGTGTGACCTTGCCCTTGCCTCACCTTTGTGTGTCTGGCTTCCGTGGGATCTGGAGAGTCAAACATGGGTCCTTAGGCTTTGCAGGTAAGCGCCTTAGCCGCTAAGCCATCTTTTCAGCCTTTAGTTGGCTATTTTGACATTCTTTGTAGGTAACTGTAACCCTAAAATCTCAGGGGAAAAAAGCCACACTTAGGTTAAAGTCTCTAAAAGACTGACTACTACTGTGTTTGTGGAGAGCGTAGGTTCTGAGCCAAATTGTCTTGAGCTATCTTTAGCCTCCTTACTAGCTATTCATTGTGTCTGACCTAACATTGCCATAACTATATCTTAAATCATTTTGGAGTGTGCTAACAGACCACACTAGCTCCCACCCACACCAAGGCTAAGAATGTCATCAGATAGCATCTGAGGCTTGAAGACAATTCCCCACTTTGCAGTACCTGCCACCTACCTGATGTTTCCGCCAAAGCATTTTTAAAAGTGCCTTGATTTATGACCTCCTTTCTTCTGTTACTAGAAAACTTCCTGAAGCTGTTGTTACCAGGGTAGAACATGGTATTTGGGACAACCCGATTCCTCTGTGCTCCTGGACCATTGACACTCATATTAGGCTTTATGATAAATAATCCTTTATTTCCTTTTTTGCTGTTAGCTGTGTTTTGTATTGAAAGTCTGGAGAAACCCACATTCACTCTAGAATATGTATTACTATACTTAAGTCAATCAGTCTCTCTCTCTCTCTCTCTTCATATTTAAATTTATAAGTTGAAAACTTTTCTTGGGCTGGAGAGATTGCTTAGTGGTTAAGGTGCTTACATGCAAAGCCTAAGGAACCCAGCTCAATTCTCCAGTGCTCATTTGAAGCCAGCTGCACAGGGAGGCTCATGCACCTGCAGTTCATTTGCAGTGGCTGGATGCCCTGGTGTATCCATTCTCTCTCTCTCTCTCTCTCTCTCTCTCTCTCTCTCTCTCTCCTTTCTCTCTCTTTCTCTAGCTATTCATCTATCTTAAAAAAAACTTAAACTCCAACTTTGTTTTATAAAAAATCTAATTAGTAAAAATTTTATAAAATAAATTCACAACTATAAAGGAAATTTCTATTTGTGTGTCTCCCTCTCTTAGACTAACTCTACAGAACAGAAATTAAGAACACTTGATTCTTGCAAAACAAACCTTGATCAGTTTAAATTCACTTTAAGTGTGATTTTATCCGCATCATTTTTTTGAATCATGAAAGATTACTGCTTAAAAATTCTGTTTCTGGGCTGGAAGGATGGCTTAGCAGTTAAGGTGCTTGCCTGGAAAGGCAAAGGACTCAGGTTTGATTTCCCAGAACTCACGTAAGCCAGATGCACATGGTAGTGCATGTGTCTGGAGTTCTTTTGCAGTGGCTACAGGCCCTGGCAGACCTATTCTCTCTCTCTCTCTCTTCTAAGTAAATAAATAAATGAATTAAAAATAAAATCTTTTAAAAGCTGTCTCTTTAAATTGTATGCAAATTTATGGTTGTCTTATATTATGATCTCTTGAGGCAAGGGAGCAAATGACCAAGAAGTTGATACTCTACAGGAAAATTGTTTTGAGGTTGGCAATGGAAAGAAAATTCATATCTGTTTATCTGTACTTTCTATATATGTATATATGTGTGAATTGCATAGTGTATCCACAAGTATGCTTATATCTATCTATCTATCTATATCTATATGTTGTCTGCATACAACCAAGTTAGAAATAAGGCAGCATTATAAATTAAATAAAATAAATATGTATATATATATATATATATATATATATATATATATATATATAAAATCATATATATATAAAAAATCTTCAATAAATAAGAAAAACTTTAATATTACCTATTTAATATAACAGTTATGCCTTCTGATTTATCAAATATTGATATATTTAATTAATAATTTTTGCTTACATGAGGGCTGCCTATCATCCACATGCTGTTAACAGAGGTACCAACTCTGGAGGATCCTGTTCCAGTGTCTGTCACTCCCCACAAGTGTCCAAACAGGAAAGAGTGCTGGTGGATGCTGGCCAGGAACCTATCGAGTGTGACAGTACAAGGAAGGACCGATGCTCAGCACTTTCTCTGAAGCATCACCGCTAGGCGAGAGTGTGTGTAGAGAAAGAGCAATGGCAAGCGTGCGGCTTCTATCGTGATGATCATAGTGATGATCGTCAAGCTGAGATACACCTGAGATCATTATTTCAGGATTTCTGCTGCTGAACTCTCAGCCATGGCAAGGATGCTTCCGCTTACCGGATAGTTTTAACTCTTGTCAAAAGATCAAGTTTGCTATATCTGAAATCCATGGTGACTGTGGGAGAGAATGACTCACAGGAAGGACAAGTGACAAAGGCAAGCCTGGGTTAGTTAGAACCATGCCAGCCTTCCTTCAGGTTGAGACTAATGACTGCTGATTCGTAGAAGCTCTTTTTGATGGACTGGAAAAGGAGACAGATGGTTTTATGAAAGTGCTCACCAAAATCATACAGAAGAATAAATAACATAACTAAATAAACTTAGTTTTTAAAGTGTTAGAGGTTTTTAGACTCTTTCACATCATACTATCCAACCTGAACCACATTTCTGATGGAGCTTTGTACCTGATGAATAACAGAGACTGTTCCATCTATCCTTTACATTGGAGGGCCATAAATAATTGAACAGTAGCCAGACGTGGTGGCACATGCCTTTAATCCCAGCACTCGGAGGCAGTGGTAGGAGGATCGCCATGAGTTCAAGGCCACCCTGAGACTACATAGTGAGTTCCAGGTCAGCTTGAGCTAGAGTGAGACCCTGCCTCAAAAATAATAATAATAATAATAATAATAATAATAGAAAAGTACTAAAGTATAGATAGTCATAATCAGTGGAGAAATACTGATTGTTCTGTAACTTTTAAAATTTTTTGACAACTTTGAAAATTAAAATAATCTATATGGTATAAATTCACAAGAAAAAATGGAAAAAATAAACACTTATTTAACACACTGCAATTTAAAGCATTATAACCCTTGAGCATTAAAATCTTTTCTGTGTGAAAGTGAATTAAAAGTAGCTGGCAGAGTGTTTTCCTTTGCATGAATTGGTAAGCTGACATCATCTTTTCTAAATTCTGGATCAGCTTCCAAATTTTATCCTGTGCACCTTCAATGATGTGACATATCTCATGTAACTTCAGTGTGACAATGCTGTGTGTATGTGAGTATGCATATGTATGGTGTGTGTATGGTACGTATGTGTGTGTGTGTGCATGTGTGAATGTGTGTGTGTGTGTTTGTATGTGTGCAGGCATAAGCTCTGGCTTTTAGTCCTCACCTTCCACCTCATTTGAGATGGGATTTTTTTGTTTTGTTTTGTTTTGTTTTGGTTTGGTTTGGTTTGGTTTGGTTTGGTTTGGTTTGGTTTGTTTTGTTTTGGTTTGGTTTGGTTTGGTTGTGTTGTGTTGTGTGGTGTTGTGTTGTGTTTTTCTGCTGTGAACATCAGATTAGCTGGCCTGTGAGCATTGAGCTGTTCTTGACTCGACCACCTTTCATTGGTGTTGGGATTGCAGAGACGTGCAATCTGGGTTTTGCGTGGGTTTATGTGGGTTCTGGGGATCTGAACTCTCATTCCAGTCATCAGGTTTTATCAGTAAATACCTGTAGCCACTGAGCCACTTTCCCGAGACTTACTAAAGATTCCAACTGCTCACTTCCTCGAGGACCTTTTCATCATACCCTCACCTCCAGTTTCCTCCCGTATATTCATAATTTCAGCTCTGTGAATTATCTCCGGCTCTGTATCTAGAACCATTACAAAATTCACTGACAGTCTCCATCAAATATATCACATCCTCTCATCATCCTCCCCTCTCACACCCTCTCTATCCCCTCCTCTGCCCTGTGCCACTGATCTTCTTTCCAGCTAGTCCCTTGGGGTTGGTGAGTGTGTCAGTTTCCTTTCGGTCATTGTCATGCGTCTCATTGAGGACGCTTTTGGCATCTGACTCAAGTTTCATCCACAGCATCATTTTGTTTCCCTGTGTTGCAGTCAGATTCGCATTGCTGTCAGAAATCACCCAACCAAAAGCAGCTTTTTGGAAAAAAACAAAAACCAAAACCGGGGGGAAGGGTTATTTTGGCTTACAGACTCAAGGGGACACTCCTCAATGGCAGGGAAAATGATGGCATGAGCAGAGGGTGGACATCACCCCCTGGCCAACATCAGGTGGGCAATAACAACAGGAGAGTGTACCAAATACTGGCGAGGGGAGATGGGCTATAATACCCATAAGCCCGCCCCCATCAATACACTGCCTCCAGGAGGTGTTAATTCCCAAATCTCCATCAGCTGGGGACCTAGCATTCAGAACACCTAAGATTATGGGGGACACCTGAATCAAACCACCACACCCTACTATACTTTTTTTTTTTTTTTTAATTTCCAATGTACTGTTTTGACTTAGATTTTGTAGAAAGTGAAATGTTTTTACCACTGGAGATGTGGAAGCAGCAACTCCAAGCGTGTCTCCCTGTGTAAGACTTAACTGCCAACCACCAAGAGACAGAGGAAGTGCCTGAACACATGCCTGCTCCCTCGTCGTGATGTGCATGTTATGTGTGTGGACTAAAGAGCAAGCAGAAAATTCAATACGTATTCATTGACTCATATTTATTATACTCTTGTAATAAAACTTTGGAAGTGATGTTGGAGAACTGCAGTTGGTTAATTAAGCCATGATAATTGAATTTTTATTTTTTTTTTTGCATATCTCACTATACGAAGTAAGAATTGTCTATGCCTTCCTTTTTAATATTAGGGGAAAAGAAGCTTTCACTTTGCCAGTAACATTAATTTTAAAAGGCTAAAGTAGTTTGAAATGCTTTGACATGACATAACATTTCAATCTGTACCATCGGCAAACTTTATGTTTACTGTGGATTTGCAGAAAATCACCTGTGGTTTATTTCGAAGCCACACTGACCATAAATCATATGCCATAAGATAAATCACATAAATTTGTTTGAACTCTTAGGTCACCTATTAAAACCAAAGTTGAAAGGTATTTTGGGGGTCATATTTCCAATTCCCTCCTGTTGTGCTGGCATGGTTATTTTTATATGCTCTTCCACTCTCCAAATTAGGTAAACTCTGTGCCTGATTCCCCACATTTTTATTTCTATCAGAAGTTTTGTATCTCTATGATTTACTAAAAGCATTATTTTTGACATTCCATCAGTATTTCAATATCAGAATTGTAATCAACAATTTCCAAGTCTTTGAATATGCAAATTAAAATACAAAATAACTTCAAAAGTGACTTTTAAATATTTCACATGATATGTAACTCTGATCTTTAAATTTTCTTGGTCTGGAGAGATTGCTCAGTGGTTAAGGTACAGTGGCCTACACAGCCCAAGGGCCCAGATTCAATGCCCCAGGACCCATGTCAGCCAAATGCACATAGTGGTACTTGTGCCTGGAGTTCGTTTGCAGTGGCTAGAGGTCCTGGTTTACCCATTCTCTCCTCTCCCTCTCTTTCATAAATAAAAATAAATTTTCTTTGCATTATACATTGTTGCAAGCCATATTCCACTTTTATTGACAGTATAATCTTAATCACTTTTCACTGAAAATTTATTGTTATAACTGAAAGGACTCTGTGCAATTTCCCTGATGTTAATAAGCATATAATACACACTCAGTGTCTTGTCCTAAATCATAAAAATAGCAAGCACATACACATGTGGTGAATCTGTACCTTCCTGGCTAACACTTTTTTTCAGACCTGAATTCAAAAGCAACATAGGTATACAAGTTGCTTTACTTAAATCCTGAAGAGACAATAGATAGCAGTATGTGCCACCTTGTGCATCTGGCTTATGGGGGTCCTGGGGAATCAAGCCTCGAACAGGGGTCCTTAAGCTTCACAAGCAAGCACTTAACCACTAAGCCATCTCTCCAGCCCTGTTCTAATTTTTTTAGGACTAGGAAAAATCATATAATGATTAATTCCATGGTTCTGCTCATTAAGAATACATTCAAGGGCTGGAGAGATGGCTTAGCAGTTAAGGCGCCTGCCTCCTAAGCCTAAGAACGCTAGTTCCAATCTCCAGGTCCCATTTTAGCCAGATGCAGTGACGCAAGGGCACAATGCTGCACTTGACCACAAGGGCACGCACATATCTGGATTTTGTTCACAGCAGCTGAGAGGCTACTGGCACACCCATCTTTATCTGTCTTCCTCTCCCTCTCTCTCTCTCTCTCTGTCTCCAAAAAAACAAAAAAAGAAAGAAAAAAGAATGCATTCAAGCTAGGCATGGTGGCGCACATCTTTAATCCCAACACTCGGGAGGCAGAGGTAGGAGGATCACCATAAGTTCGAGTCCACCCTAAGACTACATAGGGAATTCCAGGTCAGCCTGGACTAGAGTGAAACCCTACCTCGAAAAAAAAAAAAAAAACAACTTATACCTGGTCTAAGAGAATGTGTTTGCCACATCATGTTACAAATGATAACATGAGTTTTCATGGTATCATGATATTCACTTCAGACAAAAAGGAAAATGAGATAGAAGAATGCATTTTAGCTCTTGCCAATAGCTTTCTGTCCCCAGGATACTACAAGAACAAGTATGAGACTTGAGCAGGGGGTCCGTTTATATTCTTTGTCTCAACTTTTAAAGCAGATTGCAAGGACAATAAATTTGCTTTCATAGTTTAGATGACAGAACCATAGGAAGGAAAATATTTTCTTTTTCTTCTAACCCAGCTTAAAACTTTGGATCTCTGACTAGAAACTGGAAGCAACTTGGCTGCTGGCAAGAAATTTGATCGCATCGTCTTGACCTTATTACGTGTTGTCAGAGTTCTCAGACGAGAAAACACCTGCTGTGTTTATTTTTACCCATCAAACCTTCCATTAAGACCACCCCCCACGGACAAATTCTGCACCACTGCCATGCGGTGTCTCCCTACCTGAAAGCCAGTTCCCTGTGCTGCTCTGTAGTGTTCCCGGGCTATCAATGGTGACGCGACTCCTCAGGTAATGAAGTTTGCCAGCCTAATTGCATTTCTTCCCACTGCATGACCCACTGTCCCCCAGTGGGGTCTGTCACCATCTCCCCGTCCATCCCATGTCATTAGTCAAGACAGGCATACCACTGACTGTGTAGTAAATTCAATTGGATTTAGATTTTACACTTCTGTGCCCTTCATATACACCTCTGCAGAAAGACATTTTTTTTTTGCATGAGTGTGTACAGAGTATGCATGCACATTCTTGTATTGATGTGTGCACTCCATGCATGCATGCAGGGGTCAGGGGAGAATATTGGTTGTCCTTCTTCATTTCTCTTCTGTCCTGGAGATAGTGTGTCACTGAACCTGGAGCTTCTGTGTTGGGACAGAAAGACTGACCAGTGAGAGTCAGTGATCATCCTGTCTCTGCTAGCACAGAACTGGAGTTACAGAACTGGGTTACAGCGTGGCCACATCTAACTTTTTTTTTTTTTTTTTTGGGGGGGGGTTGAGGGAGGGTCTCACTCTTGCCCAGGCTGACCTGGAATTCACTATGTAGTCTCAGGGTGGCCTCGATCTCATGGCAGTCCTCCTACCTCTGCCTCCTGAGTGAGTGCTGGGATTAAAGGTGTGTGCCACCACACCCGGCGAACGTTTTACTTGAGGGCTAGGCACTAGAATTCAGAAGCCCTCAGGCCTTCATGCTTGCCCAGATGTGATGATTATTTTTTTCTTTACATCTTAGAGATAAATGCTGTTATATAGAAAGATTAAATTTAAAAAGTAGAATTGAGGGCTGGAGAGATGGCTTAGTGGTTAAGGCGTCTGCCTGCTAAGCCTAAGAACCCGGTTGCAATCTCCAGGTCCCATGTTTAGCCAGATGCAAAGTGATGCAAGGGCGCAATGCCGCACTTGCCCACCAGGGGGCACACACATCTGGAGTTCGTTCACAGCAGCTGAGAGACTGCTGGTGCGCCCATTCTCTGTCTGTCTCCCTCTCCCTCTCTGTCTGTCTCTCTCTGTGTCTCTCTCCAAAACTAAATAAAATTTTAAAAAAAAATTTAAAAAAAAGTAGAATTGAGTCTTCCAAAACTGACCCAATGAAGTAGATGACAATGCTTTCAATACTGGTTATATGACTGTCATGGCTTGACTGTCTTCTCTTTAAAATTTTTAATTTTATTTATTTGCAAGCAGAGAGATACAGAGAGAAGAGAGACCGACAGAGAATGGGTGTGTCACACCATGTGCAACTTTATGTATCTGGCATTATGTGAGTACTGGAGAATCAAACTCTGGTGATTAGGCTTTGTAGGCAAGTGCTTTAGCCTCTAAGCCATCTCTCCAGCCCTTGACTATTGTTTAGTTGCCAAAGATGGACAGACACAGCAAGCCCAGTACCTCCCATCACCTGGAGGCTGAGACAGAAGGTTTGAGGGATCAGGGGTGTGTGTGTGTGTGTGTGTGTGTGTGTGTGTGTGTGTGTGTGTGTGTGTATGTAGTTTAAGTTCAAGGCTGGCCAGGACAAAAAGTAAGAAAAGAAAGAAGAATTTAATTAAGTAACTGCTATCATCACTATTCAAAAAGGTGGAACCTGTCAAAGGTGACAAGGTCATGGCTTGTCTTTTGATGGAGACACTCATGTGTGTATTGCTGGAGCAAGTGGTCTTGCATCATATCTCACATGCACTTAGACATGTTATGTCATAGCTAAAAGATCTGATATTGGTGTCGTGCTATTCAGATTCCAAGCACTTAAAATTATGCACTTTGAATCAGGAATAATTTTTTTGATCATGTAAAATTAATTTATGTATCAGTAATAATTTCCAGATTTTGAAATTTTTCGAGTATACAAACCATTAGGTTTCTGTTGTAGCTACCTTCTTGTTGCTAGGAATAACGCTTGAGAAAAGGCAGCTTATGGGAGGAAAGTATTTATTTTGGCTTATAGTCGTTTTTAACTTATTTTTTTATTAGATATGGACATAGTTAGCATGTAAACAACACATGTTGGTACCATCCTTTCCTTCATCCCTGCCCCTTTTCCAAAGGGGCCCTCCTCATTGGAGATGCAGCTCATGCCATGGAAATTGTGGGTCATGCGTTGTGGGAACAGCAGTCAGTTATGGGGGATAGGCATGATGTCTCTGGCATAATGTCCCAACATGTGGCTCTAACAATCTTTTTGCCCTCTCTTCCACAAAAGTCCCTGAGCCTTGTTGGGAGCGTTTTAAGTCTACTTCAGTGATGGGCTCTTAGGAGCCTCTGGATCTCTGGCTTGGTAGGTGTTGAGTGTCCTCACTGTGCATCTCCTTCACCCTTGTGCTGACACCAGGATCAATGAGAAAGCAGCACTCTTGCTCATTTCCCCACTTCCTCTGTGGTTTCAGCTGGGGCCAGGGTGAAGTGTGCTGGGTCATTTATCTCCTCAGGTCTGGCTCTCATCTGAAAAAGAGATTCTCCAATGAGAGTGAAGTCAGCACAGTTTAAATGGCATAACCATTATTAATTTAGAGAGAATTTAATGGGTGTAGACCCTCTTATAGCCCAAGATTAGTGAGAGCTTGATATTGGAAAACAAAATCATTATCTGGATATGATTCTGACTTGTTTCCCAGTTCCAGATATGGTTTCCTTTCCACTGAGCAGACCTGTTAGCCAGTCCAAGAGCAGCTGGTTACCCACCATGGCTGTGTGCCATTATTGCACTTGTGTGAAAATCATGTCAGGTTGTTTGCTTCTGAGTAGCTTAGACTTCAAGTTGTTCAGATGGATGTTGGCCACTTTCTCCAGATAGCTCACATAGCGCTTTCCAGCACTAGACCAGCTAACTGACTGGGGACTCTTCTAGATTCTAGCCAGGTTTCTCCATGTTCCACACCAACAACATATGGTGTCTTCAGCAGTAGGGTCTTACCATTAACTTCTGGTGGGTAATCAAATGCTGTGACAGAAATCTGTCATGTTTTGTGAAACCTTGTAAGTCTCTCCAATCAACAGCTCATTGTAGGTTTTAACCACATCCTGGTACTGGAAGTTACAGACCAGCACTATGGGGGGGGAAAGAAAAAGAAAAAGAAAAAAGAAAGAAAGAAAGAAAGAAAGAAAGAAAGAAAGAAAGAAAGAAAGAAAGAAAGAAAGAAAGAAAGCTTAACCCTCTCCAGAGCCTGTCGATCCAGGTGAAATTGAAAGCTCAAAAAAGGAAATGGTAACAGTTCAAAGAAAGCCCTGCCTTCCCTGTTGAAAGAAAGCTTTTTCCCTCAAAGAAAGAAAGAAAGAAAGCCAGCCATTTCTCTTGAGGCTGAGCGAGATTCGGGTGTTAGGCTTATCTCACCCTCTAAAACCGGGAGAAAAACCCATTGTCGGAGAAATCCAGGTGCTCCCCCTAAGGTGTTATTGAGAGCTCAACTGGTTAGTCCATCTTCCAGGAGGGGATGAGAGAAAGGTATAAGGGCCAATATCTGGTAACAGTTCAAGGTATTTGGTTCAGTATTTTGTGTCCAGCTGGGTGGAGGCAATTTCCTTAGGTGCCCCTCCAGGTACTCAAGCCCTAGGCCTTCCCAGTTGTAGGCCAGATTGGCTAGAGATAACCTATCACCGGGCAGGGCCCAACATATCAGGTCATGTCAGTAATTCAGGCTGATCCAAGTTAGGAACCACAAATGAGTGGGACCATGCAACAATTATCTTTTTGTGATTGTGTGAGTTTGCTGAGTATGATCTGTTCCAAGTTTGACCTATTTTCTACAAATTTCATTGTGTTATTGTTTTCTTACTGCTGAGTAGAATTCCATTGTAACAATTTGTAACATCTTGGTTATCCATTCATCAAATGATGGGCACCTGGGTTGATTCCAGGTCTTAGCTATTATGAATTGAATAGTTATAACCATGGTTGAGCAAATATCTCTGAACTGAGGCATGGAGCTTTTAGAAAAAAATGCCCAGAAAGGGAATAAATGGGTTTGTTGATAACTGTATATTCAGCCTTTCTAGGAGTCTCCATACTGATTTCCACACTGGTTGTACCATCTTATATTCGCACCGACAGAGAATGAGGGTTCCTATTTCTCCACATCCTTGCCAACATTTGTTTACAGTTGACTTTTCTAATGTTTGCTATCCTTACTTGGGTAAGATTGGAATCTCATAGTTGCTTTTATTTGCATTTCCTTGATGGTTAGAAATGTTGAACATTTTCTTAAGTGTGCATTTGCCATTTGTATTGCTTCCTCTGAGAACTCCCTATTCGGTTCTCAGTCAAATTTTGTGAGTGGGTTGTTTGAGTTTTTGTTCTTTGTTGTCACTATATATTAGGCCTCTGTCAGTTGTATAGAAGGCAAAATTTTTCTTCCATTCCATAGGTAATTTATTGTCTCTGCTTATGATATGGTTGTCTGTGCAAAGACGTTTCAGCTTCATGAGATCCCATTGGTTGAGTGATTATTTATTTTCCTGAGCTACTGGGGTTTTATTCAGGAAGTCTTCTCCACTCCCATATCACGGATAGTGCCTCATAGTTTTTCTTCCAGTAGGAGAAGAGTTTCAAGTCTTATATTGAGATCTTTAATCCATTTGGATTTGATTTTTGTGCATGAAGAGATGTGTGTGTCTGGTTTCATTTTTCTGTATATGGTTTTCAGTTTGTTCAGCACCATGTGTTGAAGATGCTGTATTTTCTCCAGTCTATATTATTGGGGCCTTTGTCGAAGATCAAGTTGCTGTAGTTACTTGAACTAAAGTCCAGATCTTCAATTCTGTTCCATTGGTCCATATTCCTGCTTTTATGCCAGTACCATGCTAGTTTTGTTGCTATGACTTTGCAATACAGTTTTAGATCAGGTATAGTGATGCCTCCAGAGGTGTTCCTTCTGCTGAGGATAATGTTTGGATATCTGAGATCTGCTGCCATTCCATATGAATTTTGAGATTTTTTTTTCTCTGTGAAGAATGATGCTGAGATTTTTATTGGAATTGCATTAAATCTGTATATTGCTTTTGGTAAGATTGCCATTTTCACAATGTTAATTCTGCCTATCCAGGAGCATGGGAGGTCTTTCCATTTTCTCAAGTCCTCCTCAATTTCTTTCTTGAGTGTTGTCATTAAATAGGTCTTTCACATTCTTGATTAGTGTTATGTTTTTTTTTGTTGTTTGTTTGTTTTTTGGTTTTTACTTTGTTGTTGTTGTTGTTGCTATTGAAAATGGAACAATGTCACTAATTTCTTTCTCTGTATATTTGTCCTTTGCATATAGAAAGGCTACTAATTTTGTGTGCTGACTTTTGTATCCTGCTACTTTGCTGAAGGAATTAATCACCTTTAGCAGTTTTGAGATGGATGTTCTCAGGTCCCTTATGTATAGGATCATGTCATCTGCAAATAGGGCTAACTTGACTTCCTCCTTTCCAATCTGTATCCCTTTTATTTCTTTCTCCTGTCATATTGCTTGGGATTGGACTTCTAGTACCATATCGAAGAGCAGAGGTGAGAGTCAGCACCCCTGTCTTGATCCTGATCTCAGTGGGAACTCCTTGAGTCTTTCCTCATTAAGTATTATTTGGGCTTTAGGTGCTTTATATATAGCCTTTATTATGTTGAAATATAAACTGTCCAGGCTTATTTTCTCCAAAGTTTTGATCATGAAATGATGTTGTATTTTGTCAAAGGCATTATAGTCTTGAAGAGAAGCTCCATGATGGCAGGGGAAAGATGATATCACAGAGTTGGAAAAATGCCCAAGTTCAAGTCCAATTAAGAATACAAGAGCAAAAGGAAGTCAAGAGGTTGTTGCTTTAGAAACACAAGTATTATAATATAATTTATGTGTGTGTATGTATGTATACATATTCTAATGACTGCAAAACAAAATGCATCATTTGAGAAAGTCAAAATTAGAATACACAAAACAGGGATTTTAAGACCTTTTTAATAAGAACTATGTCAAACAGCAGCTAGGAGAAACATTTGTCTTAAGCTATCAGTGAATGCTACAAACCCTTTTTAAAAAGTGAATGATCCTCTGGAGATGCATTGAGATTAAACACTGGGGTTGAAGATAAAAGAAGAAAATTTCTCCAGGGAATCTACAAACATATCTATAAAGTAAAAATCAAAGGAGACTAACAGAATTTTTTCCAGTATAAAGTTATAAGAGCTATTTTCTGAAAGGAGAAATTTAATCGCTTTCCAGACACCAAGGACTAAATTTAGGGATGCAAGGCAGTGCCCTCAGGTAGAATCTCTGCAAATCTCAGCAGTGTTGTCTAGAAATTCATTCCCCCTCTCTCTTTTATTGATGAATATTTCTTGTATATTCATTGCACATGATTATGGGTTCCAAAGACATTTTACTATAAATATACAATCTACTTGGAGCATATTCTCCTGTACCTCCATACCCTCTCCTTGCAGTCCCCCTCCCAAGTCATGTTTTACTTTCCTCCCTTTAGAAAATTTCAATTCTACTTTAATCATACAATTTTTTGAATGTGCATAAAATCTAGCAACATTAGATGAGAGAAAACATATTTATCTTTCTGACCATGACTAGATTTCATTCCCATAATCGTTGTTCAAGCTTTCCTTTTATCTACGCTTGCATCAGTTTTTGTTCCTTAGTGACTGTAATTGTGACTGGTGTCAGAAGATATTTCAATGTAATTTTAATTTGCATTGCTTTGAAGGCTAGTAAGGTTACATTTGTTTGATGTTTATTGGCTGTTAGCATTTCA
The DNA here is from genome assembly GCA_036365145.1 of Orientallactaga sibirica. Taxonomy (NCBI): domain Eukaryota; kingdom Metazoa; phylum Chordata; class Mammalia; order Rodentia; family Dipodidae; genus Orientallactaga; species Orientallactaga sibirica. Next base: position 18,972,584 of record JAEOAD010000025.1, read on the forward strand.
TATTTTATTTTATATTTTATTTGGTTTTTTGAGGTAGGGCCTCATTCTAGCCCAGGCTGACTTGGAATTCACTGGGTAGTCTCAGGGTGGCCCCAAGATCACAGTGATCCTCCTACTTTTGCCTCCCTGAGTGCTTGGATTAAAGGCGTGTACCACCACACCAAGCTATTTCATTTTTTGAGAACTATCTCCTCACTCTCTTAAAATCCACATCAGTCAAGACTATTTCCCTACTATTCTGTTCAGCTCAATGTCGCCACATTACAAATCTAACATTCAAGTATTCTTCTCTCAACATCATCTGAATAAATTAGTCATAATCACTACCTTCTACTGGACGTACTTCCTTTATTTGATTTCAGAATTAATCTGTTTCTCTTAGTAGTCCTTTTAATTTTTTCCTCATCTATATGTATAGTCATTTGTCAAGTAAGCCATGGTTTCACGTATCAAGTGTGGCAAGAAGTACAACACACTGGTAGACACTTGGATTGCACGTATAAAAACCTGAGCTCAGGGCTGGAGAGATGGCTTAGTGGTTAAGGCGCCTGCCTGCTAAACCTAAGAACCCGGTTCCAATCTCCAGGTCCCACGTTTAGCCAGATGCAAAGTGACGCAAGGGCACAATGCTGAACATGCCCACAAGGGGGCGCACACATCTGGAGTTCGTTCACAGCAGCTGAGAGGCTGCTGGCGTGCCCATTCTCTATCTGTCTCCCTCTCCCTCTCTGTCTGTCTCTCTCTGTGTCTCTCTCCAAAAATAAAAATAAAAATAAACCTGCACTCAATCTCTAGTACTGAAATAAAATTAATTATTGATTAGCTACCTAATAATAAGTGGCAGTAAGTTATAGAAATCATACTCAGCTAAGATCCTGTCCCTCAACTCCAGACTTGCAGATAAGTGTCCTGGAATAGCAGTCATCTCCATTTGCAAGTCTACAAGGCATCACATGTTCTTATGATGCAAAAATAAATAAACCATTGGTGGTTATGCAGGAACTCCCCCTACTTAATACATGGCTTGTTTTTGTAAGTAGTGTCAAATTTAGGAGACATTACTAAAGCAAAATACCTGAAATAATCATGCAGTCCTATTGTTTTCCTGATCATCACATAGCCAAAGGATTGTTATCTCTGTCACATTTGACAAGCTGCTTACTTCTCCCCAATCTGCTACCTGTTACACTGTGTTTTTTTTAAAAAAAAATATTTTATTTACTTGAGAGATATAGAGAGAAAGAGGAGAGGCACACAGAGAAAGAATGAACATTCCAGGGCCTCCAGCCACTGAAAATATGTGGCTTATGTGGACGCTGGGGAACTGAACCTGGGTCCTTAGACTTCTCAAGAAAGTGTCTTAACTACTGAGCCATTTCTCCAGCCCTACACTGTTATTTTAGTAGGAATTCATGCTTGGCTTATATTTCTTCTCTCTAACTTTCTCTTTCTCTGTGTCTTTCTCTCTTTGTCCCCTCTCTCTCTCTCTCTCTCTCTAATAAAATAAATTAATTAAAAAAAAAAAAAAAAAAAAAAAAAACAGGGAAGACTCCACCCAGAAAAGGTAAGCTTACATATGTGAGGATGACACAGAGCCGGTTATCAAAATAGAGAAAACCCTCCAGTTAGGCTCAAAGTAAAATCACAGAACTTTGATCAGCTTTTGTTCCAAGGTAGAAATCAGAAGAGACAAATAAATGTCACAAATAGAGAAAATAGAGAAGTATCCTGTAATTTATTATTTTATATTCAATTAAATAATAAATTTCAATGCAGGAGTTTAAATAAACAAATGCATCCCCATGAGTCAATATTAAGAATTTCAGAAATACTATATCAAAATCAGCTATCCATGATTGTTGCATGGTATCACATATTTTATTACAAATTAAAAGATTTTATATATATATCTTATGATGATCAAGTTAAACTATAATGATTGTTAAAACATGGTCTAGGCATGGGGAAATGGCTCTTTAGATAAAGTGCTTGCCACATAAGCATGAGCATTTGAGTTTGGATTCCCAACTAAAGCCACTGCAGGAGAGCAAGCTCCTGTGATCTCAACATGCTCACGGGCAGGCGGGAGGCAGAGGCAGGATAACCCCAGAGGCTGCCAGGAGCGCTGGCCCTGCAAACACAACAGAGAATGATGGCAGACCCTGCTTCAAGCAAGGGGCAAGATGAGGACAGAAACCTGACGTTGTCCTCTGACTCCACAACATGTGCCCTGGAGTGTGTGTGTGTGTGTGTGTGCATCCACATCAAAAAATTTTTGTCTAAAGTTTAAATTGTGTTAATCAAAAAGAAAAGAATCATGTATTACATTTTAATGCAATTTTCATAGTGAACTTTCTTTAAGAAGAATATTGATTCCTGACTGATTTCCTTAAATTTTTCATATTGGGAATTGAACCTAGGGCATTGCAAGCACTAGGCAAGTGTTCTACCACTGAGCTATCCCCATTCACTTCAGCACACTTTTTAATATGACAATTGTTTTGTTATTATGTAAGTAACATTTTAATTATCCATTAATAATGGTGGATTATTTGTATTTATTGATTTTTACTATTAATTATAATTAATATTTCAAAATGCACTTTTATGTTCCTTTGACATACATCTCTTAAGTATGTTGTACATTAATGTTTATTTATTTATTTGTTTGTTTGTTTATTTATTTGATACAGAGCAGGAAAGAGAGAGAGGGAGAGTGAGAATGGGTGTGCCAGGGCCTCTAGCCACTGCAAACAAACTCCTCCTTGTGCATCTGGCTTACGTGGGGCCTGGAGAATGGAACCGGGGTCCTTTAGCTTCAGAGGCATGTGCCTTAACTGCTAAGCTATCTCTCCAGCTCAAGTATCTTGTACTTTGAAAAGAATAAGTTTAGCTGGGTGTGGTGGAACACGCCTTTAATCCCAGCTCTAGGGAGGCAGAGGTAGGAGGATTGCTGTGAGTTCCAGGCCACCCTGAGACTACATAGTGAATTCCAGGTCAGCCTGGACTAGAGTAAGACCCTACCTTGAAAAAAAAAAAAAAGACAATTTTATTTATTTATTTGCAAGGAGAGACAGAGAGACAGACAGAAGAGGAGAGAGAGAGAGAGAATTGGAGTGCCAGAGCCTTTCTCTGCACCAAATTCTCGACGCATGTACCACTTTGTGCAACTGGCTTAACATGGGTACTGGGGAATCAAATCCAGGCCATAAGGGTTTGCAAGAAAACACCTTCACCGCTCAACCATCTCTCTAACCACAACTATATTGTACTTTAAGAAAACAAGAAATGCTTATAGAAAACTCTTTCCACACAAGCACAAAGACTACAGCAGGTTTTCTAGTCATCCTCTCATTGCTGGGACAAACCAAACAAAAGCAGCTGATGGAGGAAAGGATTTATTTTGGCTTACAGTCTCCAGGGATGGCTTCATGACAGCAAGAAGGAGAAAACTTGGCAAGAACAGATGCTAGATTTCATCCTCAGCACAGCAGGTAGAAAACAGCCGTGAGCAAGTGAACCAATCCCTGGCCAGGGGAAGCGAGGCTATGACACTCTCCTAAGCTAACCCCAATATCACACCTCCTTCAGCCAGGCCTCACCTCTCAAATACCTTCATCTGGTGACACATGTATTTATGGGGGACATCTGATTCAAACTACCACAGGGGACTGAGCTGACCTGGGTTTAATTCTCCAGCACCCCCTGGACAGCTAGGACTGGCCATGCACACGTGTACCACAAGTCCTGTGAGGAGTAAATACTGGGGACTTGCTGGGGCTTTGCACAAATGGCAATCTCCCGAGTCAGTCAGAGACTGCCTCAAAGGAACCAGGAAGATGATCCAGGTGGGAGAAAGGCCACGTGTTCTTCTCTGGCATCCACACGCATGCCCACAGGGTGTGTGCATACACATACCACACACACATCACCCCACACTCACTGCACACATGCACACTCACCCAATAATACATTCATGTTCATTCATATTTTCTTAGAATAATGAGTTTTAACTACTAAAGAGATTTTTACTATATAAATGCCTATGATGTTGTTCTCACTTTTGCTTTTGAAGGGAAGAAATCAGAGAACTATTTAGGAAATATGTGATTTAAAAGGTTCAAAACCTGAACTTTAAAGAATAAATATCTTTTCCTAGAAAAATGCTGAAGAAAAATGATAACAATTGCATGCCCCCAAAAGACATTTTCTTTTACCTTGGGAACTATAACCTTAATGTTTTTTGTTCAGATACAAAAAAAGTCTCTTTTAATCTTTTTGAATGAAGACAAAAATGTTATTTTCAAATTAGCAATCTGTTCGATGTTACAAATGGTTAGAACAACAGTAGTAGTGGCCATATTTCTTTCCAGCTTCAACCCTAATTGAACTATATGAAAAGAAGTCTTCTGCATTTCAATGGTTTTGCTTTGTACAAAATGAATTTTAATGAAATAGTCAAGTGAAGCTCCATTAATTAGGGTTTCTGTCACTTTTGGTTTTGTTGAAAGCAGTCTTGGAAAGGTTTTTCAAGAACTGCCTCTTGGAAATAATAGAGCAAGCTAGTAAAATTAAATTCTCTGTTTTCTCTTAACAATACAGAATGCTATTTCAAAATTACATTTGCATCTTTTGTTCCTGTGAACATTATTTTACTTGTGACCTGTTTGGATGGATATTTTGAGGTAGCTTTTTTTTTTTTTAACCTATCAGATCTGAAGTCATGTAAATTTGACAGCATGATAAAATCAAGTAAAACCAGCTATATTCTTTTTATGTACACAGAAGGTCTTGCTGTGTTGTAGCTGGTGCTCAGCACACACTTGTGATCCTCTTGCTTCACAATTGGGAATGATGGAATTACAGGTGTGAGCCATAATGAAAAGATTACATTCATTTTTGATGCTCTCACTGAAACCTACCACATGGTGTGTTTTAACTATTATTATACACATGTCTGTTCCTTAGAGTCAAATGTTGATCACCTACCATATCTACTGACATTGGGTTCATGTTCTAATAATCTTAACTATAATGAATCACTTTCTTGAATCAGCTTGGATTCAAGATATTCTTTTCCTAGAAGTATGACTTTAATAATTTGTTAGGATTATACAAGGAATTCATGGAAAAGAACTTTTCCGGGGGAAAATGTGAGAAATATAACCAACTTTGAGTATTTCTCCTTGAAAATTTTTGTATGTGAACATTTCCAGTTTCTTTTTTTTTTCCTTTTGTCAATGAGCCAAAAGGATTCGCTGTGGATTTGGAAGATGACATTTTATGAGGTTATATTGAATACTTACTTACGGTGGTGGTTTGAATGTGGAGTACTCCCCCTCCACAGCCTCATGTGTTCGTGATTAAGTCTCCTATTTAGTCCCCACCTGGTGGAGGCCCTGGAAGTTGGAGCCTTGCTGGAGGAGGCGTGTCACTGGGGGAGGGCCTTGAGATCCGTGAACCCGTCCTCCCTGGGTGTGGTAAGTATCTCATCCCACGTTCTCTACTACCTCTCTGCTCACGTGTGATCCAGCTTTGTGCCCATGCCGTGCTTTCCCTGCCATCATTAAATTTCCCCTTGAAACTGTAAGTTGAATAAACCCTTTCCTTCCCTCAACTGCTTCTGGTTGAGTATTTTCTCCCAGAATTAAGAAGGAAACTAGTACACTTACATATTATTATTCAAAATATCATGCATTTTATATTTTAATTAAAAAAATTATTTATTTGAGAGAAAGAGGGAGAGAGTGAGAACAGGTGAGCCAGGGACTTCAGCCACTGCAAATGAACTGCAGATGCATGCACCACCATGTCCTTCTGGCTTACATGGGTTGTAGAGAATCAACCCTGGGTCCTTTAGCTTTGCAGGCAAGCACTTTTACCACTGAGCCAACTCTCACTTCTCTTCTTTAACCTTATATCTCCTTATGTATATGTTCAACATTAAACTCCTACTCTATTACTCAATGTATGCATGTGTTATATCGTGAGTTAGACAAATTCAAAATAAACTTATTGAAAATAATTTTTAAACCATTAATTATAAGGGAGGGACAGAGAAATGGCTCAGTAAAATGCCTCAAAAACCCAGGGACCCAGGTTCGATTCCCCAGTACCCACATAAAGCCAAATGGACATGGTGGCGCATGTGTCCTGGCTTGGTTAGCAGTGGCTAAAGGCCCTGGTGTGCTCTCTCTCTCTCTGACCAATAAATAAAATATAAAAACTTAAAAGGGATATGAGATGCTATGAGTTATTTAAAGCATTAAGAAGCACAACTATTCACAGGCACTGGAAAAGAAGTTTAATGAGATTACTGAGGATGACATAAATATGTTCAATGTGTCACAAGTCATAATATCTGGAATTATCTGTAATAGTGCACAGAAATTGTCTGCATCTCTACTAGGTAGAAATGTATAAGCTGACAGGTAACTTTACAGAGGATTTTTGATCAAAACAAAACAAAGAGATTAATTAACTATTGTGCCCAAACAAAGCTTCGGTAAGCTTTCTTCTTTACCATAAAGGCATGCTGATTAATTCTTTGGCCTTATTCTTTAGTGTCAGAAAATATTGGTGGCTCATAAGTATAGAAATGCCTAAAATATCTGTAAACTTGTTTTAATTTTACTAAAAAAAATTGGAAGCATTTTTGTTGCATTTTGTAATTTTCTCATTGATTCTGCTTTTATTTCTTTCTAAAAATTATTTTATTTCTATTTATTTACAAGAGACAGAGATAGAGAGAGATAAAGAAAGAAAGAGGCAAATAAATACAGAATGGGCTCCCCAGGGTCTCTAGCTGCTGCAGAAGAAGTCCAGATGCATGTGCCACTATGCATCTGGCTTACATGGGTCCTGGGGAATCCAGCCTGGTTTGTTAGGTTTCATAGACAAGCACCTTGACCACTAAGCAATCTCTCCAGCCCTGCCTTTATTACTTTATTTTTTTCCCTCAGAACAGGGTTTCCCAAAATATCAGTACTACATCATTACATTTTTTTCATTCTTTTTAATTTCAAAATCTTCCTCTATAACATTTTTTTTTTCCATTTCAAAACCCTAATTCTTTGTTTTACTTTCTTCTTCTAAATTTCTACCTGTTCAATTTCATAGCAGCTAGAACTATCTTAATAATCACAAATTATCAAGTCAAAGTATTGTGTCTGCTTGATTTGGTTTGCTCTCTTTGGAAATGTAACCAGAGAAAAATAAGATGTTATTTACAACTTTAGACTGTTGTAGCCCTTCTCTCTGAAAATGAGCTTCTAGCTACAGTCTTTATAGTTTGGCTGCTAAGGTTGAGCCCAGTGAATTACACTCCATTCCTTAGAAAAAGGATTGTTATATGCAACCACCCCAGAAACTGGCAGCTACACTTCTAAACTAAAGAAAAAGAAATGATTTCAAAGTTTCTCCTTTCTTTGTTATATTCTGACAGAAGTACTTTCAGTCGTACTTACACCTTAATGATTTTCTTTGTCTATACTTTAAGAAGAAACAATAAAAGTTTCCCTATTTCATAAGAAAAGAGATTCACAGTAATATGATTACATAATTAAAAATAATTTAATGTGCTGGATTAACAGGGTGTGAGAAGGAGACTGGACAAGGTCCCTGGCAATTCATCAAAGTGTTTTATCTTATAAGACAATACTCACATAAAAATAGCCCATAAATCTGAAAGGTTGATGAGTCTAGCAGTAGTAGGAACACTTTTACAACAGAAAATTGAATTAATGAGGAAAGGACTTTTTATGATATGGTGACACACTCTTATTGGGCTTCTCCTCTTAGGACAGCTATTATTATCTGTGTAATGTGCATATTTCATTGAACACTTTTAAGAAAGTGTGATGAGGGCGGGGAGATGGCTTAGCAGTTAAGGCACTTGCTTGCAAAACTTAAGGAGTCATGTGTCACTCTCCAGGTCCCACATAAACCAAGCACACAAAGTGATGCAAGCACCAGGTGGCACATGCACACCTGGTGGCACATGTGCCTGGAGTTCAACTGCAGTTGCTGGAGGCCCTGGCATGCCAGTTCTCTCTCTCTCTCTTTCTCTCTCTCTCTTTCTCTCTGTCTCTCACTCTTACTCTAGCTCTTGCTTTCTCATATAATAAAAGGCCAGTCTGTTGGGCTTGCCTAAAAAGAACTGTTCTGAGGACTCTTTTTGGATAACCTGTGCAGCATTTTTAAAAAATGAAGGACTTTAGGGCTAGAGAGATAGCTTAGCGGTTAAGGCGCCTGCCTCATAAGCCTAAGAACACTGGTTCCAATCTCCAGGACCCAGGTTTAGCCAGATGCAAAGTGACACATGGGTGCCATGCCACACTTGACCACAAGGGGGCACACACATCTGGATTTCCTTAGCAGCGGCTGAGAGGCTGTTGACGCGCCTCTATCTGTCTTCCTCTCCCTCTCTCTCTGTCTCTCTCTGTGTCTTTCTCAAAAAAAAAAAAAAAAAAAAAAAAAAAAGAAGGACTTTAATAGACAGGCAAAGAATGAATACTAAAATAGCTTTACATAGTTTCTAGTTGCATGCCTTTAGTATACACACTACACAGATGTATGTGAGTTTGCTTCATTCATTAATATAAATTAATTGCTTTTTTATCACCAACATGATGACTTCACTTTATGACACCATTATTTCTGGGGCAATATGTGGACATGCTTAATATCCAGATTCAGCTCGGCTATCTTACTATGATAAATGAAACTGTTTAACCTAAATCCATGAATGAAATATGTCCAGAAGGCAGGAACTATTGCAGCCTGATGTAATGATTGTACAACTTTCATATATGCCATGCTTATTTGAAGAAAATAATTTTAAAATTTTTTTACTTTTGAATGAAAAATTATAAAACTTAACACAATAAAAAATTGTTCACATAAGAAGATAGCAAGATAAAATTACCTTTGTGATATCAACTGCTTACAAGGTTCCTTTCAAAGGACATTTTATGTACTATTAATGCCCTTGATCAATGGAACTAGGCCTTTTGTGATGGTGGATAATAAAAAATAATGAGCCATGTCATTTTGTCTATAAATAAGTATTCTCCAAAAATATGATTTACAGGTTTGATGTTATTAGAAATGGAGACATTTCCTTCCAGAAACATATTTCAACACTACCTAAAGCTGCAATTCTCCATTTTAGGAAGTTGAAATTGATTTCATATTTGTGAAGATTTTGATTTTTGTATAAGATTTCAAAACCACTGACATTTCTGCATAAGTAATATGATAGACTATCAGTTACAATAATCCCAAAGTGAGTCATGCCATATATTTAACATGGAGATTTTATATATATGACAAGGAGATCATATGATTATATATAATGATAGACAGACTGGATAATACATGCTTGTAAATTAATTCCAAAATTAATTAGATTATAAATGTCTATGAGAATGTAAGAAAGTAAAATATATATTTATAATTTATTATCTCTATATAAACTAATCACAAACTTAATTACATCAGTTTCTTAGAAGACAGACCCTTGAGCCAGGCGTGGTTACACATGCCTTTAATCCCAGCACTCGGGAGGCAAAGGTAGGAGGATCACTATGAGTTCGAGGCCACCCTGAGACTACATAGTGAATTCCCGGTCAGCCTGAGCTAGAGTGAGACCCTGCCTCAAAAAACAAAACAAAACAAACAAAACAAAAAGACAGACCCTTATACTAGGCTTGTTGATCTTTCTTAACAAAATAATTTATAAAATAATAAAAGCAGTTAAGATCACTGTCAGAATTCATTATATTACACAAAAGGGCAGTAGGACTTGGGGTCCAAATTATAGATCATAACTATAGTGTTACACATTGACTTGAAACATTTTCAAGCACTACATCTTTCTCTGAAATTTTTATTGACATCCTCCATGTATGTAAACAATATACCATGATCATAATTCACTGCCAGCATCCTCCCTTTTCCCTCTCCCAAGCCTCCTCAATTAAATCACTTCTTCTTTCCAACTAATCTCTTCTGTTTCAATGTCATCATTTTTCCATCTTTGCATGCAGGTCTTATGTAGGTAACATAAGCTAATGTGATTTCCTACATACCAGTCACTTGGGTGTCTGGAAGGCAGTATTGCAAAGCACTTTTTTAAAACAATATTTTAAAATTAATTAATTTATTTGACAGAGAGAGAGAGAGAGAGAGAGAGAGAATGGGCACGCCAGGGCCTCCAGCCACTGCAAACAAACTCTGGACGCATGCGCCCCCTTGTGCATCTGGCTAACATGGGTCCTGGGAATCAAACCTGGATCCTTTGGCTTTGCAGGCAAATGCCTTGACCACTAAGCCATCCCTCCAGCCTGCAAAGCCCTTCTTCCCTTCTCTTGGCTCTTACATCCGTGCTTCCTGCTCTTCCACCATGGCCCCTGAGCCTTGGAGGGTGTGAGAGAGATGCCTCACTTAATGCTGAACACTCCATTGCCATTTTCTCTCGGTACTTTGACAAGTTTTGGATCTGCCTGGTAGTCTACAAAGAGAAGCTTCACTAACCAAAAATATGAATAGCGTTACTCTATGGGCATAAAGGTAAGTATGAAGAGGGCAGTTTGGTGGGCATAGCATGTCCATTTAGCCAGACAACAGTATTAGTTTCTCTCCTAGGGCCTATGACCTCCCCAGCTAAGGGTTTTGATTAGGTTTTCAGTACTAAGCACGAATTCCCTCCCTTGGGCAAGCCTATCAGAGAGCAGTTACTTTCTCCCATAACAGATATGCCAATATGCACCAATATTGCCATTTGGTGCATTCGGCATGGATGGGAAGTCATAATACTTTCAGGGTCCACTGCTTGTTAAAGATCATGGATGACTTCACACCTCCCCAGGCTACATAACTCTTTCTAGCTTTGTGACAGGTAATCACTAGGGAGAGAATTTCCCGCTCGTTTCCAGCTTGAGTTTTCAGTGTCCTGAAACACAAACATGTGAGATGTCTTCAGCAATGGGGGTCTTTATTACCATCTAGTTCTAGGGGATCCTAGGGTCCTCAAGCATGTTGGAATTTATTGCACCCACAGTCATCACTTCTAAGGTTGATTAAAAAAAATAAAGAAAAATAAAGAAAAAATGATTAAATGTTCCCCTAAAGGCTATGCTAGATTTATTAAAGAAAAGCACCAGACTAGCTAGACTGTTAATCAAAAGTGATGCTTGTTTTTTGGCACAACACAAAGCTACCGAGTGTGAAATATTTAAAGATGAAGTTATTGTAGAGATGTAATTACCACACTTTCTTTTTCTGCTTATATCACTAACTTTAGTGTAGGCTGTGCACTCAAGAGAGGTTCTGAATTCAAAATAAAGCCTACCTTAATAAGAACACACCAAGCTCTAGCCTAAAGGATCTGCTTACCAACACTCAAAGCTCCTGTGGGGCATCTATGCAGCCATTCACATGACAAAGTCAGCCAAAGCCTGTTCCTTGAAAACATCTAGTCTGTTTCCTTCTCTATCTGGGTGGTCATGCTCTGTTGTGCTGAAATGTTCAAGGTCATACTGCTAGGGAAAAAAAAATACATGTTTATTAATATAACAACAAGGTCAAAGGTATTTATCTTGTTAACTTATTTATTTATTTGAGCAAAGGAGAGAGAAAGAGAGAGGCAGGTAGAGAGAGAAAGAATGCATAGGCCAGGGCATCTAGCCACAAAAATTAACTCCAGACACAGACAACACCTGGTGCATCTGGCTTATGTGGATCCTAGAGAATAGAACTTGGGTCCTTTAGCTTCACAGGCAAGCAACCTACCTGTAAAGCCATCTCTCCAACCCTATTTATCTTTTTGTTTTTAAAGACTTTATTTTTATTGATTTATTAGAGACACAGTGAAAGAGAGAGAAAGTGAAAATGGGCGCACCAGGGTCTCTAGCCACTGCAAACGTACTCCAGACACAAGGTGCCACCATGTGCATCTGGCTTATGTGGGACCTGGAGAATTGAACCAGGATCCTTAGGCTTTGCAGGCATGAGCCTTAACAGCTAAACCATCTCTCCAGCCCCCTATTTATCTTTTTGATGAAAGGGTTAAATTCTGCTATCTCCTCTCTGTTTGACTGATTTTAATTTTTCTTTAATTTTATTTATTTATTTGCAAGCAGAGAGAGAAAGAGAGACAGAGAGAGAATGGGCATACCAGGGTCTCTAGCCACTGCAACTGAACTCCAGACGCATACGCTCCTTGTGGATCTGGCTTATGAGGGTTCTGGGGAATCGAACCTGGGTCCTATAGCTTCACAGGCAATCACCTTAACTGCTAAGCCATGTCTCCAGCCCCCTGATTTTAATTTTATTTAACTGCAATTTATTCCTCACAGTCTATCCAGTTAATTGCACTTCCGAAAGATACTTCCTTTTAAAATATTTTCTTTGCATATTTCACTATTTTTTTTATGATAGTTACCAAAGGAATTAGTCAGGAATAGAGAGAAATAATAGACCTTACTTGAAACCATGTTCAATTTCAACAGTAGAGGAAATGTGCAAAAGACTCCTTTGCTTGTTTTTAAGTGAATGGTGTTTTGAGAGCAAAAGAAATATTAGGCAGGACAAGCAATGAAAATTTTATATGATTTAAGAGCACAGCACCTTCTCCACAGAATTATTATGGTTTGCAGCAAATTCCACATCAACTATGAAATATTAAAGTGAGAGCTCTGTTATTATGTACTGTTATACCTATATTGCTTCCAAATAGAATACATATTAATTCAGGCTTCTGACATTTCTTGACATGAACACAGCATGACCAAGCTTCTGGACTCTGTTTCTTTAACCAAAATACAAATACGTTTGCTTTATTTTCTAAGATACTAGTAAAAGTTGAGGCAAAAAAGCATGAACCTGCTTCCAAGTGCTTCATTACCTTACAAAAGAAAGGAGTAATACGAGCTGGAGAGATGGCTTAGCAGTTAAGGTGCCTGCCTCCTAAGCCTAAGAACGCTGGTTCCAATCTCCAGAGGTTACAATCTCCAGGTTCCACATTTAGCCAGATGTCAAAGTGATGCAAGGGCGCAATACCATACTTGACCACAAGGGGGCGCACACATCTGGATTTTGTTCTCAGCAGCTGAGAGGCTGCTGACGCACTCATCTCCATCTGTCTTCCTCTCTGTCTCTCTCTGTGTCTCTCTCAAAAAAAAAAAGAAGAAAGCTTGTAGTACCTTAATTATAATTTTTAAAGATAAAACATTTTTTTTTAGGCTGGAGAGATGTCTTAGCAGTTAGGGTGCTTGCCTCCAAAGCCTAAGGACCTTTAGTTCAACTCCCAGAACCCACATAAGCCAGGTGGTGCATGTGTCTGGAGTTCATTTGCAGTGGCTAGAGGCCCTAGCATGCCATTCATTTTTTTCTCTCTCTCAAATAAATAAATAAAACATATTTTCTATGCCCAGCATTGTTTCTATATGACCTAGAGGCATCTATATAACTTAAAAAAGATTATCTTTAGATTTTATATAATTCCAGAAAGTACAAAATAACTCCTCATGTGCTACAAAGACAAGTAGCTACCAAAATCATTACTCTGCTTGCTTCATCCGGAAATTCTCTTGATGCAGATAAAAATATATGTCCATGCCTATGTACACTTTAAGTATCTCATAAAAATTCATGATTTGAAAATGTATTCCAAGAATGCAAGGTGCTCGAAAGATGTTCACCGTATGCTTTAATCACATATTAGATGCTCAATTTTGAGTGAAATCTCGGCTTAGATTTATGAACGTATTTAAAAGAATTAAAAGTCTTTGACCCACAAAACCTTACTTCTTGTCATAATTATATCTACGTGCAAATCATGAACCAAGTTTAAAGGCATGCACTGGTATTTCTTTCTCTTCTTTTGACAGTGCTGTGGATTGCATCCAGGCTAAATATCATTTTTACCCTCTGAACAGCACCCCTAGCCTGCCACTTACTACAGTTTCCAAAGTTAAAATGCAAACCACGTTTAAATGGAAAAGACATTCAGCACAGGATGTACATCTGTTTTTTATTTTCTTCTTCTTTTTTTTCTTTTTGGCCTAAAGGTTGTTGTAATTACTTTCCCATTTGTGGGACACAATGGACAAACTAAAGCAGCTGAGAGGAAGGAGAGAGTTTATTTCAGCTTCCAGTTCCAAAAGCAGGTCAAGTCTACAGTGGGGCAGGCATCACATTGTCCCATTCATAGGGAGGAATAGAGAACCCAGAGAAGAGAAATACAGGGTCAAGTTTGAACACCTCCAACCCCACCCTCCACAGTGACACACTTCCTCCAACATGGCTTCACCTCCTCGAGGAACCAACACCTTCCAGAATAAGGCCACCAGGTGGGAATTTAGTATTCAAACAGATAAGCCTAAGGACATATTTCATATTCAAACCACCACAATGGCCATATGAAACAACTTTTGCTAGGAACATGAGATCTGAATAGCAAACTGCAAACACTATTTTTCACTAAAACATAAGTATGTAATTTGTGATCATGTGGGGGAGGGAGTCTTATGTAGTGTTTTTTTTTGTTTGTTTGTTTGTTTTTGGCAATAGCTGCATGTCCCCTGAACTCTTCAGTGGAAGTGAGTGACTGACTGGGCTCAGAGCTTGCTGTTTACAGAACTGAGACAATCAGTGCATTGGGCATTTGCAATTCAAATACAGTGCAGTCTTTGTGGATCAGATTGGAGATCTTGAGAAGAGACTGACATTTGGTTTGTAATCTGTTGACAGGACAAAAAAAAAAAAAAAAATGGCCGGGCGTGGTGGCGCACGTCTTTAATCCCAGCACTCAGGAGGCAGAGGTAGGAGGATCGCCAAGAGTTTGAGGCCACCCTGAGACTACATAGTTAATTCCAGGTCAGCCTGGACCAGAGTGAGACCCTACCTCAAAAAAAAAAAAAAAAAAAAAGAATGTTTCTTTCGGTACAGGTGTTTGCATCTGGAATATGCTGAGGCAAACCTGTGGATTGAGTTCTAGTCATCAAGAAACATGTCTATGCACTAGTTTTCAAATAGCCGAGAAGACATGTTTCTGAAATGCTCCTGGCATTGCCTATTGTTATTCACAGATGCAAAACCCTAACCAATGTTTTCACCTATGTGCCAGCAAAAACCTTTTTTCCATTTTTTAAAATCCCTTAAACATTTTGTGTTAAAACATTAGATTTCTATTATGAAATAAAATGGCAGCAGGAGAGGGAAATAGTACTGCCTCACAATGATTCAAGTGCATTCTTTGTATAGATCATAATGAAACGGCAGCTTAATTTTAAGAGACTGGTCTGATTACCTTCCTAATCCAGGTTGGAAAATGTGAGCATAATTGATAGCCAATAGAAGCAACCCAACCAGTTACTTCTGTTGCTCTATAATTTCCATGCACCTTTGAATGTGTGAGAGAAGGCTGTCTGCAACATACCATGCAAAACATCAAGAGCTATCATTCAAATGGCTTCTTTGGGTTAATTGATCATACTGGTTTTTAAATTATTCTCATATGCATATACATTTGGGTGTGCAGTGTATGATGTCTGTGTGTCTGTGTCAGGGAAGTGGTAGCACACCATCACGCCATGACACACACAGAGGTAAGAAGACAACTAGGGTTATTTGCTGAATGCTGAATATTTCCACCTTTTTTTTTTTTTTTTTTTTTTTTTTTGAGATAGGGTCTCATTCTAGTTAAGGCTGACCTGGAATTCACTATGTAGTCTTAGGGTGGCCTTAAACTCTCAGTGATCCTCCTACCTCTGCCTCCCAAGTGAGTGCTGGGATTAAAGACGTGTACCACCAGGCCTGGCTCCCATCTTTTGTTTTATTTATTTATGTGCAAGCAGAGAGAAAAAAGAGGGAGAGAGAGAGAGAGAGAGAGAGAGAGAAAAATAGAAACTCAAGGGCCTTGAGTCACTCACTACAAACTCCAGATGCATGTGCCACTAGGTGCTTCTGGCTTTATGAGGGTACTGGGAAATCGAACCTGGGTTTTTAGGCTTTGCAAGCAAACTCCTGACTTTCTGAGTCATCCCTCTAGCACCCCATCTTCTTTTTTTGAGATAGGATTCCCAGTGTTGTTTTTGCTCCTTCTTGTACCTGGCCTGTAAGTACCCCAGTTCTCCCTCTCATTACCTTAGAAGCCTTGGGATCACAGACACAAGAGCCCCTTTGTGTCTGGCTTTACATGCATCATTGAGTGTGGAGCTCAAGCCCAGCCCTGATCCTAGTGTTTTCAGTGACTGCCCTTATTAAAGATTTCCTTAGTGTTGGTGAGATTTCACTTCATGTATTTCATATAGAAATAGCATGGAATAGGAAAAAAGTGAGGATGATGTTAAGAATTGATTCTTTAGTATTTATTTATTTAGAGAGAGAGGGGAGGAATGGGCATGCCAGGGCATCCCAGCATTTACATCTGGTTTTATGTGAATACTGGGGAATTAAACCTGGGTTGGGAGACTTTGCAAGCAAGCAACTGACTGCTGAGCCATGTATGGAGCCCCCAAAAGAATTGATTTTTTTCTTTTTATTATTATTACTGAACATATTTTGTATGGCTACATCATGTGTTGGCACCCTCTTTTCCCTCGTCCCTGCTTCATTCCATTGGGGACCCTCCTCAGTGGAGTTGCAGGTATTCCCTATGGGGTTGTAGTTTAAGAATTGTTTTTAATTGTATGATTCCTTCAGCCAGGAGAAAAATGATCTCCAGAGTCTCAAACACTCAGCCCTGATGTCCAGTTTGTTCTGATTAGAAGCTGTTTCAGCTCTCCTTTACCTCTACTCTCCTATGAATACTTTAATTGGCATTTTCTGTAGACTACAGAAAACCTATGAGAATAATTGTTTATTGTAGTTTTGTATTATCTTAAATTAGGACCATTTTTAATAGAGGAGACCATTTCAGGAGGGGAAACAAAGTTATTATCTTTCTTATGACACCTATATCAGTTAATGCAATATTTAATATTTATTGCTATAAATCTTACAAACTCAACATGCTTTCCAACACTTGAAATTTAGTGAGTCAATATAATATTGTGAGAGTTCTACTAAAATGCTCATGTAACTCCTGACAGGATCACTTGAAATCAATAAACAATGAGCTAATATGGTAAAAGATGGACATAATTTTATATTTGGATAAAGAAAATATAGCTTGTAAATTTCCTAATTTTTCACATTTAGCACTGTGGTGGTCCCCCTCAATCTGTATCTTGTGGATTGACTAAAAATATGATGGAAAGCATAAGGTAATGATAACTTGCCAGTTTTAAAGGAGCATGTTCAAGACATCATAACCATTAGAAAATAATGAAGATTCAAAAGCTAGAGAAGAGGAAAGCCAAAAAGAGAAAGACAAATTTGATTAAGAGCCAAATATCTGGTTGACTACTGTCATAGTTTGAATAGATGACCCCCAATATATCCAGCGTTTTATTACTTTGTAGTTTGGATCTGCAGCCACCTGGCTGGAGAAGGTGTCACTGGGCAGATCTTAAGGTGTGGTGGTGCGTTTGAAATTCCAATCTAAAGATATGCAAAGTGCCTGAGTTCCTTCTGGAGTTCCTGAAGTGTGCTGCGGGGTGTGGTTTTGGCTTGTGGTTTCTCCCCACTTTCTCTCTGCTTAGTCCTTTAAGAGGGGGCCAACTTCTTCTGCCATTATGGAACTTCCCCTGGATCTGTAAGCTTCAATAAATATCACTGAGCCTGGTTTGGAAGTTCATCTCAGTGAACTTCAAGGTGTCTGCTCCAACTACTGAGCCACGCAGTTACATGGCATATTCCAACTCACATCCATCCTGAAACGACAGCCTTAAAGCCCAAATTTGCAATTTAGTTTATCACGCTTGCATGCTTGATAAAAAAAAAAATACCATTTTCAAAAAACCTAGTCTAAATACAAACGTTCACAACATGGAATTCAAACTAAAATAAATCTAAAATCCCATCATATTTATAAAGCAGGCAAATAAGAACCATTCATTAGTGCAATGAGGGCGCCCTGCAGAAATATGCCAGTTCCACTGCTTTTTCTCATCTTCTCTTTCTTTATTCAACCCCTGTGGTTTTATGAATGAAATGTCCCCCACAGCCTCATGTGTTTTGAATAACTTGTCCCCTGTTGGTGGCAACTTGGGAGTTGAAGCCTCGCTGGAGGATGTATGTCATTGGATCAGACCTTAAATCTTCGTAGTCAAGCTTGCCATTGCTGGTGAGCTCACTGAGACCACTTCCCGGAGACATGTGCTCATCCGTCCTCTTGCTGCTTCCTGCCAGCTGCTGGGGCAAGATGTGAAGCCCCGGCTCTGATCAGTCTCTGCTTTTTCCTGCCACAATGAAGCTTCCTCTCCAAAGTACAAGCCTGAAGCAAACAAACCCTTTCCTCCCAACAGATTTTTGGTCCCTGCAATGTGAGGCTAGTTGCAACTTGAATAATCTTGATATCCTTTTGAATTCTCATGTTCTTTTTCTCCTGGTGATTCCACACATGAAAGAAAACTTGCAGTAAAGAGAAAACAAAATGAGGGAATAAAAACAAACCAGCCATATGAGCCAAATGTGGAATTATAGAGAAAACAATTTTAAACAGCTTTAACAGCTCAAGAAGATGAACTCAGGTTGAGAGAGGGAGGGAGATGTACAAGTGACATGTTAATTGCATTCAACAATCAAGATGATGTTCATTTCAAATCTCTTTTATGCCATCTGTATAGTTGACATTTCACAATGAAAAGAATAAATGCTTCATAAGAAGAAAACTTAGCATGATTCAGAAGAAAAATATCTTGCATGTGTGTCACTAAAGTATATTAAGCAAATTTTATAACATATAAATCTTTCTGCTCAATTGACATAGTCAATTTGATCAGGATGTATAAATAGGATGAGTATGTTTATGCTTATTTGTGAATATTTAACTACTATCAGGGAAAACAAGGGCTTTACAGAAGAGCCAAGGTGTATAATCACTGACGATTAGAAAGAAAAATGCTTCACACAGCTGGCATTGTTCAAGGAACTTTTTCTCTTGAGCTTACATTTTCTCATCTCATGGAATGCAGTTAATTTTCCATATCTCTTAGAATATCATAATATCAAGTGACAAAGCATAGTATTAACGTGAAATCACACATGCAACATGATCACCCCATCATTACAGGACTATTCATTTGTCCCCCACAGACACTTTTGCATGTAAAGCTGAGAAAGTTCACTTTGCCACAATTCTCTCATATCTTCATATTTCTTGTACACACACACACACACACACACACACACACACACACATATCAAGCTTCGGGCTGGAGCGATGGATGCCCATTTTCTCCCTCTCTCTGTGTTTATCTTTCTGTCTCTTTCTCCCTCTTTCTCTCTCTCAAATAAATAAATAAATGAATAATAAAAATATCAAGCTTCATTCTACACCTGATGCTCAAAAATTTTATTCTGTTAATATTAAAGTTAAACAAATAGATTATTTTAGTCTCCTGTGTTATGATTTTTGTCACTCATTCATTTCTTCATTCATTCATATATTTTACAATCTTTAAATTATTTTTAGCTCATGGGGGATGCCATACAAATTAGTTCACAGCCGCATTTAATATATGGTTCATATTTTACAACTCCATTAATTTCCTACTATAATATAGAAAAATATTATATTCAGTATTTACATCTTCACATACTGCCAATAACTAAATCTGTCTTTGCATAGGATTTTAATTAATAAATGTATTTCTTAATTTTCTAGACTTATAAATCTTGTGTTTACACTCCACTATTCCAAGGGAATATCTTTATTCCTAGTAAAAAACCTTTCTAAGCAATAAGATGTATTTGTCTCTTCCTTGGAGCTAATGTAATATATTCTGAGTATTAATTTTTGTGCCCACTTTCTTTATTACAAGATGAAATTCTTGAAGTCAGCATCATCATTTTCCACATTTTCATTCCCAAGGCCAGGACACCATGAGGACGCTCACTTGAGATAACTGGAATCACGACCACCATTATGTCCACTCTACCTCTCTCCCTAGTGGATTTGAAGTTACAACAATAGTACAATGAAAAAATTAAAACGTAAAGAAAAAAATCACTTTCAAACAGGAAAATGTGACTGTTAAATATATGTTGACGTAATCTTTGGGGTGTCAAATGTGGGTCATTTATTTTGGATGAGTGATTAAAGAAACACCATTTGCTATATAGTTTTGTACATAGAGCTGCCCTGCTGTTCCAGAGAAGCCTCTGCGTTCTCACTATGGAATTCCAAGCCAATTTCAAGGAGATTCATATGGGAAATTCAGGTTGTATATGACGAATAGTGTTATTGACATTTTCACAAGCATTGAATTGTGTATAATAACAGTAGGATCTGAGGAGGGTGAAAACCATCATAGAGAATCAGGTGCCTTGAGTAATTTTCTGTTTTGGAGTGATTTTCTTGCTAATAACACTTAAAAACAATTCAGCAAAAATAGACTTTCCCCACTGCATCACAGCTTCCTTTTGAGAAGAACGTGTGAATAAAAGAAAAGAACTGCAGGTGGCTTTGAATGAGAAAAGAATGGGAGACTACATAAGAGCGATGCTCTTTAATATTATTCTCAAAAATGAAGAACTTCTTACAAAACAATATTCAGACCATTTCCAGGTGATGAATCTGAAAATTAATTTACACAGAGGCAGGAATAAACAAAGGTAGATAGAACTGAATAAAACTGTTACCTCAAAAACCATTGTTTCAATGCTCAATGACATTGAATTTTTTTCCCCTTTTTGTTAAGACTAAATGGGGACAAGATAATACATGTCTCTTGTGGCTTTAAGAAATGATACAAAGATAAGACTTATAGTGAAATGAGTTATGTATAAAGCCAAATCATGTGTGCATTGCATAGAGTCCACCAGTTATCAAACTGATACAAGAACATCTCAGAGCAGTATATTGTCTAGGCATGGCTTTCTCTCTGGTGGTGTGCAGATATAAACTGAACAGAGGCCAATTTCAGTTGCATTTTAATTGAGGCAGTAGAAGCTGACATTCTGTGATAAGTCTACATTCCTTATTTAATAATTCAATGCAGAATTTTGAAATGAACGAGATCTGGGATGACTGCCTAGTCACATCTCTTTAATGCTCTGACCCTTTACAACATGCTCTCTGCTCTGCTCTGCTCTCAGCACAACGCCTGCATGGGTTCCACCTGTTTCTGATAAATGTTGGTTCTAAGATAGCTTCTATGGCTGTCATCTCTGCTCCTGGGCATTTTTGAGCTTCTAAATCATGCTTGTCTGTGTGACAGTGGCATTGCACAATTCTCTGGCTTGTAAACAAAATACTTGAATGTTCAAACTATAAAGCAGATAGTTCTCTCTCCCTCTGTCTCTTCTCTCTCTCTCTCTCTCTCTCTCTCTCTCTCTCTCTCTCTCTGTGTGTGTGTGTGTGTGTGTGTGTGTGTGTGTGTGTGTGTGTTAACTATCTCCCCAGCCACACATTTCCTTGTATTATTGTCAGTGGAGCTGTCGTACATAAAGAAACCCATTTCTAATTAAGCTCACATACCTCTGGGGTGACTTTAAGTATAGATCTTTCCCTGGGGCTTAAAATTCCTATAAGACAGATTTCATAGAGTTGAAATGTAAATGTGGATCTTTCCATATTACATTTGTGACACTGAAGTTTTCAATGACTTTATCACCACTTATTTGTCTGAATTGCTTTCAATATGTCCCTGTGTGAAATTTTGGTTTCAGACAGCTTAGAATAAGTTACTTATTGCATCTTACATAGATTGGAGACCTGCCTTCCTTAGATCTTTTCTTCCCTGCTCTGCCTTCTGTGCCTTATATCCTTGGCTGCCTGTGGGATTTGTGTGTTTTTATTCCCTCTACCTGCTGTGACATGGCAAGAGCAGAAGACATGGAACGTGAACTATGAATCTAGCAAACTTTCTTCCTGTGATATTTAACTCTAGTTAATAAGCTTACTCAAATGAATTTCCTGCTCTACTTTGATTGTCAAATGGGGTACTTTTATTTTTGTTAGAGAGAGCGCCTGTTTAAGTGCCCAAGGTAATCTTAAACATGGTGACTCACCTGTCTTAGCCTCCTGAGTGCTGTATTAAACATGATCTTTGATATTATAACATTAAAATAAAATACATAAAAATTATATATCATAGAAATAAGATAGTGTTTTATAATTTCTTATATACTTATAGTCATTCATTATAGTGACTCCATGTTCTTTTTCACAGAAAAGTTTTGACAGTTGTAGCAACTAGTTCAAAGCATTATAAGAAATAATACATGCTAAATGGTGGACAGAGACTCTGACACACAAGAGGAACAGCCTTATGTCTAATACAAGAGCTTTTTCCAACTACCTTTGAGACTTTGCATAGTCCTGTAATACATGAATATCCAGTTTTACTGTTTTTCATCACTAATATTTGATTTTGAAAAGTTACTGGTGCTATGTCTTCCAAACACCATTGTTATTTTCTGCTGTTTCTAATCTGATTTAGTTTGACCTCTATAGCATTAATTCCAGATGTTAGATTTGTGCATCTTTCCTCTTTCTTTATATCTTCCCTCACCTTATTCATGACTTCACATTCTATAACACACAGAACATACATTTAAGGCCTGCGGTGGTGGTATGATGTGCTAATTCCATCACGAGATGTATTTGTGCCCCTGTTTCAAGCGTGCTTTTTTTTTTTTTTTTTAAATGCTGCTCCTTCTGATATTTGGTCCATGTCCATATGATTAGTTGGTTCACCAGGTGTTACAAATGGAATATTGCTGTGCATTTAGTCTGGAATTCTTTTAAATATTGTTAGTTTTTTCTATGGACTAGAGTTAGATGACTTAGAAACAATGTAGGTCTTTTCTAGGCTTGATTTTATGCTTCATCACAGCATCCTTTGGCTCGTTTTGCCCCTGTATGAAGGCAACAGACTTCTGATATTTCTGTATACTTCAGGCCCCTGGGATCACTGGGTGGTCACACACTCCCTAGGAAGTGACTAAAGCATAAGTATTCATACATACTAAAGCATGAGCATTCGTGCATACTAAAATGTACTATTTTTACATGCCCAACTATGTGTATTCTTGCATACTAATGTATCAGTGTTTTTACATGCAAGAGTATGAATATTCTTACATTCTTACTAAAGTGAGAGCATTCTTATATTTTCAAGTATGAGTGTTAGTCCTAAAGGTGTTTCAGCCTTCTTCCTGGAAGTTCTTCATTCAACTTTTATCTGAAGCACCTTCTAAAGGCATAGTTCACATCAGATTCCATTGGTCCCTTCAGCAGATCTCTGGAGCCCTGTGTCACTTTCTACGACTCCTCATATTTAGTACTCTGCTTCACAAATGTATGTCCACAAACTCTCAGGATGCCTCCTCCGGTCAGTGAGCCCTACCTCCCTGCACTGCCCCCCGGAAGTCCAAGTCATCACAAAATGTCCTTGTATTTGTCACTTGGCGGCACAGTCCTGGGCTGCCTCCTGCTCACTTTCCTTGGAGTGCTCACAAGTGGAAGACTCATGACTAGGTCTTGATTTCTCACCATAACTTAAAGTAGAAATGTCTCCTACAATATCTTTTAAGTGTTTTTATTTATGTATTTGCAAGCAGAGAGAGACAGAGAGAACTGAGAGAAACAGAGATAATGGGCTTGCCAGAGCCTCTAGCCCCTGCAAACAAACTCCAGATGCATACCCCATTTTGTTTATCTGACTTTACGTGGGTACTGGGGAATCAAACTTGGGTCATTAGGCTTTACAGGCAAGTGCCTTAACCACCAAGCCATTTCTCCAGCTCCCTCTCCCACAATATTTTACACCAAACACTACTGTCAAATATTTGATATATCACTATTTTACTTAAATAATTGGTGACAAGAAGATGATCAATTGATTGTGTGAATTATTGATTTGGCATTGTCTGTCCTTTCTGGCCCTATACTCATGTTTAAATTTCTGTGAAACTATAATACAAGATTGTTGGAAGTGAAAGTAAAAAGAAAGGAGAAGGTAGGGAGACCCATTAGGGGAAATGAGAACAGCTTTCAGATAGATGCTACAATTTACAAGTTCACAAAATATCCTTATTTTATCCTTACTCTTTCATTGGTGGTTTGATAGGGAAAAAAAGAATTAAAAGAAAAAGGCTGATGTACTGAGGACATGAATAAACCCTTGAATAAGTTTCAGTTTGCCACTGACTGTTAGAAGAAGTGAAGTGTTCAGGTGTGTGTATTCTGAGATTTTGCAGGTTTAAAATCTTTACATGCAACACTTTGAAACTATAAACAAAGTAAATCCAGAAAAGTTATTGACCATGCTCTTTTCTTCTGGTTTATAATTGATAAGTCTCTCTCCTTCTCTAGATGACAGAGTTCCCACTTGTCAAATCCCAACCACAGCTTTATTTCTCTTTCAAAACCTCAAACATCTCAGACAGAAACAAAGCTGAGGAAATAAAGACCAACTTAGAAATGTACTTGCAGTACCACAAACTGCCATACTGAATTTCTACAAAGACATGTCACTGTACTGGGTATAGTTCAAAGAAAGCTCGAACACATTTGTAAAGGCTGCTATAAAATCAAAAACATCTTAATATCTAATAATTTTGGTGTACTATGACTCTTAGTATAAAGTAGGTAAGATAATATATATTGAAATACATAAAACTATTTAAAACATACAGAGGCCAACAAAATCTCTTTATTTATCATCCTGCCAGACATGGTTAACGTACTGCCTCACTTGCATTCCAAATATTAAACTTTTTTATACAAAACTAGTGAGTCAATAGCATTTTTGGTGTCCATATGATTTCACATATCACACTGGACTGATTCACATTGATTATTCAATATTCCTCATTAACAAAGCAGTCTTGTAAGAACAGAGAAGAATGAAGTCAACAGCATGACATATAAAGACTGGTGACCAAATGGCTTAAGTGATGATGACTAGTTGCGTTAACCAGTCACAAATTGAATTTCAAAGTAATTCTTTCCAAAAAGTACTCTTTTCATAGTGCTTTGTACTTATTTTAAGGAAAGTACATAAGTGCTCGTGCATGTGATAGATAATGCTATAAATGATTTAAAGCAATTGTTAGTTTCACACACACACCCTTGGAATCCCTTTAAGTCAATAGTAGAAGTAAAGTATTATGGACATTGTTTTTCTATGAAACACATTCAGTTCAGTTCAATTCTAACTTTAAATAAGACTTATTAGCTGGCTTAGTAAGTTCTAAGCAATAGTGTTCCTGAATGTAAAGAATAGGTTCAAAAATCAAACAAGAGACAATGTTTTCAGGAGAAAAACACCCTCTCTACATTAGGATGCCTGGTCTTTCAAATATCCAAGTTCTTCTTCAATATATTGTTATTTGAGAGGAGAAAGTAATATTGAGATTTAATACCAATGAAAATTGGTTAGTGCTTATATGCTAAAATGTAATCATATTCTTGACTTTCTTGTCCAGTTTGAATATAGTTCCAGATTTAAGAAGCATAAATAGTTAAGCAATTTCTTTCAGTGTTTTGGTACACTAATGTTACACTTGGTTCAAATTCTAAAGAAACTAAATAAATATCAAAACATACCTCATTGATTAAGTTAGACAACCAGAAGAGCTCTTTAAAAAATTTTAAAAAGTAAAGTAAATTACTTTTGAGTTTGCTTTTTTTTTTTTTTTTTTCCCCAGTATTTTGAGACATGCTGACATTCTACAGCTCAACCTGGCCTTGAACTTCCAGGGATAATCCTGCCTCAGTATCCCTAATGTTGTCATTATAACAGAGTGCCACCATATCCTTTTTTTAAAATTTACTACTTGTTAAACAAAAGTGAAAAACTATGTAAATGTCATTTTAAACAAGAGCAGTGGGGAATAAACCGGCATGTGTGACTCTGAATAGTGACTGAGGGAGATCACTAAATAATACCATGATGAGAACCACAGGTCTCCCAGGCATAAAATTAATGATAATCAAAGCTTAATTTGCTCAAAAATGCAATATAGTATTTCCAAAAACAAAATTATAATCAGTTGCCTAAAGTTATAAAATATTACACATATAATAGATAATGACATATATAAACAAAAGAAATACACACTAGAAAATACTCTTTCTCAGCTGGGTGTGGTGGCACACACCTTTATTCCCAACACTCGGGAGGCAGAGGTAGGAGGATTGCCAGGAATTCGAGGAGGCCACCCTGAGACTACATAGTTAATTCCAGGTCAGCCTGGACCAGAGTGAGACCCTACATCAAAAAACCAAAAACAAACAAACAAACAAATAAACAGAAAACCTCTTTCTCTGCTATGTCTGTGGTAGTTTCACTATTTTCTGTTTATACTATTTTCTACTATCATCAAACCCATCCTTTAATAAGGATTTCTTTATCAAAGTATTTCTACCTTTCCCCTTTATTCCAAGAACTCTTAAGAATTCAATATAAAGAGTAATTTCCTATAGGATATTTTGTTCTGACAGGGAAATTTATATTAGATAATGGAAAAAAATTGTTATGTGCACATGTTGTACTTACCTTTTCATTGCTGGGTCAAAGCACCTGACCAAAAGCAGCTGATGGGAGGGAAGTTTTTGCTTTGGATTACGGTCTTGAGGGGTAGCTGCATGATACAGGAAAAACCATGGCATGAGCAGAGACTGGACATCACCAATGCCACGGCAGGTGATCAACAGCAGCAAGAGGGTGAGCCAAACACTGGCAAGCTAAGAGCTAAAAACAAGGTTCACCCCCAGCGACCCACGTCCTCCAGAAAGGGTCCACCTGCCAGATTGCTATCAGCTGCGGACCATGCATTCAGAACACTTGCGTTTATGGGAGTGGTCTGGTTCAAACAACCACATTCTGTCCCTGGTTCTGGTCAACTCACAACCATCCGTGGTATAAACTGCAATGCATCTGATTCAAACCTCCAGGGTATGTGTGTGCGGTTTTTATGTATATAGGTACATCTTTGTGTGTGGCTGTTGATGCTAGATGTCATCCTTAGCTTTTTTTTCCACCTTAATTCTTTTAGAGACACAGTTCCTCACTGAGCCTGGAGCTCAAAGACACAGAGAAACAAGCTAGCAAGCGAGCCGAGCAGATCTTCCTATCTCTGCCTTTCGAGCCCTGGGATTATGGCACACACAGCTGAACCTGACATTTAAGTGGGTGCTGGGGATCGATACTCAGTTCTTCCCCCTTATATGGAAAGCACTTAACTGACTGAGACATAGCCATAGCTCCCAGGTTATTATTTTTTAATAGAGTTTCATACTCTGGGTTCTCTTCTGATTGTATAAATCTTTTCGTTTTATAAAATTGGGGTTTCAGGTTAGAGAGATGGTTCAGTGGTTATGGCACTTTCCAGCAAAGTGTAATGACCTGGGTTCAATTCTCCAACACCCACATAAGCCAGATATACAAAGTGGCACATGTATCTGGAGTTTGATTGCAGTAGCTAGAGGCTCTGGTGTGCCCATTCTCACTCTCTCTCTCTCTCTCTCTCATCTCTCTCCTTGTAAATAAATAAATAAATAAATAAATAAATAATTTTTTTTTTAAATAGGGTTTCAATGTCCACTACATCATTGTTGCCCACGTCAAGTAATGGCATGAACTCCCCATCCTGAAACCGTTTTGACTGTTTTCTGTGTAATGCCTGTAGGATGAGATGACATATGTAGGACACTGGGTATGCTGGCTGACATTAAATCTTTGGTAAAATTTGGTGTCCAGCTACTTGGACCTATAATGTCCAGAAAATGCTAGTTCACAATATATCATTTGGTCACACTACACAAAGTCCCACCTGACACACTTGAAACAAAATCTATTTTTTTCTATTTTTTTCATCATTTCACATCATTCCCAAGTAAAATAACTAGCCGAAGGCATTTGTGCTGAGGAAAATATTTCCAGAGAAAACTGAGTAGTGATTTGTAACCATCACAAACTGTTCCAAATCTTTATAGCACGCTCCCAACTAACATCACCGGGAGACAGTGTTCTCCCATCCATACTCCATAAACCCTCAGTAACCCTTCCAGGAGCAGTGGACAGGATATAGAGCTGTTGGAAGAGATAAGGTTTTTAACTGCTCTGACCCTCAAAGTCCAGAAGCCACAGAATACCCAAGCTGGCTTATTTCAGGGCAAGCCATTCTTAACAGTTGTACACAAGTAACCATTCTTTACTTTCTCTGGTTATAATCTTTCCAGTATTTCCACTTTTTACATAATTCAGTCACCATTTCCACAGGGGCTGTTATGTCAGAAACAGTCATCTCATAAAACAATATAATTCTTCATCACCAATGATTAATTTCCCTTGGTGATTTCACAATATGCATCTAAGTGTAATGAGTGTTATGGGATCAGAACAAATTATCATGAATCTCTTTTTTTTCCTACAAATCAGTTTATATTAAAAAAAAAAAGGTCTTTTTTTTTTTTTTCAATTTGGTTGATATTCCCTTAAACAGAAATTACTATACCCAATAAAAGCATATGAAACAGAGAAGAAAAAGGGCTTTTTGCTGCCAGGGAACAAATCTATGGATTCAAATTTCACTGCAGTATTGGCAAAGCTGCAGGGAAATGGAACACATTTGTGTAGCAGTTCATGGGGGACTCTTAAAAACCTGAACTATTTCAGAACATTAAATCTACTCTTCACATGTTTATGTGTTTGTGATGTGCATGCATGTAGATGTGTTCTACACATGTGTGTGTATGTGTAGGCCAGAGTTTGATATTTGGTGTCTTCCTCAATCTCTTTCCATTTTATTTTCTGACATAGAGTCTCTCACTTGAGCATAGAACTCACTAATTTAGCTAGTTTAGCTAGATAGATTACCCAAAGGCCCTTCTGTCTCTACCCCCTGAGCTCTGGGATTATAAAAAGCCACCACACCCACCTAGCAATTACATTACACAAACTCTTCCTCCACTGAGTAATCTCCCTGGCTCTAACTATATTTTCATTAATTTATTCTAAATTATCAAACCAAATACTAAGGATTTTTACCTGGTGCTTCTAATGACATATTATTTATTAGTGCACAAATATTTAATTGTATTTCAAACAAAATTTTGTTTGTTTTTCTTTGTCTCTCTACTTGATATGTATATTAAAAATTGGGATCCACATATGATAAAGAGCATTTTTTTGGTCTTTCTTGG
Source organism: Orientallactaga sibirica (assembly GCA_036365145.1). NCBI lineage: Eukaryota > Metazoa > Chordata > Mammalia > Rodentia > Dipodidae > Orientallactaga > Orientallactaga sibirica. The sequence goes on from JAEOAD010000025.1 coordinate 19,001,850, forward strand.
TCCATCTTACCTTACTTAGTATATGTGTTTTTCAATTCCATTTATTTTTCCTGTAAACTCCATAACTTCATTTTTCTTTACAGTTGAGTAAAACTCTGTTGTGTATAAAATTGCTCAATTTTCATTATCTAGTATATGTTGAAGGATGTCAAGGTTGATTTTATTTCCTAGCCATTGTGAATAGAAGAGCAATTAACAGGAATATGCAAGTATCTCTGTGTTAAGATATCAAGTCCTTTGGGTATGTAAGCAGGAGTGGTATAGCTGGAATATATGGTAGAATTGATGCTAGTAAGAGATGTGGCTCTAATTTCATGTTTCTGCAAAAGGATATCCTTGTTTATCAGCACCATCTGTTGAATAGGTGATCTGTTGCAGTATGATGCTTTATCTGGATCTTCTGTCCAATCCCATTGGTCTTTATGTCCAGTTATTTTTATGCAAATATCACACAGTCTATCACTATGGCTCCATGGTATCATTTTAGGTCAAGAATGGTAATATATCTATCCAGCAGTACTCTTTCTATGTATGTTCACTTTGGCTAGGTGTGGTGTTTCGTGTTTCCATGTGAATTCTTATATTGCTTTTTTATAGTTCTGAGAAGAACATCATTGGAACTTGGAAGGAATTGCATTGAATCTGGGGATTACTTTTGGTAATTTTCAGAACGTAGATCCTGCCAATCCAGGAACATGGAAAGTCTCTTCCAAGATCTGATCTATTCTTTTGTTTGTTTAGTGTCTTGCAGGTTTCTTTGAAGAGGACTTACACATACTTGATGAGGTTTATTCCTAGAAAAATTATTAATTTTTGAGCTTTTGTAAGTAGAATAGTTTTCTCAACTTTTTTTTTTTTCTCAGTAAGTTTATTGTTAGAATACAGGAAAGGTACAAGATTATCTGTATTGATTTTCTAATCTTGCAATTTTACTGAAGATGTGTATTGCATCAGAGAGTTTTGTGGTAGTCTGTAGGATCACTTAACTATAGAATTATGCCATGGACAATGTATTTTCATTGTTTCTTTGCTACTTTTCCCTTGTATGCCTTACTACTCTTGTTGTAGTTAAGACTTTGAGAACTATATTTAAAAGCAGTGGACATAGTGGTCACCCTGTTCTCATTCTAGATTTCAGAGGAAGTGCATTCATTTTTTTCATGCTTATTAAAATGGTGGCTATAATCTTCTATCTATTTTTTGACACATTTTAGCATTGTCTCTTTACTTTGCATTTTTGAGATCTTGACTGTGCTGTGTCCTGGAGAGTCTTTGCTCTGGTTCTGTATTGTTTGGGGTTCTTAAATGCCTCCTGTGTTTGCATGTGCATTCCTCTAAGTTGGGGAAGATTTTTGCTAACATTTCAATAAATAATATTTCAGTTCCTTTAGATGTTCTCTGAGCTCCTTCTAACCCCTGGATTCTATAGCTTGATTTCATGAATGTATCCTCAACTTCTTGAAAATATAACTGATGTTCCTTGATATTTTTTTTTCCTTCCATGTGACTTTGTGTATGATTATTATTTCAACTTTTCCCTCCATTTCTGAAATTCAATATCTTGTATGCTCTTGTCTTTTCATAAAGTTCTCTGTTGTGATATTTATTTTAGATATTGTTTCTTTCTTTGCCAGAATTCCTGTTTTGTTCTCCTTTAGCATTTCAATTTACTTGTTGAAATTTTTCTCCACGGTTTGGACTTTCTTCCAAATTACTAACCATAGCCTTCACTTTGGAGGTTGTCTTGTTGATCTCTCATCTGGATTTACTTAGGCTGGGTGGGGATGGGCCAGCATCCCATGCATCCAAGCAGCACAGAAGAAGACAAGGAGAATCACACCGAGAGAGGGAGTGGGGAGAGGACCACAGTCTTTATTGTAATTGACAATTTGTGCTTTTGTCAGGTTCAGGTATGCAAGGGAAAGACCCAATGGGTTTGTAGATTTGGAGGGCAGACTCCATGGCCAGTCCACCTGGCATGGTATTTCTAGATACCATGCTGTACTGTGGGCAGCAGGGGACGATGTAGGTCAGTCTCAATCAGACATGAGTTCCATTCCTGCCAAAAGTTCCACCATTCTAATGCCAAAGCAAAGGTGACCTTTGGGGTGTCATCTCCTGATTCTCTTTGAGACTCAATTTCTAACTGAAACTTCCTAAAAGAAGCTAACTTTCTCTTATTTATCTTTCAGTGTGAAAGGTTAGAACCCCATACACTAAGGGAACCCTTAACAGTGACACTGTCCCAAATCCTCCTTCCCAAACACGTGTACAAACAGACAGGCACAGGGCCCACTGGACCCGGAGCAGGGCCTCCTCTCCACACGGCACAATGAACGGTGGGTGGGCACGCTGGTCCTGGGGCAAACCAGAAGGGACATGTGCCCTCGGCCATTTTTGTCTGAAGTGGTGAAAAGTGCCAGGGGCACAGGTCCTGCTAGGCCCTGGGTGCAGTGTGGGAGGGTGTAGGTGCAGGAGTTCCTGAAACTAGGACACAGGAAACGGTGGTCTGCAGCAGCAACTCCTTTCCAGCGATACAGTGAGCGGTGGCGCCGGTGCAGAGCCTCCGTAACGTGGTGAGGGGAGCCTTGAACCAGAACAGGGTCTGCTACCTGGGGACACAGAAAGCAGGCAACTTATTTTTAATGGTGGCAAGTTAAAAAATGGTGTAATTCAGGGCTGGAGAGATGCCTGAGCAGTTAAGATACTTGCCTGTGCATAGCTTAATCCCCCAGGTTTCATTCCCCCAAACCCACAAAAAGCCAGATACACAAAATGGCACATGCACCTGGAGTTTGTTTGCAAATAAATAAATAAACAAATAAAAATAATAAAAGTCTAATTATTCGATAATAAAGTTATGACTAGGTTAACTGCATTGCACTTCCATTGATATATCATATTATGCTAAAATATTAACCAGATTTCTTTATAAAATATTTTAATAGTTTAAGATGGAGATAGAGTAAGATAATTTAAAGTGTAGCTCCACACTGGTTCTGCAACAATATCTAAATCCCAATTAACACTAAGTTATCAAGTTTAACTTGATGCTGCACCTTAAATTTCCAATCTATAAAACGGGATAAATAATATGAGTGTATTGTGAGAATATGAACTATGTTAATTACTTTTAATTTTTTTAAAAAATTATTTATTTGTAAGCATAGATAGAAGAGGGATAGAGATAGAAGGGGCATACCAGGGCCTCCAGCAGCTGCAAACAAACTCCAGATGCATGTGCTATCTTATACATCTGGCTTTGAATGGGCACTGGGAAATCAAACTTGGGTCATTAGGCTTTGCAGGTAATTGTATTAACCACTAAGACATCCCTTCAGCTTGGTATGGTTTTAGATTATCTCTTCAAGTGACTTTTGCTAGATTTTCTAAATGTATTCCTTTTTTTTCTGATAAAAGTGAATTTTAATTATAATTCATGGTTAAGGAAAAAAATAATGGCACAAAAATTTTGTGGATGACCCCAACTTCAAAATCAGCAGCATTGTGCCACCAGGAAAATGTCAAGTGTATTACTCAATCACAAATTAGAACTAGAGGTCATAGCCATCATAATTTGTAATGTGCTCACATACTTCTGTACAAAATGACAGAGCTGAAATTCAATATTATCAAATTTTCTGTGTTCCCTCTTAGGCTCTTAGTCTTTCCTCATCTGAAACAAACACAAACATAGTCATAAATTCCCACTTTCCATCATTCCAAGATCAAATTTAAAAATTAATCAGTCTAAGATACATAAAATTTCAAGTATAAAACTACCATTCATGTTTAATACCTTTTAATATTATGACATGCCCTTTGTTATTCCATTTGTTAATGATTTGTTTTCTTTCTTTACCTTTGAACTTTTATATTTCAATTATTATTCTTGAGAATCTTGACCTCAACTCTATGGTTCCCTATTTAATTGGCCCAACACAAAATCATTCACTACAATTACCTTACTCTATTAGTAACCATTATTAAATGATTAATTTAATTGTCACAAGCAAAATACTTTATGATACATATAATTATCAAAATCCTAAGTAATAGAGGTATAATTTATTTACATCAAACCGGTAACATATATAATACATGATAGTGTTTTCTTATTATTTTAATTCTTGCTCAGGCCATATAGAATTAGTATGATTCCATTAATGTAATGACTGTTACTTCACACACACACACACACACACACACACACACACACACGCACATTCTTACAAAACAAAGCTTAACACTAATAATAATCATAATTGGTCAAATTAATGTCAAAAAGTGAATAAACAAGACCAAATTATTAACTTTCCTTTCTCTTACGTTGCATTGTAAAAGTTAGAGCCATCAGATCAGAAAAATAAAATAAAATAAAAACACACAAAATAAGAAAAGAAGATTCAAAATTTACATAATTCCTAAATGCCATGATTATTGATATTTAAAAACATCCAATGAAATCTCAGAACAAAAACACTAAATCTGATAAGTGAACAAATAAGTTATGCCAGAGGAAATGTCAATAAAGAAATATCAATTGTATGTTTATGTACTAGTATTTAGCAATTCTAGATTAAATTTTTTAAATGTTTTAAAAATACATTCAAATATGAGATATGTAGAAATACATCTGGCAAGGAGAAAGAACTGTTATGAACAAGGTATTGCTGAGAACTTTAGAGAAGGAATGAGCAAATGGAGAAATATGCATCATTCATATGTTAATATTCAGTAATGTTAAGATATTGTTTCCAAATTTATCTGTGCATGAAATGTACCCCAATCAAAATAACATCAAATGTCTGGGAAGAAAAATACTGGATAGTATTAAAATTCATGGAAAATATGAAAGTCCCAGAATAGATGAATAAGTTTAGGGAAAAAATTGAGAAATTTCACTATCTGGTTTCAAGATATATTTTAAAGGCTTCAGGAATCCAGGTTGCATGGTTCATGGGCAGATACACACTAATAAGTAAATAGAATAGAGGAGATTTGCTAGACATAAATCCGTGTCTAGATAGGCACAGCTGACGTGACAAGTTTCAGAAGTGAAAAAGGAAATCTCTTAAAATATTTTATTTATTCATCCATTTATTTATTTAAGAGAAAGAGAGAGTGAGAATGGGTATGCCAGGGCCTCTAGCCACTGTAAACAGAATCCAGACACATGTGCCACCTTGTGTGGGTACTGGCTTATGTGGGTTCTGGGGAATGGGATCTGTGTCCTTAGGCTATTGGGAAAATTATAACTATTTATGAGGACATGAAAATGCCCTGTTTGGGCTGGAGAGATGGCTTAGTGGTTAAGGTGTTTGCCTGTGAAGCTAAAGGAGCCAGGTTCAGGTCCCCAGGACCCATATAAGCCAAATGCACAAGGTGGCACAAGTGTCTGGAGAAGGCCCTGGTGTGTCCATTCTTTTTTCTTTCTTTTTCTTTTTTTGGTAAGGTCTCACTCTAGCCTTGGCTGACCTGGAATTCACTCTGTATTCTCAGGGTGGCCTCGAACTCATGGTGATCCTCCTACCTCTGCCTCCCGAGTACTGGGATTAAAGGTGTGCGCTACCACGCCCGGCCTGGTGTGCCCATTCTCTCTCTCTCTCTTCCTCGGTCTGCCTCTTTCTCTCAAATAAAATGAAATAAAATTTTTTTAAAGTGACTATTGGGGAGACCCACGAGACATTCAGAATAAGAAGAAGAGAAAACCAAGTGTCTTGCTCTCTACCACACCCAACAGGACCCAGGAAAAACTACCAAGGAAGTGGAAGACAAAACACCAGTGCTGCTCTCACTGCGAGCCTGCGAACCTTGTCTCTTGAGATGGTGGTAGACCATAAGGAGATTCAAAATTCATCAAAGCATACAATAAGAGTATAGTGAGAACTTAACACTAAATTGAGCTTTCTATGACGTTCTCCAGGGCCAAGAAAACATTGTAGAAGAGAGGAAAGAATGTCAGGGACTCAGGGTGGAGCTGTACTGTGGGGCTTTGTCCTCCCAACATGTCAGTACATTCATGACCTCAACTTGTTTACCAATGCCTCAATGAGGACAATAGGGTTGGAAAGTGGGGACAACAGAGGATAACTAGACAAGAATATGACCAGTGTACAGTGTGTTCCTATATTAAAGTAGCCAGTTTTTTAAAAAAAGAATAAAAGAGAACACAAAGAAAACTCAAAACTCAGTAACTGAATAAAGTGGATTAAAAACTGGGCAAGTAATTTGGAAACTTGGGCAAAGAAAGGAGCAAATGACGAAAGAAGGTGTCAACTTATCAGTCACTAGGCAAATACAAATTAAACCACAAGGAGATGCCATGATTTATGTAGTGGTAGAACGTCAAAATTCAAAATGCATGACTGATCAAACAAAAAGTGTTTGTCATAATGAAGAGATTTAAATTTCATACATCACTATCGATTGAATGAAAAACAGATGCTAGACATGGTAGGCCACACCCACAGGTCCAGCACTGAAGATGGAAGCAGGGTGACCAGAGGTTCAAGGTTGTCCTTTGCTACACTGGCTACATAGCAAGATTGAGGTCAGTCTGGGCTGTGCAACACACTGTCTGAAAAACTTAAAAATATAGAATAGGAAATAGTATAATCACTAGGAAAATAGTTTGGCAATTTTAAAAGCAATCTAAACCTATATGCAGTAGATGATGTAACGTATCCAGAGTATCTACCCTACAAATTTACTATGAGAAATGCAAGCCTTTATGTGTACGACAGCATGAACAGAGATGCAAACATCCCTTAACAGGTGAATAAATAAATTAATTGCTATGTCTGTAGAATAGACTACTATTCAGTAATAAAAATGAATGTTCCATAAAAACATACTACCACCGGGATAAACCTCAATATATTGATGGAGAATGACACACCGGGCGACCTCAGTGGCTCATCTCAGGAACTGGGGACAGGACATCTTTGGGACATGCTGGTTAGCTAGTCTAGCTGAATCATTGAGCTCTGGCTTGCCATGAGACCCTGTATTAATAAATGAGGTGGAGAGAGTTTGAGGAAGACACCTAACATCAGTGTGTGCCCTTCTCACACATGCAAACATGCATACACACACACGTACACAGGCAAACAAAAAAAAACAAAACACAAAACAGAATCTTCTTATTACTCATAAGACTGGCACCAAAAAAACTTAATGATTATTTCATGATAGTAGAAGCTCTTTACACTGCTTTTGAACACTCAAATATGAGCTGCACAAAGATGTGGGGTTTGGGGCTTATAAAATGATCAAATTCGGGCCAGAGAGATGGCTCAGTGGTTAAGGTGCTTGCCTGCAAAGCCAAAGGACCCAAGCTAGATTCCCCAGTGCACACGTAAAGCCAGAAACACAAGGTTGCACATGTATCTTGAGTTCATCTGCAGTGGCTAGAGGCTCTGGCATGCTCATTCATTCTTTGTCTCTGTGTCTTTCGTGGTCTGTCTCCCAAGGTCCTGATGTAGCTAATTGAGAGCTCATATTTAATAAATGTTGATTCAACATATGCCCAAGCAAATGAAAGAAGCTCATATAAATATATATGGTACAATTGGCCTTACTCATTCTCACAATGAAATAACTTCACATATCTTGGGCCAGCGCACATACACCAACAGCTAGCTACAAAAACATTACTTAGCTGCATCGTCATAGTAAAATGACAACTGACATAAGTGTCTATCATAAGTGATGGTCATATGACATACTCAAGTAATGGAGTGTGATAAAATGGATACAATGACCTAATTTAAAAAAGCCATGCATCAGTATAACTGAATATCTAAAGTCTAATAATGAGTTTAAAAGGTAATAACAGGGCTGGAGAGATGGCTTAGCAGTTAAGGCGTTGGCCTGCAAAGCCAAAAGACCTAGGCTCCATTCCCCAGGACCCACATCAGCCAGATGCACAAGGTGGTACGTGCGTCCGGAATTTGTTTGCAGTGGCCAGTGGCCCTGGTGTGCCCAATTCTCTCTCTATCTGTCTCTCTTTCTCTCTGCTTATTTCTCTCCCTCTCTCTCAAATAAATAGATAAATAAATAAATAAATAAATAAATAAATAAAATAAATGATTTTTTTTTAAAAAAAAAGGTAATAATGAAGAAATCCATGCAGGATTCCAACAGGGATGTGATCTCTGGAAATTTTCTGCTGTATTCGTCTCATTAGGAATGCAGCAAAACAATTGTGAAAAAATGAAACATAACAACAGAAAATCTGGTGTTGTGAATACCCGTGAGGTAGAATGGAGCAGGATAGGAGACAAAGCACAGACCTTGATAGTGCCCTGGTCTGCTATTACCAATGGTGCTGGATTATCAGGGCTGCATTGCTGGTTTGTCTCATACATCCCATTAAAATCAAATAATTTGAAGGACAACAAAGAAATGGGTAAAGGACATGTTTCCTGTGTGAGCCTTAGGCCATGTAGTAGTGCTCGTCTAGATACAGAGCTGGATTCGGTGTGTGTGTGTGTGTCTGTCTGTTGTGAAAGTCTAAACCAAGGAGACTCTAATTGTTCTACCAACACTCACATTACCTTCCCTCTTCCTCCCAAGACACCTTTCCTGTGTTTAGGAGAACATCCTGGTGTGCATGTGTGTATGTTTATCCTGAGGGTAATTAGCCAGCTACTTCGCTCAGCCGGCTGGGGATATGTGAGAGGAATAGAAAGCAGGCTGTTCTCTACACAGATCCTTAATTAATCCCCTTGTCTTCACCCACTGCAGAAGTAATGAGAGGGAAAACTCCCTTGGCCAGTGTGAGGATGTGTCTGGTTCCCTCTCTGCTAGGCTGTGGCTTCCTGTCTCTTCTGCCTTCCTTCATTAAAACACCTTCGTGCAACCCTATTTTGACATTCTCCTTCCTCTGATATTCTCTGTGTCCCTTTCTTTCACGGTTTTCTTTCTAAAACACAATAAATATATCCTGTATATCTAAGGTGCTCACCAGTGGGAGAACCAATAAACACATGGTCACTGTTAATTTGACCATCCTGACCTCCACTAGATAATTATCTTCCAATGTTAAACATACATGCGGGCGGGAGCCAAATCTATTTGAGTAATTAGATATTTTGAAGTATTCCTTTTATATTCTTTGTTACTTTTATTTTATTTTTTGTTAGCATACTACCTACATAAAGTAGCTATTTACTCTCCATAAAAATGCATTGAATTTGCTCAGGTTCCTTAAATCACTAATTCAAATCTTTCATTTCTTGGTTTTATTTCAAGAGCATGTTTTGAAAGACATCATGTGATTAAAACTTGACCTTCATCAAATGAGAGAGAGGAAGAAAAGATCCAAACCAAGTTTACCTGAGACTCACAATGATTAAATAGCCAGAGCAAGTTCATGCTGACAAGGAAATAACCTTCTCCATTAGCTTTCAACGAAAGAACTCCATTTCAGCAGAGGTGCTTTGCATCGGAGCCCTCAGTACATTTCAAATATGCAACACCAAAGTGACATGTGAATGTACCGAGAAAAGTACAAATATTTGATGTGGAAATGACAGCGAAACCAAATGTGGTTATCTTTATCATCTAAGTCAACTTGACACATTCCTGGAAGGTTCATTATCACAGGAACCGAGGCTTTTCATGCATAGGTTGTTCAAATCTAATGATAATTTCCCTTATAATGGTCAAATGAATAATTTGAGTAGTTTCTTTTTCTGGTTGTGAATTCTAATTAATAGGGCTGGAAAGATGGCTTAGCGATTAAGGCACTTGCCTGTGAAGCACCAGGTTCGATACCCCAGTATCCATATAAAGCTACATGCACAAGGTGGCACATGCATCTGGAGTTTGTTTGCAGTGGCTAGAGGCTCTGGCATGTTTATTCTTTCCTCCCTCTCTCTCTCTCACTCTCAAATAAATAAATTAAATATTTTAACAGAATATTAGCTATAAAATAAACAAACAAATAAATAATATCACATGTAGTACCGTGCTCTCATCTCATAGACCCCTTAAGACCAGAAACAGCAGAAAATACATAATATTTTGGTATTTACGAAAATGCATATTTTCCATATAAGACCTGGATTCAATTTCTGGTAATATTTTATAGCTGTATCACAATGATAATATCTTCTTATTTAGTTTATTATAAGAATCAATTTAGATAACATGGAGGAAAGTAGTATATAAACTTTAGAAACATTACATATTGTACTATGATGCATTGTTTGATAAGATTGCTCACTTTAATGGACAATCTTAGATTGCTTTTATGCTACCAACATGTTTCATAATGCAGTTACTAGTAACTTTACGTATGCAATATTTCTTGGCAATTCTCTAAAGGTTTCAGAGTTTATGATCCACTTCTGTATTCCTTCAAGCTCATTATCATGGTAGCTTCTCTGTATCTGCCTGGAGTCCTCAATAGATTTTTCCCCTCTTTCACTTTAGTCAAATAATAATAATAATAATAATAATAATAATAAATTTGTCTTTAAGACTTTTTATCCAGCCTGCATTTCTGAAATAGCTATAGAAAATGTAATCTTATTTTCATATAAACTATCTTGAAGATAATTTTAGATATTTGAAACAAAATGTTTGTAATGAAGTTGACAACTGGATTAGTTTTCTGTTGATAAGGCCACAAATTACTCTTTATATGTAGCAGTTTTAAACTTACTGTTGCAGAATTCTCTAGAGTAAAATTCAATATGGCACTCACTGGACTAAAGTTCTGGTGTTTTGAGATCTGGGCTCCTTCCTGAAGGTTCTGTGGAAGAACCTACCTGCAGCTTCTGGAAGACGTTTGTCACACTTCCATTCCACGCTGCTGTAAGTTGGAAGTCTCTCTTTTCTTATTGGCTATAGCCGCAGATCACTGTCAATGGTTACAGCCTGTGGTGGTTTGATTCAGTTGTCCTCCATAAACTGAGGTGTTCTGAATGCTAGGTCTCCAGCTGATCACAATTTGGGAATTAAAGCCTCCTGAAGGCAGAGTATTATAGGGGCAAGATTATGGGTGTTATAGCCAGTGTCCCCCTTACCAGTGTTTGGCACACTCTCCTGTTGCTGGTGTTCCTCATGATGTTGGTCAGGGGGTGATGTCCACCCTCTGCTCATGCCATCAATTTCCCGTGCCATCATGGAGCTTCCCCTAGAGTCTGTAAGCCAAAATAAACCCGTTTCTCCCACAAGCTGCTCTTGCTTGGGTATTTTTTTGCCAGCCACACAAACCTGACTGTAGTGCAGCCTATTATCTGTGCTGCAAAATCTCCTTTAATTTTAAAGCAGAAAGCTGTGGCCCTTGTCATTCCATACCCTCTCCTTGCTTTGCCTTGATCTCCTGAGTGCTGTGAGGGTAGGCTTGGGCATCCCTTCCTTAGCAGCTACTTTGTCTCTTCTGTCATATTTTCTCATATGGACTTCTCTATATTCTTCTTATACATATAAAGGTCTGTATAATAGCATAATATCCATGTTTTAACATTCATTTATTAGGACCTCAAATTAATGTATAAAATTATTTTGCCTTATATAGCATATTGACAGGCATTTATTAGAGGAGGTGTACCTTATAGCTTATGTTAGCCAAACATAACATTAGCTGGTAAGTCAACAACCTTTTACAAAAATGGAAAAGTAACAAAAGAAAATTGTAATATCCTACAAAATGATCAAATGAACCTTTTTAAATATTATAATTTTAGAAGATATTATCATGAAGAAAATTAAGATATTACTACTTGAAAACAGTCAAATTTATTAATCTTGAGTTTCATTTAAATAAAGCTTTTCAAAATTTTATATATATACATATATATGTACATATTTTTGTGATCAATAATCTTTTTTAAAAATAGTTAGTTTACTTATTTGAGAGAGAGAAAGAGGCAGAGAGAGAAAGAGAGAGAGAGAGAGAGAATGGGTGGGCCAGGGCCTCCAGCCTCCAGGACTGCAAACGAACCAGATGCATGCGCCCCCTTGTGCACCTGGTTTATGTGGGTCGTGGGGAATTGAACTGGGATCCTTTGGCTTTGCAGGCAAGTGCCTTAACTGCTAAGCCATCTCTCCAGCCCCATGATCAATAATCCTATGAGTATATATCAACTTCACTTTTCTTTGATAAAAAATGAGATTTTTAGGTTAAATTCAATGATTTAATTGCAGATATATCTTAAGTTATCAATCAGATTTCTAACAGCCAAAGTATTAGAATTCCAATATGTAGACTTTCATAACTATGCTAAATATGCCTTAAATATATATTACTTATGAATTAAGTGAGAAAAGATATTTGAGATGGGTTTACTTCAATGAGATAGAAAGTCATTATAAAAAGGACATAAATATCTACTGCCTGGTATACAACAGAAATTTCTGTGGTATTTATAGAGTCTTCTACTGTATTGGTTATACACTCCACCCCCAAAACCATTAGCATGCTCAATAAACCCAGAGTCAATGTCGAATCTAAATAATGATGAGCCAAAGCCAAAACACTTGGGGGTATGGCTTCTGACTCCCCACACTTCTATCCTAGCCTCATGTCTTTTCTATATTCCAGACTTCTCCCTATGACACACATACAACCAATCAATGGTCTGTAGTTCAGAAAGATCCAAGGTTCACAAAGGCCCTCTCTAAGGTTATACAAGCAATAAACAAGGGCCAGAGAAGGAGACATTATTCTTGGAGATGACTTCATACTGCAGGGAGCTCCAAGGACACAATTTTCACCCCATGCTTCTGGGGTGGGCTTTTCAGAAATGTAGCTGCCTTTGGGTCACTCGGGCTGCAGTAGGCTAGCCCTCTTTCCTGTTCCTGTATGGAACACCAAGATGCTCTTTCGTTCAACAAGCCGGGCTTCTTTGGAATTGTTTCTTTGCTCTACCATTGTGCCCTATCTTCAGTTATATACATAGCTCACCAAAGAGACACAGAGCCAAGAAAACTAGAAGAGTTTCTATCTTTACTACTTTAGCCAAGTGGAGAGAGCAAGATTCACTTCCCATAGTCCAAAATACAAAAATACAAGAAAACCAATGTGTTTCTCCCAGGTTGGTAAAACTGACCAAACTTCAGGCTAGAGAGATGGCTTAGTGGTTCAGCTCTTGCCTGTGAAGCCTAAAGGATCCTGGTTCGAGGCTCAATTCCCCAGTATCCATGTAAGCCAGATGCACAAGGTGGCACATGCATCTGGAGTTCATTTGCAGTGGCTCCAGCCCTGGTGCGCCCATTCTCTCTCTCTGCCACTTTTTTGGTCTGTCTGCCACTCTCAAATAAGTAAATAAAAATAAACAAAAAAAAATTTTAAAAATTGCCCGAACTTCAATGAAGTGCTATAACCAGGAGAAACAGGGCCTCAGAGTGAAAATGTATTGTCCATCCAGAATCAAGTGTGTGTGTGGCAATGTCACGGTAGACAGAGATGGAGAATATCCAAGAGGAATGGAAAATGACATCTGAATATATCCGCTACAATTTGAACGTGGAAACTTCCCCAGGACAGCAGCACTTAGATTACCATCCACCTCCACAGAATGGATGTTCTTATATTATATATTATATAATATATATTATATTATAATACTATATATTATATATATTATAATATTATATTATATTATATTATATTATATTATATTATATTATACATGTGCTTATATTATAACTCATGACTTCAAGAGAAGCTCCAAGAGAAGCTCCAACAGGCACATACAGGTGAATGACCGCTGAGAGAAGTAAAAGGGAAGATAGCAAGCAGCATGTGATACTCAACATCCTAGAGAACAGTGATTTTAAAAAGATGAGAAGTTGAAAAATAAAAGACAGAAAGAAAGAGAGAGAGGGAAGGTAAAAAGTGCAAATAAAGATGAAAAAGGGGCTGGGGAGGATGGCTTAGTGGTTAAGGCGCTTGCCTGCAAAGCCTAAAGACCCATGTTCCATTCTCCAGATGCCACCTAAGTCAGAGGCACAAAGGTGAGGCAAGTGCAAGGTTGCATGTGTCCACGAGGTGGCGCAAGCGTCCGGGAGTTTGCTGTGGCTGAGGAGCACCAACTCTCTCTAAAAGAGAAAGACTATAGGAAGAGGCATGGAAGAAGACCCTCATGTTCCCAACCACCTGCCAGTGACCTTCAGCTAGATCTCACCTTTAAAGTGTCTAGAACGCCCCCAAATACCACCACCAACATGAGACCAAGTCTTTAAAATATAGGCCTTTTAGGGGAAACACCTCATGTTCAAACTATAATACCCATTTTGCTCCTTGATAACTTAAATACTCAAGAAATATAGACTGGATTGGTTGAAAAACTGAGTAACTAATTTATTTTTGATTCTTTCTTTGTTTTACTTGGTCATAAAGTGTTAGATCCCTTGGATAGAGCACCAAAATCCACACATACTATGAAAACACTTAAAAGAAAACATACTTATAAACACCTTATGATATACATAAGATTGAAGCCCTTTTATGTAAAAAATATAAAGAGGAAAAATTTATTTTTGTCACAAGACCTTTAGATCCCAAAATGAAGCTCTTCTGTAGTAATGGGATAATTGATTCCGCGGAACTATAAAGGGATATTCTTTTTAAGAATTGTGCAGTTTTCAAGATGGCTGACAGATTCTTACTTAAATTTTCTGGGTGCCCAGAACTGCAGGGGAAGAGTGTTATAACAAAGATGAGTGAACATGTTACTGTGTCATTCAGAATTTTCCAGACATTGAATTTACTCTATTTTTCACTTGATACTACAAACTTTTAACCAATGTTTCCTTCTCTACTGGTTTAACTTTTTGCAATAAACCAGGTCAATTTCTGCACTTTGAAAACATCTTTACAATGCCTGGTGCCTTTCGTCCATTTTGTTGTTTTGTTTTATTTATTACTTACACTATGCTCGTGATTTTTTTTCTCATGCAATCTTTCCAGTTCTTCAGTTCTAGAAAAGCCCTGCATACACAAAGAACACCGGTTTTTATCACCTCTGAATTGCTGAAACATTTATATATCTATCACTCATTTGACAAATGTATATTACCTTTCCTTCAGTGCAGATGTGGAAAACAATCTTTTCAGCTTTTTTATATTCAGTGCAACATTGCACTTGACAGTAAAATTGTATTGGCTTATATACTGAACACAGCTATTATAACTTAATTGAAATTTGAAATTACAGCTATATTGAATTTGATCATATGCTTCAAATTAAATCAAATTGCAATAGGAAATTGGTGTTTCTCTATGATTTCTTTGAAATTTTATAGAACAGAAGAAACAGTTTACATGGTAATTATGGAAAAGACACACTAAGGTAATTATATTCAATTATTTGTATAATTTGGGAAACATGAACATATCATGCATTCTGAACTTTATTAATGTAACAAAATACAATGCAAAATCAAAATAATCATCTAAGCAATAATATGTACTTTGTGAGATAGTTTTCAAATTTGTTAAACATCTAGATTTACCAAACATCAGAAGAATAAAACAACTGAATTTTTTTTTTTTAAAGAAAAAGGTATTTTGGGGGCAGGAGAGATGGCTTAGCAGTTAAGGCATTTGCTCCTGAAGCCTAAGGATCCAAGTTCGATTCCCCAGTACGTACATAAGGCAGATGCACAAGATGTCACATGCAAGTTTGTTTGCAGTAGCTGGAGGCCCTGGCACACTCATACTCTCTCTCTCCCTGTATCTGCCCTCTCTCAAATAAATAAAATATTTTAAAAGGTATTTTGTATTCAACTTTATTGAAATCATATTTATATTTTCTGTCATATATACAAATAGTCATATATATCAGTGGCACTATTATTTACACATACTTTTCTCATAATAGTAATGATGTCTGTATTATCAATAGTATGGTTAGTGAAAAAGCACACAATCATTTATTTCCTCCCCATCCCAAATCTTTAAGCATGTCTCTGTCATTAAAAAATAAAATTTGCCGGGTGTGGTGGTGCATGCCTTTAATCCCAGCACTCAGGAGCAGAGGTAGGAGGATTGCCGTGAGTTCAAGGCCACCCTGAGAATACATAGTGAACTTCAGGTCAGCCTGAACTAGAATGAGACCCTACCTCAAAAAACCAAAATAAATAAAAATAAATAAAATTTATAAAAATATAAACTTTTCTGGCTGGAGAAATGGCTTAGCAGTTAAGGCGTTTGCCTGCTAAGCCAAAGGATCCCAGTTCGATTTTCTAGGACCCACGTAAGCCAGATGCATGATGGGCACATGCATCAGGAGTTCCTTTACAGTGGCTAGAGGCCCTGGCTTGCCTATTCTCTCTGTCTGCCTCTCTTCTATCTCTGCTTGCAAATAAATAAATAAATAATTGAAAAATATTTTTAAAAATATAAATTTTTTATGTAACCATTCAGTGGTAGGAAAGCCACTTTTTTAATACTGGTGAGTCATCATATAATGTGAAAGGTTGATGGAACCACTGAAATTGAAAATCCACAATTTGCTTAAAGGTCAGCAAGTAGAACAAAAGAAAAGGAATGTGAAAGGCACATGATTTTATATTGCAGTGAACATGGGTTAGACATAGAAGTTACATAATTATTCTTGCGATATTCTATGGTTATGTCTCAAAAACTAACCTGATGAAGTTACTAAATAGTTCAGTGTGTTAAACTTGAGGCATGGATAGTTCCAAAAGGTGAGAAGTTTATCTAATCATAGTGGTGTAATAATGATAATTCTGTAAGCTACATGAAATTCGAAAGGATTTACTTTTCATAAATTGTTACTGAAAACTTCTGTAAATATTTTTACCAGTAATACTAATTAGATATTAAAACACTAGCTAATTTAGAATCAAAGAAAAAAATAAACAACTTATTTGATTGAAATTATTCAAAGAAATACTGATATAGAGTCACTAGTGCCTGTCTGACAATTTTATTAAAATGTTGACACATTTAGATTAATACAATCAGAAATTTAACACTTTTGTATTCAGATTTATTATCCTTTACCTATAGAATCCATGCATACTTTGAGAATACAAGGTGACAATAAGCTAAGATTTTTCTTTAAGAGGAGTTAGATTTTTACATTTATCTCGTATGAAATTAATTCAAAGAAACGAGAGGCAATCATTAAAAATGTCATTTTACAGTCTTTCCACCACCTCATCTGCATTGTTCCATGAGCCTTGAAGGATCTGGTGCAGCCGTCTCACTTGATGTTGAGCACTCCAGAGTCGCTTGTTCTCTGCCCTTGTATCAGTTTTAGTCACCACCTCTGCAAAGAGAAGTTCCCCAAACTAAAAGCAGAAATGGCAGTACCTGTGAGCATAGACACACACATTTCAAAGGCAATTTGATAGATACAGCATTCCCACTTATGCATATAACAGTAGTACTTTCCCTTCTACGTCCTATGATCTCCTTCAGTGAAATAGAAGAAAAAAATCCCAAAAGTCATTTGGAAGCACAAAATCTTCATAAAACCAAAGCAACAAAAATCCTGAGCAACAAAAATAAGGCTGGAGGTATCAGCATATCTGATTTTAAGGTATATTACAGAGCCATAGTGACAAAACAACATGATATTGGCCCCAAATTAGACAAATTCGATGGAACAGAGGTGAGGAATGAAATATAAACTGGGAAACTACAACCATCTGATTTTGGACTAAAATGCCAAATATTCACTGGAAAACAAAGAAGGCCTCGTTATCAAATCGTGTTGGGGAAACCAGATACCTACATGTAGAAGAATGAAATTAGGCTTTTGAGATGGTTTTGTGGTTAAACACTTGCCTGTGAAACCTAAGGACTCAGGTTCGAGGCTCGATTCTCCAGGAACCACGTAAGCCAGATGCACAAGGGAGTGCGCATCTGGAATTCGTTTGCAGTGGCTGGAGCCCTGGCACACCCATTCTCTCCCTCTCTCTCTACCTGCCTATTTCTTTATCTCTCTCTCTCTTTCTCTCTCTCAAATAAATAAATAAAATAAAATAAAAAAAGAATGAAATTAGATTGATATCTTTCCATGCACAAGAATCAGTTGCAAATGGATCAAAGACCTTAACATCAGACTTTAAACTCTGAAACACCAAAAGGAAAAAGTGGAGGAAACTTATCAACATATAAGTATAGGCAAGGACTTTCTCAATAGAACACCAGTTGTTTCATTATATTTCCAATCAAGCTGTAACTGACCAGATGCTTCCTCTCTGTTGGCTAGTGTCCATAGAGTTATAAGTTATAAAGACTACAAGGTGCCTGATGGAGAGATGGCTCAGTGGTTAAGGCATTTGCCTGCAAAACCAAAGAACCAGGATCGATTTTCCCAGAACCCACGATATACAGATGCACAAGGTGACACATGCTTCTGGAGTTCATTTGCAGTGGCCATAGGCCCTGGTGTGCCCATTCTCTCTCTCTCTCCCTCTCCTTTCTCTCTGTCAAATAAATAAATAATTTTTTTTAAAAAAAGAAAGTCTACAAGGGGAGAAAGGCCGTCAGCAATCTGACCCAGCAGTGAACCTGTAAGCTACACAATGGATTCCTCAGCAAAACATTCTTTTTTTTTTTAAGTATTTTTTTTCATTTTTTCATTTGTTTATTTGAGAGAGAAGGAGAGAGAAAGAGGCAGATAGAGAATGGGCACACTAGGGCCTCTAGCCTTTGCAAATGAACTCCAGATGCATGTGCCCCCTTGTGCATCTGGCTTATGTGGGTCCTGGGGACTTGAACCTGAGTTGTTTGGCTTTGTAGGCAAATGCCTTAACTGCTAAGCAAAAAAAAATAAAAATAAAAAATAAAAAAAAATTAAGTTCAAATTTTGGTATTTAAAATTAACTAGGAATATAAGATTGAAATCATTATGTAGCAAAACATTCTTGTTGGTACAGTTGTGGCATGACTGTTGTTGGTGTGAGCAACTCCTCTATATTCAGACACGAGGCCTGTACTCCACCGGAAGCAATTCATTACTGGCCCTGACAACCTAGCCTAAGGCCTATGGCTGGGGAGGTCGTTGACCCTAACTAGAAAGCTATCACTATAGTGTGTCTGCCTAGATAAGTCGTGTTCCTATCCAATCGCCCTCTAAGTGCAAATGTCTATACCCACAGAGCAGTGCTATTCCTAACTTTGGTTAGAGAAATTCCCCTTTGCAGATGGAATTGAATACTGAGAAGACTCACAGTTCCTCAATGACATCAACGCCTCCAGGGATCATGAAACATTGCAGGACAGGACGTGAGACGAAAGTAAGAGCCAGAGGATGGGGAGCAGTGTATGCGGCTGTCCAGGCAATAAAGTGACGGTTACATTCGCGACTTCACTGTGACTCTTGTGACCTGAACAGGACGTACAGAGAACAGGGGCCCATCAACATTCTGTCTGTCACCCATGACGGAGGATGGCAGGACACCCCATCCCTTCCAGAGGGGCGAGGCACTAAAGTGGAGGCGGGGGAGAAGGATTTTTCGGGTGTTTGTTTGTTTGTTTGTTTTTTGCAGTGGTGTAGCCACTAGTAGGATCGCCTTGCTCTGGTAGTTAATTCTCTACTCATTCCCATGCAGGCAACTCTTACTAAAAACGTTAGTTCACACCGAATGAAGAAAGAAAAGAGGCAGAAATCAAAATGGAAGAGGGACTAGCTGGGAACAAGAAGTGGTTAGTGTGGAAGAAGGGCTGTAAAGAGGGGTGGAGAGTTAGTAATGGGAAGATTATGGTTAAAACATATTAAATCCACAGGCTGGAGACATGACATGGCTTAGCGGTTAAGGCGCCTGCCTGTCAAGCCTAAGAACGCCCGTTTGATCCTCCAGGTCCCACATTTAGCCAGATGCAAAGTGACGCAAGGGCGCAATGCCGCACTTGCCCACAAGGGGGCACACACATCTGGAGATGGTTCACAGCAGCTGAGAGGCTGCTGGCGCTCCCATTCCCTATCTGTCTTCCTCTCCCTCTCTCTCTCTGTCTCTCTCCAATATATATAAAATCCACGTAGAAAAGTTGTCAAAAATTAAATAGAAACAATTATTTCTGAAAAATTAAATTATATTCTTTGGTAGTGCTTTCTTAAAAATGTTCCTTTCTCTACTTATTGAAGGGAAAAGTATTTATTATTCAAATATTCTCTTTGGGCTGGAGAGATGGACCAGTGGTTAAGGTGCATGCTTGTGAAGCCTGAGGACCCAGGTTCCATTCTCCAGGTCTCAGGAAAGTCAGAAGCACATGGTGGTTCATGTGTCTGGAGTTCCTTTGCAGTGATTAGAGGCCCTGGTGTGCCCATTCTCTCTCTTCCTCTGTCTCTAATAGATGAATAAATAAATAAATAAACAAATTAATTAATTAATTAATTAAATACATCTTTAAATAATCTCTTGAATACCTTGTTTACTCAGTGTTTTTTTTTTTTGTTTTGTTTTGTTTTGTTTTTGTTTTTGTTTTTTGAGGTAGGTTTTCACTCTAGTCCAGGCTGATATGGAATTCACTATGTAGTCTCAGGGTAACCTTGAACTCTTGGTGATCTTCCTACTTTGCCTCCTGAGTGATGGGATTAAAGGCATGCACCACCATGCCTGGCTTATTTAGTGTTTTTATTTAGTTACAATTCTTATCTAAATTCACTGTAGGTGTTCTACTTTTTAAAAAAATTAATATTTTTATTTTTTTTATTTATTTATTTATTTGACAGAGAGGGAGAGAGACATAGAGAGAGAGAGAGAAAGAATGGGCACACCTTGTGCATCCAGCTTAACTGGGTCCTGGAGAATCAAGCCTTGAACCAAGGTCCTTAGGCTTCACAGGCAAGCGCTTAACTGCTAAGCCATCTCTCCAGCCCTAAGAGACATACTTTAATTTGGTGAAGAAGTTAAAGGAAGAGCATGGCCAATGAAGAGACACATACAGACATGAAATAGAGGACATTCACACCCAAAAATATATTATGAGATGTGATTTCTGAGCGAGTTTCTGAGTAAATTTGGCAAAGTTGAGTGAGTACCCACCATGTTCAGTGTGGAGAAATAAAACTACTTATACATAAATCACGGAAAATCAGACTGGCAAAACTAAATACAGTTCTTCATTCTGCTGGAATGTTCTGTGCAATAACATCAAGAAATAATATCAAGAAATCTGACTTCTGTGTCATTAGAGGGAACAGAGAGAGAGGAGTGAGAGAGGACGGAGGAAGATAGATAAGAAATGATAACATATTTTCCTGTGAATTCAATTTATAAAACAATGTAACCATATGTTTAAGATGTTGAATGAAAACAAAAATTATTGCACTCCAGCAAATGTATCCAGAAAAGCATCTATAAAGGAAGAAATAAAACATCCAGTTTCAAATATGCAGAAGCAAAGAAAAATTTGAGACAGCAGATTAGCTCCATGTGAAATGCCAAGAGAAACTGCCCAGGCTGAATAAAGTTTCACAAAATGATAAGGGGGGATGAATACCCCTTTGTTTTGAATGGTTTTCCAAGATCACAGACATTATAAAGCAACATTAGGAAACAAACTTGTTCAGCTCTCTTCAAGTTACTTCCATCATGTGGTGATATTTCACATGCTAAAATAACCATGAACTAATGAAGAGAAAATTCTGCGCACTTTCTACAAATAATCTGCTTACATTTGAATTAATGAACCTTCTGAACTTTTATTATTTACCTTTGTCATAAATTACATTGTGGATTATTTAATGGAAAATGCCCTTACATTACTGAAATAAAACCATGTTGTACAAGAGACACTGTGCTTGGTGTATACTATTTTATTTCATAATGAACTAGAAGTTTTACCCTGTACCTTATTGACAGAAAAAGTTTATGTAGTATCATTACTATTTCTTATTTCAGGACTTTTAAAAACACATTGGAGAGATTATGTGATTATGTGAATCTGATATTTATTTTATGTTAGTATTGCAAAGATAACTTTCTTTTTTTTATTTATTTGAGAGGTAGGGAGAATGGGTTGCTGCACGTGAACTCCAGACAAATGTTTTAACTTTGTACATCTGGTTTGACGTGGGTCCTGGGCAATCAAACCCAGGCCAACAGGCATTGCAGCAAGTGCCTTTAAGTGCTGAGACAAGTCTCCATCCAAACTTCCAATTATTAATAGGTGAGTGTCTAATTAGAATTTTTTTTCTTGTATCACTTTTGGAAAACTTGATTTAGATGAACATTTTCATGTCATTGAAATTGTAAGTTTAATTCATATAATATTCTTTAAATCTTCTTGTCTGGTTTTTATGGCCTTTCTTATATTACACACATATGTAATGTAATGTATGTGTGTATGTATGTATATAATATATGCATACATATATGTATGTAATATATGTATGTATTGTACAGTTTCACAGAACAGAATTTGGGTTTGGACATTCATAAGCCATGCTATTGCTTTTTGCTGTTTCTATTTTACTTACTCTTTCTCTATTTGTCATGACTTCAATAGTTTCTAGGGATAGAAATTAAAATTATTGGTTTTTAGGCTTTTCCCTGATACATTCATTTCATTCCTGAAAATACTATGCCTGTCTCTCTAACCCTGGCATATATCTTCATTACCATTAAGTTTAAAATATTTTCCAATCTTCATTGTTGTACCATTTTTGACCTGTGGGTTATTTGGAAGAATATTGCTCACTCAACTTCCAAGAAGTGGGAAACACAATTATAGATTTCTAGCTCATTTCACTAAGGCCAGAGAATGACCTTTGAACTCCAGGGTCATCATTTATGATGCACAATATAATCATACAAGTAAAGTTACGCCTGGACTTGAAAATAGCATAGCTTTCATTAGTGTTGGATTCAATTTCTAACTACTTCAGCCAGCCTACTTTGTAAAAGGTGCTCAGATTTTTCAGAACACTAGGTTTCATTTTATTCTCTTCACAAGAGTAAAGCTTCCATTTTGTTTATTGTTTTATCTACTTATGTTTTTTTTTTTCTCCTGTCTGTTATTGTCCTATATTGTGAAAGCTATTTTCCTGGATAATATAGAGTTAAACTGATTTATCTTGCTTGTAATAGACTTTTTTTGAGTGAGAGAGAGATAGATAGAGAGAGATAGAGTCAGAGAGATAGAGAGAGGACGGGCACACCAGTGGCCTCTCGGCTGCTGTGAACGAACTCCAGACGCATGTACCCCCTTGTGGGCAAGTACGGCATTGCACCCTTGTGTCATGTTTTGCATCTGGCTAAACGTGGGGCCTGGAGATTGGAACCAGCATTCTCAGGCTTGGCAGGCAGGCACCTTAACCACAAAGCCATCTCTCCAGCCTGTAATGGATTTTTTAATACATTTGTTTAAGTCCTATGAATTTGTACTGTTTCTTGAATTTCTCTAGGTGTCATACATAGTATGACTCCATGAACTGATGTGTTGTTAGAGACCTTAACTATTGTATCTTTTTCTCTCTGGCTTCTCTTTGAATTACAGATGTACAGTGACCAGGATAAGCTTGTATCATAAAAGTTATTAATTTATTGACATTTGACTTCTGTCAGTAGTGTTAAAAATATATTTATTCTTTGAAAACATTTTTTTTTCCTTTGGCTGGTTTTGAGATTCTTGTCTCTGTCAATGGTTTTCTAATAAGCCTTCTAGTGGCTGACATCATCTTTCAGGTGTAAGTTATGCTATTATTTTACACATGAAATTGGACATAGTTGTTTTCTTTCTTATACGTTAGTACCACATTCATTAAAAACTCAAATACATGTTTACTTGACAGTGGACAATTACAAATGAGCTTAACAACTGTTAACTGTTAACTGTTACTATTCATATGACTTTTATTTTTCTATCCCATGCTATATATATTTTCTGTTGAATTCCCTTTATATTTACTAACAATAGTTCTCTTTTAAGTGAAGCCTATGAGGTCATAATTTTTTAAATGTATTCATTCACTTGTTTACTTCTTTGATACAAGTCTTTCTGTGCAGCTCAGGCTGGCCTGCATCATAGGGTGATCCTCCTGCCTCAGCCTCTCAACTGCTGGAATGCTGGTATGAGCCACCAATCCCAGTTTGATATCTGGATTTGAGGCATTGCATGTGTTTTTATTTTTTATTTATGGGGGGGGAATAGAGAGATAGGGAATGGGCATGAAAGGGCCTCTAGCCACTGCAAGCAAACTTTAGACACATGCGCCACCTTGTACATCTGGCTTATGTGGATACTGGGGAATCGAACCTGGGTCCTTAGGCTTTGTAGGCAAGTGCTTTAGCTGCTAAGCCATCTCTCCAGCCTGAGGCATTGCATTTTTGACATTTGAGAATATCCACCTGACATCTACAGATTCTGATTGTTGCAGTTCAGTATGTTCTAACTGGTTGGGGCCATCTTTTTGTCTGGTTTGTCTTGGCACATTCATGAAATTAATTTCAAGGTCCCATATATATTTTTGAAATAGCTTATTCGCATGCAACTCTTCGTTTTATCCATTTTCCGACTCTGGGATATTCAGAAACTTTTTTATTGAATATTAGGAATGTGGTACATAAGCTCTAGATGTTTCTATAAAATTCTCTTCCATCAGAGGCTTTTCACCTGCCTTCTGCTAAGCAGATAGAGCAATGAGCTGCCTGGACCTCAGTCTGCGGGCGGGCGGAGTTGAGGGGAACCTGGACTGCAGCATTCCTAGAATAAAGTCAGCCTTACTTTCCCTTCTGTCTTCACTTGTCCTCACACTGATGATTTCAGCAGGTATCCAGGATATCTTTGCTCCTTGATTCCCATTAGACCTTATGAAACTGTCATCTTCTGTCCTTGAGCCTTCTGCTTATCTGATTATCTGATTATCTTACCATCAAGCCAAACATCATATATATGATATGAGAAATGATCAGTTTGAGGACTCTGCTCAAATTTATTAGGTTATTCCAAATCCTGTGACCACTGTAAGCTCCACTGATTTCTCTCTCCTAGCCATGCATACACCAACACATCTCTTAGTTCCCACAATGAGCAAATAATCCCCAAGGAGAAAGAGTGGTACATTGCCTCTTGTCTTTAAATACAGCTCTCAGATTTATACAAACACTTAAGGTTTATATTTAGCACCTGTCTAAATTTTGTTAATGAGGAGTGCCTCCTACAAATAATTCCTTACTACCTTAAAATTGTTGATTAACAAGAAAGCAAAATCTCTCAAGCTCTACTGTACCTCAATCAAATTTTAAGACATGATATTCTATAAGTCACTATATATGAGTTCAAAGGGTACGTGGTTGATGGCTGTTCCTGGCTTCTCCTTGTATCTACCCTAATTTCGTCCTCTCTTTGTTTAATTTCTATCTTGTATTCTTAATTAACTACTCATCTTCATCCTTGCTGTTTCCTCTGATCAACTTTTATGTGAAAAATTAAAAAGTAGAGTCTACAAGAGTTTAACTTTTACCAGCAATGCCTCAGTAACAAAATTGTATGCAGTATAAATGATTCTATTAAGATTTCGGGTATTATATAGTGGAAATACAATATTTAATTCATCCTTCTTAAATCTGTGCATATTGAAAGTGTTTCATATACATTTAATTTGATGTGGTATCTCATGCTGGCTTGAGTCATTTTATTTTCATCTCACATCATTGTTCCCTATGCTGGTAATCTCATAGGCCTTGTGTTTTCGGTATGTTTATAAAATCCCTTTCACTTTTTCTGGGGGGGGCATCTTTTCCCCTTAACTTAGCTTATCTCTGTTCCTACCTCTATTTAATGCACTCCTTATGAACCACAAGGTATGATGCAGTCAGCTTCATGTGGCTGGGATAAACTCCCACCAGGCACAGTTTATGGGAGAAAAAGGATTTATTGAAGCTTACTGATTCAGGGGAAGTTCCATAATGGCAGGAAAAGCTGGCTCCCTTTTACATGTCCACACAGAGAAAAATACCTCCACCAGCACCTTAAGCAAGCCCACTCCAGGGACCCCAGGCAGAGCTCAAGAACTCTGTATACCTTTAGGCTGGAATTCCAGATCCACCCCCAAGAACACCTCCTCCATCCAGGACAAACTTTAATAAAACACCTGAATGGGACTAGAGAGATGCCTTAGCGGTTAAGGCACTTGCCTGCAAAGCCAAAGGACCTTCGATTCCGCAGGACCCAGGGCAAGATGACAAGATAGCACATGTGTCTGGAGTTCGTTTGCAGCAGCTGAAGGTCCTGGTGTGCCTCTCTCTCTCTCTCTCTCTCTCTCTCTGTCTCTCAAATAAATGAAAAAAATTTTTTAAAAAACTCCTGAATATATTGGGGGTCATCCATTCAAACTACCTCAAGTTGCAATCTAAATATTTCTCTATTATTTTTATTCATAAAGGTATGATTCTCAATGACTCATGTCAATTATACTTCTTAATTTAAGTGTACAATAATATACAAAAGGAAATAACATTTTCCTTGACACTGGTCCAAGTTATTGTCGATGTTTAAGACAACAGTTTTTGTGATACTTGTAAAGTAACACGGAGATACAACTAATACATGATTGTGTAGCTGCACTTGTGTTATCCTTGGTGCTGGTGACATCTGTATATCACACACCAGGCATTTTTTTAAGTAACAGTTTTATTTCTCAAATATAAACAATGCCACTGTTATTTTTCAATAATCAATTCTCTTTGGCAAAAATAAAATACCCTGAGTAATGAAAATTTTGAGATGTCTATTTTTTTTTCTTCTTGTATTATTTGTTTTTCTAGATATGGACTCTCTTTAGCCCAGACTGACCTGGCTTTCACTATGTAGTGCCAGGCTGGCCTTGAACTCACAGCAATCCTCCTGATTCAGTCTCCCAAGTGCTGGGATTAAAGGTGTGCACCATCACACCCAGCACATGTCTATTTTATTTAGAGGTATGTTAAAAGACATTATTTGAGTGTTGACATTATTTTAATATAGATGGAATATGTGGTGTTCTGATTCTGCTTTTCAATGATTATGTGTCTCAGGTTAGAAAAAAGAAAAGTATACTCTTTTGTATCGCTATGTCTTCAACTGCAATGTAATGAATGAATCCGTGTTCCCTAAGTTTTTATGAAGGATAAATGCAATGTCATTCAATAATTCCCCTTGCACTCAGTGGCTGTTCTAAGTAGTATGCTGATCATTATGGAAAGATGAAAAGACAGAGTTACAAGTACTCAGTATCTAGTGTGGAAAAGTGTGGCACACACACAGGCTGGTTAAGCCTTGTACTCTTGTACATGACATTTTCGAAGAGTTACAAGTAAATCAATATAATTAGATTATTTTCACCTACCAGTTAGGAGAGCTGATTCTAGAGTTGAGTCCACATGTTCAAATTCTCTATGCATTGTGCTTAAGGGACTTATACCTGTGTCATCAAGTCAATCGGGAGCCACTAAAGGATTTTTAGGGAGGACCAAATTTGCATTTTGAAAGGATCTCCACGTTCTTATTAAATACTCAGCATGATGATAGAAGTGATAATCTCTTTGCTGAACCTGAATTTGTGGATTTGCAAAAAGATTAAAGTTAATTAGAGAAAGGACCATGGCATAGTCTCATTAGCCTAAAAATTAACCAGTCACATTTCTGTCTGGTCTGACTAAATGCTGAATAACTGGACATTAAACTCTATGAACCATTAAAAGTCAATGAAACTTCATGTTATCCCTATGGCAGGATGTATGACCCACACCACCAAAGCTCAGCACATTTTATCGTCTTCCGCTATTTCCACAATTTCAAAATGTGCGTTTCTCCAAAAAGAATCTTTACTAAGAGGCTATTATAAAGAGGAAAATATATATAAATGCTGAGTAGGTAGGAATGGGTAAATAAAAAGTAGGTTTTTGTAGGTCCTGAGATAAAATGTATGCATATTGACTTCCTCTTCTTTTGTAGTTGCTGTTCATACTCAGTGTACAGAGCACTGGGACTTATCAAAACAATTTCCAACATATTCTATATTTTGACCATACTCATCCCAATAATACACTCCCCTTTCTCCCATCTGCCATAACCATGTGTCCTTTACCCCTTTAATATATTCATTCTCCTAATCTTCAGCCTTCATATATATATATTTAGAATTTGTGTATTTATGTAAAAATCAATGATTCACAGATGAGAAAACATGTTAGACATCCATGTTTATTGTAGTGCTATTTGCAAGAACCATGTTATACAATCAAATCAGGTGTCCAACAACAGAATAATGGATAAAGAAAATGTGACATATTTAAATATAAATATAAATATAAACATATATGTGTATATTATATGTACACAATGGAGTTCTTTTCAGATCAAATTATGCATTTATTGAAAATTAATGTGACTTTAGATCATTAGAGATAGTGAAATATTTTCATATTGTTGAGAGTCTACTTAAAAAGACTAATATTTTAAATTTTGTTTACATCCTGATTTTAGTGTTTTTAATTTTTTTTTTTTTACTGTTCTTTTGTCGTCTTCTCCAATTCCCTTGCATGGGAAGAAGCACCGTGTGGCCTTGTACCAGCATATATTTTCAGAAGAGGAGAAAATCCTCCAGCTTGTTGGAATAAATCCTGAACTTAAGTTTTTTGGGGGTTTCTAGTGTTCAGTGATGGCTGGGTTTTGCTTTTGGATTGCTCTGTTTCACTAATTCAGTGTGTGGCTAGACCATTACTTTATTTTTTTTATTTTTTTTATTTATTTTATTTTATTTTATTTTTTGCAAGGTAGGGTCTCACTCTGGTCCAGGCTGACCTGGAATTCACTAAGTAGTCTCAGGGTGGCCTCGAACTCTCAGCGATCCTCCTACCTCTGCCTCCCAAGTGCTGGGATTAAAGGCGTGCGCCATCACGCCCGGCCTTAGACCATTACTTTAGCTGAGAGTTTTAGGCCTTGTGCCTAGAAAGCGATGCCTGGGAATATATGTTCTGTAATACATACCATATATTTCAAAAAATATTACAAATCAGTTCATGGGAAGAAATTGTTTAGTAGTTAATGTTCTTGTCTGCAAAACTGAACAACTCAAATTTGATTTCCCAGTACCCATGTGTAAGCCACATAAGCCACATCGACAAGGTGGCACATGCATCTGGAATTAGTTTTCAGTGGCTAGGGGCCTGGATACACCCATTCTCTTGCTCTCTCACTCTCTCTCTCACTCTATCTACCTAATTCTCTGTCTCTCTCTCTCTCAAATAAAATAAATCAAGAATTTTAAAAATCAGTTCATGACTGCAAACCACTAAGTGTTTATATCAAGCTATATAATTTATAAAGCAAATACTCATTGATCTTCTTAAATGCTAGGACAGATCTCTCAGCGAGTGACCAGGTTTTCTGGGCATCATATTGTTTTGAGTTGCCTGATTACAAGTCTATGTACATATAAATTAATGTTTAGAAAATGGGTAGCTCTGCAAATAATTGCTGTCCATAAAAATGCAAAGTCTATCTACTGAAACATTAATTGATTTCATTTCCCCAATGAAAGAAGCCAGTCCTGCATCTATTAAATGAATTCATCTCTCCATTTCTAATGTCACAAGAGTATGTCTACTCTGTGGGTTTTATGATTATAGCACTTTTCCGGCTTCCTTGCTAATGAGTTAAATAAAATCTTTGACAAATATTCATTTTGTGTTTCTATGACATATTTGGTTTTGATTATTTAAAAAAATACTTGAATACATTAAATATTTAAGTTGAAGAAATAGTCAAAGTAATTTTTGTCAAAAGTGTAAATATATATTTTTAAAGAATTAATTTAATATTTTTCCATGGTATTTTAAAATTTGTTTCTATATCTTACATATCTTTTAAAGGCCAAATAAAGTATTTATTTATAGCATTGTTTAAAATGCATTTCTCTGAATTTATATACCCTATTATTTTTCAATAATTGATCATGTATATTGCTAACTATATCAATTTTGCACGCTATTTCTTTTTTTATTTTAAAAATACATTTTTGTTTATTTATTTATTTTACAGATAGACAGAGAGAGGCAGACAGAGAGAATGAATGAGTATGGCCTCCAGCCACTGCAAACAAACTCCAGCTATATGCTCCACCTTGTGCATCTGGCTTTCATGGGTCCTGGGGAATCAAACCTGGGTCCTTTGGCTTTGCAGGCAGGTGCATTAACCACTAAGCAATCTTTCCAGCCCTCCTCTTAATACATACTTTCTTATCATGTGTCTAAGGTTCTTGAATGTTTTTGGGCTATCTGCATGTCATCCATATACATAGCTCTGGTTGGCCTGCTATTTGCTACATAGCTCAGGTTGCCCTAAAACTTATGGGAGTCTTCCTGATTCAACCCCTCAACAAGTGGTAATATTACAACTCTGTGACTTTATGCCTAGTAAAATATTATCTGTAAGTTTATGGTGGTGGGAGAGAGGAATGATCCTAGACCTCATGGGTGGCAGGATAGCACTCTACTACATAAACTACATGGCCATGTCCCCAGCCATGTAATTTTAATTTACATTAATCTATGACTTGAGATTGAACACATTTATATAGTACATTGTTATTTTTCATTATTTTATCAGACGATAGAGTAAAATGTAAGGTTTCAGCCACTGCTCATAAAAAGAAAGCTGTGGGGATGGAGGGATTGCTTAGTGGTTAAGGTCTTTGCCTGAAAAGCCAAAGGACCCAGGTTCAGTTCCTCAGGACCCACATTAGCCACATCCACATGGTGGCACATACAACTGGAGTTCATTTGCAGTGGCTGAAGGCCCTGGAATGCCCGTTCTCTCTCTGTCTCTCTGTCAAATAAATAAATAAATAAATAAATAAATAAATAAATAAAAGCTGTGAAGATTTTAAATCATGTAAATAGGAAAATACAATCAGAAGGTAGGATACTTTGCACTGTGTAAGTTGACCATTATCCCTCATGTACTACAGAATTTTCTCTGTATATATGTAATCTACATTTTACCCCATAGTGAAATATTACAGTTTGAATTAATACGTAAGTATTATTGACTGCATGTTCTTCTATGCACTTAAATTCAATTTCATTAAAACCAACAAAGATTTTGCCTGCTTTATCAAAAGTACAACAAAGCTGAATCACAGGTTTAACTTATAATTTTGTTATTTTTGTTCCTGAGATATCACATTGTTTCCAAGATTGAGATCTTAGTCATTCTGAAACTACAAAGACACTCAGTTACAAAATTCTGTCAATTCATTATTAACAAGAGGATAGGAAGAAAGAAATTCACAGGTTAATAATGAGAATAGAAAAGAGATCACCTATCACAGGCCTGGAGATAAACATAATCACAGCCCATCTTATCCCTGTGTCTATAATGGGGCTGTCAGAAGGTGGTCATAAAAGTACCTGTGGCAACTGTTCTTAGGAATGTGGTATTAGGGCTCTTACTCTGAAAGCTGGACCTTGACTCCCTAGTGTGTGCTCCCCTAGTAATTGTAAAGTTGTCCAAAACTCTGATAAGAGGCTT
This sequence comes from Orientallactaga sibirica, assembly GCA_036365145.1. NCBI lineage: Eukaryota > Metazoa > Chordata > Mammalia > Rodentia > Dipodidae > Orientallactaga > Orientallactaga sibirica. The sequence continues at coordinate 19,033,306 of JAEOAD010000025.1, forward strand.
CCAGTCAAGATGGAGTCACCTCAAGGGGAAAGAAAGGCAAGACCTTTAGGGTTCATTAGGTTTCATTGGGGTTTTTAGGGGGTTGCAGATTCTAGTACACCTCCACTGGAAGGGTACAGAGGAGCAAAGTAGGGAATCCCCTGATTCCCACACTCTCAGGAAGCCCACCAGTTCCCCAATCTCTTCAAGCACCCGTCCTAGCCACAGTCCCAGTTAAGTGGACTCAGGCCAGCAGGATAGCAACCCCCAGGTTCCACACTCAAATATCGGCCCCTCACAGCCCTGCCCCCACTGTACCTGGACTTAGGCATGGAACTCCACATGCAAATGCCCACCAGGGAACTCCACACTTGATCACTTCCTACCAGCTGCCCCACCCTGCATGAACCAGATCCTATTGCACTTCTTGAAGGCTACTCAGATGCAGGCCAACAGGCCATTCTTTACCCTTAGATCCCATTTCCCACAACCCCACCAGGACCACCACCAATCCCCCCCCCCACCCCGCACATCACCTGACACACAGCAGTCCTATATCCCCACCCTGCCGTGTCACAGGACCTGACAGTCCCATCCACCCCCTGCTACATGGTCCCAACAGACCCACTGTCCCATCCCCTCAACCCTCAGCATCATGTAAACACTACACATTTCTCCCCCCACACATTCTACAGCCCAGCTGCAACACCAGTATGCCTTGTCCCATTCCTACCCATCCCCTGTCACCTCAGGCCACCTGACCATGCAGTCCCATAAACCTAACCTCCTAACAACAAGGCCCTTCATCAGGTCCTGAGGGCCCTAACCAGAGCCTCATGGGCTCCTGCACTCTGAACAGGCAGGGCCCACTGCCATCAGAAGCTTAATTGAAGAAAACATAAAAGGAATAATCACTGAGGACACTTCAAGGGTAAACTACAGCTTCCTCCTAAATTTAATAAGATTCCTTCACTGTGATGGGCAGACCACAGCGCAAAAGGAATAACATGAAAAATCAAATGCAAGTAAATCCAATAAAATTGTCCAGTTCCACAATGGATGTCACCAATCTAAACATAGAAGAGACAATAGGATCAGAACCCCATAATGAACAGATAAGCTATACAAACCTGGCCAAGAAAATAACAGAACTTGCAGAAAATCAACAAAGGTCCAATAATTGTATGGATGCTTTACAACTATATGAACACAAAGCCAAAACCTACAGAGAGTACTTCAGGGAATTCTCCACAAGAGAATCAAATAACCAACCTCAAGTGCTTACAAGAATCAGATCACAATAACCAAACTCAGAGAAGGCACACACAAAAAAACTACAAAGTCCAAGAAAACACCAAACCACATAAACCACCACAATATGGCAGGTATTAAATCAAACCTCACAGTTATTACACTAAATATTAATGGCCTTAATTTACCCATCAAGAGCTATAAGCTAACCGGGTGAATCATAAAATTAGACCCCTCAATCTGCTATCTTCAAGAAACCCACCTCACCACTAAAGAGGGACACCTCTTCAGGGTGAAAGGGTTAGAAAACACTATTCCAAGAACATGGAAATAAGAAAAAAGCAGGAGTTGCTCTACTAATATTGGATAAAATAGACTTCAAACCAAAAGTAATCAAAAAAGACAAAGAAGGGGCTGGAGAGATGGCTTAGCAGTTAAGGCGCCTGCCTCCTAAGCCTAAGGATGCTGGTTACAATCTCCAGCGGTTCCAATCTCCAGGTCCCATTTTTAGCCAGATGCAAAGTGAGCAAGGGTGCAATGCTGCACTTGGCCACAAGGGGGCGGACACATCTGGATTTCTTTCACAGCAGCTGAGAGGCAGCTAGTGCGCCCATCTCTATCTGTCTTCCTCTCCTTCTCTCTCTCTGTCTCTCTCAAAAAAAAAAAAAAAAAAGATAAAGAAGGCCACTTCTTATATATCAAGGGAACAATCCAACAAGAGGACATCACAATCATCAATCTTTGTGCACCAGACACAGATGCACTACAATTAATAAAACAAAACTTACTTAACAAAAAAAAAAAAAAAACAGAAATAAGCAACACCATCATTATTGGGGACTTCAATACTCCACTATTCACAATAGATAGATCATCCAAACAGAAAATTAACAGGGAAGCAAGCAAGCTCAACAAAACCATAGATCAATTAGCCACAATGGACATCTACAGAACATTCTATCCAAAATCCACAGATTACACATTCTTCTCAGCAGCCCATGGAGCCTTCTCTAAAATAGACCATATATTGGGTCATAAAGCTTGCCTGCATATATTTAGCAAGATTGACATAATTTCCTTCATAATATCAGATCACAATGTTGTATTGCTAGAAATTAATAACAGAAGGTGTTCCAGGAATCCCACCAGCTCCTGGAAACTGAACAACACACTTTTAAACAATGGGTAGTGGAGGAAATAAAAAAATGAAATTTCAAAATTTCTAGAAATGAAAACTTATGGGATACAATGAAGGCAGTCCTCAGGGGAAAATTCATAGCACTAAATGCCTTCCTCACAAAGACAGAGAGATCCCAAATCAATAACCCAACCATCCACCTAAAAGCATTTGAAAAAAAAAAAAAAGAATCCAACCCAAAAAGCTCCAGACAGAAAGAAATAAATGAGATCAGAGCAGAAATTAATAAATTGGAAACTAAGAAAACAATTAAGAAAATTGATTAAACTAAGAGATGGTTCTTTGAAAAAATAAATAAGGTTGATAAACCCCTGGCCAATTTGTTCAAGTGAAAAAAAGACATGCTTCAAATTAACAAAATCAGAAATGAAAAAGGAGAGATCACAACAGACATGAGTGAAATTGGGAGTTATTTCAGGATTTATTTCAAAAACCTCTACTCCACAAAACTGGATAATATGGAGTAAATGGATGAATTCCTGGACACATACCACATACAAAAGCTAACCTCAGAGCAGATTAATCTCCTAAACAAACCTATTATCCCCATTGAGTTTGAAAAAGGCAAGCAAACACCTCCCCAGAAAGAAAAATCCAGGACCAGATGGCTTCTAACAAACCTTCAGTGGAAGAACTGAAACCATTTTTTCTCAGACTGTGCCACACAACCAGAGAACAGGGAAACTTGGTATTACCCTAATACCAAAACCAGGCAGAGATGCCACAAGGAAAGAAAACTATAGACCTATTTCCCTGATGAACTTAGATGCAAAGATCCCGAATAAAATCCTCACAAACCAAATTCAACAATACATCAAAACCATTATCCATATTGATCAAGTAAGCTTCATCCCAGGAATGTGGTTGGAGGTGGTTAAACATACAGAAATCTGTCAATGTAATACACCACATAAATAAGCTCAAACACAAAATCCACATGATCATTTTAATAAATGCAGAAAAGACCTTTAACAAAATATAACATCGCTTCATGATCAAAACATTGGAGAGAATAGGAATGGACATTTTATATGTATGTCAACATAATATAGGCTATATATAAAGCTCTTAAAGCCCAAATAATACTTAATGGGGAGAGATTGAAGAAATTCCTATTGAGATCAGGAACAAGAGAGTGGTGTTCGCTCTCACTTGTGCTCTTCTACATAGTGCTGGAAGTCCTAGCTCAAGCAATAAGACAGGAGAAATAAATAAAAGGGATACAAATAGGAAAAGAAGAAGTTAAGTTAGCCCTATTCACACATGACATGATTCTATACATAAGTGACCCAAGAACTTCCATCTCAAAACTCTTAAAGGTGATTAACTCTTTCAGCAAAGTGGCAGGATACAATGCACAAAAATCAGTAGCCTTTCTATATGGAAAAGACAAAGATATAGAGAAAGAAATATGTGGCATTATCCCATTTTCAATAGCAACAAAAAATAAAAATATAATACCTTGGAGTAACATTAACCAAGGATGTGAAAGACCTTTACAATGAAAACATAAAAACACTCAAGAAAGAAATTGAGAAGGACTTGAGAAAATGGAAAGACCTCCCATGCTCCTGGATAGGTAGAATTAACATTGTGAAAATGTCAATCTTACCAAAACCAATATACAGATTTAATGCAATACCAATAAAAATCCTAACATTTTTCCTCACAGAGATTGAAAAAATGATCTCAAAATTTAAATGGAATGGCAGAAGGCCTTAGATGTCCAAGCATATCCTCAGTTAATCCTAGCAGTTGGGAGGCAGAGGCAGGAGGATTGCCATGAGTTCAAGGCCACCCTGAGACTACATAGTGAATTCCAGGTCAGCCTGAGCTAGAGTGAGAGAGTGAGACCATAAAAAAAAAAAAAAAAAAAAAAAAAAAAACAGAAAGAAAAAAGAAACTCCTCTGGAGGTATCACCATACCTGACATACCTGATCTAAAGCTATATTTAAAAGCCATACTAATAAAAACACCATGGTACTGGCATGAAAACAGGATTATAGACCAATGGAACTGAATCAAGGACCCAGACTTTGGGTCAAGTAGCTATAGCTACTTTATATTTGGCAAAGGCCTTACCAATGTAGACTGGAAAAAGACAGCATCTTTAACAAATGGTGCTGGACAAACTGCATAACCATATGCAGGAAAATGAAACTGGATTCACACATCTCACCATGCACAAAAATCAAGTCCAAGTCAAAGACCTTAATATAAGACCTAAAACTCTTCTACTACTGGAAGAAAAAATAGGAGGAACTTTCCACGATATAGGAGTGGGAAAAGACTTCCTGGACAAAACCCCAGTAGCTCAGGAAATTAAACAATCACTCAACCATTGTGATCTCATGAAGCTGAAAAGTTTTTTCACAGACAAACATTCAATAAGCAGAGCCAATTGATTACACACAGAATGGGCGAAAATTTTTGCCAGCTATACAACAGACAGAGGCCTAATTTCTAGAATCTACAAGGAACTCAAGAACCTAAACAATAAAAAGTCAAACAACCCACTCACAAAATGGGGCAGATAACTGTACAGGGCGCTCTCAGAGGAAGAAAGAAAAATAGCAAGCATACGCTTAATAAAATGTTCAACATCCCTAATCATCAGAGACATGCCAATTAAAAAAACTATGAGATTCCACCTTACCCTAGTAAGGATAGAAAATATTAATATATCTAATGAAAACAAATGCTGGTGAGGTTGTGGAGAAATAGGAACCCTCATTCACTGTTGGTGGGAATGTAAGATGGTACAACCACTATGGAAAGCAATATGGAGACCTGGAATCAACCCAGATGTTTATTATTAGATAAATGGATAATCAAGATGTGGTATATGTACACTATGAAACTCTACATGGTAGCAAGAAAAAAATGACACAATGAAATTTGAAGAAAAATGGTCATCTTGGAACAGGTCACTCACAGCGAACTCACCCAATCACAGAAAGATAATCATTGCATGGTCTCACTCATCTGGTGCTCCTAACCTGAATATTCCAGAGATGCTGACATACCTAATAAGCATCTTGAGGACTGGACATTAGTGAGTGTGGGGTGAGAGGGAAGGGTAAGGGAGGGGGGACACAAATTGAGACCCAAATGGAAATGGTACCATAAAATCCTATATCTTGAAAGACAGTCTAAAAGGTTGAAGCCTCCTCAGGTCCTTAGAAGGAACACCTGAATCACAGGGCCTTGGAGAGGGTATGATGAAGACTAACCTTGATCTTCTCCTGTTTTTCTCTCTCTCTCTCTCTCTCTTCTCTCTTTCTCTTTTCTATTGCCTTTTTTCTTCCTTCTTTTCCCTTGGAGCTGGTCTGTAACTCCCAGTACCAACATGTGATTAACATCCACAATGAGCTGTTGATCAGAGAGACCTACAAGGTTTCCCAAAATAAGACAGATTTCTGTCAGAGTACTTGATGACCCACCAAAGGTTAATGGTAAGACCCTACTGCTGAAGACACACTATGGTGTTGGTATGGAACATGGAGTGATCTGGCTGGAATCTGGAAGAAAGTTTGTCCCCAAACAGTTAGCTTGTCTAGTGCCAGAAGGTGCTACATGAGTGACTTGGGGAAAATGGCCAACATCTGTCCAAACAACTCGAAGTCTAAGCTACTCAGCAGTAAACAACCTGACGTGATGCTCACATAAGTGCAACAGTGGCACACACCCATGATGAGTTACCCACTGCTCTTGATTTGGCTAATGGATCTGCTCAGTGGAATGGAACTCATAGCTGGAACTGGGAAACAAGTCAGAACCATATCCAAAAAACGAGCCTGGTCTCCAATATCAAGCTCCTAACAATCATTGGCTACAAGAGGACCTACACCTATTAAATTCTTTCTAAAATAATAATTGTTATCCCATTTATCTGGTGCTGACTTCACTCTCCATTGCAGAAATTGCTTCTCTTTTTCAGGTGGACATGGAACCTGAGGAGAGAATCGGCCCATTGTGCCCCAGCTGAAACCACAGAGTAATGGGGGAAATGAGCAAGAGTGCAGCTTTCTTTGTGAACCTGGTACCAATACAAGAGTGAAGGTGATAGACACAGAGAACACTCACCTTCTACCAAACCAGAGATCCAGAGACACAGAAGCTCCCAAGACCTCATCAGTGAATTAGACCTAAAACGAACCCAATATGGCTCAGGGAAATTTGCAGAAGAGGGGATGGAAAGATTGTTAGAGCCATAAGTGGGGTCATTATGCACAGAGACATTGCCTCCTCCCCATAACTGATGCCTATCCCCACAATGCATGAGCCACATTCCCCAAGGAGAAAGATCCCTTTGGAGGGAGGAGGACAGGGAGGAGGCTAGTGATGGTACCAACATGAGTATATACACACTATGTACATAAATAATACAAAAATAAAATCAACCCATAAAACAAAATTACAAAACTAAAAAACAATAATATATACATATATCTGATAAATTCCTCTTCATTTGAGCGGCCTTTCCTGAAGATACAAGATGCTCTAAATGAAGTGTGACCATAGAAGGTCTTTCCCAGGTTTTGAGTCCATATTTCATCACTACAGCCTTCAGTGTAATAGCAGAACAAACTTACTCCTTGTCTTCAGACAGTTGAGTCTGCCCTTTGTCTGGTTCTGCCAGTCATTACCAGTGAGAGACCAGGACTAGATGACCCAATAGAAGAACAAATCCTTAATAATATTTGTATATAATCATAGATATCACCTTATTTAATTACTAAAAATTGTTTTATTCCTTTACCTCTGCTAAATTAAATTAAATTATATTCAGTTCAAAGTCTATTCTCAAAGCTCAACTCAGGTAAATTAACGATTGATAGGAGAAATGTGTAGACTTCTAAATGGGTATGCCAAATAATACCTTTGTTATGCAACTTTCCATGGGGGCTCCCATAAACATGTAGAGATCATACTACCCTTTTAAACATGGAATGGTTTTAGTTACTCGCTCCATCAAACCCCTATGAGATATTAATCTTAACATTTTATAGTAACGTTGCCAAGAATCCTTGTGGTTTCTGCCTAAGTCTTTTAAATTAATAACTGTTGTAATATTCCCATAGAGCATGCCTGCTCTGCTGTAAGTAACCCAAACTATAGAAGCAAACAATATGGAGGGCATTCTGTTCACAGTTCTACCTGAGCTCCTTACTAAGGACCAGCATGACGGAAGCCAGTGAGTGAATGATCTTACATACCCACTATGTAAATTAAAACCATGAGAAATTAAGTAGTCCTTTTTAAATTAAGCAGTCATTTTTAGGAAAGGGTTAAAGGAAGTAAGTAGGGTGTGGGTGGATTGGTGTTGAGTAGTTCACAACTTTGTTTCTCAGAATCATGTCATGTTTGGTGCAGCTTTGATTTATTACTGAACTGGATTGTTCTCTACAAATGACTGAGCCTTTTGTAAGGCAAGTGTGCTGTAAGTATGCACAGATCATCTGTTTTCATTTGTAACATAATTACCGTACATTGCTTAGTTTAGATCCCTAAATATTCTCATCCTTTCCTATTATGCTTTTCTGGCAAGTTTTCATTGAATATGTCTTGCTATTAACTCTTTAGTACAAATGCTATTCCAATGCTACAAAATACAGAGAAATGGCCAGATGTGGTACATACCATTAATGCCTGTACACAGGAGGCAGTGGTAGGAGGATCATTGAGTCTGAGGCAAACCTGAGACCATATAGTAAATTTCAGGTCAGCCTGGGCTAGAACAAGAATCTACCTTAAAAAGGGTGGGGGAAGCCAGGTGTGGTGGCGCACGCCTTTAATCCCAGCACTCAGGAGGCAGAGGTAGGAGGATCGCTGAGAGTTCGAGGCCACCCTGAGACTACATAGTTAATTCCAGGTCAGCCTGGACCAGAATGAAACCCTACCTCGAAACCCCAAAAAAAAAAGGGTGGGGAGCTGGAGAGATGGCTTAATATTAAGGTGCTTGCTGCAAAGCCAAATGACCCAGGTTTGATTCCCCAGTACCCACGTAAGCCAGATGCACAAGGGGGCACATGCATCTGGAATTCATTTACAAGTGGCTAGAGGCCACAGCACACCATTCTCTCTCTCTATCTCCTCTGTATCTCTCTGCTTGCAAATAAATAAATTAATTAAATAATTAATTTTAAAAAGTAAAATACAGAGAAATGGAGCTCTGAAGGAGAAATATTGTCTACATAGAAGTCCTGTTCCAATCATTAAAAGTGTGAATCATGAGCTCAGAATATTTTATTCCCAGAAATAAAACATTATTGTTGCTACGGCATTACCTGCTGAGCCTGAGTTGACATTATTTATATGGCGTTTTCATCTGACTCTTTGTATTGTTTATGGACATCTTCCCATTCTCAAACAAATATGCCGCACTGCCTAGTAAGAGGTGTGCATTTATGAAAATAAAAACAGATGGCCAAAAATATTCGAGGAAGACAAACTTGTATAAATGCTTTCCATACATATTGCATGGGACATTGAATTTAGAAAATAGATAATAAGAAAGTACTAGCCTGCCATTCCATTATAACTTTGTAAATTCAATTTAACTCTAGCCTTTTGAAAGATTTTAAAGTGAATGTAGCATAAAATCTCTCAACACTTAGGTAAGTGTCACTGAAGGTATGCTGAGTTTTTAGTATGGCGGTAGATAGAAAAAAAGAGTTATGGTCATAAACAAATGTAGAAAAAGAAAAGGAGAGCTGGCTATAAACATGCTTTAGAAAGCCACCCCAAAGAGTACTAGGTGAACTCTGTACTTTCATGTAAAACCCCAAAAGAAAACCTGTTCTGTCACTGCTAGAAAATTATAGGGAATTCTAAACATGCTTACGATCACTGTGGTGAGTTACCATTAAACTAACAAATGCTAAGTAATTCTACCTTCTCTTTCTCTCTTTTCTGAAAACAATTTGTTATGCAAAATATATCCTTCAACAGGAATCTTCAGGATTAATTTACATTATGTATCTATAGTTTGTATAGAAAAAAAGAAGCTCAAGTAATTATAACAAATGCAGACATATTTAGAGTCTTGGGATAAATACCAATATATAATATTATGTAACCCCCCCAGGTTTATAACTTTCTAAAATATTTAAATCCTAATTGTGATTACTTACCTTTTAAATGGAGTGTTTTCAGTGAAACATGAGAAAAGACTTTGTGTGTAGTATGTCTAATATCTCAACCACTATCTCTCTTTGTAATGTGAAAGTAAATATGAACAATGTTTATAGCTCTGTTTTGCATATCTTAATTCCAAGGAAACATCACTTCTAGAAAACTCAATAGAAGTTCGTTACATTATGATAGGTGTAATTGTATGAGAAGTGTGTTTCAGGGTGGGTACTGAATCTACCTTACTTTTTTATCTTATTGAGAGAAGACTTATATTTTTTGGTTTCAAATAAATAAAGTTTTTCAAATATAGTTAAATCATGCAGGATCAATGAGCTAATATACCACTTAAGCTTTCCTTGCTTTTCTGGGCAGCTATTCTCTCTCTCCCCCTCCTCTCTCTCCCTCTTTCTCCAAGCTTTGGAAAACAAAATAATTTCTAATATTTCTAAGCTTAGAAATAATTTCCTTGTCCACTCATTGTCTGGTCATCACTGAATTATTTCTTGAACATGAACACAATTCAGATATTCCAGGGACACTATATTCCTGAGTATGGGGAGATATTTCAGTTGGAGGGGCATAATTCATGGTGTATACTATTTACTAAATAAAAATATATACAGCCTCTTCACTTAGTCCCACATAGTAAGTCAGATGAACAAAAGTCCTAAATACACATTGCCCCAAAAACATTATTTTAATAAAGTTCTAGCAAATCTCTCTCTCTCTCTCTCTCTCTCTCTCACACACACACACACACACATCCACAAATGGCCATATACATCTATAATATGATTTCAATGTGTGTCTTGGATAGAAAATACACATTAACAATGTCCCCAAAAAACTTTGTCTAAATCACTAAATATGACATCAAGTCCCCTCTCAATGACAGAAGAAGGTTCCAGCTCACTGTTTGTTTCATAATACTGTGAAGAGCTGACTCGTTACTTCCCTGCAGCTCAAGTTGCCAGCAAATGCTAAATAGAGCACCAGAGACAGCCCTCCCTTTGGTTAACAAATTCCCACAAAAGTGCCCCCCCCTTCCATCTCCTCCTAGCCCTAAGAGCTGTAATGATGTCATATCCGTTGTCCAGGTCTCCACACCTCTCTCAGCAGTTACTCCTTTTTCTTTTAAATCTTTTTCTTGGGTCAAAACTTTTGAGGTGGGCTGGCTATCAAGCCAGAGCTAGGGAGAGGGTGGACTGGGACAAGACACCGGGTGGAGGCGCTTCAGCACCTTGGCCAGCGCCCACTGCAGCCCAACCCAGCTTTGCAGGATGGAGCTCCAAGACTCCCAGCTCTGAGAATGCCTGCGGAATGATCGCCCCCCAGGGCGGCTGGCTCTGCTGCTGCTGCTGCTGCTGCTGCTGCCGCCGCCGCCTCTGCCTCCACTCCTCTCTGACTGGCAGGCGGAAAGTGCAACTCACAGAGGAAGATTTCTGCAGTGAGTGGAGTGGCTGGCTACAGAAAAGAGAGTAAAGGGGGGCAAAAAAATAAAATAAAATAAAATAAATAAATAAAACACCACCCCAGATCAGAATGCAGGCGACGTCCAACCTTCTCAACATCCTGCTGCTGTTTCTGCTAGCCGGATTAGATCCTTCTAAGGTAGGGGGCAACATTTTGACTCTTGTTTGAAAATAAATCTGTAATCTGTAACAAACCGGTCAGGATGCAAAATAAAGATGCCCCAAGGGGCAGAGGAGACGAATCTTTCAGCTACCTGGTGGTGCCTGGTGCATATCCTCATCGCTCTGAAGATAACAAGGTGAAACTATCTATCTATCTGGAGGAATAGCTCCTCAACGTAGCGTCCTGGTGTGAGGGGGGAGGGACCAGAGCGAATACGACGGGCAGTGGGCAATGCAGCCCTTGTGGGTGGTGGGGGGGGGTTGGATTTAGCTGATAGCAGGTCCAACTGCAGAGTTTGCACTTGAAACAATGCAATTCATAAACGTGGATTAGGAGATGGCGAACTGTTTCTTCGTTAGAATCAGGGTGCTTTTTCCAGCCGATGCTGATCAATAATACTCCCTTCGCAGACGGGCTGCGGTTTGTGTCCAAAACATTCCGGAGGCTGCTTATTCACACAGGGCAGAGCACAGAGCTACACTGCATGGCCGTCCGGGAGGCGCTGGGGAGAAGGGCTTGTGCTTGTCTCTTTCTTTTCATTAAAGGAAATTAGGGAACACTGAGGAACTTCTCATTATCAGTGTTAAGAAACAGGAAGTAAGGACTGAATCAAACTAAGGAGGGCAATAGGAAGGGTACGTGTGATAGAAATGCTGAACTCTGAAATTTAGCTAGTGCTAAATTAAAATGATGCTTATCTCCTTTGGTAAAAGGCAGGAAGATATGGGAAAACATTTTCAGCAATATATAGCAATCATCTTGATAAGGAATGGTAATTTCAGAGCCTCAAGCATTCTAAAAGAAATCCTACTTCTCTGAAGTCAGAGATGAGGTATCTGATGCTAAGAGTAAGAGGTAGCAAGCACTTATTTATTTATTTAGCTAGTCAAAGGCAACGTGACACTATTGAGAAAACAGTGACAATTATAATGTGATTTAAAGCTGCATTTTGGAATACTGAAAGTAATTGTTAAGCCTTATATTATCTCTGTGCTTTAAGGATATTAAGTTTGCTTTCATAACTGAATATAACTAAGATGCAACTAAGCATAATTTAACACTCTGGTTGTCATATTTCCAGGCCCACCATAGTATATTGTGAAAGCTGAGGATCACCTCGTATGTTACTCATAATTATTCCTGTTCACTTTTCATGTTTGGAGAGAGCTGGTGAGAGTCAGACAATTTTATTTGCAGCTCTATTTCTAAAGATACTGTCATTTTGAAAGCTTCAGTGTGTATAAGCCACCTTAGTGATCTTTAGGACATGTGTTGTATAGAAAGGTGTTGCTTTAAAGCATCTGGCACCTGAATAGGAGTGTATTATTTTTATGTTTTAAATCTTGACTTCTTTTTGCTACCTGCAGTGACATATTACACTGCAACTCTCATATGATGCTGGATGAAACTTTTGAATACATTCCTTCATATATCTCATTTGGGATGTTCTTGGTAAAATATATTTTTCAACATAAAACTAATTACTGAGTTAATCCAGAGTAAGTCACTGGACTTAGAGTGAGCTCTGTAATTCTTTAGAAGTTCAGAGATGCTGAATCTTTTAACAACCATATGGCTGCTTTGAATCATGTGATATCTTTAATGTACCAATGTTTTCAAGTCTGTCAACTTATTCTCTATGTGTGTGTGTGTGTGTGTGTGTGTGTGTGTGTGTATTTTAAATATAAAGAACATATACCCAAACAGCAACCCATTTGGGCAAATATGTTCTCTATTATGATGAATTTGTCTTTGAATAGTAGGTGATATAAAACTTTCTCATTTGGCACCACTAAGTTGAGACATCCAGGGGAGGAAGGGAGTATATTAATTTTTCAAATGGTTCCTTCTCAGTTTCTAATACTTCAAAACAACAATGAAAGAACAAAACAGGATATGATTCTCTGTTCTATATGACATTATATGTTTTATGCTAATTTATGTAAAAAGATTCTGGATTTATAGACACAACATTACTTTTAGGAGAGACCATATAGGCATGCTACTTTGATATGAGTTATCAAAATATTTTTGATTATCAATTTTATCATCTCCACCCCCACTAAAAGCAAATTATGCATAGTACCATCACACTCTCTAAGTGATTGTCAATTAGGTTATAAACTAAGCATTTGACTAACTTTTATTTATGACTTTTCTAGTTAAATATTCATAGGTTGGAATTGGTTAAAAGTTACATAGTAGTGAAATTGAAATGAAAATCTCAACAACATATGACCTCAGAAGACCAGAATTTTTAAACAGAATAAATGATTACATAATAAATGGTACTTAGAAGAGTAAAAATTCTAACCAGCTACTTTTTGCATAAGAATATGGTAGGATTCCATTTCATTATTATATTTCCAAATTATATTCATTTTCTTTGTTATTCTATCTTGTGACATTTTATTTTTTTTGTAAACACACACAGATTCACATAGATACAAATTATAATATTTGAGTAGCCCTCTTTAATATATGTTTCCACATGCATCAAATAATTCATTTGAATTATTAAAATTCTTCTTGAATTTAATGTACCTAAAAACAAAACAACACCAAAGTATGAACCACATTCTATAGAAGACCATACAATGCTTTAATTTATTTTTTTCTTCTGTGATTAGAACTTGCCTATCTTATGATTGTTATAAAGTACATAGCTATCACCATCTGATAGTGAGTTATTAGAATGTCAGTTTATGTTTATATTAAAAATATGACAAAACCTCTGCATTCATCAGACAATCTTACTTTTAGTATGTTCTTACTTACTTCCCTCCCATTTAATATGTCAGAAAATTGGCAAAATTAATATTTCCTTCTCAAAGGAAGGCAGTTCACTGCTCATTAATTATTTGTATTTTCATATAGACATATTGATTTTATTTTCAGTAAATTTATTTAAAATGTGTTTTCTTAATTAAAGTCTAATTAACAAGTTTCCAGTTCCTTTTAGAAAAGCTCCAACTCATGAGGCTATCACTTTGCCTATTTTAAAAGATGGCAATTAATTGCACTTCTAATGGAATATCTGAACTATCGGCTGTATGCCAAATCACCTTTCACTGAGTAATTTTTTTAAAACACTGAAATCCTGTACAGTTTCACTGATTTCTCAGTTGTATAGAAAAATGAACAGTTCTGGGCAGGACATTCCTGAGGGTGGCTGCTAGATGGCATCTCAGTGCTTTTAAATAGGAGGCTTTGAGTTCAGCAACGACCTTGATTGTAGGAGAGTGGACTTCTTTTGTGACAAGATTTTTTTTTTTGAAACAGACCATTTTTTGAACATTATAACAAAATAGTAATCCGCTCAATCAGAACCACAATTAACTGTGCCTTGCAAGCTGAACTATGAAGATGGGACGATAAAAACATGGCTGTGCAGGTTTCAAATAAAACATTTACACTGGAGTCAGACACTTGGGGAATAGGTCAAAAGAGGTTACATGGCATAACTGCACATGTCAGTGACTGCTGGACCTTAAAGAAGCCATGGTTGTGTGATAAATACATAGCAAATGCCTGACTAAAGGAATCATGCGTAAGCTGATAAACTATTTCTCTACAAATATATGAAACATCACCTTGATTCTTGCTCTCACATCACAGATGCAAAATATAACAGTGACTCAGCAATTTCTAGTACTAAGCTGCCTTTTATTCTGAGTTAAAGAAACATGGGAAATTAGAAATCTTATTTTGAATGAAAAAATTCTATGAAGTAATATAAGCACAGTGACCGTGATGAGCGTCTCCACACTTCTTTTTTTTATTAGTTATGTACATAATGTGAATACATTCATGTTGGTGCCATCGATAGCCTCCCCCTGTCCTCCCCTTCTGAAGGGACCTTCCTCATTGGGTCATGTATTATGGGGGTAGCCATCAGTTATGTGGAAGAGGCAATCCACATTTCAATAATTCTATTGTTAAATGTCTCATAATGCTGATAGCACAGGATCCACCCAATTAGAACAGACACTATGGGCCAATGGCATTTGTCAAAGATGTGTAATTATGCACCAGACAGCCTGATGCAGTGAGGAAGACCTGCACATGGAGCAGGGCTTCTGTGCTTTGCAAGAGCAGATTCTCCTTTTCACGTGGTCTCCGTCTACCTTCACCTATTTAAACTTGTATTTGGGTAAAAGTAAATATTCATCTCACTCTCTTGCTGGGCAAGGTGAAAAGGTGAAGATGTCAGTTACTTGCTTCATTTAGCTTTTGTAACTTCGCTTCCCTGTACTTCTCCACCTGACTATTGTGATGACCACTGTGATCCTGACACGGGGGGCAGCACTCAAGGTCCCCCACTTCTGGCCCTGCCTCTGCTGCTGAGGATCTGTACATTTACAGGATACTGGGGGATCTGTGATCTCATGATCCTTTCTTATAAACACTAAGATTTGATTACAATATACAAAAATCTGTTTATTAATAGTACATTGTTCATAAAAAAGTAATACATCTTGTAGTGCATATATTTAGTAGGTAAAAAATAAATAAATAAATAAATAAATAAACCTTAAGTATCCAGAAGGGGGGGGAAACCCCTAAATTCCATCATGAAATTTTTAATCATGGGTTTGGTGTCCAGAGTTTCCAGGTGCTTACTCTGGCTACATCACCCCCCCTCCCCTTTATACACATACCTGAGCTATGTGTTCAGGTTAAGTTGCCATCACCCATCAAAGCTTGCCTGTGACAAGATCATTTATCAATCTAGTGGTACTGAAGGACAAGGTTTCCTACTTGAAGCCCAGCCCTGTTTGTAATAAAACATTGCCTGTTGTAAATTAGAGTGTGCACTTATTTCCCATATGAAAAGATTTGCCTCCCTCTGCCTAGGTGAGGTGGTTACAGAGTAAGTACACTCCTAAGGATTTCTTTTGAAGACTGGCAATTAGAAATCCCCCAAATTTTTAGTTTGTTTATTTTTAACAAATTCCTATGCATTTTGATTCATTCTTCACTTACCTTCTCTCTTTTTATTTCCCCTCTCACTTAAATTAATTTTCTCCACTAAATCTACCTCCTACTTCCATGACATTTTTTTGAATCACTCATGTAAATTAGAATCAATTGCACAACTTAATCATGGTAACTTATTGGAGAATGGGGAGTCCTCCAGTAGCGATACCACTAAAAGACATGATATCCTCTTTTCCAGCAATCATTACTGCCCATTATTTATCTGGGAAGTCCAGAGGCTCATGGATCCTTCCCTCATCAATGATGAGATATTGATAGGCTTAATCATGTATAACAAAAACCTCATCTGCTGAGAGTCCATGAGTACAGTGGTTTGTCATAACCAGAAGATGGCATACTGCAGATTCCCTTCTGTGCTATTGCTCTTGTTTGTTCTTACAGTCTTTCATTCTTTTTCTGCCCCTACTTCTACTCTTCTACTTCCTCTCTCTCTCTCTCTCCTCTCTCTCTCTCTTTCTGGTATCAAAGTTACTCAAACCTTAATTAGGCAAGATTTCCCCTAAAAATGTAAGCAAAATGTAAATGGTGGTAGTGAAAAAGCCACAAAATCAAATCACTGTCTTGGTATGTGTTGTAAGTTTAGGTTGAGTTATTGGGATTGCCTGTGCATTTGGATGTATGTAAAAAAAATATTTCACAGTGGCATTAAAATGGGAAGATAGGATTAGAGAATTCTTAAACATGTACTACCCACTGTATGTCTGAAACATGTTGCTGAGATGTGGCCCCTGAACACTGTGGCACAATGAAAGCTTGACATCAGTCTGCCCAGGCCATGCTACCTCTCGGTTTAAAAGATCTGAAATATCATTTCATTATCACCATGCTCTAACCAACTGAATTAAGCAACAAGATTGGAGTGTGATTTATAAAGTTAATGTGATCATGTCAAGTAATTAATTAACTAGTTAATTTTGCACTTCAAATGATTGAAGCCAAGACCTTTATAAAGGCATGTTTTACAATATAACCTTTGAGATTATATTTATGTGTTACTGGAAAAATCAGAGGTAAATCATGAAATCTTTATGTTCTCACAGTGCAACTTGTTCATAGTTAAACACTCTGAATAAAATTCAGTTTTCATAATGATATACTAATAAAATGGCAATAGAATTCATATAATTACTGATAATATTAATACATGAGAATATATGTTAAGGCATAGAGTTATATACAGGTAGGTATTCTGCTTATTTTAATCAACCTATAATCAAATCCAGAGCTTTTGTGTACCATATACTAACGATGCAGCATTATAATAAACGTATCTCATGCCCCTTCCATCTGGCTGCTATCTCTTAGTGTTTAGAAAGTAAGCATGTAAACTTAAGAGAATAGCTTCTTAGAATCACACTATAGTTTTGGTGAAGGCTCCAATTCAAACTTGTCACTGTTAGAAGCTATATCATATGTATCTAACAATGCATGTTAGGAGTATCCTAGAAAAACAATCATCACAGAAAGAATTATTTCATAATATCAAAACTAAACCAGTTTTTAAACTAATCATGTGCAGGAGACCTCAGGGAAAATGTAGATTCCTTTTTTGAACAAGACATTTTTATTGATTATTTTTCTATATGGATATAATGTATTTTGATTTAAATCCCCTCTCATTATTCCCTCTTCTTGCACTCCCCCAAAACCATTGTACTGATGCCCTTTTTCCCTCCAAAAAGTCCTTTCACTATATTTGTTTGCTTGTTTGAAGCAGGGTCTCGCTCTATCCCAGACTGAACTGGAACTCACTCTGTAGCACCATTTGCCTAACTCACAATGATCCACCTACCTTCAATCCCAAGCCTTCCAAGTGCTTGGATGGAAGAATGAGCTACCATGTTCAGCTGGAAATGGATAGTCATAAACAGAAAATCTACCAGGAAATTAAAAAGTGATTTTTTTAATTCAGCATGTAAATTATAGTATTTTGTGTATTTGCAAAGAATGCCAATGATAAAGTAATTTAATTTCTCACAAAGGTTCAAATGTGGTATTAAATAAGAAAGGGATTTTGCTGGATGTGGTGGCACATGCATTTAATTCTACCAACTCAGGAGGCAGAGGTAGGAAGATTACAGTGAGTTCAAGGCCAGCCTGAGAGTACATAGTTAATTCCAGGTCAGCTTGTATTAGAGGGAGACCCTAACTCAGAAGAAAGAAAGAAAGAAAGAAAGAAAGAAAGAAAGAAAGAAAGAAAGAAAGAAAGAAAGAAAGAAAGGAAGGAAGGAAGGAAAAAAGGAGAAAGAAAGAAGGGAAGGAAGGAAGGAAGGAAGGAAGGAAGGAAGGAAGGAAGGAAGGAAGGAAGGAAGGAAGGAAGGAAGGAAGGGAGAAAGAACTTCTCATTTTCTCAAGTTACTGAGTCTCCTAATGTTCAAGGCAGAGGGTGGTCATGGAGAAAGGATCCCACTTAGGAAGATAGATTTTCAGCTCTGCTTATTAGGTCTTGTCTTTCAGCGACTTCTAGAAAGTTCTTAGCATGGCCTTGACCCTTGATCACTGTAGTATCATTTCTGCAGATGTTGCTTATCCAATAGTAAATTTACCTCTGTAACTGGTGAATTTATTCTTTTTTTCAACTCAACCCATGTAGATTATAAGAAAAGCAATAAATTTATGAAAGCCACAATATAGTACCTCTGATACACATTTTTAATGAATAGCTAGTATTTTAAAAATTATTTGTTCAAAAATTTTTTACAGTATTCCATCATGAGATTTGAATGATCTCTGAATTGCTATAGAATCTTGCTAATTTCAAAATAAAGGAGCAGCATATAATTAAATCTATGCATAGTACATGTGATTTTAATGACACTAATCATAATATTCACAAAAAGCTATAAAAATAATTTTATTTATTTATTTGAGAGAGAGAGAAAGGTTGAAGAGAGAGAAGAGAGAGAGAGAGAGAGAGAGAGAAAGGTTGAGAGAGAGGAAGAGAGAGACACACAGAGAGAGAATGGGTGTGTTAGGGTATCTAGCCACTGCAAACCAACTCCAGCTGCATGTGCCACCTAGTACATCTGGCTTACATGAGTTTGGGGAATTGAACCTGGGTCCTTTGGCTTTGTAGGCAAGTGCCTTAACTGCTAAGCCATCTCTACAACCCCGTAGTTTTTAAAATAGCTCCCTAAGCAGGCATGGTGGTGCACACTTTTAACCTTAGCACTTGGGAGAATGGAGTTGGAGGATCATGATTTCATATCTTAAGCATCCCTTCTCCAAGGGCAATGACAGCAACAAAAATTCCTTCAGAACATTCATCTCTCCTTGATTTAAAAACAGGGGGCTGCAATGCGTGTATCACAGAGCTTTGCCTTGTCTTACTCTCATACCAAACGTTAGGGAGAATAAAAATAAGGTTAGTGGGAAAGCTGCAGATGCTGTCGTTTCACTGTTTTATCTCTCTCCGGAAAGCTCTTTCCTTTCTGTCCATATGTCAAGATTTTACCTATGCTTTAAGATGCAACTCTAAATATCACTCTTCTCAAAGCTGTCCATGATACTTCTTGCACTTTGAGAGTGGGTAATCCTGAAAAACTAAGACTATAAAAATCATGTTCTCTTCATTTCTGTTTCCATAATAGCCTAGGCTGCTATATCTCTCATGGAGAGTGGTTTGATAACTTGTGTGAAATTTGTTTTTCCTCTCCCAAGTTTGTAAAATACTTACTTTTCTATAACTTTTAAAACATTTATTTTTATGCTACATTTATTAGTTCTTTATATTTTATTTATTTATTTATTTATTTATTTATTTATTTATTTATTTATTTATGAGAGAAAGAGAGAGGGGAGAGAGGCAGTAGAGAAGGAATGAGCATGCCAGGGCCTCCAGCTGCTGCAAACAAAATCCAGATACATGTGCCACCTTGAGCATCTGGCTCCATTGGGTCCTGGGGAATTGAACCTGGGTCCTTTAGCTTTGCAATGCCTTAACTGCTAAGCCATCTCTCGAGCCCATTTCATTACTTTTTTTTGTTGTTGTTTAATGGTATTTTGTTATATCTGCATTACCAAATGGTAAGGTATTTATGGCCTTGTATCTCTCATATTAATTCTAAGAGTAGGCTCTCTGTCCTGTGCCTTAGTCATTAATTTGTCCTTTCCCATTCAGTAACTACCACAGTTCTTTTTTTCAGTCAAGAGATATATTATTTTTATTTTTATTTATTTTTGGAGAGAGACACAGAGACAGTCAGATAGAGAGGGAGAGGGAGACAGATAGAGAATGGGCGCACCAACAGTCTCTCAGCTGCTGTGAACGAACTCCAGATGTGTGCTCCCCCTTGTGGCCAAGTGCGGCATTGAGCCCTTGCGTCACTTTGCATATGGCTAAACGTGGGACCTGGAGATTGGAACCGCTGGAGATTGGAATCGGCGTTCTTAGGCTTAGGAGGCAGCTGCCTTAACCACTAAGCCATCTCTCCAGCCTCAGTCAAGATATTTTATATGGTGGAATGAACAAACAAATTAATTAAGGAACAACTAAAAGGTTTTAAAACATGCTTAAACTAATGTATGGCCATGATCACTGGTTTAGTCCATTCTTCCGTCATAGCAGATATTAGGGTGCAGGGAAATGGGCATTTTTAGGAATCTTGTTTTTAAAGGCTTAGAACATTAGTATCAGGTTCCTTGACTGATGAAGAATTTTATTTTTTTAAAGCTTGTCATTATTTCATCCTTATCCACCATTGTTGGTAGATGGTCTCTGGGATGAAGGAACCTTAATGGTCCTGGTCTGCTATGTTTCATGAGACTTAGTGGATACGGTGCCAGATGTTCCCTCCCATTGACAGTAGATCGTCTGATTAAAAAATGTTCATTTTATCTGCAGTGGCTTACAAATCTAATTATTGTGTATCTAAGTCAATGTGTTTGTGTGTGTGTGTTTGTGTGTGTGTGTGTGTGTGTGTGTGTGTGTGTGTGTGTGTGTGTGTGTTGCTCTGAGTGCTTTTAATTTATCTACTGGCTTAGCTTGTTTTGGTATATCAGGACATGGCCTCCACTTTCCATGTCTAATTCAGGCCTCAAGTTCTTCTGGTGAAAATCCATTCTGTTGAATTTATTCTCATAGCCTGTTTATAATGCTACTCTATAAATAAAGAGGGCATTTGTAAGACAATACTGTCAGAACATGGCAATATTAAAAGTGATTTTAGGTCTAGACAGATGGCTTAGCAGTTAAGGTGCTTGCCTGCGAAGTCTAAGGACTGTGGTTCAATTCGTAGTACCAAAATCTGCTAGATGTACATGGTGGCACATGTGTCTGGAGTTTGTTTGAAGTGGCTGGA
The DNA here is from genome assembly GCA_036365145.1 of Orientallactaga sibirica. Lineage (NCBI taxonomy): Eukaryota > Metazoa > Chordata > Mammalia > Rodentia > Dipodidae > Orientallactaga > Orientallactaga sibirica. Next base: position 19,054,808 of record JAEOAD010000025.1, read on the forward strand.
GGCCCTGGCGTGCCCATTCTCTCTCTCTCATAAATAAATAAACAAAAGTAAACTATTTCAAAAAAATCTTAAAAAGTGATTTTAATGATGTAAATATAGGGATGATAGAATTTTATATGTATAGATATGCATATATATGAATTATAACTTTTTAATCACATAGTTAAATACTTTCTAATTAACTCTGTAGGCTAAAATGCTGCAGAAAAATTGTCACTAAAAAAACTGCTTAAGCAGTCCAAATAAACAGTTATGGAGATAACCCTAAGGGAAGAGGATAAATTGAATAGACAATCCTTTTAATTTTTCCAACGAAGTTGAAGATGATTAAGAAGCATTATCCTGTGATAATTTAAATAGCATTACTAGAGGGAGCAATTGCAGATGGCAGGATTGCTTAAAATAGAGAGTCAGTATTAGAAGCATTGATTCACTGGTACCAAATGTCACTGGTGAAATATTGCCTCACAGAAGATGGGGCACTTCTGGGGGAATGACCCATTTCTATAACTGCATAGGGAATTGTTTATCTGGAAACAGAAACAATGGTACTTTCATACCAAATGGGTTTTGTGGCATGCGGGCTGCATCCTAGTGCAGAACATGGTGGCTCAGATCTTAACAGAACTATTACCTGGCTCAAGATTTGCTAAAGACGTTTGTTGTATTTATGATGTACACGGTGCTGCAGTGGAGTTCTACATCTTTCAAGTTCAGTGCTAGACAAAGAGAGAAGAAAACAACTGTAGCCATTTGCCAGGAATCTTAAAGCCCTTGAGGGATAATCACAAAGAAATATACAGAAAGTTATAACAGCCATGTCACATGGAAGCCTGTATAATATAATGAGTCAAAATTGGACAGAAGTTAGGTGAGGCTAAGGAATTAAGTAAATGAAAGGAATCAATAATTTAGCACCTCTCATAGTGTCAAAGAATTATGTCTTCCTTGTCATCCAAAGAAAGAAAAGGCTTCAGGTCTAAAGATATGTCCCAAACTGAAAATAAAATTACATAAAACTTTAAGAAGCAGTGGGATTAGAACTAGTTTATGTACAGCAGGGAGTTAAACATACACAAGAGTTATTAAAAGAAAAATGGGCTGACGCTTGTAACCCTACACTTGGGAAGGTGAGGCAGAAGGAATGACTTGACTTCAATGTTGACTTGGGCTAGAGGCTAATAGAGCCAGGGTGAATATAAAGGAAAAACAGGAGTAGTTTACGTTAGGTATTTGAACATTGACAATTGCTTAAAGCCCTTATAGATCTCATATTACGTGTGTGTGTGTGTGTGTGTGTGTGTGTGTGTGTGTGTGTGTGTGTGTGGTGTGTTATCTTTCCTGGATATATATTTAAACAATTTAGTGAAGTTCATGGCACTCCACCAGCATTGTGTACTGGCTACTGTTGATTTGCTGTCAGCATTCACCCTTGAATGAAGGTTTCTGCTGAAATTCAACTACTCTTCAATATTTCTTGTTAACCAGAAATAGAAGGCAGAATAAAAGTGAGGGGAAAAAATTAGCTCTTTTTCCTTTCATTATGTGCATCTGAGTTTGCAAAGAGAGAAGCAATAGAAACGGAATTACACCTTGTCCATTTGCACATAATCATATTGGTAAATCAAATATCTCAAGAGATCCAACCCAAATGGTATTAATTTAGCACGCAAGATGAAGATAATGGGAGAGAAGAGCCGTATCATTTCAGAGAATAGCATAACCTAAATAGGGAACAGGAAAGCCTTTTGTGTTGGGGGTAAGTACTAAATTAGCAGTGAGAAAAACCTGGAGCCTCATTCCACCTTTGTAACTAGCGAATGTTCTGGATTTGTTGAGCAAGCTATAGTTTTTCTTTCATTTCTACTTCTTTAGATACAAAATGGGCATGCTGACCCGCCAAATGCTCTTTGAGGGGAGGGTGGGGAATGTGTGAGCACACACACAGACATTTTCATGTATGTGCGGCAGCTGCATGTGCATGAGAACTTGGTACATGCAGACATATGTGTACCTGTGTGTAGAGGCCAGAAGACAAACTAGAGGTCTTCCTCACCTGCATCTTCCTGTTTTTCTCTCTCTCTCTCTCTCTCTCTTTCTTTCTTTCTTTCTTTCTTTATCTTTCTTTCTTTTTGAGATAGAGTCTCTCATTGGCTTGGAACTAGCTAAGTAGACTAGACTGCTTGGTCATCCAGTCGCAGATCTCTGCCTTTCTGCACATCCTCAGTCCTGTGAATACAAATATGTGCTATCATGCCCAGCTTGTTTTCTATTGTTCTAGGGATCAAACCCAGTTCCTCCTGATTGCATGCTTGCATGGCAAGCTCTTTGTGGGCTGGACTATCCCAATGACATCCAAATGCCACTTTATTTGTTGTAGATCATCCTACAATGCCATATAATAATCATTGAAAATGTTGCTCATCATCTTTACATTCTGCATGCTTTGGATAAGTCTATCAAATTAATTACATTAAAGGTAAATATCTAGACTTCCATTTTGCTAGAAAAATCAGAATTAATGTATGATTAAGTTATTATGACATCACTGTGCACACACACACACACACACACACATGCATACATATATCTATATGAAAAGACACAAAATATATTGTTTTAATCCTAGGCTTTGCAATGTGTTTAACATTTACATCCTATTCTTCTCTTTCATTAGCTTTTGAAAATATTCTGGAATATAAATGAGAGTCATTGTATTTCTACTCACTTCCTCTTACAGAAATTAAAACAGAAGAGACTTGGGGTGAGCAGGCAAGAGAGAGGCAATCTATTTCAATTCTGTATGAAAAATAAAACAAAGCCTAAAGCTCCTGTGATGCATGCTTGTCTGGTTTCTCTCGACCTTTTCTCATATTAGAAAATAGGATAGCATTCCAGAGAACAAATTTACTTTTAGTCAGAAATAATAATTAGAACAATCCTTTCTAAAACTGAGGCATGCTATTCAATGATATTTTCTATTATTTAATTATGATTTTGGTTAAATATAATAAATAAAACCACATATTGTCTATGGTAGGCAAATAATCTCCTCTCAAAGGGGGGGTAGAGATATAGTTAAGTGGCTAAAGGTGCTGGTTTTCAAAACCTGACCGATCAGATTTAATTTCCTAGTGTACTTGTATAGTCAACACACAAAGTGGCACATGCATTTGGACTTTGATTGCAGTGGTAGAAGCCCTGGCATGTCCATACTCACTCTCTCTATGTAGATCTGTCTGTGTCTTTCTGTCTCTGTCTCTGTCTCTCTCTTTCAAAGAAACAAAATATTTTTAAGTATCCCAAAAGTATCAACATTCTAATTCCCAAAACCTGAATATATGTTATCTTAGACATTTAAAGGAGACTTAGAGGTGGGACTAAATTAAGAGTCTTAACATGATAATGGAGTTTTGTAGGGAGCCAGATATAATCAAAATGCTCTTGACAAGACAAGAGACTCAATCAGAAAATAAAGTGGGGTATAGAAACAGACATAGAAGCCCACTTTCAAACTGGAGAAATCAACACAAACCAATAAATCTCGTCTTCCTTTGAGAGCTGGAAAGCCAAGACAATGGATTATTCCACAGAGCCTTCATTAAGGAATGCAGCTCAGAAGACAGTTCGGTTTGAAGCTCCTAAGATTCTTTTAGAGTTTTGATGCCACAATAATGAGACTACTATTCATTGTATTGAACTAAGTTTGTGGTAATTTGTTACAGCAGCCATGAGATACTCACACCTTGATCTACGTGCCCTGGCCATGAATAGGAACCACATTAATCATCATATTAGTTATCTTTTTGTCACTGTAAACACGCAAGGGATAGTTGACTTATAAAAAGGAACCTTTTGCTTTGGGTCATAGTTTTAGAAGTGTCAGCCTATGATTGGCCCCACTGGTCTTGCACCTGTGTGGAGGCAGAATGTCCTGGCTAGATTCTGTATGAAAAAAGCTGCTAGCCTCATGGGAGTGGCATGAAAAAGAAAAGATGAGACAGTTGTTCCACAATGCCTTCCTTCTCAGGGCACACTTGGAGAACCCTAACCCCTCTCACTAGGTTTCAACTACCTCCTAATAAGACTACACTATGGACCAAACATTTTTAAAATTGATTTTATTAGTTTTGGACATACTTAGTAAACAACACATGTTGGTACCATCCTTTCCCTCTGTACATTAATAGGCCATTCTAGATCTAATGATAGTAATGATTCTAATTCTATGGTCTGTATGAATATTAAGATTAGAGAGTCTATAGAAATTGTAATAGTCCAGAACTTATTAAATGTTTATTTATATTAGAGAGAGAGAGAATGAGAAAGAGAAAGAGAAAGAGAAAGAGAGAGAGAGAGAGAGAGAGAGAGAGAGAGAGAAAGAGAAAGAGAAAGAGAAAGAGAAAGAGAAAGAGAAAGAGAAAGAGAAAGAGAAAGAGAAAGAGAAAGAGAAAGAGAAAGAGAAAGAGAAAGAGAAAGAATGGTCATGCCAGGGCCTGTAGCCACTGCAAATGAACTCTAGACACATATACCACCATGCACATCTGGCTTATGTGGGTACTGGGGAATTAAAACTGGGTTCTCAGGCTTCATAGGCAAGTGTCTTAACTACTAACCCATCTCTCTAGCCCTAGTCTAGAACTTTTAAGGATTCTAGTTAATGTAGAAGTGGGAGCTAAAATGCTTTCTAAAGATCGTAATAAGAAAATATATAAACGTATTTGGATTTCATGTTAGGTCTTTGCTTTCCTAGTTGACACATATAACGTACAGTGTAAGACTTTTTGCTATTGTTAGGTAGAAAACGATCCATAGCATAGGATGGTTGTCATTTAATGCCTTTGCTACTGAAGGACTTTTGAAAACGTTCGATGACAGACTCTTTGTAGTCACTGTGTAGTCAACCTTCGGCAGTGACAATGCAACAAACAGGTGACCTAGGATTCAGCACCAAGGTGATTACGACCCCAGACTCTGTAACAGAATGACTATGACTTCTCTTTTTTTCTTCAGTCAAAATTTGATTTGATAAAGGCATTGAAAACTTTAAAATCAATTTATTTGGATAAGAATATATGTTACATGAGATAGGCAAATATAAGATGATTTTTACATTATACGATTATAAGCTGTTTAGCTTGTTTAGCTGTTTATTTTCTTTCTTCCTTTTTTTTTTTTTTTTTTTTTTTTTTTCTCAGCTCAGGCTGACCTGGAATTCACTATGTAGTCTCAAGATGGCCTCGAACTCACGGAGATCCTACTACCCCTGCCTCCCTACTGCTGGAATTAAAGGCATGCACCACCATGCCCAGCTTATAAGCTTTTTCTTTCTTAATATAAAATTGATTTAAAAAAAACATGATTTTGGGCTGGAGAGATGGCTTAGCAGTTAAACGCTTGCCCGTGGAGCCTAAGGATCCCGGTTCAAGGCTCGATTCTCCAGGACCCACATCAGCCAGATGCACAAGGGGGTGCACACATCTGGAGTTCGTTTGCAGTGGCTGGAGGCCCTGGCGCACCCATTCTCTCTCTCTCTCTCTCTCTCTCTCTCTCTCTCTACCTGCCTATTTCTGTATCTCCCTCTCTCTCAAATAAATAAATAAACAAAATAAAATATATTAAAAAAAACCAACCTTCCTTTAAAAAAAAACCATGCTTTTGAGCTTGTTTATTTAAACTTAAATCACTAAGATTTTTTTTTATTAAAGCCAACCATGGGTGGGCTGTCACCTACACTTCCAGCACTCCAGTGGCTAAGGTAAGAAGATCACCTTGAGTTCAAGGCCTGTCGGTACTACAGAATGTGTATGAAAACAGGGCAGCATGGGCTATAGTGACAGAGGCCCTGCACCTACACTCCCCAAAAGGATTAATTAGTGTTTAGCTTAAAAAATATGTAAAATGGGGACCTTGAAAGATGGCTTTGTGATTAAAGACTGTTTTTCCACAAGCCTGCCTACCCAATCCCTAGTAGCCAAGTAAAACTGCCCAGTGCATCAGGGCACATGCTTCTGTAATTCCAATGGCAAAAACAGGACGGACTTGCCTCAAACAAGGTGCAACAAGAGGATCATACTTAGAGGTTGTCCTCTGACTTCTAAACGTGCAACGTTTAGGTGTGTACACACACACACACACACATTTTTTAATTTTTATTTTACTTTATTTATTTATTTATTAGAGACACACAGAGAGAGAGAGCTACAGAAACAGGGAGGGAGAGAGAGAATGAACGCACCAGGGCCTCTAGCCACTGCAAACGAACTCCAGATGCATGTGCCCCCTTGTGCATCTGGCTTACATGGGACCTGGAGAATCGAGCCTCGAACCAGGGTCCTTAGGCTTCAAAGGCAAGTGTTTAACCACTACGCCATCTCTCCAGCCCACACACATTTTTTTTAATATGCAAGGTGGGGTCTTGGAGATTGCTCAGTGTTTAAAATGTTGGCCAACACTGTAAAGAATGAAGGTTGTATCCCAGAACACATGTAAAACCAAACAGAATATCAAGTGTCTGCATTCCCAACACACCTACAGCAAGACGGGAGGCAGAAACAGAAGACTTCCTAGAAGCTAACCTGGCCCAGGCAGAGACAAACAGCAAGAGAAACAAGGCAGAAAGTGAAGAATGACACCCAAAGTTGTCTCCCAGCCTCCACACGTGCCCACATGAACACACACTCACACAGACATATGCCTACACAAAGATAAATGAATTAAAAACGCAGAAATAAAACATATAAAGTGAAGAAAGTCACTAGCTTATAAACCAATGATTCACAAGGATTTGAATTATCACATGGAATAAACAAGTCTTATTCAGTATGAAATCTTTTTCAAGCAAATACTACCATCAGCTTTCTAGGAGTTGGAAGTAAAATTACTTTTAAAGAATATAGCTAGCTATCCTCGGTGAAGGATAATTAGACATTTACCAGTCTCTGTAGTTCTGTATGATACAGCTTATGGTGGAGACGTGTAGGAAACAAAGAGAAGAGGAAATGGATGTCTTCAGTACACTGAGGCACAAGAAAAGAAACTCCTGTGGGGAGGGATGCTCAAAGATATATATCTTATTTATTTATTTGAAACACAGACAGAGAGAAAGAGGCAGAGAGAAAGAGAGAGAGGATGGGCATGTCAGGGCCTCCAGCCACTGCAAACGAACTCCAGATGCATGTGCCCCCTTGTGCATCTGGCTTACTTGGGTCATGGAGAGTCGAACCAGGATCCTTTGGCTTTGCAGGCAAATGCCTTAACCGCTAAGCCATCTCTCCAGCCCAAAAGATCAGTTATAAAGCAAAGAAAGGAAAGAGCATGTATGGAGTCACAGAGAAATGAAATGAAATGAAATACTATGTGAGGTCCGGAAGAGCTATTTTTACCTGAATTAAGTTGTGTTTTCCCTTATTGCATAAGAAACAGAAGTTGATCCAGATGGGAAGAAAGAGAATTTTCGGTGGCATTAAAATAGTAGAAGAGCAATTAGTAAGGAGTCAAGACATAGCTTGCACCCAATGAAGCTGTCACGGAATTTAATTATCTTCACCTCAAATAACAAAATGACAAAGCAAAAAAAAAAAAAAAAAAAAAAAAGAAGAAGAAGAAGAAAAAAGCAAGATCTAGTATAATTTAGTTATATTATTTAAGTTACCCCCAAAAAAATTCGTTGGAGAAATTGTGTGCATATACACGAGGAAGGAGAGGCACAGAGGTAAGATACAAATGACAAAAGCGGAGACTTACTCTAAGGAATGGCTCATGCGATTAAGGAGACTGACAAGAGCCATGGTCTGCAGTTGGCAAGCTGGAGACTCAGGAAAGCTAACAGTGTGGTACCAGTGCAGAATGATGCAGATCCCAGATGCACTTCTTGACTAGATCTCCCAATCCATAGATTACTCTCAAATGGGATCACCCTCACAGACAACTGCAGGATAAGGTCTCCCCAGATATGTGTGCAATCTAGTACTGCTCATTGAAGGGGATGCATGAAACTGTCACAGTATTGAGAAAGTGATCTATTCAGCTGGATAAATGCCTCCAAAATCAATCTTTACTACATACGTAGCCGGCTAGCTTTGCAGCCATCCATGAACTTTAATTGAAAATGTACATATATTACCTCAAGATTTCTGTCATTCCATCAGGATGACAAGCCTCCTCCTTGTCCAAGTCATGCAGGTTGGCCTCATGAGGATTATAACTGAAGAGTCCTCAATTGTGTTTGAAGTTTTCATGACTGTTCCTAAAATTATTATATTAATTTTTAAATTATCATAAATTCCTTTATAACTAGTGTGTTATTGGACTGGCTTTTCCCAATTAATCTCTTACTGTACACTCACTGTACAAGATGATCCTGGCTTTGTTAGATTAGCTTCAACTAGGCATCACCTAAAACTTTTAGTGAGTGTGTTTGTTGATTTCAGATTTTATTGATCATTTTTTTCATGATTCAAAAGACATTCATCTGGGTTGAAGTGATGGCTTAGCAGTTAAGACACTTGCCTGTGAAGCCTAAAGACCCAGTTTTGATTCCCCAATAGCTACATAAAGCCAAATGTATAAGGTGATACATGCATCTGGAGTTCATTTGCAGTGGGTAGAGGCCCTGGGATGCCCATTCTTTTTCTCTCTCTCTCTATCTCTCTAGTAAATAAATAAGATATTAAAAATTTTAAATAAAAAAGGAATTCATCTTTTAAAAAATATTTTCATTTTTATTTATTTATTTGAGAGAGAAAGAGAAAGAGAGAGAGAGAGAGAGAGGGAACTCCAGATACATGTGTCACCTTGTGCATCTGACTTATGTGGTTCTTGGGAATCTAATCTGGGTACTTTGGCTCTGCAGGCAAGTAAGTGCCTTAACCACTAAGCCATCTCTCCAGCCCAAAAAAAGATATTCATCTTATGCTAAAAAGTTTGTTTTGTCTTTTCCCCCTTTTCATTCTTTTTCTGCTTCATACATCTATTTGATGAAAAATGCAATAAAATTGCACAATAATGACCAAAATTCATATTCAAAAGTTGAAGCCATCTAAAATAATCTGGCAAGTTATAGGGGAAAAAAGTAACAAAATGGAAGTTTGAATTCAACCTCCGATTACATAACTGTGCCACCAAAGACAGACAACCAAAACCGCCAATGTACCTTTCGACTGTTTGCCATGTGCCTGGCACTCGGGAACACAAAGACAAAGCTGTGATGCACAAGACACAAACGCTTGCCACCATGAAGACTGCAGTTTAAAACAAGACGAAAGACCATCATCAAAGTGGGATGATAATGCCTTGCATGGGGGAGACAAAATGACAGAGGGAGAAGTGAGAAGAAGCACAATTGTGTTCTGAAGACCGCTGAGAGGACAGGCAATAACTGCGGAAAGAAGAAAAAAAATCAGGCATGTGTAAAGAAATTTCCATCAGAGAGAAAAAAATGAAGTCTAGATTGAATAAAGCAAGAACACTTGCAGTAACTTTGAGGAAACACAAGCTTTCCAGGGACCCTCAGTGGGAATGTGTGGGAGACTGGCCGGAATTGTGGTCCAGGAATTAGTTGGCTAGCCAGGTGGATGAAGGTAATTTCAACACTGAATGAGGTGGAATGATATGAGTTTGGTGAAACTGATATAAATTCATGTCTTAGAAGGACCATTTTGCTTGCTGATGATAGAATTTAATTTGCATGATAAAGGACGATATCGGGAGACCAGGTGGTATAAGGAGACTCATGTTGATCATAGATAACAGAATTTGGCAATCTCTTAGAAATTGACATTAAAAGATAGTGGTTCTGGAAGACCCCTGGTTTTATTAGTTTAACAGGAAATGTGTCTCTTCAGAAGGGAGATAACTGGTAGAAGATGTAAGGAGTCTCTGCAACATCCTGTAGAGATACAAATGGATAGGTTACAGAGATCATTTGTAGTATCATTCAAGGAAAATCTGGGCTACATAGATCATCATCTTAGAAGACCACAATATACAGGAAAGATTTAAGTCCACAAAACTGGAGGGTACCACTTAGAGCGGTAGCTTGAACACAAGAAGGAATCAATAATATAGGACAAAACCTAGAAACTGCTGTCTCTAAATATGAACAAAATCTGAGAAGGAGAAAGTTGAAAATTGATCACTTTGTGTAGAAGAAATCCTTGGTGGCATAGTTAGTACTTGTAGTACACTGGCCGTGGAAGAAACTATCATTTTAAAAATTCTTTTTAAAATTTCTTTTTTGTTGTTTTTGTTTTTTTTTTTTGTTTGTTTGTTTGTTTTTTTGAGGTAGCGTAGCAGACAGTTTCAGGTTCGCTGAGATGAACTTCCAGACCAGGCACAGTTATGGAGGAAAGGATATTATTTATTGAAGCTTACAGATCCAGGGGAAGTTCCATAATGGCAGAAAAAGCTGGCCTGCCTTCACAGGGCCAAGCAAGAGAGAAAAAAGCCTACCAGCCACACAGCACACAGAACAAAACTACAGCCAAAGAGTCACACAGCACACTTCAGGAACTCCTGCTAGGCACACTTTGCATATCTTAACAATGGAATCTCAAACCATCACCACACCTTAATACTGGCCCCCAGTGACATTGCCTCTAGCAAAGTGATTGCAGATGCAAACTATAACTAGTAAAACACTGAATATATTGGGGGACATATATTCAAACTACCACAGGTAGGGTCTCACTCTGGCCCAGACTGACCTGGAATTCACTATGTAGTCTCAGGGTGACCTCAAACTCACGGTGATCCTCCTACTTCTACCTCCCAAGTGCTGGGATTAAAGGCGTGTGCCACCATGCCTGGCTTTTTAAAAAATTTCTATTATTTTCATTTAGAGAGAAAGAGATGGAGTTAGGGGGTGAACCAGGGCCCCTAACCACTGCAAATGAAATCCAGATGCATTCACCACTTTGTGTATCTGGCTTACGTGGGTACTGGGGAATCAAACCTGGGTCCTTAGGCTTCACAGGCAAGCACCTTAACAGCTAAGCCATCTCTCCAGCCCAGAAGAAACATAACAAGAAAGTATGAGAGAGGAGCAGTTAGACACAACAGGTGTGAACTATACTTTTTGGCAAGTTCTACTATCAAAAGAAAGACAATGGCATGTATCTAAATAACATAGCATGAAGCATGTTGTTTTTGTTGATATCTTAAGGAGGATAAGTAATACCACATTAAAATGTCAACTGGAAGGATGCAAGTGCAATTAATTTTATATGGAAACAGACTTACTCTGTGGGAACAAGTGGAAAAAGAATGTAGCACAAATGATGTTGGAGTTGAGATAAGGACCTATGAGCACACCAAAGATCTTCTGTATTTTTTTTTTGTTTGCTTTTTTCTCAGTGGAATAAGCAGCATGTTCAGCTACTGGGAGTAAGGATGAGCTATAATTAGAAATAAGGAACAAGGCTGGAGAGATGGCTTAGCGGTTAAGGCGCTTGCCTGTGAAACCTAAGGACCCATGTTCTACTCTCCAGATCCCACATAAGCCAGAGACACAAAGGTGAGGCAAGTGCAAGGTTGTGCATGCCCATTAGGTGGCATAAGCATCTGGAGTTCGATTGCAGTGGATGGGGCCCTGGTGAGCCCATTTTCTCTCTCAAAATAAAAATAAATAAAAAAGAAGAAAAGCTGGGCATGGTGGTGCACGCCTTTAATCCCAGCACTCGGGAGGCAGAGGTAGGAGGATTGCCGAGAGTTTGAGGCCACCCTGAGACTACATAGTGAATTCCAGGTCAGCCTGGACCAGAGTGAGACCCTACCTCGGGAAAAAAAAGAAAGAAAGAAAAAAGAAAGAAGAGATAAATAATGACCTAAAAACTTTAATTAAGAGCAATGAGAATGGACAACCATTCTGCTACTTGGCTCAGAGACAGGCTATTGCAAGAGAATCCTTTACAGGGAAAGGCGTACTGGAGAAAGAACCAAATTTCAACAAAAGTTGGAAGAAACGTCAAAACGTGGGTAGACATGAGGAAACACCCTTAATGATTGACTATGCACAGTCTGCACTTGATCAATACTGAACCTTTCATGTACGAGCAAGACAAGCCTCCGTGTTCCCCAGGAAGTAGTCATTTTTCGTCACTGTTCCAATGTAAAATACAGGTAGCCCTGTTCTCTATTGATGTGGAAAATGTACAGAAAAATAATCCAATACCGAGTTTAGTATAAAATGAGAAGATAACAGCAATCATTTCCCTCCTTCATTCTGTGCCAGATTTACCCTAGACAGTCACATCTTACTCCAGGGATGATCCATCCATGAAGCCTTAGAGGGATGATGATATAAGTATAGAAGAAAGGTACAGGTGACAACAGGTTTGCCTATGTCTTTTCACCATATTAAGTCAAAACACTACCCTGAACATCCCCTGGGGGAATATGTTTAAAAAAATAGAAGAAAGCGATGGTGACTAATGTGGAAGCTGAGAGCCCCACATAGCAACAATCCCATGGAAGAGAACTTGATGCTTCCATCCCAACCCCAAACACAGGAGCTCACTTTAGTTCCTTCCAGAAATCCCAAGACAAAATTAATTTTAACCTACTTCATTAGTGGAGAGAATTGTGAAGTTCTTTGTGTGTATGAATTTATTTCTAAATAAGCATATTCCAAGCAAACATGGCTCACACATGCTCTTAATCTACTCCATGGTGTCTTTGTTACTATCCACCAAACACAAAAGAAGGGTGATGTAATGTTTGTTTTTATGTGACTAAAATAAGGAGGAAAGAGATTTACATGAGTCTTCTTATTTACCTTGTTATTTGATAACATTATAATAAAGTAAAAGGAATGATGGGCTGGAGAGATGGCTTACTGGTTAAGGCACTTGCCTGTGAAACCTAAGGACTAAGGTTCAATTTCCCAGTAGCCACATAAGCAAAATGCACAAGGTGGCACATGTATCTGGAGTTCATTTGCAATGGCTAGAGGCCCTGCAGTGCCCATTTTCTCCTCTCTCTCTCTCTCTCTCTCTCTCTGTCTTTCTCTTTCTCTCTAATAAATAAATACTTTTAAATATTTTAAAAGTAAAAGCAAAGAAAATGTTTCAGGAGGTGAAAATTTAAAATGAGTGCCAGTTGGAGTGGACAAACATACATTTGATTTGAAAAGTGTGAATTTAATCTGGCAGTCACAAGAGAATAAGACTTTAACAGGCAAACTATGTACATCATAGAAGAAGCAAGTGACCACCATGAGTTGCAGACTCTACTTTAATGCAGTTGGATATTTTTTTTCTTGTTATGTTAAATCTTAAGATTTTATTTGATATTTTGCCTAATAGAGATTTTTAGGGCATTTTATCAATTAGATGAGACAATTTTAATTTAATAAACATAGCTAATATAAAATTATTTTCTCAAATGATTTAAAATACTTGTGAAAATTCTGATTACACCACAAAAGCTAGTATAATTCCTGTCTTGATTCTTTTTATTCTTTTATGAAGATAAAATGCCATCTTTAACCCCTGTCACAGTTGTTATATGATCCAAATTACAGGAAATTGCAATAAACAACTTGTCACATTTGAAGCATGTTGCTTCTCTCCAAATCACACATTTTCTTTAGTAATATCATTGAGAAAACAATATAACACTCATAGGACTTCATAAACATTAATAGCATTTGAATAGTTAAGTCCATTGACTGACATTTAGTAAATTCTAAGTAAGCAATAATTTATTCTTCAGTAAATTAGTATTAAAATGTTATTCATGTAATACAGCCTATTCTCAGATGATTATATATATATATATATATATATATATATATATATATATATATATATGCCATTAATTGATTCTTTTTTTTTCTATGTGACTCACTATGTGAGTCTTGGGTAAAAGCAGATATATTTTCATTTCATAAACCCTCTTGCAATTCCAAACCCTTCTCACATTTTTAAAAAATCTACTTAGGGCTGGAGAGATGGCTTAGTGGCTAAGGTGCCTGCCTGCTAAGCCTAAGAACGCTGGTTCCAATGTCCAGCGGTTCCAATCTCCAGGTCCCACGTTTAGCCAGATGCAAAGTGAGGCAAGGGTGCAATGCCGCACTTGACCACAAGGGGGCGCACACATCCGGATTTCGTTCACAGCTGAGAGACTGCTGGCACGCCCATCTCTGTGTCCCTCTCTCTCTCTCTGTCTATCTCTCTCTGTCTCTCTCTCCAAAAATAAATAAAAAATAATTTAAAAAAAAAGTTAAAAAAATTCTACTTAGACGATTGTATAAAGCAGTAGAGTTAATGTGTTTGTATTCATGGATGAAAAGATAAAATAGAAATGACAAAGATCTTCTTAACAGAAAAAAATGTGTGTAAGAATGAATAAATAACATAAAAGTAATTAAAAGAACAAAGGTTGATAACCATTGTTTTCCCATGAGTATTAACTAATTAATGGTGGAAGGAGACAATTTTAAATGTTCTATCTGTGCTCACCAATCAGCACTAACTTTGAACATTGCTTCTTAGTTACATGAAATAGAATAGACTCAGACCTATGAGATACCTCTGAATTGAAAAATGTAGTTTCCAATTTAACAAAATCGTGGCAGGGCATATTTCAGGTCAGTATTCATAGATGATGTAATTAATTTGTCTCAATTATCCATGATCCTTTTGTACTTGCAGCTCTTGCTATTTATATAGAATCAGAGTAAATATTCAAGGAAAACAGACTTACAGAGAGATCTTTATATCAGTTGACTTTGGGTCCAGGTGTTAAGCAGAGTATCTCAAGGAAGTCAAAGATTCATAAAATAGCCAGAATAGTACAACAGTTAGTGAATGGATAATCAGATTTTTTCCTAAATATTACATTGAAAATGTTGAAAAGGAGGAAACTGTTAATTCAACCTTTCAGATGGATATTATTTGATGATAAATCTTTTAGACTCATCTAGGTTAATAAAGAATGTTTAACAGTTTACACGACTATCATCAAGCTTTCATGAGGGTAAATTTCAATTTTACTACAATAATTATTGAAACCATTGTTGACATCAACTTATTCAGAGAAGGTTTGGAACATACCAATGTATCCAAGCATACTGTTCATGAGCTAGAGTGATCTAACTGCTAAGTGCCTCTCTATACACTGTGTAATTCTTACTAAATTATTCTTCACTATCATGCCAAATAAGTCTGTCTGTGAAGGTACCAGGAATTATGAGGTCATTCCATACAAGGTAAAGAATAGGGAAATCCTCTTTTCTGGCATCAGTGTTTCCATTTTTTATTTAATAGAGAAATTATTTTAACACATATATAGAAGATAGTATGGTTTAAAAACTCATGATCAAAGTTTATCCACTGTGCACTTAGCTTTAGAATCCTGGGAAATTATTAACTTCTACAAACTGTAACTTACTCATATACAAAATCAGGAAATGTAAAGTCTATCTCATAAGATTGCTGTGGGAATTATATGAGATAGTATTTTCTGGAAATGGTTGAAACACAGCAAGAACAGAAACTCCTAAAAAAGCCAGCAACAATGATAGCCTGATCACTACTTCTATTATTAGTATTAATGTTTGTGTCTGCGGGTAATTGTCTGTTTTTAGGATACTAATTATGTAAGCCCTCTCCATTTGGTGGGAAAACGTGAGTGAAGCTAAATATCAGGCAAGTCTGTTTAGTCCTGGGCATGTGTCCAGTGGCCAGATGGCCACTGCAGTCCACCTGGTAACATGGGATACTCCTGCAGCCGCCAGGTCAGAGCTCCTTCAGTTCAATTTCAACACAAAAGGGAATAATTTCAAATGCTCTAATTGTAAATGATGTAAATGTATTTGAAAAAACTAATGAAAAGGGCAAACAAACACGGATCACTAATTGCAAATTAACTACTGTTCTTAGAGTTTGGGGGACTTTTGTTTCTCAACATTATGTTCCTTTGTTTTTGCTTTCTCCCTTTTAATTTTTCAATGGAATTAAATTCTTTTGTTGGCATTTAATAATGACTACTTAAGTCCAACTGTGCTTCTATTAGCGTGTAGCAGATTTTTAAAAACTTGTTTCTTTTTCTCGTGTATTTTATTCTCCCTTTGTTCTTTCTACTTGTTTGCTTTTCTTTTTAGAATATTTTATTTATTAGAGAGAAGAAGAGGCAGATAGAGAGGGAGAATGGATAAACCAGGGCCTCCAATCACTGCAAATGAACTCCAGATGCTTGTACTACCATGTGTGTCTGGCTTATGTGAGTACTTGGAAATGGAACCTGGGTCTTCAGGTTTCAGAGGCGAATACCTTAACTGCTAAGTCTTCTCTCCAGCCTTCGTTTTCTTTCAACTGGGTTATTTCTTCCATGATCTTTCGCTCTCCTGTGTATGTATATTGTAGGTTCATCTCCCTGTGTCTCTCGTGCATTTTTCCTGCACATTGTAGCCTCTGTTCCATGAGTTCAAAAATAATATTTACATAATAAAACAATAATAATAATATTTATATGGCAATAACCACTTATGGTGCTACAGGCATTATTAATACATGGCTCACATTGTCTATGGCACTGGTCACTTGAATTTCTAAATGACATTTTGCTGGCTGAAATGAGACTATTTTTAGCCCATCAAAGTGTTGATATTTTGACAAAGAGACTGGCTGTGAGTCAGAAAGCCATCAGAAAAAAACCTGTTCTTCTAAAAATATCAAAGTGATCTATTCCATATATTCTGTTGATTCCTCTGCCAACCACAAGAAAATAAACAGGAAATTTCAAAAACTGAAAATCTGATTGACTGTTTTACTCTTAATTTTTTAATGTCCACAGGATTTTGTCCTAACTTAAAACAGTGGTGAAAGCATAAGTCTCACAAGTGAATTAAGATAAAATCACAAAGCATCCACGAAGTTTCTGTGTATGGGACTATGTGGGTAGGTTGCTAATTCCCTTTAAATATTCATCTAATATTATCTATCAAAATCCACATCACTGTCCCTAAACAGAAACTGTGTGCCTAGGAGAAACTTGGGTAAGGAGATAATTTCAGAAATAATGTTTCTGGTGAGGAGGGAGAATTCCATGACTGACTGATGACTATGGAGCATGAGTTGACGACCTCATCGTGGCTTACATTTGGGTGAGTCAGTCACAATCAACTAGGAAGACAAGATTGCCTGTCTAGGAGACGGAGACTTTCTTGATGTGATCCAGAGCCACAACAGTATATTCATAACAAGAGCACAGAGTTCTACTGAGACTTCTCTTTCATGGAAGATACAAGAAGTGTTGCTGAGGCCATAAGGAGTTTCCCTCTGGTTTTCTATTTATCCTATACCTTATAATACAGAAAATGGCCAAACACATGGCAGGGGCAGTCTTAGTTTATGAGGATTATAAATTGTTTCTAGTCTCAGAATCAAATTAAAAAAGTACATGGATAGACAATTGATACCTGATGATGATGATGATGATGATGATGATGCTGATGCTGATGATAGATAGATAGATAATAGATGATAGATACAGATAATAAAAGATAGGTAGATGGATAGATGATGATAGAGAAAATAGATGATAGGTAGATAGATAATAAATAGTTGATAAAGCAAAAAGCAGTACAATAATTTCAAATTGCCAAGAGACTGCTTCAGACCACATACATGAATAAGTAGTGTGTCGTTGTGTAACACTGCCTCATGACAATTGGAATGAAGCAGAGACTTTCACCAAGAAACCTAAAAGAAGAATAATAAATTAACAGGTCATTATAGACCTTTAAATCTAAATGAGGAGTTTATAATATCACACAATCTTACATTAAAAGAGAGTCACTTTTATAATATACAAAATAAAGAAAAGTGAGAGTATGTGGGTACAACTGAGGTATTTGAACTCATGAGTTACTACATGGGGAACTACAGCTTTATCAAATTATGGTAAATTTGCAGTCCAGTTATAACATTTAAAAATAGCAGGATTGAAGGGGCTGGAGAGATGGCTTAGCGGTTAAGGCACCTGCCTCCTAAGCCTAAGAATGCTGGTTCCAATCTCCAGGTCCCATGTTTAGCCAGATGCAAAGTGATGCAAGGGCGCAATGCTGTACTTGAGCACAAGGGATTTGTTCACACTAGCTGAGAGGCTGCTGGCCATTCTCTATCTGTCCATTCTCTCTCTCTCTCTCTCTCTCTCTCTCTCTCTCTCTCTCTCTCTCTCTCTCTCTCTCTGTGTGTGTGTGTGTGTGTGTGTGTGTGTCTGTCAAAAAAAAAAAAAAAGCAGGGTTGGATGATGTCTTAGTCATAAAGGGCACTTAGCAATGCCCCGTGGCCTGGGTTCTATTCCACAGCACCCACATATAGATGTATACAAAGGGATGAATGAATCTGTGATCCCAACATGCCAAAGGCAATGGGAAGTGGAACCAGGAAAATCTGAAGCTCCAAGGTCATCGAGGCTGATGTTCTTCTGCAGTCTGACTGTTCATTCAGAGCAGCAGAAGACCATGTCTGAAAGAAGGCACGCACACACAAATGAATGAATAAAAAGTAAAAATAAAAAGTAAAAAAAAAAAAAAAGTAAAAAAGGACCCAGGTTTGATTTTCCAGGGCCCACGTTAGCCAGATGCACAAGGGGGCGCATGCATCTGGAGTTCATTTGCAGTGCCTGGAGGCCCTGGCATGCCCATTCTCTCTCTCTCTCTCTCTCTCTCTCCCCTCTTTCTCTGTCAAATAAATAAACAAAACTAATACATTTTTTTTCTTTTTTGGGGGGAGGAGGGTTTGGAGGTAGGGTTTCACTCTGGTCCAGGCTGACCTGGAATTAACTATGTAGTCTCAGGGTGGCCTTGAACTCACGGCGATCCTCCTATCTCTGCCTCCCGAGTGCTGGGATTAAAGGCATGCACCACCATGCCCGGTTTAAAACTAATATATATTTAAATATTAAAAATAAATAAAATAGCTACTTTCCTGGAAACAATCAAAATTATACTTATCTTACTCCTAATTTACTGACTAATGTTCTCGTAAACTGTGCAGGAGTCAAAGGCTGACAATAATTAAATGAATGTAAGCACAGATCCTGCAGTGGGTTGGAATATATCAGCCATTATGGTTCATTTTATCAAATGTTTGGGGTCCTTATCATGTTCTAGTCACTAAGGTATTTTTTTTTAGTGAAATAGAATCTCTATCAAATGTAACAAGAAGAGGTGAGAAATATATCATCTACACATAAGCTATATCTGGAGGCCAACGATCAAGCACCACTGGACTGTAATGGTCTTGGAAAGATGAACGGTATACACTGTGTGACTTCCAACGCCCTTGGAAAACAAGCAGGAAAGTCAAGTTTGTTTTACATTTGTCCCTCTTTAATCATTTTCACATTTATTTATTTACTAGAGAGATAGAGAGATAGTGATAATGGGCACAACAAGGATCTGTAGCCACTGTAATGAACTCCAGATGTATGTGCCACCTTGTGCATCTCACTTACATGGGCTCTGTGGAGTTAAATCTGTGTCCTTAGGCCTCACAGGCAAGTTCCTTAACTGCTAAGCCGTCTCTCCAGCTCTTCATCAGTCCCTCGTAATCTTCAATAACCAGAAAAATTCCTCAGTAAACATGTAGCATTCCACACAAAATTCTTTCTGCCGTGACCTCAGCTAGCTGATCTGTCTCCATCGCAGAGCTTGTGGTTCTATCAAAGGATGTGCTTGTCTCAAATATCACCTCTGGAGTCTCCACTCCTTTGCCACATGGTCTTTATCTTTCCCAGATCAGCCTTTCCAGTTCTATCACTAACTTTCTCATTTCTATCTCAAAATACCTGGACAAGAGGTGTCTTAAGACACCTGTATTTTGTATAAGGCATAATTCATGCATATTGTGTTCATGTAATAGCTACCGGGTGCATTGTCTTGTTTCTATATGTGGTGCATATGTATGTATAGATTCATGTTTGTATGCTTGTGGGAACACACGTGTGGATGTGCATATACAAGGTGCACATGAGCACAGGAAGCAAGGTCTGTGTCACATCCAATCCCTTTGAACTTCCTCTGGAGACAAGGATTCTCAGTGAACTCTAACATTGCCTGTTCTGCTAGACTAGCTAGCCCACAGGCCCTGGGAACCCCCATATTCACCTACCAAGCTCTGGGATTGCAGCCGTGGGCCACCACACCATCTTATGTGCGTGCTGTGGCTCCAGCTCAGTCCTTGTGTTTGCACAGTGAACAACTTGCTGACTGAGCCATTTTGCCAGCCCTCAAACATATGTTAAACTACTTCAAACTGAGGGGATTTAAGTTATGAACTTGTTGACATGTAAAGAGCCTAAAATATGGGCTGAAGAGATGATTTAGCAGTTAAGGTGCTTGCTTACAAAGCCAAAGAACCCGGGTTTGATTCCCTCAATACCCACATAAAGCCAGATGCACAAGGTGGCACAAGTGTCTGGAGCTCTTCTTCAGTGGCTAGAGGCCCTGGTGTGCCCATTCTTTCTCTCTCTCTTTCTTTCTGTCTCACTCTCTCTCATAAATAAATAAATAAATAAATAAATAAATAAATAAATAAATAAATAAAAAGCTTACAAAGAGCTAAAAAGAAAAATGGCCCTGTACTTCTCCCTGAGATATTCCACCTACTCTTAACAATTTGCTCAATGATGTTAATAAATAAAAAGAATGCAAAATAATGTTTTTGTTTCTGCCAGCTGTAATTCCTGAACTATGGTACCACTTTCATGTCTTCTGAAATACTGGTCTGAGTGAGCCTCCAAACTAGCTGTCATATTAAAGAGGAAAAAGCAAACATATAATTCCAATTTATCCCCCAACTTACTCTGTTTCAACAAGGTGTTTTGAATGTCATTTGGGAATTTTGCACCCCTGTGAGCCATTAGAATCCTGTCTAGTCATCAGAGATATGTGAATGGATAGTGCTGACCTGATCTCTTAATTTGCAGACACAAGGTGATTTTAATAGAACACTTCAACTTGGAGGTCTTGTATTCTGAAATTTTTACAAATATTCTTATCAATGATGGTTCTGTATTTGGCAGAAAAGTATTGAAATGAGAAGGCCCTGGCCATCTTAAATCTTGATGCAAGAGTTATTCCAAATCCCTCCCTGGCCCTAAAACCACAGCCAAGCAATCATCAGGCTCTACCTCTGCACCATTCATCGGACTTAAATCTGCCTTGCCCCTGCAATCTTTTATTACTGCTCTGGCTCCAAGTCTCATCTTCCTGGGCCAGGACAATTGATATCTACGTGTCTGCTGTGCCGTATTTTCATTCATACAGATCAGTTCTGACTGATATGGTTCATCTCAAGAGCATTTGATTTTATGATGGCATGAAAATAATATTCAGGATTAGCCATACTTTGAAGTCAGAATTTGTATCTTGTCCCAAGAAAAACAAGGTGAAATATGATAATTTGTTGTCATGGTTGCCTTTGACAATAAGCTATATTTCCCAGTCAGTAATGCAACCACAAACAAATGACCTTGGGAGCAGGCAATGATACTAGGCTCTGATGTGGGCAGGTGTAAGCAAATTGAACACATTAAAATATTTTATTTATTTGTGTGTATGTGCGTGTGTGGGGGGAGGAGTGTACCAGGGCCTCTTGACACTGAAAAACAACTCCAGATGCATAAGCCACTTTGTGCTTGTAGCCTTACATGAGTACCAGAGAATCAAACCCTGGGAGAATCAAGGATTTGCCATGAAGCAACCTTAACCACTCAACCATACCACAGCCCTGAAGTGTATTTTTGACATAGGATGGTTCCAACTCACAAGTGGTTCAAGAGGGATATAAGTCTTTATTTGAAGTCAAGCAGCCTTTCCTCCTTGTAACGACTGCTTTCAGGAGAACCTTCCCAATCACTACCCAGCATGCAATGATTTAATCATTTCAGACTCAAAGTTTTTGAAATATGTTCGTTATCTGAGAACAAAGTAGAGTCCCATATGTGACTCATAAAAGTCTTCATGTACTGATTATACATTCCTCACCCCCCATCACACCATTGACCCCTCCCCCGTGCCTGATATCCAGCAGTGTTAAGTTTTAACTTTCAAAGCATGGTGTTGTTCCTGCAACTTCTGTTGCTAAGGAGGGAATACTCTGCTGCCTGTTATGCTGCTGTGCCAGTTTGGACTCATGATTCAGTTCTAACTGCTCTTTTTGTTTGAACTTTAATCCAGCAGAAAATTGGACACATGGCTTTTTTTTTTCCTTCAGGAAACATTATAAATGTTAATTTTATTGTGATTTTTATAACTGCACTCCTAATTATTTCCCATTATATGTGAGAAACTAAAGGACATGAAGAATAGCCCGGGTTCCCTAATTTAGGCTTCTAAAAAAAAGCAGAATTCCACACATGAAATAAGTACTCAGGAAAGATATGTTAAAGGAGTAAGGGAGGAAGAGAATGTGTAGGTGAAGAAAAGGACCAATCAGAAATCAAAGAAGCCAGTATTTCACAGAGGGGCGTTCATACAAACTCCTTTGTTCTCATCATCCCTCTACTTCCTCTCTGTCTCCTATCTTAAATATTTTTTTTCATAATGATATCTGAAATAAACACTGATGACTATCTTAAATTGAAAAAGACAAAAATGTGTCATCAAAACATGGCAGTCTACAGCTTGAGGGGGGCAGCTATTCATTGCCAACTACACAGTGATTTGCAGGTAGGCATAAGAAATCCTTGCTTTGTGGACTGGAGGGATGGTGTGGTAGTTTGAATATATGACCCCCAATATATTCAGTGTTTTATTAGTTTATAGTTTGCATCTGCAATCACCTAGCTAGAGGCAATGTCACTGGGGGCCAGTCTTAATGTCTTAAGGTATGATGGTGGGTTTGAAATTCCATTGTAAAGATATGCAAAGTGTGCCCAGTAGGAGTTCTTGAAGTATGCTGTGACTATTGGCTGTAGTTTTGCTCTGTGTGCTGTGTGCCTGGTTGGCTTTGCTCTCTGCTTGGTCCTGTGAAGGCAGGCCAGCTTTTTCTGCCATTATGGAACTTCCCTTGGATCTGTAAGCTTCAATAAATAATATCCCTTCCTCCATAACTGTGCCTGGTCTGGAAGTTCATCTCAGCGAACCTGAAGCTGTCTGCTACAGATAGCTTAGCAGTTAAGGTGCTTGGCTGCAAAGCCAAAGGGCCCAGGTTTGATTCCCCAATACCCATGTAAGCCAGATGCACAAGGTTGCACATGCAACTGGAATTTGCAGAGAATGGAGACTCTGGTGAGCCCATTCATTCTCTCTCTTTGTCATATCAGTAAATAAAACTAAAAATAAATTAAAAGAGTAAACCTTGCTTTCATTTACAACTCTATTCAGACTACCACTTCATTTCCAGTGTCTGGAAACTGACTCACTTATTCAGCACCATTCATGGCTTAGCAACACTTTTCCCAACATCCACACCTGCATTTCCTAGTGATGGTTCAAAGAAAATATCCCAAAGAGAAAACAAAATGATTAGGCCTTAATACATAAACTTTTTACTTATTTAAATTACCTATTATCTGATTGCTTTTGGTTTTATTCAGAAATCAATGATATGCAACCTGTGTGTGTGTGTGTGTGTGTGTGTGTATGCATGTGTGTGCTGTGTGTGTATGTGTGTGTGTGTGTTGTGTGTGTATGTGCTTATGGACAGTTTAAGAATAGTATTAGACCATCTTGTCTGTCAATACTAGTTGTCTACTATTGAATCTGAAGAACACAGGAAGGAACCAGATGATTTAACTGGAAGACAGAGTTTACACATGAGGGCTTGATCTTTTTTATAAGTCTTCACTGATCGCCTCTTTCTGTCAGTCATTATGTGTTACCTTATAGGAGGATAACAGGAAATGTAAGCTATGGCTTAGCTAGTTTACAATCCAGCTAAATGACGTGCATGGTAATCCATTCGCAGGGAGATCATTCGTGCCCACCAATATTGTTGCTATTTTAACAGCAATTTAAAAACCTCAAAGACTGCAAACACAGAAGCAGAGAAGGCAGGGAGGGCTCAGTGGAGTTGTCTGCAGCAAGAGTTTCCCACTGTTAGCCTCTACTCTCTGTGCTTCCTGGTTGTAAGCACCTTCCTTAGTGTACTTAATACAGCTCTGCTACATAAGACATTCTTGATAAAATTGACACCTAACAAACAAAAATACCGTTCATTTTTATAATGGTTATACAGGAGTGGAATTTATTGAATCTCTTCACCTCCTTCCTGCTGCTCTGAAGTCTCTGCAATACTTAGCCATTGGACACAGCAGGAATAAACAACTGGACCACATAGTCATGCCATCAGAATTACTTTTACTTTTGCTATTCTCCTTAAGTGGCCTTAAAATAGAATTGTGTGGGCTACTTTGGGGGCATAAGCAGTGATATCGAAGTGATGACCAACTATTTTATTTTGCTTTATTTGTTTAACAAAAAAAGAAGTCCCCTTTCACCTCATTAATTTTGTTTGTTTTTTCAATATTTTATTTTTTTTATTTGAAAGAGAGAGAGAAAAATAAATGGGCACACCAGAGCTTCTAGCCACTGCAAACAAATTCCAGATGCATGTGCCACCTTGTGCATCTGGCTAATGTGGGTCCTGGAGAATCGAACCTGGGTCCTTTGGCTTTGCAGACAAGTGTTTTAACTGCTTAGCCATCTCTCCAGCCCTCATTAATTTTATTTTGCTCAATGCACCCTACTCCTAAGGTGCATAATTAAAGTTGCACATTATGAACCTACATTTGAAGGTTATGCATTAAATATAATTCTCTAGGTTAATTACATTATCTCCATGAAAGCAGCTATCACAGAAATGTCTTGAAACATAATTCCTTTTGATGTAAAGATTTTCTTTTATATGAATAAAGTAATTGTAAAAAGGACATAGGATTATTAAAACATTTGCCAAATATATTGGCGAGGTATGAAATCTTAGACATAGAGGCTTCTAAAATATGTGAAATCATTATATCTCATTTTTTTTCCAGGGATTAGGTTCATGGCTAGACATGATGTCATATTTACTTATTTTGTTGCCTTACTGCAACTAAGATGTCATGAAACCAAGAGGAAATGAACAAAGTAGGCTGGAGGGAAGGCTTGGTCATAAAGTACTAGCGTCTCAGCAGAAAGACCAGAATTCAAATCCCCAACACTCATGTAACTACCGAGATGGCACATACCTGTAATCCTAGCACTTGAAAAAAAGAAGCAGGCAGATTGCCCGAGGAAGACTGGCTACCTAAACTAAGCAAGCTGGTAAACTCTGGATTCAGTGAGATACTGTCTCAATGAATAAAAGGGAGAGCAACATGTCAATGTCAACCTCTGGCTTTGACATGCAAGTGCACACACTGTATACACTTCCACACATGTGTGTCCACACCCATACAAAAATATATGAACATGTATATGCATACCACAAACATGCATCTGAAAAAAAGAATAAATAAGGGGTGGAGATGTAGCTCAGTGGTAGAACACATGTTTAGCTTGAGTGATGTCCTCACAAGTATCTCTATAGTATCTCTACCACACTAACAAAAGGATAAAATAAACTAATCGTTTATTTTCCCAAAACTGAAAGCTGCAAAAGGAAGAGTTAGGGACTGTGAACATGTTCATTCCAAAATTACCTGGTAACTAGCAATATATATATATATTTATATTTACTCACAAGCAGAGAGAAATATAGAGAAGAGAGACAGACAGGAAGAATGGTTGTGCCAGGGCCTCTAGCCACTGCAAACAAACTCCAGACCCATGCACCACTTTGTGCACCTGGCTTTACATGGGTACTTAGGGATAGAAGTTGAGTCATTACACTTTGCAGGCAAGTGCCTTAACTGCTGAGCCATCTCTCCAGCCCAGGTAGTTAAAAGTATTTGTGTTGTGAGTAATAATGTTACTCTGTAGAGTGACACCTTTAGTCCCCATCCAAACTTCCAAGAGAAAAGAGCATAGATTTTCATAAGCCGAGTTTCTTGGGCTGCATCAGAATGATGTGGGTGCAGGGGGCTGGGAAAAGAAATGTCAACCGTTAGAATAACAATTACAAGAAAATTCCTAGTGATTCTCATTTCCTGGGTGACAGGCTATCTTTTTTTTTTTTCTAGGTAATGTCCTTGAGACAGCTGGGCACACTCATTTCTCTTTCTTTCCTAGTGAGAACAAAGAAGATAAGGCTTTATCTTGAGCAATGACTCCCAACCTGACAAAGGAATCAGTTCATACGTGCTTGTAGAGCTCTCTGGCCCCAACCATGGACTGCACTGTTACATACGGGAGAAATCAACTTCTATCTTCCTGACACCATTGGGGTTTTTTATTGATTTATATTTTCTGTTGCTCTCTTTCTCTACCTTTGACTTTCCTTCCTTCCTCCCTTCTTTGTTGCTGTCCTTCCTTTATTCCTCCCTCCCTCCCTCCCCCATCCCTTCCTTCCTTCTTTCCTTCTTTCCTTCCTTCCTTGTTTCTTTCTGTTTGATAGAGCAGATTTGACCATACCCCAGTACAAGTAAGCAGAAGGTAAATAATGCCCAGCCTGTAGAGGTCAGAGGTCATCATTTTGGGGGTCTTCATCCAAATGAAATGCAAAAATGTCAGTGTTTTAAGTAGGGAAAACATTTCCGAATGCACAATAATATACCTGTATGACTACTCAGGATAAAAAGAAGAAATGCAAACTAGTGACTATTCTGCATATGAATGTTTTTTAATATAGTGGGTTTGTAATGAATTCCAAAAGAAGCATATGGAGGACAGGAATAAAAAGAGATAAACAGGCTGGAAAAAACACCCCATGTAATGAACACACAGAATAAAAAGAACAGGACAAAACAAGAATAGAAAATAAAAACAGTCAGAAAGGCAGAGAAAGAAGCAAGCACGTTCACCCAAATTCCCACAAAAAATCATTGAGAAAATCTCCCTTTTGCAAAACACACTTGCCTTACTTTTAGATGGGAATTTCATTCAATTGGCATCTACTAAAATCAAGCTGCATTAGGAATAAGGAAAAAGTGTTTAATATTTAAACAGATCCTTCAAACTTCAGAGATTCACTTTGGACACCTAATCTTTCTCAATCTATGACCTGGAAATGTAAGAAAGACTATCTCATGTCTCAGTCAAGCCCTCCACACACTCTGGGGAGAGAGAATGTGAAGGCTTCTCTTTGTCTTGTACTTCATTTTTTTGCAAAAACATTAACATATTATTTAAAAAAATACAAGGCTGGAGAGAGAGCTTAACAGGTAAGGTACTTGCCTGCAAAGCCTAAGGATCCAGATTCAATTCCCCAGGACCCACATAAGCCATATGTATAAGGTGGCACATGCATCTGGAGTTCATTTGCAGTGGCTGGAGGTCCTGGCATGCCCCCTTCTCTTTGTCTCCTTCTATCTCTCTAATAAGTAAGTAAATAAATAATTTATAAAAATGCCATAAACCCCTCTGTTACCTTTCAGACACAACCACAGTCCTGGAAAGGTACAAATGAGAAATTCAAAGAAACTTAAGAATTCATTTATGAAAATATGATACATTTAGGGCAAATCACCAAGAAAGAGTACAATAATATGAGGATTGTAGCAGCAGAGAATAGGTATTATTATCTGAAACCTACAAAAAGGACTTAGATACTACCTTGATGCTTAACAGGAGACACGAATTCTTCTGAGAGACAGTCACCCAGAGTACACTGGGGCACTGGTAAAGACAAGCAGTGAACGGAATAGATTATATTCACCTTACTTTCTTTGAGTCATTGATGTCCTATCATTATCTCTCACTGGGAAAAGTCAAATTCAAGGTGAGGCTCAAGCTCTTTCTTCCCCATCACACTGCAGATGAGTTTGGGAGCACAAGGTGAAAATATGTCTTCTCCATGTATGTAGGGCTTGCTTGTAATAAAGTGGTTACTATGAATGGAAGTGCTGGCCTAGAGAGATGGCTTAGCAGTTAAGGTGCTTGCCTGTGAAGCCTAAGGACCCAGGTTCAATTCCCCAGGACCCATGTAAACCAGAGGCATAAGGTGGCTGGAGGCCCTGGCATGCCCATTATCTCCCCCGTAAAAAATAAAATAAAATATTTTTTAGATTTATTTTTATTTATTAGAGACAGAGAGAGAGAGAGAGAGAGAGAGGGAGAGAGAGAGAGAGACAGAGAGAAAGTGAGAATGGGTGAGCCAGGGTCTCTAGCCACTGCAAACGAACTCCAGATGCTTGCACCACCATGTGCATCTGGCTTATGTGGGACCTGGACAATTGAACCGGGGTCCTTAGGCTTCAAAGGCATGCACCTTAACTGCTAAGCCATCTCTCCAGCCCTAAAATAAAATATTTTAAACGATATATCATTTAAACTATTGGTAATATAGAGTCAACTGTTCCTATGACCAATATCATAGATTTTTCTCCAGGATGAGGTTTTTTTATTTCACTTGCTTTGATACGCAATGGCTCTATACTCCACATAAAGACAAAGGACATCTGGGCTTCTATGTGTCAGCCAGATGGTGTGTGGAATTTGAAGACCTGGATAGCTAATTTTATGTGATAACTACTTCTAATAGGTATTTTATATCGGAGCCTCTGACATCCTTTTAGCAGCACTTGCATTGCCAAGTCTGCCTGTAATAAATATGCATGATTTAATAGCTAATGCTCCAGAAATTCACTTTTCTTAAACCTTGCTTTGAAACCTTTGCCTTATACAGCAGTCTGTATTTTATTCTACAGCACTGATTTTTCTTTTTCCTGAAATTTACCTGTCCCCTAGAGGTAATTCCCATTAACTTGGGTGTTTAAATATTCTTATTCATTCATGCTGGGGATTTGAAAATGTTCTTTCTTTCTTCCTTCCTTCCTTCCTTCCTTCCTTCCTTCCTTCCTTCCTTCCTTTCTTCCTTCCTTCCTTCCTTCCTTCCTTCCTTTCTCCCTCCCTCCCTTTTTACCTCCCTCCCTCCCTTTTTCCCTCCCTCCCTCCCTCTTTCTCTCTTCTTCCTTCCTTTCTTTCTTTCTTTCTTTCTTTCTTTCTTTCTTTCTTTCTTTCTTTCTTTTTTCTTTTTCTTTCTTTCTTTGCCACAAATAACAAAACCACTATTTCTGAGGCCAGACAAAATTTCAATCAAGACTATATTTTTTATCTGCAGTCATTTAGAGGCCTTGAAACCACTGCTGGTATCTCCTAAAAGCATGGCTGTTCTTGCAATTTCCTCAGCTTTTAAGTTTCATCACAATTTCAAGAGGCTTTGGATGGTCTTTCACCCTTGGCCCTCTGTCTAACTCGATGCTTCAGAAGTGTTTCTGGATGCTTTACTCATAGGATAGGATCCGCCTTCATCTCAATGAGAATGTAAAATGCCACTCCCAGCGAGGCTTGGCTTTCATCTTGCTGAGTTCCTACTTTCTTTCCTTTGGTCTTTGCCAACCTCTCTAAAACAAAAATGCCTCTCTCCAGTCTCCTGTGATGTCAATGCTTCTGTGCTGGGTTTTGCTTCCTTTCAGAATTCAGTGTTTCAGGAGATAATCACCTTGTCCACAGAACGATTTCCAGAACACTCCCTTTATGACTAGGAGGTAACTATAACTCCTGTGGTTGAAGGTTGCTTTTTGTCTTGTTTTGTTTATGAAGGCCAGAAAGTTACAACCAGGGAATACTGGCAAAAGTGCATCTGAAATTTTACATGCCTAATCCACAGTGCCCTGAGGTTTTCTTGGTACGTGTTTGAAAACACACATTACTTTCAATTAATGAATTTTCTACTTGAGTCCTTCATTACAAATTGATGAAAATATAGTCCAGTCTCAATCTGTTTTTCACTGACAGTTCTTCAAAGCTTCCAGTTATTTGAACATAAAACGAAAACTCCCAAACGTGACATACAAAAGCCCTATGTTGTCTCTTTGTCTCTTGCCTGTTTGATTCCACTGTGGACTCTGGCAACCTTCAAGTTTTCTCCACATGCACTTCACTCTCCCGCTTGTTAAGGCATGGGCACCTCTCTTGGCAATGCCTCTTGGAACTTTCTTCCATGTAAATGTATCCCATCAAGTCTATCTACAATTGGTTTTAGGAACTAGGTAGACGCTCTTCCCCAAAGCAGTGCTCAGGACAAAAGACAAGAGAGTCAATAAATAAACTTTGGACAGTGGAAGGAAAACGAAGCAATGGGGGCATACTTTCTTGATTTCATTATTATTTCTTGCTTGTATATATTGCTCACCATAGTACTGCCGAGAAAAATGAAAGAGATGATCCTTTCCTTTCTACACAGTCTTTTCCTTGGTGTAAGAAACCCATTTCTAAATCAACATTTGGACACATTTAGTAACTGTGATGGTGTCAGAATCATAATACTCAAATGAAACCTTTCCTTTCTTTGGTTTTGCTAGAAAAACCAGTAGAAATAGGGTAGACTTGTAACCTCCTATGAGGAATTTACAGAAGGGATGATTAAAATCGTTCCCTGGTCTTGGTCCTCATAGCAAATTCAGGGCTAGGAAAGAAAATTTTATTTTCATCCCTTTGACCTCACCATCAAAGCAAAAGGGGATATGAGGGAGAAATTATGACAGGGATGGAGAAGGGCGGGGACTAAGAGAAAAAGAGAGAGAGAGAGAGAAAGAGAGAGAGAGAGAAGGAAGCTAATTTCAAGAGAAACTTTTTCCGACAGAGTAAAGCCTCTTTCTACTGCCCCTCCCCCATATATGAAGGTACATAGAAAATTGGCAATGAAGATAGGTAAACTTGCCTGGCTGGTTTCTCACCTCACAAAAAGTTACAGAAGAGCTGGAGAGATGGCTTAGTGGTTAAGAACCTTGCCTATGAAGCCTAAAGACCCAGGCTGGACTCCCCAGAACCCACATAAGACAGATGCACAAGGTAGTACATGAGTCTAAAGTTTACAGTGGTTAGAGGCCATGGCACACCCATTCTCACATTCTCTCTCTCTTTCTCTCGCTCTCTCTCACTTTCTCTTTAATAAATAAGTAAAAAAATTAAAAAAATTTAAAAAGTTCCAGAAAACAAGGAAATAACCAATGAATTGCTTTGCAAAGAGGCTGAAGAGAAAGACAAAATAATTGACATGTTCTAAAGTTTGTAAGAAAATCGGATGTGTGAGAGCTTTACACATGCTATGTGTGTGTGCCAAGGGGAAAACATGTCTTACAGGTTTTGCATCCTATCCAGTTGAACATAAACAAAGAGAGAGACCTCAGGAGAAAGTCTGGAGGTGTGTGTATTCAGTTAATGAAAAGATTCAAGCCTTTTGTCCTAATTCTCACGGGGGAAATTATGCATTTACCAGTTATTATACATGTCATTCTCTTGTGAGTTAGTTTGAGATATATCATCAGAACACAGTCCAATCAAATTTCATCATAAACAGATTCTGAACTTAAAGGAACTAGCAGAAATTAATATCACCTTGCAGGATCTTGACTCAAGTGCTCCAATCTGTGCTCAGGATTGAATCATATTTCTATTCCATATTATGACATAACATCTTTAAATTTCTGAGACCTATAATGCAAGTAGTAGAGACAGGTCCTGATGAAAACCCTAACACTGAATAATTTAAGAAGCCTCTCTTAATTTTCTTCAATAAGAATCATTCTATGTGCATGTTTGGGCTTGTTAGTGTACACACACACACACACACACACAGAGAGAGAGAGAGAGAGAGAGAGACCGCAGAATTGCAACTGTGCCAAAAGCCTAGCACTGCTCTTATGAGGTGAAAGTTGTTAACCAAGTAGACTCACTACTATTATTATAAATCATAGTGAGCAATGAGCCTTATGTGTCCCAGCCCTTTTCCACATCCATGCACATTTGATAGTGCTATGAAAAAGTATAGGGAGAGAGAAGGAAGAATGTATTTGGAACTTTTAGAACTTTGTGCTTATCTGCATCTATCAAATTTAGATTTTTTTTCATTTCTACCATATGTACTAATAAAGAAAATTTAATAGTAATTCTGATGAGGAAATCAGTGTTAACAAGAAAGAAACCTATGTGTATTGTAGCCTCAAATGTTATTCTTAGGGAGTCAAGGGAACTTCTTGGGATTATCTCATAACTAGACCACTTTATAACTATTTTGTCTAAAATGAATTCTAATACTAAGGCTAAGGACAAAGATGTGAGAAGAGTGGACATGTATTGGTCCAAAGGTCCAAAGTTAAACCCAAGGAATAAGTTCTGAAAATCTGCCAAAGACCATGAGAATTATAGTTCATACTTTCCTATAATTCCTGTGAAATGCTAAGAAAATACAATCAAAATGTTATTATTCCAAAACAAATAAGTATTTAAGGGCATGGTGGTAGAAATGTCAGTTCCCTTGACTAATAAATCAAATGATGTGTACATACAAGAAAACATTGTATTGTGCACCACATCTATAATTTTGTCAAATGAAATAAATTTTCAAATAAAGTCAATTAAAAGATTGTATCTGTTCTGTTAGAAGGAAATCTCACTTGACTTCAAAAAGAAACTCATGTACATTTTAGTCAGGAAATTCTCCCTGTGTCTTCTACCTATATTCTCATTATCTGCTCAAAGATAGCAAACAGCACCAAAAAATATAAGACGATGAAAAAATGTATTTCCTGAAGAACACTTAAGTTAAGCTTTATGTTTTGCTGACCCCAAATCTACAATGTAGCATTATAGAATGAACATTTCATTGGTGAAATAACATGGACTTTAACATTAACAAATTGCGTGAGATGGGAAAAAGCATTAGACATTGCTAAGTCTAATTTCTCCAATAAAACAGAACCAGTAACATCAGTCATTCCTTTAGCCAACTTACAGTTTCAGACAGAACCACTGAAATTACTCAGCTGAAAAAAAAAAAAAAAAAAAAAACATGATGGGTTATAAAAAATAACATGAAAACTCTACAATCATTCTAGAATATCAATGATTTTTAAATACAAATTTGAATGTACAAATTTCTAAGCT
This sequence comes from Orientallactaga sibirica, assembly GCA_036365145.1. Taxonomy (NCBI): domain Eukaryota; kingdom Metazoa; phylum Chordata; class Mammalia; order Rodentia; family Dipodidae; genus Orientallactaga; species Orientallactaga sibirica. The sequence continues at coordinate 19,087,791 of JAEOAD010000025.1, forward strand.
AAAAATTCAGTGGATCTAGTATGCAATATGAATTTTCAGTATGAATTAAAGCTTTTTTGTTTGTTTCCCAGTCTAACATTTAAAGGTGCTTCAGGGAAATAGGATTGCCTACTATGAGTTCTAAAATTAAGACAGATCAGGCCATTTAAACAATTCACTAGCACTTTTTCAGTTCATTCACTTTGGCACATAAATCACAATAGCATCCCATAGTTACTAAGCCCCTTCCTGTTCAGAACTCACATTTTGCTCTGGTGGTGAGTTAAATGCAAGCAGTATGTTAATGTCCTCCCCTTCCCTACCTCCCAGGATATTTCCTGAATTAAATACACGTAGGCAGAATATAATGTCTAAAGTTTCTCTAATTTCCATTCCCACTTCCTTACCAGTCTTTGATATATGATGCTTGAAACTGGTAATTTGTCAATTTTAATAGTCTCTAACCTTTTTAAAAACCCACAATGTTATCCTTTTACATACTAATTATTCAACTTCTTCCCAGCGAAACTTAATTTATGTATCAAGTAGTCTGTACAATTTTCTTAAATTTCAAAGGAAAGTCAGTAAGTGTGACTTATCAGGTGCCCCCCCCCTTGGCTAATCCTTGGCTTAGTAGTTAATCACACAACGAATGACTACATCCAGATTTGGCAATACAATCCAAATGACTGAGTTTTTAGGTTATATATTATGGGAACATTAGGCTATAGTTTAAAATTGTAATCTAAATTCATTTAATTTATTGATTCATTGTGGCAGTGAAGGTGCTTTTCATTTTTTTTTTTTTTTTTTTTGTTTGCCATGAAGTTTATAGACTGTCCCTTTGGTGTTTTTATTTTCACACGTTTTGCTTTTCATTGTCCTGGATACCTTGACTGAGTATATTATACAAATATTCAGTCTAACATTCAGTCCAATGTGAACAAAACCAAAGGCGTTGTTCACTATATTTTAGTAGAAACATAGAGACACTCTCCAAGTCCAGTACAAGGACTGAACAATTACCTATTATTATCAGGCTGCACTTAGCTCTGGGACCATCCTTCAGATGCAAATCTTTATATGTTATATAGACAAGCAATGCACTATGACAACAAGCTTCCCCAAACGCAGCATGGGAATTTCATATCAGATTCACTCAGGCTGTCTAAAACCACAGAACATTTACAAAGACATAATGTAGACAATAAATGAAATAACGGGATCTAGCAATTTATCAACATAATTTTGTTACCCTGAGTGAACTGGTTGAATTACATCATATAAGATTATTGGAAAGAGATGTGGTAAGAAGTACTTTCAAAGATTCCTCTTCCCAGAAATTAGAGATGCAGGAAATTCTTCACCCTCCTGACCATATTTCTCTCGCAGGACTATTTCTTATTTTTGAGTACTCTGTGAAGTTTAATGCCTTTAAGAATTTAGTCTGTTCAATTAAGAATGACATCACTCAATATACTTGCAATACCGAGCTACAATTTCATAATTTCTGTTGCATTTTTTTCTTCTCAAACCTCAGACCAACCTCATCAAAATAATTATTTGATTTCTGCTGTAAGGTTTCATGACATATAATTCATTCTTCTGGAATAACAAAGAAATACTTGTGATTGGGCATACATATGCCCATCAATGAATAAAGGTTAAGGTATAGCTCAGTGGCACTGTGCTATCTTAGCCTGTGTGAAGCTTTACCTTCAGTACATAGGAACTGACAAAGAAAAACCAGAACGATTTGAACCTGGACTCTATGAAACATATCCTTCTTCAGGGCTACACCCTCAAAATATCATAATAACATCTTTTTGAGAGAGAAAGAGAGAGATAGAATGGGCCCACCAGATGTGTACGCCCAGATGTGTGGCATTGTGGGCTTTCGTCATTTTTGCGTCTGGCTAAGCGTGGGACCTAGAGAATTGAACAGGCATTCTTAGGCTTGGCAGGTGGGCAATTTAACCACCAGGCCATCTTTCCAGCACCATAATAACATTTTGAATAAAGAATCCTTGTCTTCCTGGCAACTCAGGGATCAGCTAGCCTCATGGACAGAGTGGTGAAGAACAGCAAAAACCAGAGACCCTGCCTCAAAGGAGGTGGAAGGACATAGACAGCTGATCATTGTCCTCTGACACCCAAATGTGCTCCGTGACATGTATCACATGAGCATACAAACACACACACCACCCCCAAACAGAAGAATAAATGTAAACTAAGTGTGTATGTCATTAGAATCTTACTTGTACTATAAGATAGTGGTGGGTCATAACAATTTGGATAAGTAGCCTCACCAAGGATGCTTTGGAGAAAAAGAATCAATTATATTTTTATAATCCCACAAGTTTAATCTTGAGCAGAGCAGTTTAGGGGAGCATTGTGTATTGTTTAGGAAATGTATGGATGCCTTACACCTGTCACAGTACAACTATTTCTTAGTTTTCCAGGGTCCCAAAATGAGATATAGGTGACACAATTTGAAAATTTGAAAACAATTTGGCATTTTAATTTTATAACTCAAGATTCATCAAATAGTTTTTCAAGTCCAAATGAACCATATGGAGAGACTTGACACAGTCTTAACCTAAGAAAACAACCTCTCCAAACTCCAGCATTAAAACTTAGGTTAATATTCAGAATGTTGCACATCTCTAGAACAGTGTATTCTGACCCAAAGCACAGCTTGGATGAAGAAAATACCCATAAAAAAAACAACTTTCTGGGGCTGGAGAAATGGAATCCACTAATAAGTGTTAAAGTGTTAAAAATTAGCTTGATGTTTGCATTCAAGATATTATTGACAGTCAAGGTAAAAATTCTTCTTATGAAAGTTATAAACTTATCAAGGGATATTTTAAAATTAAAGAGTGTTTTAGTGTATATTTGTTACAGATAAGAAACATCATTTCCTATGTCAAGAAATGATAGTATAGTCATATATATATATATATATATATATATATATATATATATATATATATTATATCTGTTTTTCAGAAACTACATTTCCACAAATGAAATACTGCATGTAGGGGAAATTATATATCATTATAACTGAATTTAAAGCAAACCTTTCTACAGTGAAAGTAGACAAGGTAATTTATTTAATTTGGAAACATATGATAGAAAAGAAATTTACCTTTTGGCAATAGTTATATTTAAATTAATGAGCACTTGGTCAGTTTTTAATTATGGAGGAAATAGTTATATAAATAAATAATTTTTAAAGGAAAACCAAAAGGTCATTTTAAATTTATGTTAGAGTGAATGTTTTAATACTTGTAATCAAATATGAATGTTTCTAAGGAATAAGCTTCATTTCAGATGAAATATTAACACTTCAGTTCATGAAGATCAAAGTAGTAAAAATGTCCAGCTGAACCATCCCCTTACTTTCCCATATATAAAACTACCCTTCTTCTTCTCCCTCCTCTCACAAGTTTCTGATAAAGCCCTAACCCTGTAACCTAGATCTAAGGCAGCTGTTTGCTGTTATTTGTGACTAAACTCCCTTACTTATCTTTTAATTTAAGTTGGTTTCAATAAAGATGTAAAAACAGAAAAAAACACATATTAATGACATTTCATGTGTGTCAGCATGTTAATAAATAAATATGTCATGAATATGAAAATCAGGTTTCATGCATCTATTTCCTCAAACATTTTTAATTTTTTTATACCTCTGTTGAAAATAGTCAAAATACATTTAAACCGTGTGCATAATTATTTACAGTCACCCTATTGCGCAAATATCAAATATCAAACCAACATTTGTAACTACTACTGACTGGAACTTATTCCCACTGATCAGTGTTTCCCCATCTAATGCTCTCTTGCCCTCACCACCCTGGAACTAAAACAGAGCTATGTGCATTCAATACATGTCTCACGGAACCTGCTGGGCCGAGCATTGCATTCTGACAGCTCACAGGATCTGTGAAGAGAATGGACACTGGGCTGATGATGATAGTGGTGATGAATTTTCCCAGGACTGTTTATTGAACTGAATTGAGTATCTGACTGGTAGGCGAGGTCAAATGGTCTCACCAAAGGATTCTACGAAAAACAGTATCAAATATATTGGATAAACCCAAAAGCATGTATATATATGGATATATGTAACATGAACACATACGTGATTTGCCATTTTCTAACTGGAACATTAAAAAGTTAAAATTAAAAATGATGAAATTAGGGGCTGGAGGGATGGCTTTAGCGGTTAAAGTGTTTGCCTGCAAAGCTAAAGGACCTCGGTTCAATTCCCTGGGACCCACATTAGTCAGATTCACAAGGGGGCGCACTCATCTGGAGTTTGTTTGCAGTGGCTGAAGGCCCTGGTGTTCCCATTCTCTCTCTCTCTCTCTCTCTCTCTCTCTGTCTTTTGCTCTCAAATAAATAAATTAAAAATTAAAAAAAATACACAAACCACATATATGTTTTGCCATTTTAACTGGAACATTAAAATGTTAAAATAGAATGATGAAATTAATATCATCACTGAACTGCATTTAACTGACTATGCCCAACATACTTCATTTCAACAAGCTATTAATGAAAACGTAATGGAGAAGTTTTCACATTCACTTCAAATGCAGTCTTGGACACCAGGAGTGCAGTTTACTGCTATAGAACCACTACATTAAGATTATGTCAAGTGGGCCTGGGGAGATGGCTCAGTGGTTAAGGTGCTTGCCTACAAAGCCTAACAACCCAGATTCAATTCCCCAGTACCCATGCAAATCCAGATGCACAAAGTGGGGCATGCATCTGTACTTTGTAGCAGCTGGAGGCCCTGGCACACCCATTTTCTGTCTCTTCTCTCTCTATCTCTGTTTGCTAATGGAAAGTAAATCAATTAAATTTATTTTACAAATATTATGTAAAGAACTGAAAATTCACCTTTGGCTGGTGACTGTCTGATTGACCTCTCCTATTGTAGACCATGAAGGAGAATATGAGAATCACCAGTTTCCTGAGATGCTGTGTCCATAGCATTTTCAACTTCAGCACTTTCCTGAAGGTAGCCTGGAATGCACACACACACACACACACACACACACACACACACACACACAGTGTACAATTTTTTCAAGGTAGGGTCTTGCTCTAAGCCAGATTGACCTTGCATTCATTGTGTAGTCTCAGGGTGACCTCAAATTTATGGCGATCCTCTTGCCTCTGCTTCCCAAGTGCTGGGATTAAAGGCTTGAATCACCACAGCTGCCTCTCTCACCATATATATATATATATATATATATAAATTTTAATGAAGTTATGTATTTGCACATGAGTGTGTACGTGTCTGCTTGTGAATGGGTGTACCTTTCCACTATAAATAGACACCAGTGTTTGATTTCAGCTTACATAGTTAGCTTGAGAATTGAACCAGGCTGGCAGGCTTTCCAAGAAAGTGCTTTTAACCACTGAGCATGTTATGGAACCTCCAACACAATTTTATTGAAAGGAACTGTAGCAGACAGCTTCAGGTTCGCTGAGATGAACTTCCAGACCAGGCACAGTTATGGAGGAAGGGATATTATTTATTGAAGCTTACAGATCCAGGGGAAGTTCCATAAAGGCAGGAAAAGCAGCCTGCTTTCAACAGGGCCAAGCAGAGAGAAAAAGCCAACCAGCCACCACAGCACACAGAGCAAAACTACAGCCAAAAGGTCACACAGCACACTTTAGGAACTCCTGCTAGGCACATTTACATATCTTTACAATGGAATCTCAAACCCACACCTTAAGACCGGCCCCCAGTGACATTGCCTGTAGCAAGGTGATTGAAGATGTAAACTATAACTAATAAAACACTGAATATATTGGGGGACATATATTCAAACTACCACAGGAACCTCCCCCACCAAAACAACAACAACAAAATCCCTAACCTAAACTATGAACCAACAAATGAATGCGTCATCAGTAGTCTAAGTGCTGACTGGCAAAGGTGGGATCACTTCTTGTTTGTAGTGTGGCATTTTCACTGTTTTCAAGTCATTATTTTAGAGGAAAGATGATGAGCAGGATATATTTAGAATTATACGGTTCTGTACTTTTTTCCTTCCTCCTCCTAACCAGGTGCTCAACAACTTATAACTGAGTAGAACTAAATGTAAATGCAGTCCTTCTGTTGCCATATTCTCGCAGAAAGTTTGTATTTATTTTAAATGAATCATACAAATGCTGTCATCAGTATATTTATCTTCCAATCACAAGTGTGTGTTGCTGGGAAATAAATCACTGAGCTCTATCACAGTAGTGTGTTAAATATTTGAGTGTAGCTCAGGTGTGTAGTGCATTTTACTGCAACTTTTAGACTTTTAAGACTACAGAAGATTCTATATACCTTTTTTCTTATTTCTCTATCACTTCTTTCTGTTAAGAAAATGATAGAGAAATAAGTGTTTCCAGTGAAGTGGGGTATTCATTTATTTATACTGTGTTTATGGAAAGCAGCTAGTCGTGATTCTGGGAAGAAGTTTCTTGTCATATTAGTTGAGACAGTAAATAGTGAGATAAAATAACTGTTTGAACAAGAGTACTGTCATCAGGAAAGACAGGGATAATGTTTTAAAAGTTTTTTTTTAATGATACCATTTCAGTTTATGTCACAAAGGCAGAGTTCTCTGTCAGTAAATGGAAAACAATTTTTATCACTTTATTTGTTGATACTATAAGTGAGGGAAGAGGTGTTCATAAACCCAGGTTCTTAGGCTTGCGTTTGAGAACACCTATGTTGATTTTTTTTTCTTTCTTTCTTTCTTTTTTTTTTTTTTTTTTTGATGAAAGACTGAAATAACTTATGGAATTAGGTAAAGAGGTGCAGAATTCTCTGCTTAAAAATTTCTGGAAGGTTATCGTTTAATAATGATTGTCATAGAATGATAAGATTTCTGTTTATTTTTATTTTCTTCTTTGAGCAATCCGGCATCTCTGAACTTTTCGATGAGTAAAAAGTTTTGTAAGAAAAATTGATTTCAAAGAAAAAATATAGCTAACCATGAATAAGATTGTGATTGAAACCTTTCCCCTGTGCCTTTGAAGAACTTTAAATATGTCCATATTTGTGTGTTGTTTGAGTGGAATATTAATACCAATTAATACTTCTCAATTATAGTCTGCTTTCTTAAAGATGGAAAAATGGAAAACTGTTGTCCACACTAAAAATTGTTTTAACAGGGTCAAAATGTTGCATTTAGAACAAAGAATGCTGAATTAAGATCACATTGCTGACTCAACCCCAAAGCATGCCTCCATTTGAAATGCTGAAAGATACTGTAATTTATGATTCTGAATGAAATCTTTTTCTGATACATACTATTATAAGATCTATCATGAATAGAACATGTTTGCTAAAGAAATGACAACTCTGAAATCTTAAATATGGCTGACCTTTCCTTTTTTTCTGGCTTCTTCAAGATAAATGGCTAGAGAATGTCTAAGTAGAGAGAGAGAGAGAGTAAAAAGGAGCCTAAAAATCTTCAGGTTTCTGACACACTAACAGACAGTGGGTCTTTTTTTATATATCTCAGGAACCCTTGGCAATGTCAGACCATTCTGATGATCAGTTTAAATTAATCATGAATGATTCATAAAGTCAGTGTAGTTTCTTATGAGTTTGAAGCTGCATACACCTGGGATATTAAAATAAGAAATATGCCATTGTGTCAGATTTCAAATATTTGCTAAAATGTAGATTAATGCCAGAGTTTCCCTTATCCATCCTACCACATAATCAAGCTCATGCTAATAAAAACTGTAGATCCTCATAGAGCATTCCATGGTCCTAATTCAAACTTATTTATAGATCTCTTTTGACCTTCTAAGCACATGTTGGGATTTATTAGGTGAAATTGTCTCATTTGAGAATTAGGATTAAAAATTAAGGTGCAAAAAATGTGCTAAAATAGCCAGTTGCTGCTTCTAGACTGTCATAGCAACCTAAATAAGTTGGTAAAATGTAATATATGCAACAATATCATGGTAAATAGTACTGTTTAATTATAAGCAGATCTTGCAAGTAAGATTTTCTTCCTTTTGCTGGGCAAACAAAGAAACTAGGACACAGACAGTTTGCATATCTTATCCAAGTTTGGAGTAAGTAGCAGATGCGTGTTCATTCCTTTGTTCAATCAATAAATATTCATCATGCATATTTCAGTTTTGTACTTTTAGAGGGGATAAACAAAACGGAAAATGTTCTTAGAATTGTAAAGGATTCTGGTAGACATCTAAATATACAAATAAATATATTACTAATTAAATGATTGTGGTAACATGAACAACTCATATTCTCTTTTTTTTTTTTTTTTTTTTTTTTTTCTGAGAGGCATACAGTAAAGGATTTAGCTGGTGTGGGATTCTATACCCTAAAGTCATGCCTGGCTTCCATTAAAATGACATTTAAGTAGAATTCTGAAGGAAACAAGATGAGGCGTGTGTTAAGGTGAAGAAAGGTAAAAGCTTTTGATGATGAATTTTGTTGACATGTTCGAGGAACACAGAGGCCAAGGTGCTTGGAGAGGATTACTGTGATAAGGATTAAGTCACTCTTTAGAACAAGACCCCAAAGGACCCCAGGCTCTAGAAGGAGATTGGTTAAATATAGCATCAGAGGCCTTCCAACAGAAGAGTGATTTGACCTAGACTTCTGTAGTTAAAAGATTACCCGTGTTACTTTGCAGGGTGGAGAAATGTGACAGGGATGCAGGGGGTCAATACAATAGAAAAATATATTAAGGAACATTCCTGAAGAGGGGCGGGGAGATTGTAAGAGCCTCAGAGCCTCGGGATGGGTGAGATAACCTGAGGCACTGTATCTCCCCCTTCTTAACTCCACTGAAAGAGACTCGCAGCAGATTGGGGTAGGGGTAAGGGGGACCCAAGAGTACAATCTTTTTATAAATGATCAATACATAATGAGAGAGAGAGGTAGATTTTTTTTTTCTAGTCTGCAGTGACTGGTGTGAGAAGGGTTCCTGTGTGAAAGATCTTGATCTAGCAGGAGATGAAATGTTTTAGGGAAAAGTCAGTATATACACAATATTTTTAATGTTGGGACTGAATGAAATCTGTACATAATGAATATAGGCAAGTAAGAAATGTCTATCTGCCTTCCTCAGTCTAAACACTGAGTACTGCCACATTCAGATAAGGGAGGGTAATTAGGAAGAATAAGCCCAAAATGCATTAAAGTGTCAAAAAGAAAAAATATAAAATTAAAAAACACATTTTAGGGAAACATTAATTAAAATTTTTTTCTTTATTTGAGAGCAGAAAGAGGCAGACAGAATGAGAGAGAAAGAGAGAGAGAGAGAGCAGTATTGGTGTGCCAAGGATTCCTGCCACTGTAAACAAATTCCATACACATCTATCCCTTTGTGCATCTTTGTTTACTTAGGGACTGGAGAATTAAACCTGGGCTGTAAGGCATTGCAAGCAAGCACCTTGAATCACTTAGCCATCTCTCCAGTCCCATAGAAAAGTCTTACACTAAAGTAGACCTCTAACAACACCCTTCAAGTCTCAGGAACATTGCGGAATTGGGGAGAGAAAGAGGCAAAGAGCCACGAGGTAAGAAAGAGTTTGCTGAGGCATTGCTCTCGACCTGAGACTGATGTATCCACGACCACATGGTAAATACCAATGACCTCACTGAGGAGAGCCCTCAGTGCAATGTGGGCAGGGGGTGGGATGTAAGAGTATAACCCATTGGGCATGTGAATGATATGGGATTTGTTCATGCTATAAAGATCATAATTATAAAATAAAATAAAGCAATAGCAAAAGATTGAGAGGAATCATGAATTATTTGAAGAACCAATATTTATTGAACACATGACTAAGAAATAATTGATTTTAAAAAATTTACTTAGTGGGCTGGAGAGATGGCTTATTAGTTAATACCCTTGCCTATGAAGGCTAAGGACCCAGGTTTGATTGATACCCATGTAAGCCAGATGCACATGTATCTGGAGTTTATTTGCACTGGCTAGAAGCCCTGGTGCACCCATTATTGCTCTCTCTCTCTCTCTCTCTCTCTCTTCTTCTCTTTTTCTCTTCTCTCTCTCTGTCTCTCTCTATAATAAATAAAGAAAAATAAAATTAAAACATTTTAAAATCTACTTAGGTAAATAGGATTCAAGTCCTAAAGAGGTGATGGAAGAGGAAAAAGCCTCATACGTGCCTTAATTCAAGTCTTCTTTGCTATTTAAAAAATAACTCACCAAAGCCAGGCGTGGTGGCGCATGCCTTTAATCCCAGCACCTGGGAGGCAGAGGTAGGAGGATCGCCGAGAGTTCGAGGCCACCCTGAGACTACATAGTTAATTCCAGGTCAGCCTGGACCAGAGTGAAACCCTATCTCGAAAAAACAAAAAAAACAAAAAAAAAAAAACTCACCAATTCCATTATATCTTCCCTAATAATTCCTTTAGTAAGTAAAGGATGAGAAAATAGGGAAGAACTTACTTTGTAAAAAATGTGACCATAGATTATCTTCCCTTAGGCAGCATTGCTTACTCCCTTCTGGAAACAATCACAAAAGGACTTTTAACTTACACCAGTCATAAGACAATAAGAAGCAGAACCGGGAGTAAAGTCCATGTTTAATTTCACCTTCTTGCTCTGCTACTTTTTAGCATTGCCTTGAAAGATTTCCATATTTTAATAATCTTGTTCATACTTTGAGATGTCATATTTAGTGTTTTTTTTTAATTCTCAGAACTGTTGTGATGACTTTATAATTTCCCAGACATGTATGTGGCAAACCTTGGCTCTGTCTACTGATTTCCCTTCCATTAACACTAATTGATAACATGGAATGCTGCCTGTGCCAGATATCAATGTAAGTAACTTATGCCCAGAAGCCTAGCTAATCCCTTACACGATGTTAAGTGTCAGCAACAATTTTTATCCCTTTACTGTGTAAGGAGCCATCGACAGGTTAAACAACTCACTCCAAACAGTATAGCTCTTATGTGAAAACAACAAGAGCCTTGCTACTGTGCCATAATCTCTCACTGAGAAATTACTAGAAGTCTATAAGCTTTTTCATACCTGGGTCACATACCAAAGCTTCATTCCATATAACACATTAGCCTTATTTTCTAGAAACAATTTTATTTCTAGGCCAGATACACAAGGGGGCGCATGCATCTGGAGTTGTTTGCAGTGGCTGGAGGCCCTGGCGTGCCCATTGTCCCTCTCTCTCTCTCTCTCTTCTCTCTCTTGCTTTCTCTCTACCTCTTTTTCTCTCTCAAATAAATAAATAAACAAATAAATTTTTAAAATAGTTGTATCCATAAATTATTTAAAATCATTAATACATCAGAAATCTAGTTTTTCTTATTAATACAAGTAGTAGGGTCATCATTTTCATTGAAATGCTGAGTTGTGTTTGCCATGAATTATTAGGCAATGCTGAAAAGGGCAAAACTATCATATCAGTATAAAGCTGACAATAGTAATATGTAACAAATGGATTTTATTCCTAGGGTTTAATTATCTTAACCAGACATGGTATCATTAAATATACTAATAAATACAATAATTATTTTTTTGTGTGTCTCTATACAAATATCTCTTAAAATGCATCAGGAGAGGGAGACAGCAAAACACAGAGATGTAGACAGATAATAGATTACATGAATACGTAGATACAAACACACTTACAATTTTTACCTAAGAAAAAATTGCAAGTAAGACTTAAAATGATCACTTTGGCAGTTCAGAATAGTAGCACTATATCCAGCATGGCATCTTTCTGACACAGACCCACTCAATATTTGAGAATCATCATGTTCCTCACTAAGTCTCATGTTGACATTCATGAGATTCATTGGAGAATAAGCTGATACCTGGAGTTATGTATCTGCCTCAGTTGATATTTTTAAGCATGCTGTTGTCAGTAAGGCTCATTACATCATAGAGATGGAAAGCTAACAGGAGGATTATCTTAGATTGTCTTCGAATGGGATGAAAGGAAGGGCAGGATAGCCCTCAGCAGAGGTTGGAGTTGCTTTCAGGATACATTCTCTTTCCTTTGGGGAAGCTTCCCTTCTGGGTTTAAGATCTCTTGACCAGTTTCCAGGGTTTCCAAGCTCAGGCATTCGCAGATCATTTCACCCTACGGTACTATAAAAAGAGAGAGAGAGAGAGAGAGTTGTAAATACTTGGGTATAGCAGTCACTATTATTAACCAAAGCAGAAATTATGATCTAATTACTGAAAGGCCAAAAGTTCATTCATGACTTTTTCTCCCATTATTAAAAGAACAAAGCAGGGATAGAACTGTAGCTTCTCCTACTGTAATGCTGTTATTCAAAGATCACTCGCCAGCAGTTTAATCATTAGCTAGGGGAGGAAAATAATTTAAAAGTCCTCATATTGTACCACACCACATGCATCAAAGAACAGTTCGCCCTATGGCTACCAATTACAACAGGCAATTGTCTAGTCATAATTGAAAATATCATAAGAGGTCCATAAAATAATAGGACTGTAAAGGACTGTCCTATATAGCAGTGATGTGGATTATTATGTTAAATAGAAAAATAGGAAGATGTGATTGGAAACAATAATGGCATAGGAAACTCCATTCTCTATGATGAATATGCAAATTGCATTAGGTTGAAACATAATATAACTCCATAACTTGAGATATGAGATCGCAATCACAACATTGAAAGTCTTTAGGGGACGTTTTTTTTTTGTTTTGCTTCTTTATGAATATAAACTCTCCCATTAGTAAGCCTGAGTGCTATACCCAATATTGTACCTTAATATAACTCTCTGAGATGTTTCTCTGGAGTCTTTAAGCATAAGCATGTAGGGCTATTTGACTATGAACTGGGCATGTTTCTGAAAGAATATTCCAATATTACATGGTGCATATCTGTATAGTTTTCTGAAGAGTGATTATCACTTAACTTACATTTTTAAATATTCCATTAACCTAAAATAACTAAAATAAATTCTGAGACTGCATAGGCATAGCTAGACAGTTGTAATCAGAATCCCAATAATTCAACTCAAAGTTCCTGTGACCTCTGGGATGTTTCCATATCTCTGAAATATGCTCCTTTATATACAAAGTTGCTACAACATATTGTCTTGAAAGGACTATTATTAATAATATGTGATGGGTATGAGCATGTTTTGTAGAATGCAAATGGTTTTCTTAGTATCATTTAAAGTTAAAAAAAAAAAAAAAACAGTCATGAGTGTTTAAGAAACATTTACAACAGTCTGGAAACCAGGGGCAACTATATCGTATCATTGCCTCAGTTAGACGAGCTGAGGTGTCTGTGTTTTAGTAAAGATGACCTGGATCTCATTACAGGTACTGCCTAAGCTAATAGTAGATTATAACTTCTCAAATGCCTCCTGCTTATTAAAGATTTAAAAATGCTCCTACAATTTCCATTTTTTCATTGTTTGTGGAGTTTCCTTCTTTTTAATACCTCATCATTAGGTGTTGGGCCCTAAGAGGCCCAGGTGTGAGGCCTAGTGGAAATTCCTGAGCCTGACTAGAGTTTAGCGACCTGTCTTTGGCCTACTTCCATTTAAGAGTGACTCAGCAAGGCCTAAACCGAAACTGCCTCCGCCCAGCTACTGCTGACATAGTGAAATACTATTGGCCCTTACACCTTTTTCCCATCCTGAGACCCACCTCTTTCTCAAAGCTATATAAACACCTTCCCACTACAATAAAATGAGTTCCTGCCTCGACAAGACTCCTGGCCCAGTGTGTTTTTCTCTCCTGTGTTTTAGAGGAGAGGGGGTCTGGGCCGCCTACACCCATCATCCCATCATCCCTCTCAGCCTCAAGAGGAGCCGCTGGCCCAGCTCTCTCTTCAGCTCTCTGTCTGTCTCTCTCCAAAAAAAAAAAAAAAAAAAAAAACAAGTACATAGACAATGAATAGATCACTTCACTTGATGTCTGGAGAGATAGGTAAGTGAAAGGAAGATTAATAAATAAGTAAAGAAATGGAAAACATTGATGGGTGAAGTTAAAATGAAGTAAATTGAATAAATTAATTGAATGTTGAATGAACATGGAAAATCAATAACTAAATAGTAGATAAAAATTTTTAAACAAGAAAAAAATTTTTCTTTTTTTTTTTTTTTTTTTTTTGGTTTAAGGTTTTCAGTGGTGTGGTGCTTGCATGATCCCAGTGCTGGGATTGGGGAGAAATGTGTAAAAATTTTTCTTTTGCTTTTCTAATCCTTTTAGTTCACATGTGGATTGCATGTCAGAGACAACTTTGCCATAGTTGGTCAGTCCTACCATTCACATCATCATCATCATTATTATTATTATTATTATTATTATTAAGGCAGAGTCTCTCTTTCTCATTCATTGTGCTGTGGTCCCCAAGGTAGCTGGCCCATAAACTTCTAGGAAATTCTTTCTCCATCATCCCTCTTGCCACTGGCTTGCTGGGATTATAGAAAGCTGCCACAGCTTTCAGCTTTTACATGGGTGTTGGGGTTAAAAATTCAGATTCTCAGACATGCAGAGTAAACGTTTTATCTCCTGAGTCAACACTCCATAGTTTTTTTTCAAAGCTCAAAAAGAATGTGAAAAAGAACTGAGTCAGAACCAGAAAATAATTTTTAAAAAATGCTCTTGTGTGATGCATATGTATTTACCGCAGATCCTGAGAATGGCGCAGGCATACTACGATTCTGCAAGAGTGCGCAAAGCAGAGGTTAGGAGGATGCTCAGTCAGTAAGAGCGTTTGTTGTACAAGTATGAGGACCCCTGAGTTCAATCCCCAGCACTCACGTAAAAACCTGGTGTGGCCACTAATGTCTGTGACACTGGTGCTAAATTGGGTGGAAACAAAAGGAGATCATTGGAATCACAGTTTCTAATTACAAAATAACAGTTTCAAAGAAATAAGGCATGGGGGTTCCCAGGCATTTGCACACACATATCCATGAAACACACACCACACAAAAATGCAAATACTCTTTTTTTGTTTATTTATTTACCAGCGACAGAGAGAGAAAGAGAGAGAGAGAAAGAGAGAGAGAGAGAGAGAGAGAGAGAGAGAGAGAGAGAGAGGCAGATAGATAGAGGGAATGGGGGCAACAGGGCCTCCAGCCAGTGCAAACGAACTCCAGATGCATGTGCCACCTTGTGCATCTGGCTCACGTGGGTACATGCGTAATCCAGCCTCGAACTGAGGTCATTAGGCTTCACAGGCAAGGGCTTAACCACTAAGCCATCTCTCCAGCCCCACGTGCAAATACTCTTAATCACTCATACAAACTACACACTACACACCCATACAAAAAGCTCCCTTTTTAAAAGTAGGAAACACTCAGAATAAAAGCAAATCTCAAAGTCCCATGCTTGCTTGTCATTCTGGTCACAATCTTGCTTCTCTTTACCTGTTCATTCTGAAGCAATATGGACAGACGGTATCCCTTTGTTCACATAATAGCCTTTTAAACCTGTAACTACACATCACCTCCCCTCAGCTGCTCCAAAAGAAAAGGCACTCCAGTTTAACGCGAAGTTTCTAAAAAATGTGTGATTTAGACTTAGATTAGAGTTACAGTTAGTAAGGCTCGACTACTGAGGGTCTCTGAGGGCACAGACTGTGTCTATTCAGCTCTTAAGCCCAACACATCTGATCACTAATGAGCAGTGAACATATTTGTCAGCTGAACACAGGAATGAATTTTTTTAAAAAAGCAACTTTTGATCTAGACTTCCTATACAACTTAAACGTAGCCATTTCCTTCCCTATATAAATTCTTCATCTAATTTTACCTTGCAAAGAAGTCTGTAAACAGAAAAAGCCAGAGAAGTCTGCTTCCTGGTCGGTCATAATAATTTTAACATTTTGCATATGAACTGCAGGCTATTTCTTTACTTGGAAACAGTTCTACATTGTTTTGTGAAATGGCTTATTTTCTAAAGGCTCTTTTCAGCTTCGCTGAGACTTTATAAAAACGAAGTCTACCTTTGCATTCTAATTCATAAGAGATCCTGAGATTAGAACTCTATGGGAACAGAAAGAGCTACCTCCTCTTTCCAGCACCAGTGTCTGTACAAGGACTCCAGATGAGAAATTCACCCTAGGTGAAGAGAGAAGAGCCATATGGAATTTCCTGGCTCATATGTTTGTTCTTATTGTGGGAGGATGGTTTGGGTGAATACTTATAAGAAACATTCTTTCCAGGCCTCAAGGGAGCTTGTTACAAATACCTTGAAAGAAACAACTATAAGAAACTGAGACAGTGGGGCCAGTAAGACTTCCTTTTTAATTAGGTGCCAGGGAGCAACACCCAAAACTGAATGAATAAGTAACAAGTACCTTTAGTAGTCCCGGGACAATGCTTTTCTCTTGAACACACAGTATCTGCTATCACACGCACATAATTAGGAAACATTTGTGGTGGGGATCATGATGGGAATAAAAATAGGAAACTCTCCACTTAGTGATCAGAGAAACGTCTGAGTCACAGAGCAGGCCATCCAAAGCCAGAGTGAACATAAGGAAAAATAAAAAGGTTAAAGTAGAGGATATGCCAAACGTTATTCCTAAGGAATCATGCATTTCAAGGGCTTAAGAAAGTTTAGTGGGCTCTAAATGATACACTTGGTTGGACACTCAGAACTAAAGAACTCTTTCAGTTCACACTGTTTTCTAGACAGTGATGGTGCTAGAATTGCCTTAGTAGCAAGAATTATGTAAGAAACCAAAAATTCATAAATTCAGTGAAATTAATGCCTTAATTCAATTAGGGAATTATTCCTATGGTAAAGAGGTTTATGGAAGTAAGGGAACGAGAATACACAATTTACTGAAGAGTTCTGAAGTCCTGTGTTAACAATTTATAATGAAGGAGAAATACTCTTTCTTGTTCATCTCATAAAAGAAACCAAGAAGAAACATCATCTGTATCCATTCATTTAACAATGACTAAGTAATTGTCAAATGCTAAGCAATGTTGAAGAAAGGGTAAAAGTAAATAGATAGATCTCGCAGAATCCTGTACGAGGAGGGATTTACACTCTAGGGCAATAAACAAGTATAAAAATAATAAAAATAAAATAAATTATAAAAGTGATAAAAAAGTAAAGTGTATAATGTGGAACACATGAATAAGTGCTTGGGAGAAAAATAATGTCAGAAAAGCAGACCAGATAATGTATATCTGTTGGGAAGTGAGCAGATGCTTTTGATTAGGAAGCCATGTGAGATGTGAAGGAGAGAAATGTTTGGCCTACTTTTGTTGTAAGTCAGTAATCTATCCCACATCAAGATCCTAGATACATAAAATAAAGGAAAAATATTTTCATGTTATTTCTGAATCTAATTTGTGAAATAAGAAACAACAGCAAACATAATTTGAAAGAAAAATAAAGGGTAAAAAAGAGGCTTTTAGGAATTTTCAGCACTCTACCTATCTTAGCATAGTCAGTAGTCATCACATTGCATGCAGACAGATTATTATTTCCATTTTACTTAAGAAAGCAGAGCACTAAGTTTCAAAAATCTTAAACAATTTTCCAAAGCCCTCCTTCAAAACAACTTTCCCAAGGTGACTTAAATTTAGAGCCAGGCATCTCTGAGGTGTTTTCATTGTATTTGCTCAGCAAATATTTATTGAATGTCATTATTCATCACGCCTAGTGCAAACCATGGAAAAATTGCAGTGAAGTAGACAGACATAGCAAAACCTTCATCAAATTCACCGTCAAACTATCCAATGAACACACTGTGGAAGACAATGCATATTGCATGACTCTGTGAATATCTAAAGGAGGCAAAATAAATCTCCAATGAATTGTCAGAGTAATGGCTACTCTTCTGCTGTGAGGAATGGTGACAATATAGGCACACTTGAATGGGATTTGTGGTAGGCCACAATATTTTATATCCTAGCCAAATGTCTATAGAATCAATAGCTTGAAATAGGAAAAATATCCCAGAGGTGTGAATCAGTGAACTGTGTAATTATCTCAGGACTAGAGGCCCTATCATGCCCATTTTCCATTTATCTATCTGCCACTTTCTCTTTTCCTCTCTTTTTCTCTCTCTCTCCTTCAAATAAATAAATAATAAATAAATATCCCCTCTCTCTTAAGAAAGAAAGATAGATGACAGATGATATATTGATTGATTAAAAAAGAGATAATATATACCTAGACACATATATAATGAGGTTATATGTAATGTTATGTAACATATAATGTTATGTAATGCTTTATCAAAAATATCTTCAGAAAATCTAAAAGTGAATGGTGAAAATTTTCTTCTACATACTTATAACCAGGAAAATGTTACAAGCATATTTTTAGTTATTTAAAAATATTCTTCCAGCACATCTTAAAGCACTTCTAAAATAACCTTGGACACCAATATAGAATACAAGTCTGCAAGGCAGACAGGTAGATAGCACTTCCTGTTTTCCGCTACTGGATTGTAGACAAAATATGAGATGTAAAGAAATTTGGGGAAGGAATCTATTTAGAAGGACTTTTGATTCTAGATACAGAGTGCATTTTCAGAAGTCTCACTTTAAAGATATAGGGAATGAGAAGAATAATCCATCTGAGCATAATTACCATTAATTACCATTAATATGCAATTAATATTCAACTATAAATATTATAAATGTTTTAGGGTGACACAGACTTTTTCTTTTGCTTTTCATTTTTGCACCCATCACTTGCCATCCATAAACTTGTGTGTTTTGAAATTTTGTCATCAGTCAGTGGCTTTTGGTAGATGAAGCTTTGCTGAAGGAGGTGTGTTCTAGAGTCAGACTTTGGGGTGTTATAACTAGCCCCCCTTGGGAGAGCTCCACCCACTCTCTTGCTGCTGTTTTTCACTTGCTGTAGGAGATTGAGATGTCTAGCTTCTGCTTGTGCTGTGCTTTCCCCTGTCATCAGGAAGCTCCCCTTGAAACTGTAAGCCAAAATCAATCCTTTCCTCCCAGTCGTCTGCTTTTGGTCTGATGTTTTGTCTTAGCAACATGGAGGTAACAACAACACAAAGCAATCAAATTTAATTTGACTTAAATGACTCTTCTAATTGTAGCGAATACAGTTAGAACAGACGATACATTCCCGAGACATCCCAGCAAAATCTCTCCTATCCTGTGTACTTCACTTCCAATGGAACTTTGACATTCCTCCACTGGAAGAGAGGGACTTCATTTTCTCTTTGAAAATAAAATGGACATTTGCAACTTTGACTAATAGGATATAGGAGAAGAAACATTTCCTAACCAAATCATTAAAGGAAATATGGAATCTATTTGATTTGATTTTTTTAAAAAAATATTTATTTATTTAAGAGGGAGAGAGAGAGAAGAGATACAGAAGGAATGGACAAGACAGGGCCTCTAGCCACTGCAAACAAACTCCAGATGCATATACCACCTTCTGCATCTGGTTTTACATGGGTAGAGGGGAATTGGGCCTGGTCCTAGGGCTTTGCAGTTAAGCACCTCAACCACTGAACCATCTCTCCAGACCCTGGTTTTCTGCTTTTGAACACTTGCCTTTGGAAACATGTTACTTCATTGTAAGGAAGGTCATATACGACCACTAAAGGTGTTACACCCATCCAGTGCCAGCTATGCCCAACAGAATGCCCATGAGCAAACAATCATATGAGTAAAGAATCCTTCAGAGTGTGGCACAACCAAGTCTTTGAATCTTCTGGCTGAGATCCCAGACACCATGAGCAAGTGGAGAATCAGTCTTTCTTGTGACCTATCTTATTTCCTGCCCCATGGCAACCACATAAGCAATATATAACATAATCATGTCTATCACTAGGTTATAGGTAAATTAATTATACAGCCACACTAGTACCAACATGCTTATTTTTTTACAGTTATGTTGTACATCATATTTAATAAGTATTCATATATAAGGTTTGCAATAATTATGATGAACAAAATGATCTTCTCATTTAAAAAAATTCTAAAACCAAATAAAAGCTCAAACCCTGGGATCTAAGTCCTTGGCTTTGGATCCTAATTTGCCAGAAAGTAGTTGCATGACCTTCACAGAATTAATTGACATTTATATGTTTGTTTCCTCACCTTTATAATGAGAGAACAAATGTTTCAAGTTGAGAGTTATGACAAAAATGAGGGAGAATGACATACAAAGTTCTTATCCTACAAATATAAAATTATAATTGGTTTTTAAAAAAATTCTTATTTATTTGTTTATTTGCAAGCCAAAAGAGAAAAAGGAGGGAGGGAAAGAGAAAAAGTGTGGGTGTACAAGGGCCCCCTGTCACTGCAAAGAAACCCTAGATGCAGGCACCATTTTGTGCATTTGGCTTTACATGAGTACTGGGGAATTGAATACAGACCAGCACGCTTTGCAAGCAAGTACCTTTAACCATGTAACCATCTCTCCAGCCCTGTAATTGCTTTTGAACTTATTAAATGTTATTCTTCTTTGACAGCAATTCTGAAATTCAAACCTAAATCTATCTTAAGATCCTATTTAAGTGCATACTCAAAACTGAAAAATCAAGTTCCCTGTTTATACACACACAAAAATGCATGCTTGTTCTGAGGAAGGTGGCTCAGTGAATAAAGTGTCAAGAATGGAGTTCAGGTTTCCAGCATCCATGCAAATATCAAGTGGGCATCATGGTGACAAGGCTGTCATCCTAGAGTTTGAGGCAAAGATAGGAGAACTGTGGGGCAAGCTGGCTACATAAGATACCTAAACCGGTGATCCTTGGTCCTTGGGTCCAAGCAAGACATCCTGCCTCAGTAAATGAAGTGGAGAGCAATAAAGGAAGTTGCAAACATCACCCATTGGCCTCCACATGCATATGTATTCACTTATACACACTCATACTCTCACACATACATATACACATACAATCACATGCACACATACATATATACACACAAATGCATACCCACATACTCACGTATACACATACAGAAGCATGCACACAGTGGGCCAACACATATGCAAACACACACACACTCAAATATATACTCCAGACAGGCCTGGTGATGTGCACCTATAATCTCATGACTAAGGAGGATTGGGAATTATGGGCCACCCTGAGCTACAGAGTAAGATCTTGTTTAATTGAAGAAAAAAAAAAAAGAAAAGATAAGAAAAGGGAAAAAGAAAATAAGTGGATACTGTAGGGTCTCCCAGTAGTCTTACCAAGTCAAAATAACTGGGGATGATACCAGCAACCTTCAGCCTAAGACATGGCTCCAAGAGGTTTTTGGACATAATAAGTTGAAAAGTGCTTTAACCAATTAAGCAGTAGAAAAGATGTACGATTTACTCCACAAAACAAAAATTAAACATTAGTCTCTTTTGAAAGCTCCAAAGTCGAGAAAATATCATTTTCTCTTCTCTCATATTCATCATAAGTGAAATAATTTAAGATCGTGCCGATTCTCCTGTGATACTCCCAGAAGTGTTTTAATCCCCCAATGAACTATAAAAACAGTGGTCCATTATTGAGGTCCCCCTTTGGTTGGCCAGGTGAGACCAAGAACATGAGGTTTTTCTCCAGCTGGTAGCCTACATTGTTGCATTCTGGCACAGATAAGTTGCCAGGAATATTTGGAATTTGTTTACCTTGCTGCCCAAAACGCTAACAAAATATTCTTGAACCTGTTTTCCTAGACAATGTCTGGATTGTTCCATGTTGTTGGGAGATGTCACCAATGAGCTCCTCACAAGTTGTATTGGGGTGCAAGTGAAAAATCCATAGAGTCTGGACAGCGGGCCCAATGTTCCATGCAATTCCATTAATCACTAAAACAGAAAACAAAACAAAGACATCTTATCAAAATGGCTATGAGCACATCTGTCTCAATGTTTTTGAAAAGCCCGACTCTTTTGTGAATTGTGCTTGTAATAGCTAATGCAGGAATAAGCAAACTACCACTACACCACTAATGGACACAAAGGGAAAGAGAGACAGAGCAGAAGAAATGACTGTGGGATATTTAGCAGAGAACCCAGCAGTTCCTCAGTAGCTCTGCCATAGGCTACAAGCACATGCTTCTGAATCGCAGTGCCAAAGTCCTTCGCCATTTCCAGACTGTGTGAGAGAAATGGGAAGAGGAGAGGGAGAAGAAGCTGTAAGAGGGTAAGGTTTGTACATGAATGTCCTGAGCAGTGGAGGATAGCACTAAACATGGCCTTTTACATTTTATAAAAACATATTGGGCTTTACTGTGTGATCAAATGTCAGTTTTGTAGAAGTCATGAGATCTTTTTTAATTATTTCAATAGTTAATTTTGTGGTAATAATTTGGAGATGGAAACTCCATGAAAGTTACCTGAATAAAATCCCACTTTAAACCCTGCTTCACATGGCATTTTAATGGGTATAAATCTACATTAATTACAAAATGTAATTGCAAAGCAAAATATCAGCATGTCTGAAATCTTCTGAGAAGCTACAATGTATATGTTTCCATTGAAATAAATGATTCCTTTAGGTCCTATTATGTTGATAATCCTTTTCAAAGCTAACACCGAATTGATGGCCTCTTATAAAAAGGATGGAGCCAGGCCTAGCCACTTACTAGTTCTACACCATGGGGACAATTATTCAAATGGTGCTAACTTTCATTTTCTCATACTTGATCATTGCAATGACAACCTCCTTACTGAGAGAATAATGGAATCGCCACTAAGTTGTACTGACCACACTTGTCCATCAGGTCAGCTCTAACCTGCAGATTCTTTTCTACCACAGCACCTACTATTCTCTCTGCTCTCATCCACCTCTCCCACTGTACAGCTGAACAACTAGATAAGCAGTGGGCAGTCAGTACCTACTGCATATGAACAAATAAACCATGGAAAGAGAACATCTTGTTATGAAACTCATGATACTACCATTTAAAAATAAAAGAAGGGATTGGGAGATTGCTCAATGGTTAATATGCTTGCCTATAAAGCCTATGGACCCAGGTTCGATTCCTCAGTACCCATATAAAGCCAGATACACAGTGGCACATGCATCTGGAGTTCGTCTGCAGTGGCTGGAAGTCCTGGTGCACCCAGTCTTTGTCTGTTTCCTGTCTATTTCTCTCTGCTTGTAAATAAATATATATTTTTAAATACACTGAATTTGTGGCCCATTCTCTTTCTAAATATATATAATTTTCAAAAGAAAGCCCAACTTCAAAAGGTAAAATAATTTGCCTAGGACTAGAAGGTAGCACGGATTTAAATCACAGCTGGTAGCTTCTCATTTCCCATGCAAACTTTTTGCTAGGCTGCAGTTTCCCCTGGAGAACTCATGGAGGGAGTTTTATGCCTTGCCTGTGGCCATTACTGGATCTGACCCTTGCACCATGGAATGACAAAGCTCACTCTAGCTATCAAGTAAGTAAGTTGTAGGTTCCATCACTGGCTCCCACACTGTTGACTTCAGTGCGAAGGTGTAAGGTCTAGTTTAATAAATATTAGTAATACTGAGAAATTTAGTGTTCCACGGATGCTAACAGTTCCTCTTGGGTGGCTTAAATATAGATCTATCTTTGGGAAAACACACAAGAAAATGGCTCTCAGCAGTAAGATTATGTGTCTTCTACATCAAAGTCAAGGTCTCTTCATTCTCAATTGCCTTCTATATAAATATCACATTTTCTTGCAGAGTCTGCATTCTATATTTTATCATAATTTCATAGAATTATTAATCCTAAAACAATTTTTCAAAATTTATCTTACTTTCATACTTTGAAAATGTTTTCCACATGCATTTTGTATTTTGTAAGCAGTCATTCAATTAACTCTCACAACATTTAGAATAAACTAGGCAAGAAGATGCTATTAGAATATTTCATTTAAAAATGGACAAATTATGTTCTTTTTTCCTGATAATTTCATATTATGTTTTTATGTTTATATTTTCTAGTGTAATTTTATTATAGTTTTCTGGATATTTCAAATAAATTCTATAATTTTTGTATGACAAAATATATGAAGGGAACAATCAGGCTTCTGCACAAAATATTTTACATTTGGTTTTATAGAGCTCTGAATGGTTTCCTAAGTTATTTTTAATTCATGTGAATTACCTGAATTGGAGGTCCATTAACTTTCATTACACTGTCTGTGGAGTTGACTAGGTGGCACATTGCCAATGTCCCGGAGCCTGAGGCTTATAGACAGATGAGTGACTGCCAGTGAGGGGAAAGAAAAGAAATAAAGGTATTCTAGCTCCAAGAGCCAAGCCTCTTACCCTTCTGCATTCAGATTTGCAAGACTGCAAGTCAGCTAGCACTCTGAGCATTAAATAACCAGAATTCCAGAGGTTTCTGCATAACACAAGAGGTGGGTTTTTCCAAATGCTTCGATCTGTCAGTGGATCGTTTTGATTGCGTTTACATTCTCCTGCTTCCCCGATTTCACTGGTCCAAATGTAGCAAAGAAATGAAAAGATGGTTACGCTGGGAGCACTTATGACATTTTACAGTGTTGGAATGATTGAATATCTGCTTAGTTAAGAAGTTTTACCTGTGCAGTTCCCGCTGCTAGGAACCCATCACTAATGAGTTTGGGACCATATATCATAGCCACAGAGCATGTGACAGCTTGAGTACAATCCAAGTGCTGGCATTTCTGGAGTGTGCTCTAATTTCCATCAGAAATTCCCAGGGCACGGCCTCACTTTACATAGAGGGAGAAGCTAGCTGCTGAAGGCACTGGGGCAATGGATTGAAAGTCGTAAGGCTGAAAAATGAAACATCATCAATAGCAAACGGGCTTGTATAGTATCAACCAGCTTTCAAGTCTCAGATCAGTCATTTACATACTCGCCTTATGTTACGTTATTTAAAATCTATAAGCTTCTGTTTCACCACATAAAATTGACTGTAAAAGTACCTATCCTACGGATATTTTTTAAAGAAATATTAAATGATCAAATGTGTAGATTAGTAGTTACATAATTGGCCTTTCAGAGTCTCATGCTCTGCTGACTGAGTAAGCTGGGTGCCCTCATAACTGGCTTTTAAACATACTAATTGCAACTGCCTCTGTAGTTGCTATTCTCATATCCAAAACATGTCACAATTTTAAAGTTTCTATGCCTAGGAAAACCAGGAGAAATGGCTGGGAAATTCTAGGATTTAGTAGCAGTGGCTCTTCTCAAATTCCCTGTGTTATAAAAGGAAAAGTGCTTTTCAATTGAATTACAAGAAAATGTATCCTCTGCAGGTCTTAACTCGGTGGATTTCCCAGTAAATCTTTCTCCTAAGGAAAGACATAGACATAGGATTATCAGTTCGCAATCTGTAGAGCCTAATGTCCTGTGTTTTCATGTCTAAGAATCTTCTGGGGCCTACCAGAGGGGCTGTTCTAACAAACTAGATCTTGTTTTTCCCCACCAAATGATTGTATTTCCAAAAGCAGATGCCTGCAAAGACTTCCCATGGTCTCTAAAATGGCTCAAAATTAGGTGCTGGACTTCCTTCATGTTTTCATTCACTCTTTCAAGAAATATTCATAAATATATTCTGTGAGGCAGGCACTGGGAAGCATAGCACTGAGCCACAAAGAAAAGGAGCCTAGCTTCATACTTGATACTTTCATATCTCATTCTCTGCTCACGTTGACATACTACTAATTTTTCATTGTGCTTTTTCCAATTAAGTTTTTCATTCCATTTAAAATTCAAAATTTATACAATAGAAATAAAATGTACTCTATCAACCTAGTTGCTGTAAAACACCACCATATATCATCTTGTATCTGTTTCCTACTCTCTACAAAACACCCACACACAATGTGCATATAAGATTTTCAGAAATACAAATTCTTAATATTTACCAAGATGACTAATAGCACCTACTCAATTCAGTTCCATTTAATAATGTTTGTAGGGCCTGAATTAACTTAAAATTGAACTAAAGGTTGCTCAGTACATATTGTGATAGTTCAATGACGTAAATAATTTTGTGCATGAGCTACGGCACAGTGGTATGACTATACATAGTGAAGATGTACTGTATATTCTTCAAAAAAGGCTAAAAGAAAGGATGTTGACCACTTTTTACCACAAAGAATAATATATGAGGAGATAAATGGGCCATCTGGATTTGAACATTATGCAATATATTCATTTATGTAGTATTACTTAGCATCCTATAAATAAGTACAAATTTTGTGTGTCAAGTGAAAAATAAATAACCTAAAAACTAAAGAAGGGAACCAAGTATAAACTTTAGGCTTCATAAAGGCCAAACCAATTACATTTACAGACATATGAAAGAAAAATTTCCACAGAGCTTTTAGCTTTCACCAGATTATTCTCTTATACTCATTATTCTCCAAATCTTGAAAGTTGGGCTGGCTTCACCAGGCAAGGCTTGGCAAAGAAAATTTTGAATGACATTAAACACCTTCCTCCCTACTACCAAGACATCTTTGAATGGATTATTTTTCAAAGAAGGATAAAAATATTATAGATTAATAAGAATCTGGTTCTTTTCTATTTCATTCAAAAATATGACAGTCAAGTAAGAATCGTTGTAGGGAAAATGTCATTTTATATCAAACCGTTTCAGGCAGCTTTTACTTCTTCCCTCGCAATTCTCCCTTAGGCCTTTACAGCACAGGGTTATAGAAGACTGTCAGCTTCATCCAGTTCTGTTTTTATGGAAAGTGAAAGTAGTTGTATGGAAAAAATAAAATTCTTTCTTCCTTAGAAATAAAAGTGATTTTTTTAAAAAAGGGAATTCAAGCTAAGTTTGGCTCTCAGATATTCTTCAGTCCTAGGAACACTGAGTCATCCATTTATCTATGGGTGCAGTGATTTCATCATTTCTCCAGTACTTTTCTCCATGGCTCCTGCATACTAGAAGACAATACTGGTGTCAAAGGACTTGCTCTCAGATACACATTAAGAATAGTCAACACTTTTTCAAAACCTGATGTTAGAAAGTTTCATAATTTCCCACTTCTTATAGTATATAAAATATAAGAGATAGTTGTCCACCACATTTAAAATATAAACAGTTAGTTACATAATTCATTTTTAGAATAGTATTTGTGTGAAGATGTCAGCAATACACCTAATAGACCCTTCTCAGAGAAGTAACCAGCCAGAAACCCCACCATTCCAATGTTCCAGCTATCCATACAAGTGCTTATGAGACTTCATCTAATTCCAGTAATAACTTGAACTTAGGAGCATTATATCCAATTAATAATGACTTCCCCAAAGTCACAAGATCTGCTCATTTCAGCTGTTTACTTATTAGCAGAGTTTGATACAAATTCAGGATTTTTTTTTTTTTTTTTTTTTTTTTTTTTGCTATGTCAGTCTATCCTGAACTATAGGTCTGTCAAAGTTTTACATGATCACTAAGTTATGAGAAATGATTTAGGATAGTGAATCATACTGTTAAGAAGTTTAAAAGAAGACATTATAATTTCAGGTGCTGTTTGCAGGGTGTGGTAGCATACACCATTAATCTCTGAACTTGGGAGGCTGAGGTAGAAAGATCACCATGAGTTCGAGATTACCTTGAGACTACAGAAGGAATTCCAGGACAGCCTGTGGTAGAGGGAGGAGACCCTACCTCAAAAACAAAGCAAAACAAAAAAATTAACTAACTAACTAACTAAATAAAGGACATTATAAACATGGCTGTGCCTTTGATATAGACTGCCTGACTAGATATGTATCAGAGAACATCTTTATTTTAGTTCTGTGATGACACAGAAAAGAGATTGATGGTGCAATAGATCGGTGTGGTTGTGTCAGGCTTCCCTGGGTTAAGCATGTACGTAGAAAAATGTAAAGTTGTAATGTTTCAATTCAATTAAGTGTCCAATGGCTTTAGACCTTGAGCTATTCATTATAAGCAAGAGTGTGGCATATCCATAAAACCATTCTTTAAAAGAATCCCTCAGCTTCAAATCCAGGCTCTGTATTTTCTTTCATTATTCTCTTACCTTACCTCTCTGCATCATCCACTTGTGGTTGTTATATTTAGCAAATATTTTCTAACTACCCCCCAGGAGGGTAGATGTAGATACTGAAGACATATCAGAGAATGAGATGTCTCAGCACTTACAGACGAGTGTGAACTATAGACACAGTCATACAATTAGAAAACTTTTCCAGAAATACCATTAGTCATTTTACAATGTTTTCATTAGTACTATTGTCCTAATATGCTTTATTGTGTAATGTAAGAATATTTAAGGACTGGAGAGATGGCTTAGAGGTTAAGGTGCTTACCTGCTAAGCCTAAGGTTCCCACATAAGTTCCCCAGTACGCACATAAACCATATACACAAGGTTGCACATGCATCTGGAGTTTGTTTGCAGTGGTTAGAGATCCTGGCATTACCATTCTCAATGTCTCTCTTTCTTACACATACATACAGATAAATAAATAAATAAATAAATAAATAAATAAATAAATAAATTTCTTTAAAAAAAGAATACTTAAGAAGGTACATGGGTCAGCCTGACCAGAGTGAGACCCTACCTCGAAAAACCAAAAAAAAAAAAAAAGAAGGTACATGGGGAGGGGAAACTATGGTTGGAATTCTTACAAAAAATGGTGCATAGTTTCCAACACTTAAATTTAATGTGGAGCAATCTCTGTCTATGTCATAGGAGATTAGTACACCCCCACATGCATATAAGAAAAATATTGAAATAAATATTTATGACCCTCACAACATGACTGCATTTCACCTACTTAATATTGTCTCCCACCATTCCTTGCCTGGCACCTCATAATTGCACAAAAATTGTATACCTTCTCAAGCCCCCTGGTATTGATGAAGACCCACTGCCTAGTTTGTTGGGGTGCCCACTCTCTTACTCACAAGAAATGCATCCAGTCACCCATCGATTGTTAATGTTCCATTTAATACATCTTAACCTCTTCATGGCCTAAGGTTTTTACCTATATGCCTGTGGACCATGGCTGTCTACACCTATCTGTATTATAGTGTTTTCCATATTACTGTATACAATCAGATTTCTGAATTCTCAAGTATTTGATTTAATCTTAAATTCCCATCTCTGACCACATCATTGGAACTATACCACTATCTAGACACATATTTAATTAAGTTTTGAATAAGTTATACTTGTCTTGAGCCTGGAAATGCTACATTTAGAGACCTGTGGTGTTGAAATGTAAATCAGCTCAAAATCAACCATGAAGAGAATTCAATTTAGAAGCACAAGTAGTAGGCTTTGGTGAGGGGACTTAAAGGGTATTTTTATATTTACTGTAAACAATAGTAGTACATAGATTTTTTAAAAAGACAAATGAAAATTAATAAAATTAATAAAAAGAAGCAAACCTGCAAAGATATGCAAAATTATGTCACAAAAATCAAAATAAAATGAAATGCAGTTAATTTTCCAAAATGTAAATTTTATGAAAGATATATTGAATATGTATAACAAAGTTAAGATTTATATTAGTCACCATATTACTTTTTCTAACATTTGCCTGAAATAGAAGTAGTTATAGAAATAAATTCCATAATTGTGGATTCTTCCCTGCTCATCAGACCAGACTATTCTCTTTTGTTCATTTTTAACTGAAAAGTCCAAAAAGATACTCTACATGCACAACTATGCAAAGATTTAACTGTAAACGTTTTGGTAATCACTGCAAAACTGATAAAAATCATACCCTTTCATGTTTAAAATTAGCTCTGTTAGCCAGCTTTCTAAACTATCTATGCCTAATAAAAAAATGATCAAAGATTGTGGATATAAGGCTTCCAACTTCTGTGTGGTAGTATTACTTAGCTAATGGGAGTAATTTATAGTTCCAAACAGTTGCTCACTTCTATTGCAATTATGCTTAGGCCTGAAAGATACAGTTAACATTTTTTTTTTTTCAAATCATGTGAGCAGTTTTGACTCTCAACAAATGATACTGAACCATTATTTTTTTTTAATTTTTAATTTTTTTTTTTTTTTGGAGAAAGACACAGAGAGAGACAGAGAGAGAGGGAGAGGGAGATAGAGAATGGGCGTGCCAGCAGTCTTTTAGCAGCTGTGAATGAAATCCAGATGTGTGCACCCCCTTGTGGGCAAGTGCGGCATTGCGCCGTTGTGTCACTGCATCTGGCTAAACGTGGGACCTGGAGATTGGAACCAGGTTCTTAGGCTTAGCAGGCAGGCACCTTAACTGCTAAGCCATCTCTCAAGCCCTGAACCATTATTTTTAAATTTTTCTGTTACCACAACTTTACCTTGAGGCTGACAAAGAAAAGAATAAAATCTCATGACTTTTAAAAGACACATGAAAAAAATTGAGCTATAATATTTCCAATAAAAGGAACAGGTAACACAATGCCAACCTACATTAAATAGAATCCATAAACGTAAGTTGCATTATGTGCTGTTCTTCTGTATGCAAAGTGAATTAGGAAATCAAAGAAAGAGCAGAAAGGTTTGCAAGTCAAGAAAATCCAGATGAGTAAGTTTTAGAGACTTAGCTCTTTCTGAAAACTGACTCGATTTTCTTTTCATTTTGTTTGGTGTGCATATGTAGAAGATCCACACATTTCATTTGTGAAGTTTATATAGACCTTTTCCCTCAAACTTCGTTAATTACATGAAACTTGAAACAGATTTTACTCAGCTTTAATTACCCCACAGGCAGGAGGAGGCTAAGAATATACTTGAAATCAGTATTTCCAGGTTGTTCAGGATTCTTAAAGAAATGCAGAAGGGTTTTCAAATTACCCTGTAGGATTTAGTACAAAAAATACAAGTTAAAAACAAGTAATTGGATTGAAATTATAAATATACAGATTTAAAAGGACATGGCCATGGGAGAATCTTAAATTATTTATACATTCAACCAAATCTCCTCATATGCTATTCAGGAGCAAATATTCAAAAGAAAAAGAATATACACACTGGGGGGGGGAGTATATCCTTGTGTAAATTCTAAAATTAGCATTCACTGGGGCAATGAGGCTAAGTCAATCATTCTACAGAAATATGCCTAGGAAATAAGACCCTCTGACATCCAGAAATTGCCTGCATAGAAAGTTCTTGTTTTTCTGGCTGAGCTGGGCTGTCTAGTAGTCAGATGGCCTAGATAATATTCAATTTCCATTAACTAATTTGGACTATTTTCTAAGGTAAATTTTTCTTATCAGTAAATTAGGGAAATTAAAACTACCTGGTTGAGAGTTTCTGGGGACTAAATGAATAAATGAATATAGCTGTTTAGAGCAGTGCCATCCTTATCATAAATTCTAAAAAGGTAGCCATTGTTCTCATTTAATTTCAGAAGTTAGTCTCCCTATTTTTTTTTACAGATATTGAATTAAGACACTGGTTTACATCCTCTAGGCATATTTGATATTCCTGATTATTTCCTGAAAGATTATTTCAAGAAACAATGCATTGTCATGGTGTGCACGTGAATTTTAATAGCTCTTACTCCATGGAAAGTTCATGTAAGATATCCTTGAGAGGAAATCATAGGAATAGTTGTTCTTGAATGTCTTCATTCACCAAAAGGATGAAGAAATGAGAGACTGAAAACCCCTATAAGGCACGGCCTACCTTACCCATGGGGGAGGACAAGGAGAAGGCTAATGATGGTACCATCATGGCTGTATATACAGTATACACATAACTAATAAAAAAAGAAGTCACAGTTATAGGCTGGGAGATGGCTTAGTGGTGAAAGGAACTTGCTTGCAAAGCCTGACAGCCTGGGTTGGTTTCCCAATACTCATATAAAGCCATATGCACAAAGTGGTACATGTTTCTGTAGTTCACTTGCAATGGCAGGAGGCCCTGGCATGCTAATTCTATCTCACATTCTGTTCTTTGCTCTAAAATAAATAAATAAAAATATTTTTTATAAGTTTATAGACTGTTAGCTGCTATCTTAGCATTTATCAGCAAACCTTTAATATTCATATTTAATTTAACGTTTTAATAATTTCAGGATTAATAAAACACTATAATTTCAAAAAAAAAGAAAGAAAAGAAAACAGAGGAAAATACTAGAAATGGAAAACCAGACCCATCCAATTGGATCTCAGCCTTCCCTACTTAGTCAGAATCAGGGATGTTGGTCCTGATGGTCAGCCCTATTCCATTCCCTTTCCCTGCTTATAGTAAAAAAATAAATAAATAAATAAAAAAATAAAAAAAAAACACCTGATACATATTATTAGAATTAGAGGTGAAGAAATGAAGCAAAATCCATGAGAAAAATATCCAAAGGTGTACAACTGATGGGAAATGGAATCTGGATTAACCCCAGCAAGTCTGACTGCTGAGAAAATGCCTTCACTCACAGTCCACTTTTAGTTGGCCTCTATAACTCCTGGAATTTCCATTTGATCATCAGCTCATAAAGAGCTGTATATAGATGAAAGCCAATAATTCCTTCAAAGCATTTATCATGGTAAGCCAGTTGTGTAATCTAACAATGTTCCTGACCCAGAATTCATTTGACTATGGTTGGTTGGTGGAACTCTAAGGCACTGTTGACTCATTAATCCCAAATGGGAATGATTGTAGGCAGGATTTATTCTCCAAGCTTCTCTGAAGCTTATATGGAGCATGGGGTGTGCTTCTGCTCAAAGACACCACTTGTAAAACTACCCTCCTGTAGTTCCTTTCCTCGACAGCCCACCGAAGCTTCATTTTGGGAAACTCTTTGAAGGCATTTTGCTCTTAACAGTCATAGAGAACTGCTGTGATAAAAGGATACATGTAATCAAAAAGTCTTTATAATATTAAGATTTATTGTTAGGTGATCTAATATTTAAAACTTCCTTTTTACCTATTTTTTATTGTTTTATAAGTCATCACAAGGAACTCCTAAAACAATTGTATTGTAGTTTTCTTGGCTTTCTAAAACGACTTTGTAAAAAAAAATAAAAAAAAATAATAATAATAAAAGCAAGTTTTATTACTTGACATATGATAGCAGAGGTGAAATATATATATACATCCATTTACTTAATCCATCTATTATCAGTAAATGTACTTCCTTCTTTTGGAGCCTGAGATGGACATTTTTTCTTGCTTATATAATTGAATACATTCAACTTTTTGCTTCCCAATGACCGTTGAAATTTTAAAAAGATTTTAATATGAGTATGTTAATCTATGTAGTGATTTGGGTAGTTTACCCATGTCTAAATCTAAAAATAGTTACTGAAATTTACATTAAAAAAAAAAAAACACAGAGCTGGAAAGATGGCTTAGTGGATAAAACACTTCCTGTAAAGCCAAATGACCAAAGGTTCAATTTCCCAGTACCCACGTAAAGCCAGGTAAAGCCAGATGCACAAGGTGGAGCATGCATCTGAAGTTCCTTTGCAGCAGCTATAGACCCTGGTGCACCCATTCTCTCTCTCTCTCTCTCTCTCTCTCTCTCTCTCTCTCTCTCTCTCTCTTTCTCTCTCTCGCTATCTCTCTCTCTCTGTCTTGTTCTCACTCACTCTCTCTCTTTCAAATAAATAAAAAATAAAAATAAAAGAACACACATAAGTGGAAAGGAAACTATTTGGAAAGAGGAAAAGAGCCAAGGGGTAATGAGGGGAGACAAGAGAGTAATGAAATGTGATATGATCACAGTTCCTGATATGCATGTAGGACAATGTTGCAGGGATATGCATTATGTTGAACATGTAATGTATGCTCGGGTCAATCTATTCATCACACTTATCCAAGAATGCATGCACACACATAATATAAACGCATGTACATTCTAATGTCCTGAGAACATATTACCACACATGGAAACAAAAAGAGTTTGCTTGTGAAGTGTGCATGTGAGCAAGTTAAAAGTTTTGAGGAGGAGAGCTTGTCCTGAGGGATCTAGCTACGTCCAATTCCAAATGTCTTTACAAATCACAGTAAGGGACAAGAGAGTCAGAGAAGACTGGTAGACCCAGCGGTTGGAATGACGCCATGGTGGGCTTTGAAAAGGGAAGAGTCATGGACAACTTATGCAGACTGCCTCTAGAAACTAAAGCAGGCTTTGAAGAGTTAGATTTCTTCCATGGCATGTCAGAAAGAAAACAACTATACCAAAGTGTTAGTCATCCCAGCACTAGAACAGCTGAGTCAAAAGGACTTCAAGGTTGAAATCAGTGTAACCAAAATGACCAGATTCTGTCTTTAAAAAAGAATATCCAAGCCGGGCGTGGTGGTGCACGCCTTTAATCCTAGCACTCGGGAAGCAGAGGTAGAAGGATCCAGTGAGTTCGAGGCCACCCTGAGACTACATAGTTAATTCCAGGTCAGCCTGGACCAGAGTGAAACCCTACCTCAAAGAAAAAAAAAAAAAAAAAAAGAATATCCATTGGGCTGGAGAGATGACTCAACAGTTAAGGCACTTGCCTGCAAAGCCAAAGAACCCAGGTTTGACTCCCCAGGATCCTTGTAAGCCAAATGCACAAGGTGGTGCATGTGTCTGGACTTGTTTGCAGTGGCTGAAGGCCTTCTCTCTCTTTCTCTTCTATCTCTCTAACCCTCTCTCCTCTGCCTCTTTCTCTCAAATAAATAAAAGTTAAAAAAAGAAAATGCAAAAACAAACTAAAACCCAGTAGAAATATATCCTACTGTCAACACCTTGAGTTAGAACAAATGTTTGTGTGGTTAAAAGTCACTAAATTTGTGGCCTTTTGCTATAGTTGCAATGAAAACTCACAACCCTTAGCTAGAGTTATTGTTATTGTCTAGGTCCCTCCAATAATTGTGCACTCTTTGTAGACAGCCTTCACTTTTTTTTTTTTTTTTTTTTTTTTGGTTTTTCGAGGTAGGGTTTCACTCTGGTCCAGGCTGTCCTGGAATTAACTATGTAGTCTCAAGGTGGCCTCGAACTCTCGGCGATCCTCCTACCTCTGCCTCCCAAGTGCTGGGATTAAAGGCGTGCGCCACCACGCCCGGCTCACTTTTAATCATTTATTCCTTTATTCCTTACACACCCTCAAAATAACCTTGCCTCGTAGTTGCTCAATAAATGGTTGCGCAATTCCCTTGGATAGATGAATTAATATTTCAGTAGCATATCCAAATCAGAGCAGTAATTATTAAAAACTCTGGGCAGAAAAAAAATTCCTAATGGGAGGAAGGATAAAACTTGGTATTTATCATGGGCATCCTTTCCAGAATAAATTAATTTATAAACACAAATAAAAGGCATTGGGAGAACTTATAAATTATGTGCTCTTTCTTGCTCAAGAAAATGGTACTTACAATGCTCGAGCATCGGAGACATACTTCTGCAAGTCAATACATTCAGCAAAACTACATTCTAGTACTCATAATATTTTTAACATGGCAATTTATGTATTATTTCATTAAAACGTCAACAATAATCATTGTGATTTTTAAAATATAATTTACTGTTTTTTATTTTATTTTGGTCAGTATAAAACAAAGAGAAAAAAGGGTTTAGCTGTTAAACTATATTTAATTTGCTGAGAAAAGCCCTATCCCTCCCCACCCCCATGACTATCTTCATGCAATAGTCCAGATTCTATACAAACACTTCAGTGTAATTTTGTCTCTGCAGCAGATAATCTTGTGATAAGAGCATAGTTTTTTCTTAGCTATTAAAATCTGAACTTTTTATTTAACTCTGAAATGGACCAGTCTACCCTCTCTGAAAACACATTATACAGCTCAAATTGCAGTTGCCATATGTGGACCAAAATAAATTTATATAAGTAGTTTATATAATTAATAAAGAATGTAATTCCTTTGAACTGTTTCCTGATTTGTGGTCCAGTTATTCCTGATTTGATATTAAAATATGGTTGGCTCAGTACAGTACTTTTTTTCTCTTACTAAGTTGAACAAACATGAACGTTCTGTTTTTTTAAACAATACTATGATACTCCCAGTATTATAAAATCAAATTTACATATTTAGTTTCTCACATCTTTTGCCACAGGTAAACTCAATATATAGCCTAGGATCTGGATTACAGTGCAGTATAATAACCCAGTTTCTGAGTACTATAGAGTAATCATAAATTTCTTCAGCATTAAGGATTTAATTTAAAAAACGGAATTTACTCCGGATAGTGAATACAAATTCAAACTAATTTACTGCCTTTACTAACTACAAGTAGCATATAAAGTAAAAATATGGGAATTTAAATGTAGCATTTTAAATGAAACTTTGAATATTTTTCAACATATTTTTCTTAACTAAGGCAAGAAATTTAACCAGATACTTTGAAAAGTAGTATTGATAATTATAATACCTGAGAGTTTGCACAGCCATATTGCCAATTCTCCAACCAGTCTCCCTTTGTAATATCAAGTTTCTGAGCTCATCTTTAGAACTATAAAAGGGGGTGGGAAAGAAACTGTCTTTGATTCATAAAAAGATTGTATTTTTTTTGAGGTAGGGTCTTCACTCTAGCCTGGAATTCACTCGGTATTCTCAGGGTGTTCTCGAACTCATGGCATTCCTCCTACCTCTGCCTCCCGAGTGCTGGGATTAAAGGCATGTGCCACCACACCCAACTAAGATTGTATTTTTTTTTTTTTTTTTTTTTTTTTGGAGAGAGAAATAGAGAGAGACAGACAGAGAGGGAGAGGGAGACAGATAAAGAGAATGGGCGCTCCAGCAGTCTCTCAGCTGCTGTGAACGAAAACCAGATGTGTGAACCCCCTTGTGGGCAAGTGCGGTATTGCACCTTTGCATCACTTTACATCAGGCTAAACGTGGGACCTGGAGATTGGAACCAGGTTCTTAGGCTTAGCAGGCAGGCGCCTTAACCGCTAAGCCATCTCTCCAGCCCTAAGATTGTATGTTTGAAAAGAAGCAACATCCCAATGGGAAGTGCATGAACTTGGAAATGAGAATGAGACAGACCTGAGTTTAAATGCATTAGTTCATATCTCTAAACCAGTGCATCATCACCTGTAAAGGAAAATGGAAGTATATTTTAAAAATATTTTATTTATGATGAGGAGTGAGGGGGACAGATAGAGAGAATGCATACCCAGGGCCTCTAGCCACTGCAAACGAATTTCAGATGCATGCGACACCTTGTGCTTCTGGCTTTACTTGGGTACTGGAGAATGGAACCTGGGACCTTGGGCTTTGCTGGCAAACACCTTAACTGCTAAGCTGTCTCTCCAGCCCAGCCCAGTAGTATATTTTTAAACCTTTTGTACTTTCAGAGATAGGGTAGCTAAATTAGCTGACACAAAGTCAACACAGAGAACATAGAAATTTATTAGGGGAGAGGATGGAAAATGTTTGCAAATCTTTAAAGATGTTTGATGAGTATTTTTAGTACTTTTGTTTTATGTAAGAAGATTTCTGATCTGAGCATCTCAGATTCCAGCTGTGTAAATGGCTGGGTTAGTTCAATCTTTATGACTCAGTTTCTCACACTTAAGATGATAATACCAGCCCTTCATGTGTCTCTGAGTTGCTGAATGAATTAAAAGAGCAATACAAATGAAAGCCCTTTGAAAACTACAAAGTGGGGTTATTAATAGCTGTGCTAACACTCATAATAATTTTAAAAGCACAGATAAATCTGGCATTAATTCAACAATGGGCTTTCATACTGAGGACATTACAATGATCTATTTTCAGGATAGAAAGTTCCCAGTGATTTGGCAAGTATATAGAAATAGACTTATGAAAGGATGCCAACACTGGAATGGCCTCAACCCTGCAGTTTCTACCTTGAAAGATAGATTGTTGCTGTATTTTAACTTTCATCAGTTACTTCATGTTTTAAACAATTGCAACTTATTTCTATGAGGGGAATTGAATGACTCCTGCTCAAACAGGAAAGCTACTCATTGTATTTTAGCTCTAGCAAATAATTATTATCTTTAGCTGTTCAAAACAAGTTTGTAAATAGATGCATGCATTTTAGGATAAAGTTCTTCATGTCATCAATGATATAATTTTTATGTTGAAATTGCATAATTCTGGGGCTTTTCACTTGTTTTAAACATGCTTTCTTAAAGCAGATCAAATGCTGAGAGAAATTCAATGTCAACTTTATTCATAGTTAATTTTATAAAAGCTGATCTACACATGCCCTTTTGTAAGCAATAATGCAAGCTTGTTAAATAAAGAACACCCGGAGTTAGATACTTTTATATCTTGACAGCTGCAATCACCCCTAAAATATTTAAATTTGTTTACATATTTTGACACATCAAAACACATGTTTTTAGGTTTTTATTTTATATTGAGAGCTTTAATATACAAACAGACTGTAAATTGATTGCATTCTTATACTGTTATCCTATTTTCCCTCTCCCTCACCCCATTCCACTGAGGACCCTCCTCTTTGCAAGTAGTCTGTCCCATATTCCGATGCCTCATTCCTCTTGTCCTCTCTCATAATCCATATGGAAAGGTTAATGGGCTCAGAACATTGAAGATCTTCTGGGGTAACAACAACCAGTGTGAGATCGTGAAGACACCAATCAGCTCAGGTTGGGAGGTTAGTCCCCCAACGTACTCTTCCCACTCCATGGCTGTCACATTCTTTCTGTCCCCTCTTCCACAGTGTTCCCTGAGCTTTGGAGAGCAAGGCAGACGTCTCATTTAGTGTAGAGCTCTTGATGGACTGTTTTGTAATTTTTAATTTCTTTTATTTTTATTTTTTGGAGAGAGACACAGAGAGAGACAGAGAGTGAGAGATACACAGAGAGAGACAGAGAGAGACAGAGAGGGAGAGGAAGATAGAGATGGGAGCTCCAGCAGTGTCTCAGCTGCTGAGAACGAACTCCAGATGTGTGTGCCCCCTTGTGGTCAAGTGCGGCATCGCGCCCTTGAGTCACTTTGCATCTGGCTAAACGTGGGACCTGGAGATTGGAACTGCTGGAGATTGGAACCAGCGCTCTTAGGCTTAGGAGGCAGGCGCCTTAACCCCTAAGCCATCTCTCCAGCCCTAATTTCTTTTTCTTTAATGAGCTTTTTGTGTCTCCTCAGTGTCTATTGCTCTCTCCCTAAAGAAGCATCTCTGGCCAGCAGTGAGAGCAACACTCAT
Organism: Orientallactaga sibirica; assembly: GCA_036365145.1. Classification (NCBI taxonomy): domain Eukaryota; kingdom Metazoa; phylum Chordata; class Mammalia; order Rodentia; family Dipodidae; genus Orientallactaga; species Orientallactaga sibirica. The sequence continues at coordinate 19,126,799 of JAEOAD010000025.1, forward strand.
GTTTGTTCCATGACTCTCTCTGCCATGTTCTTGGAGTTCTGGCTTATGTGACTGAAATCATTCATCCAGTTCTAAGCAGTGAGCTTGCTCTTCTCATCGCTGTGGTCAGTATTGAATCTCCCTGGGACTCACCACTATGTGTATGATGAAGCAAGCCTCTCTATCCAAAAGTGAGAACTGCATTAATCAACGTATATAAACATACACATTTAGCAGGCTTTTATGGGCATAATATCTGCGTTTAGCCAAAAAAAGAGTGAAAGTTTCCCTCTTGTATCTATGATCTATACAGGCAGCTGGCTTTAGACTTGGTTCTCAGTACCAGGCATGTACTCCCTCCCTGAGCACGCCTCATATTCAATCACAAAGAAATTGCTTATCCCCATGACCTTTGTGTCCCTATTGCACCAGTGGGGACATTTTTTCCTGGCTGGTTGATTTTGTAGCTTGAAGGTTCCACTGTTTATTCACACTGTTGGTGATATAATGCTGGTATGTGTATACTTTTCAGAACATTTGACATTGTTAATATTTTCTATTTTTAAGTTTTTTTTTATTTATTTGAAATTATAGAGAGACAGAAAGAGAATGGATAAACTAGGGCCTCCAGCCACTGCCAACAAACTCCAGATTCACGTGCCCCCTTTTACATCTGGCTTTACATGTGTGCTGGGGAATTGAACCTGGGTTATTAGGTTTTGAAGACAACCACTGAGCAATCACTCCACCCATGTTTTCTAATTTTACTTGAAATACAAACAGATAAGCTGGAAGAGTGAGAAGGAAGGGTATGAGGATTCATGTGATACAGGACAGAGGGGATCTGGGGGAAACAGGGAGGAGGTGAATAGGAGAGCAGAGAGAAATACCCAAAAATGTACTTGAAAATGTCAGAATGAATGTTCCCTAAATTTCTGTATGCCAACTAAAATAATAAAATGGAAATGTTTAAAAATTCACATACTCTTAGAAACAAAATTTCTCAACTTATTCCTGCAACATACACTTTTTAGCTGGACTCCACCACATATCTACACGTAATGATTTCAATGATTTTCACTACGTCCTGCCACTTGATGCCCACCTCTCCATGCTCTCTGGTTGAGCATTCTCCAAACCATAGTGCTATGAGAAGGGCTGTCCATGCTGGCATAAATCAGGGAGTTGCTGGACTATCAGTCCCTCATAGAGAACTAACCTAGTTCTGTAAAAATATCCTCAAAACTGGCCATTCATTGGCAGAAAACCAGTCACATCCATTCTGAATTTGTGACTGAGTTTGGTTTAAAAAGCATTGGATTATAATCAAGTCCATACAAGTAGTCATGGGACAACTGGACCTTACTGAGGTTCACAGAATTTAAGTATAGTCTACCAGGAGACACTTGCATTTATTTTGTAAATTTTCTAAATTTGAAAATAAAGTAATGAGTATCTTTACTTTGACTTTTAAAAAATATTTTATTTATTTATTTATTTATTTATTTATTTATTTACTTACTTACTTAGAGAGAGAGAGAGAGAGAGAGAGAGAGAGAGAGAGAGAATGGGTGTTCCAGGGCTTCTAGTCCATCACTGCAAATGAACTCCAAACACATGTGCATCTGGCTAACATGGGTACTGGGGAATCAAATCTGAGTCCCTAGCCTTCTCAGAAAATTGCTTTAGTCACGGAGCCATGTCTTCAGCCCTACTTTGACATTTTTCACACATCCTTCATTCTTATTCACCCTCCTTTCCCACTTTTTTCCCCTCTACCCTTCCTCCTGCTGCTGGTCTCCTTCGCACACTTTCATTCTATGGCATACAGTTTCCATTTTTCCCTTGCCCTCCATATTATCTCTTCTTTCCCCTTCCCTCTCATGGTCCCTTTTCTCACTCCTCTCTCTCCCTCTCTCTCTCTCCCTCTCTCCCTCTCTCTCTCTCTCTCTCTCACACACACACACACACACATATACATATATTTTATAAAATTAAAATCTAATATTTGCATGTGAGATAAATTTGCCTATTTGTTTTCTTTGTCTGGCTTACTTTGCTTAACATAAGATTTTTTCCAGTTTCATCCGTCAGCCTGCTGCTGTTATAATTTAATTTGTTGATGGATGAATAAAACTGCACTGTGTGCAGGTGCCATTTTCTTTTTCCTCTCGTATGTTACAGAAACCTAGGCTGATTCAGTTTCTTAGCTACTGTGAATAAGGCAGTGATGAACACAGATGTGCAAGTATCTCTGTGGTGGGAGGAAGAGGTGTTTGGGTTTATGCACAGCAGTGATGGAGGTGAGTCATAAAGTAGTTTGCTATTCAGTGTTTTGACGCATGCCCCTTCTGAATCCCTTTCTTTCTTTTTTTTTTTTTTTTCATTTCATCCTCTTCATCTCTTCTGACTGATTTTAATTTGAAGTTTGCTCTTTTTTTAAGATATAAAAATAGCTCTGACAGCTTCTTTTCACCTTCCATTTGCTTGGTAGAATGACTGTCATCTTTTGACTATCACTTTGTGGCATATTTGCTATTTAGATGTTGGGGTAGTTTGAATGTGATAGGGTAAATGTGTGCATGCATAGACTCGGGTGTTTTATTAGAATTGAGCTTGTAACTTGGGCCTCCAGTCACCCGACTGGAGGAGTTGTCATCAGGGACAGGTCCTGAGGTCCAGCCGTCAGGTCCATGTGTGAACAGATCTTCCAGGTGTGTGGAGACAAGCTGTGCTCGGGCTGCTCATGTTTGTGCTGCTGGCTCTTGGTGATGTCCCTCCGCTCGCTTCTATGAAAGAGAGTCAGCTTCTTTGGCAATGATGTTGTCCCTCTGGACTCTAAACCTAGAACAAATCTCTTCCCCCCATAAACTGTGTCTGGCTGGATGTGCATTCCAGCAGTGAGCAGTGGACTGTGACAGATGTGCCTGGCAGCAATCACAGATCGCATTATCTTCTTGATTAATCTAGCCAGTGCCACTGTCTCTTTGAAATAAATGGTTGAACCCATTTATTTTATTCATTTTATTTATTTTATTTTATTTATTTAAGAGATAGAGGCAAAAAGAGAACTTTAAAATTATATAATCTCAATCTGCATGCTCTTATATAGTTTGCTTTCATTAGTTTATTTTTAATATATTTTATTTATTTATTTATTTATTTGAGAGAAAGAGCTAGAGAGAGAGTGAGAGAGAGAGAGAGAGAGAGAGAGAGAGAGAGAGAGAGAGAATGGGCATGTCAAGGCATGCAGTCACTGCAAATGAACTCCAGACTCATGCGCCCCCTTGTATATCTGGCTTACATGGTTCCTGGAGAATTTAACCAGCATCCTTTGACTTTGCAGGCAAATGCCTTAAGCACTAAGCCATCTCTCCAGCCCTGTACCCATTTTTTTCACTTAAGGTTATTACAGAGAGGCTATTGCTATTTACTATGGCTTTGTTGGTTATTCTGGTAGGTGGGATTATTTCTAGATCTTTTCTTTCTCCCATATAATTAGTATGATTCTGCTGCTTTCTATGTTAGACATGATAGATTCCTTCCCACTTTTCCTTAGTTCATCAATTTGTTAGCTGTGGCAATCAAAGTTTAAGGTTCTTTTCTTCTAATGGTCTAAATTATATCACTCCATTCTTTCCTAGTTTTAGGACTTTTGATGAGAGATTGGATGTCATTTTGATGTGTTTTTATTATATATTGGACTTGGCATTTTCCCTTTCAACTTTAACATTTTAACATTGTTTTGTTCCTTTGTGATTCAGACATTTGATTTCACCTCTTTTCATGTTTTTTCAGGGTCCTAAGTGCCTCTTGTATTTGGATATGAGATTTTGGATATTTTGGATATTTTTTTCTAGTTTTTCGAATTTTCTAGTTTTTAAAACTGTTCTAGCTGACTGAGGTGGAGCATGTCGCATGTCTTTTATCTCATCACTTGGGAGGCAGAGAGTGGAAGGATCACTGTGAGTTCAAGGCCACCCTGAGACTACACAGTGAATTCCAGGTCAGCCAGAGCTAGATTAAGACCCTAATTTGTAAAAAAAAAAAAAAAAAAAAAAAAAAGTTCTAGATTTGTGTGTGTGTGTATGTGTGCACATGCCTCTGTGTGTGTGTGTGTGTGTGTGATGATTATGTGTGTGTTTGGGAATATGTATGTCATGACATATTTGTAGAAGTCAAAAGATAACCTTCTTTGCTATTGTTTTTCCACTGGACAGGCCAGTCTAGCTATCCCACCATCTTCCATATTCTCCTGGTTCCACCTCACATTGTCATAGGCATGTTGACATTTCAGATGTCTATGCCACTATGTGTGTGGATTTGCTTGGGTGCTGGGGAATCAGACATGGATCCGTAGGCTTACAGAACAATCATGTTTATCTGCTAAGCAATCTTCCCAGCCCATTGCCATACTTTTATTAAATTGTCCCCTTTAGAATTTATCTCAGCATCTTCTTCTAACAATAAATTCTGAGGTTTGATCTTTTGAACATACCACAGAGTTTCTGGGCCTTTTGGCTACATTCATTAATCCCTTTGTCTTTTGTATATCAGAATGTATTATTAACAGGATCTTGTCCTTAATCCCTAAGATTCTACTTCATCTTGTCTGTTGATGATACTCTACTGTGCTTTAATTTGACTCATTTCTAATATTTCTTCGGTCCATTTTCTGAGTACATTTGCTTGCTGAATGTTTTCTTTTTTTTTTTTTTTTTTTTAATATCATAGCTTCAATTCCCCAGTACCCACATACACCAGATGCTGAAGGAGGCACATACTAATGGAGTTCTTTGCAGAGGCTAGAGGCTCTGGCACACCCAGCCCCTCCATCCTCTTTCTCTCTCTCTCTCTGTTAAATAAATAAGTAAAATATTTTTTTAAACTATCTCATTGTGGCTTACCTAGGTTTTGATGCAGGCAGTACTTTTTCTGCCAATGACCCTGGGAACACCTACAAAGAATCTCAGCTTCTGACACACATACCACACTTTGCCTCCATCTCCACAGTATGAGTTGCTCAGCCATATCTCTACCCATGTTCTATCCAATCTGAGTGATATCTCCACATCCCAGATACTCTCTCTATATAATCTCTCTCTCTCTCTCTCTCTCTCTCTCTCTCTCTCTCTCTACCTCTCTGCTCTCATAGACCACATGTCCATCACGGAAAGGGACTTCCCTAGAAGGAATAACTGACCATAGCCAGATGTGAGCAGGTGGTGGTGGAGATGTATACCCACCTTGGCTGCTTCTTTATGGATAAAACCCACCCAGATTTATTTATTTATTTATTTATTTTTTTCTTCAGTTCTTTCTCTTATAGGGTTAGAAACTATTACTTTTTAATCCTGACTCTAATTTATCAACAGATCACACAGAGGCGGCATCCAATTCCTCATCTCACCGAGAGGTTGTCTGAAAGTGATATGTGAATAAACAATATTCAAAACAAGGTGGAAAGTCCTTAGAAACTGAATGTGTGCAATATTTTGTGGGAGCAAAGAGAGGGGAGAACAAACATTCAAAGGCTTCAAGAATTACTTCATGTAGTGTCAGAAAGAAAGACTCTAGAGTTGATGAAGAACTATTAGATATGTTGCATGGCTATTTCCTCCTCCTGGAGGTAAGAAGGAAGCACATAAGACTCAGGAAGTTACTGAAACTTGCAGGGCTCACAAATCTCCTCTGCAAGGCTGCATTCGGTAAACTGTTGCTAGAATAGTGGAGACTAGTGGAGACACCTACAAGCTGGTAAAGGAAGGAAGTCCAGCAATATAGTTTTAATGAGTCATCACTCATACTCTTGGCTGATGCTACGTCATCTATGCTCTTGTAACTTCTTGTTCATTATCCTATAAATAATCCCAATACCCTCATTGGTTTACCATGACATGGCTAGGTGGAATTACTCCTTTGTTCGATCTGTGGTACCCTCTCTGGGGCACATAGATGTTTGTCCATGTCTAAGAAAAGTCACAGAAGAGATGTGTTAGTTCACTGTGATATGTATTTGGCAACACAAGGTTTATTTAATTAATTATGCATGTCCCAGTGCTTTCTGAAAAGTGAATACTGTAAGCAATGCACAGCCTACTTAGGAAATGTTGACAAAAGTAATTAGAACTTTCATGAGAGTCTCACTGCAAATATTTAGTGTTATATGTTGGATTTCCAGTTTTATGCCTCAAGTGTAGCATTAATTACTTGATATATGGCGAATATATTTGGAGTTAAACTTAAGCTCTGTGAGAACAAGGTCCAGATTTATCTATGTTTGATGTCTTTTCTAGTACCTTCTGTTTCATATGTATTTATCTAATTCATTTCTTCTCAAGCATTTGCATCCTTTATTCTGGTGATAATTTTTTTGCATGACTTTCAGTCTTAATAGTGATTAGAGTTAAATCTGTCTGCTTAACAGCTTCTGGAATAGTGGTGAGTTTTGACAGTCGAATACTGACTATTGATCATGTATTCTTGAAGACTTCAGGATTAAGGATTATACCACTAAACTCTGGATGTCAATTGTTGCTAATGATCATCTTGACATCATTTTCATCTTAATATCCCAGATGTCAATGTCAATTAATATGATCTGCAAAGTGGATCAAGCCCTGGGCAGTCTTTACCACAAACCTCTACAAAAACATATCAAGGCAACATATTTCCATTCACAAAGTAAGTTTTTATGAAGTTCGTGCAATTTATAAATATATACCCTTGATAAATATTAGTTTAAATGCTTTTCTAGGAACTGAAATCTTTCTTACAAAATTCTTAGCCTTTTGTCTGTTGAGAGACTCTAAGTCCCATGTTATTTAATGCAGATTTAGTAACCTCACATCTTGCTGTTCCAGCATCCTCTTAACCTTTCAATTAAAATGTCTGATGTGTAAAATCAATAGCTTCAGTTATATAATCTGTAGTCTTTCATGAGGGAGAAGATGGAGCAATTATTACTAATCCAGATATATAATTATTTCTTTATGCCATGACTAAGGTTAGAAAGCTAAATATAGAACACTACTTTAGAAACTGCTCTGTCTTTAAATACTTACAAAACTATTCAGAAGAGAAAGCTTTCCCACTATTTCATCTTATTTGCTTTGAAATTTCATTCTCCTTGTGGTTACTAGTAGTACAAACCTTAGAGAAAAAAATAAGTGAAAGTGGACTTTAAATGTGAATTTGTAGCTCCTTTTATTTCTGCTTAGTTCCCTGTTTCTTTTATACCCTTAAATTGAACTTTGTTCTTTTAAGCTACTTTTCTCTCAGATAGATGACAATTAGCACTTTCATACTTTAATTTATAATGATTTCCAAAATGGTACTTGTGTCTGAACAGATCGTGACAACTTAATAAATATCTAGTGAGAAATAAACAAAGTATCATGGAAGGTGGCAGATGAGATATTGTGCGTGCTAAAGTGAGAGACACCAGATTTGATATACCTCACAGGCACAGTTTTGTCTCTTTCACTGTGGGCACACTGTAATCTAAACATCTGTTTTATATCCTTTTAGCCAACAGGCTTAGCCACACTGCATTTTTTGCAATGTTTAAGTATGTTACTCAAGCCCTAGCTTTTCTACAAGAATGGTTTAACATTTTTCTATACATGTTTAAACTTTAGTCCAATCATATTTAAAGTAGAGATAAAATTTATCCCATAAACTTGTAAAGATTCATTAAGTTTCAAATTGACATCTATCTTTTTCAACTCTCTCCAAAGTCATGTTTTGGTTCATATTTCCCATAATTTAAGATATCAGCTTTAAATCCCTTACCTGTTCAGGTTTATATGTATGAGTAACATTTAGGTTTTACAGAAGAAAACCCCTGAAAGTCATGTAATATACCCAATACATTATAATATTATTATAATATTATGACTCCACCAACCATTGCCAAAGCAATATCTAGAATAAATACTTGGGCCAGGAAAATGTCAGCCCAAGCCAAGAGTGTTTAGTAATCCCTTCCTCCTGGCTTCATTACTTGTAGCATTTTAATATTCATAACTTATGCATACACTCAATACAAAAATAATATAATCTAGATTTTGAGTTAAAATACCTGTTGAAAGTATCTAGTTCAGCAAAAGGGGAGGTTAAAAGTATGAGGGAGACTGGTAAGAAGTAATTAGAAATATTTCAAGTTCAGATACATTTGAAAACTCAAAAACTTGTCCTGACTCAAATGAAGATTCTTTCCTACAAAATTCATAGACTGATAGTTTTGTGCTAACTTCTTATTCTTGTGTACACTGGATTTCCTTGTCTGGGAGATTAGAGCAATTACATTTTTAAAGTGTATAAGTGTATGCAGTGTGTGTGTGTGTGTGTGTGTGTGTTGGCTCCTTAAAAGTATATCCCTTTGCTAAATTTTTAACATGACTGTACAACGTTCATTTGCTGGCTTGCCTATAAGAGACTGTTAAGGAAGTTAAAATGAGGTAACATGAAAGTAGAAACCCAGAGCATATTAATTTTACTTCTCATTCTTCCAATGTCCTATTGTTACCTAGGTGGCCACATTATTAAAGTCCTTATAACAAATACCTCTTTTCACCTAAAAACAACAGATGCAGGATCCTTGAAACTCTAGCTGTGTATCTCCTTCACTTTAGACCATGCATTTGCCATGAAGTCATCACTGGGTGTAGAGTTAAGTATTGTTCATTTGAAATGTCATCTATTTTCTTTAAAAATCCATTCCTGTTTTCAATGGCCTTGCCTCTTATCGGTTACTGTCATTTTTTCCCAAATGTAACCATATTTATTTTAAACTGAAGGAGATGATGACTTTACCTTACCTGGGGGCTGGAGAGATGGCTCCGTGGTTAAGGTACCTTACCTGGTATTTGCTTGAGTTTTATTCAAATGGTCCCTACTGACTCCCTATCAAATCACTCACTTGATTTATAATGCCTCTATTCACAGGGTGGTTCAGCATGAAAAAATAATGAGATTCATAAAATATTACTATTATGAATTGCTAGGCCATTTCTCTGTCTTCCTTTCAAATATTTTAACACTACAATGTCAATAATTCTAAAGAGTGAATATACTTCCTGGATTGTGACCAAAAAGAAAAGTTGCTTACTCAAACTGTAAGCTTCCCAAAGGCATACACTGAATCTTAGCTTTTACTAATTGCCCCATTTCAGAAGCTTTAAATATAGCCTTCACATAATTGGAAATATTGGTGACTTCTTTCAGGGATTTGGGTATAACTTCACTCACTCATCAAAAAGAATTGTAAAGCACTGATTCTGAACTGTGCTATTTTAAGATCTGTACAAAGAGAATTATTTAAATGTGACCTATTCCCACAGGACAAAATTTGATGTTAATTGGCTGTGCTATTTTATTTATTTATTTTGGGGGGTGGGTTGTTTTGTTTTGTTTTGTTTTTGAGGTAAGGTATCACTCTAGTCCTAGCTGACCTGGATTTCACTATGTAGTCAGTCCCACTGGCCTCAAACTCACAGCAATCATCTAGCTCTATGTTCAAGTGCTGGGAGAACTTTATTTTGAAACATCTAGATCAGATGTGGTTTGGTATATTCACAGAATGCAAAAAGCATTATTGGACAATGGTATCATTTACACATTAAAAACCTCTGCCTTTGAAGAGATCTATCCAAATCAATATCACCCTTTTTGTTACAAATGTTCCTAATGTACCCCAAATAATTATTTGACAAAACTAACCCACCCACTTAAACATAAAATAGTATGAGTAACAGGGCATAATGATGCAATCCTTTACTCCCAGCACTTGAAAGGCAGAGGTAGGAAGATTGCTGTAAGTTTGAGGCCAGCCTGGGTCTGATAACATAGTGAAATCCAGGTCAGCTAGAGCTAGAGTGAGACCTTACCTCGAAATAGCAAATAAAATAAAATAAGATAAAATAGCCAATTAACACCCAAATTTTAAAACTTGGGCTGGAGAGATGGATCAGTGGCCAAGGCACTTGCCTGCAAAGTGTAATGACCCAAGTTTTCAGTGGCTAGAGACCCTGGCACACCCCTTCTGTCTGTCACTCTTCTCTCTATATATCTCTGCTGGCAAATAAATAAAGATTTTTTTAAAAGATGAAACTATAATTATTTAGCTGTAATATAATCGAAATCATGAGAGAAGTAATTGTTCAGAAATAAGAATGTTACAATATGAAAAAAAGATACAATTAACCAATCATGTGTTTTTATCTATGTAAGAATGACAATAAATAAGAATCGGAAGTGAAGTTCAACCATGTGTGAGCAGAAAGTAATTCACCTATTTGTGCCAACAAAACACGTGTAATTAGTAGCCAATGTTTTAAAAAAATGAACAAACCTTGGTAAAGTTGCAAGCCAAACAAAATATACTTTCTCTTTGTATCCATGGTGAATATATTCCTATAAAACTTTCTATATATTAAAATATGCCAAACACTTTTCATTTGTAAAAACATGCTATTCTTAGCATCATCTAATTAAGATCAATATCTTTTTTTTCTCCATATTTTGCTGTTTATCGAACACTTGAATGTTGAGTGATCTAGGAGATTATACAAACTATTGTCCGGGATTTTTTTCTAGATCTGCAGACTTTGTGGTCTCTCTTGGCTAGGCACACAAAGCCACATGGGTGAATGATTTCCTTCTGTGCCCCAAAGCATCAGCTGAGTTTCCCCCAGACATAAAGAGGAGTAAGATGTATTGTGCAACTAACAGAGACAGGAACTCCCCAGCAGGGGCTGAGGATGGGAGGGAACCAAAGTGAAAAGAGTACACAGTCACTGTCGAGTATTCCTCCATTAACTTGCTCTGGCTGCTAGAACAAATTGACACACAGTTGGTGACTTTTCCGTTCAGGTATCCCTTCTTGCAAAATAGTAAGGGTCTAGTGTTTATAATCCAGGTATCTGCAGGGCCTTGGTAACAACACAAGGTCAACTCCCATTCTTGACTCTTCCAGCTTCTGATGGTTTGGGTGGTCTCTCTTTGTCTCTGCTTCCAGAAAATTGCCTCCTCTTCTCTATGTGTCTTTCCCCCTCCTTGGGTCTCTTAGAACAAACTTGTTTTGGGGTTTGCTTTCGATGCTTATTACATGACATCACTTCAGACCAAGTTTCTTAACTTTGTTTTATTTGCCAAGATCGTTTTTTTGTTTTGTTTTGTTTTGTTTTTTCAAATAAGGTAACAGTACAAGTTATGGTATGTAAGGCATGAACAGGTCTTTTGGGATGTGGGGACACGATTAATCTCACATACCCACTCCCATTCTAGACTCTGATTCTGTTATTTCCCATTGTGACAACCTAAACATTTCCAAAAGTATTCAAAATACATCAATGTGTACAGAATTATCTGCCTGAAAAACCCTATGGTCCAGCTAGTTTATTTATTTATTTATTTATTTATTTATTTATTTATTGTTTTTTTTTTTTTTTTTTCGAGGTAGAGTCTCACTCTGCCCAAGACTGACCTGGAATTCACTATGTAGTCTCAGGGTGGCCTTGAACTCATGGCAATTCTCCTAGTGCTGCTTTCTGAGTGCTGAGACTAAAGGTATGTGCCACCATGCCTTGCTTCCAGCTAGTTTTTTACCTATATCTTCTCCTCCCAACAAAAAGAACTAACCTACTCAAGCTCCCAGCACAAACCATGTACTAGTTGCTACTATTTATGTAATTACAATCTGCGATTTCTCAAAATTCTTTTCTTTAGGGTTTTAGTTGCAGAAATGTCTCTGCTGTTGCTCTATAGTATAAAAAAGAAGAATGATACTTAGAAAGGGTTCACTTATACCAATATATCCTATCATTTTCTTGAACAAATCACTTAAAATCTATAATTTATTTTTCACATCAGGAAAATGAGGCTAAATTTTTGGTTCAGTGACATGGGATATGCTTACCTGATACTAAGGAGGAAAATCCATGTATTGTGAACAGTCTACAAAATCAAATTGCATTATAGTGTTAGATTTTTAATAATTTCTACACATTTGGCAAGGAAACTAATTTCTAAGTATATTAACTTTGCAAATATTAAATCACTTAACTCCATAAAACATCTGCACTAATTCTTATTTGAGGATGATAGACACATAGAAATACCATTTTCTTAATTAACATGCAAGACAGTAGACTTTATTATGGCATCATCATCATGTGATATGTCATACTTTTTAAAATGAATGATTAGAAATGTGTGATTTGGCACTAGAACATGTATGTACCCTTTATTACCCCTACCTGTTAGCCTGGGCCCCTTCTCTAATTTTGATAATTAAAAACACAGAAATAACCCCCATATAACATGGCCTTTTTTTCTCTATAGTATGCATACAGAGCATCAAGTAGGACAGTTAGCAGGAAGGAAGTCAAGTTTTAAAGCCAGTATCTCTCTCCTAGCTGGGCAGAGCTTGACATTACCATCAAGGTGTTTTTGCATTTGGACATAGGTAAACGGTCCTAACACCTGACAGGTGCTTGTCGTAGGATTATGTGAACAGATATATTTCAATTATATTGTCTGCAGAGATTAAGAAGAACTTTAAAAACCTGTTGTCGTTTCTCCTTTTACCTCATTGAAGTGATTGTATAAATATCTCAAGCAGCTTAAGACTTTATTTGAAATTTGAGGAAAAATTGAAATCAAAAACACATTCTAAATATTTCAATTACTCTTAAAATATCAGAGAAGCAAAATTGTTTTCTATCTCAGTTTTAGTCTTCCTGAAAAAATTTTTCACAGAAAACTGAACATTTCTCTTTCTAAACTATGGACTTAATGTAAAAGTATGAAATTAATGGACAAGTATTCTAATTCTATATTAGTTGCCAACATACATGTATGTATTCATATACATGCCACATACATTGAAGTTAATCTTTGTTATTCTTGGTTTTGAATTTTTCATTAAACATAAAAGTAAAGTATGGACCAGTTGGTGGGGGTTCCCATAGATCTCTGACATTGCCAGGAGGGGCCTTTAAAACATTGACTGTCCCACGATTTCAAAGACTATTTGTCAACACGACTGTGAAAGCCAATGAGAATAATTTTTGCAGTGTTTTCTGCCCATGATGTAGTATTCTCAGCTTCACAAGTTTCCTTTATTCCCAAGAAACCAGCTGTTCGCTCTATGATCACTCCTCACTGAGAAATTTACTTTATAGCTCTCTTACATCTGTACAGGAAAGGCTGACAGAGCAGATAACAGAAGTAGCTCAAGAACTAAATAGACTTAAAGTAAAACAATTCTTTTGGCAAAATAGCACAGGCATGTGTGAGTTAACAGTTTTTCATAGTCAGTCTGTATCCAAAGTATTAAATTACAGTTGGCTTGAATCCATCGTGGAGTGTATCTTAAGTGATATTCTGGTTTCATGATTGCTTTTAATGAGATTTTGATGTTCCAGGAAGTTTAGTTGAGTCAATTTCAATAATCCAATGAAAGTCTGTCTGTTGTCTTCAGATTACTCTCATGGCTTCTAAACTGGGGGAGGTGTATCTGTTCACAGTTGCACTACAGAATTGAAGGAGACAGTCTACAGAGAGTCCAAGAACCTGCACAGGAACAAGGAGTGGATTGAACACTAGTAATAGTGACAATGTGTGTCCTAATAAGTGTGCATTCATCAAATGCCTCATTGCCACACCTGCAGTGCCAAAACCTCCTTCTGGAAATATTTAATTTTTATTTATTTATTTGAGAGAGAGAGAGAAGCAAAAAGAGAGTGCCAGCTGAAAGGTTTAGAAAGTTCTTTTTACTTTTTTACTTTTTACTCTTTTTACTCAGACTTTCCCACTTTTTTCCTTCTTTCTAAAATCTGCAGGTCTTACTTGTATTTGCCACATGCTTGAAAGGAAGTTACTAGACACATGAACTAGGTGGGATTGTAATTTGGGAGAATGGAGGTAAATGGTTGGTAAGAGAATTTATCTCCAGTTTTGCATTTCCTAGATGGCTGTTTTCCATAATTTTAATGGTTTTTAGTGTGTGTGTGTGTGTGTGTGTGTGTGTGTTGTATATGTGGTATATGATGTGTGTCCAAGATACGGTGTGCATATGTGTGCCTCTGGGCATGTGCATGCCATGGTGCACATGTGGATAAGTTCTCTGGTGTCCATCTGCACCTTCCACCTCTTTTGAGGCAGGGTCTTATATTATTCACCACTGCTTTCTTTTGCCAGGCTAGCTGGTCTTTCTTCTCTTTTCATTCATAGGTGTGACCAGGATTCTAAAATGCCTGTTACAGTCCCGGGCTTTTTATGTGGGTGCACAGTTGCTAAACCCAGGCACTTGTGCTTAAGCAACAAGTGCTATATGTACTGAGCCATCTCCCCAGGCCCTAGTTTCAATAACTCTTATAAAAGTTTTATTTATTTTTTATTTATTTACTTGAGAGAGAAAGATGTAGATGGACAGAGAATGAACATGCCAGGGCATCTAGCCACTGCAAACAAACTCCAGATGCAAACACCACCTTGTGCATCTGGCTGACATGGGTACTGGGGAATTAAACCTGTGTCCTCAGGCTTCAGAGGCAAGCGCTTTAACCACTAAGCCATCTCTCCAGCCCTCAATAAGGAGAAATTAGCTTGACTCCATTTTTTCCCATTAATTTTTACCTTTCAAAGAAATATTCTTTGGAAAATAGTCATTGGTATTCACTGAACTGTATTGCTGGTCATAGTGTTTTCCAGTTCTGTTCAGTTGGGTGTGATGCAACATTTAGTAATTAAAACCACATATTTACATGTTAAAACACTTATCTTTCTCTGACAAATTAAAGGATAATGTTCTCCAATTTACTTTAAAGTCAGAAATCTCCAACCTCATTCTCATGCACTCTTTCTGGTGCATTGGGGAACATGTGTTACTGCAGGCACCTCAGAGAGCAGCTGCATTTAAAAAAAAAAAAAAAAAAATGGAGTTTCCCTCTCTTCCCCCACCCAGCTAAATGTTACAAATAACTTCTGACTACTTCCTAAAATAAAATAAAGATATTTTTTCCTTCCTGCCTCACATGATTACTTTTGAAGTTCTATTCCAATTTACCCCAGCCATATCTTCTCCCATCTTCAATCACTCAAGAACACTTCCTTTGAGCAGCTTCCATTTATTTTTTGATAATCTTAAAGAGTTTCTTCAAAGAATAGTGTGATGGTAGACTGCACATTATAAAGAACCGAAACTTGACAAACTGTAATCATGGCTGGGTTAACACACACAGAGAAACTATGTTCCATAATTGTCGACTTATTCTTATAAAGAATACTTTGTAGAAGTTCATTTTGTTGAAATAAGGGCATAACTTGTTCTGCATCCACAGAGCTCTGAGAAACAAAAGAATCTAAAGTAAGAAAAGGAAAATGAAGGATAGAAGTGCTCAGAAACTTATTAGTAACTAATACAGTGTAGTTACATTCTTTATTATAATCAATTCATTTCTTTACTATATCATGCTTCTATTATAATTGAAACCATACAAAATTCATTATAATCATGAAAACATTAATGTAAAAACGTATCATCTGTTTAAAAGATTAGAGTGTTTTGTTTCAAATTTTTCAAAATTTCCTAGAGAAGGATGGATATTGAAACATATACATCCATGTTTACAAAATAGTTTAAAATCATGTTAATATTTTATTTTTCTTTATTTACTAGGAAGAAAGAGATAGAGAGAGAGGGAGAGAGAGAGAGAGAGAGGGAGAGAATGGAAATGCCAGAACCTCCAGCCATTGCAAATAAACTCCAGAAGCATATGCCACCTTGTGAATCTGGCTTATGTGGGTACTGGGAAATCAAACCTGGGTCCTTAGGCTTTTCAGGCAAGCACCTTAAACACTAAGCCATCTCTCCACCCCTAACAATCATTTTTTATGGCTACAAAATACAAAAATTCAAAGCTATTAATGGAAGTATAAGCATTCCTCATACGTCAAAACACAGTATCAAATGGCAAAAGATAATTCCATCATGTAAAATCCTCCTGAAGTCAGTCTTACCTGCCTTATCTACCAAGAGTTAACATTATGCTCTGGTCAAAATTCCTGGCTGTTTCACCCCATGCTCCTTAACTCCATGACTGCAGTGATCTCCACCTCCATTCTATTTCAGTCACGCTAAGCCTTTCCCCTAAGGCAGAACTAGGTCTAATTAACCTTTGTATGTGCCGTGCTTATCACAGTGCCACCTATTTTTGCAGGAATGAAAATCCTCACTTAGTGCAGGTTCTCATTCTCTCATCCCTAATAACCTATCTTTGATGTTGTTGTGATTCTAAGGCCCTTACTTATTCCCTGTGCTTCCAATTAACCATTCTCCATGAGCTTCTTTTCTCTCACACTCCAGAAAGAATTTTATTACCAAGTCATTTCAAATGAATGCCAACCTTCACCCTGGAATGTGCCTGCAATTAGTTCTTCTCCTGTTCTTATAAGCCCTGACATTCTCTAGTTTCTGCATCAAATTCTGAGGGATGTCACAAAAGAATACTAAAAATAATACATGA
Organism: Orientallactaga sibirica; assembly: GCA_036365145.1. Lineage (NCBI taxonomy): Eukaryota > Metazoa > Chordata > Mammalia > Rodentia > Dipodidae > Orientallactaga > Orientallactaga sibirica. The sequence continues at coordinate 19,143,310 of JAEOAD010000025.1, forward strand.
TAAAGCCATGCTGTCCAATGAATTGCAGCCCCTAGGAAATCCCTTATGCACAGCAGATGAAGCCACGTCCAAATTTCCCATCATGGTTTCATTCCCATCTTGTGTACCAGCCATGGCAGTCAGCTGCATGGGCTTTAGAGCTGGTATCAGATTGAATTCACGGAGCTACCTTTCCCTGAAAGCTGCGAACAAGTTACACTCTCTAAAGATTCAATTCCCTGCAGTTAAAATAGGATTATTTACAGTGTACACTCCATATAGCTGTCCACAATATTAAATGAGTTACTGTATGCAAACCACTAAGCCTGAATCCTGGCAAACAGTAACCTCCCAAAAAAAAAAAAAAACAGTAGCCATTATGTGTTTTTTTTTTTTTTTTTTTCTAAAGTTACTATAATTACAATCAACTAACTGGTGTTTCCTTCACACATCCGTTATTTTTGGAACTTCCATTTCTCTGGTGAACTGGATGGCTGATTTCTTCTTACAAGCATGTCTCCTCTTTTATTCTGTTCTTTTGGCCCCAGTCATTCTAAATTTCCTCTTAGCATCATTTCTATTTTCAATCATCTCACCACTCCCTCTCTTTTTCTCTCTCTCTCTTTCTCTCTCTCTGTCTCTCTCTCTGTGTCTGTTTTTCTTCCTCACTCCGTACATAGTTTCTTCCTTTTGAGGTGACACATGTTCAGTTTCTCCTCATTTCCTCTCTGTGATTCTACTATTTCAAGCTTTCACACCATCTGTCCCTCTGACTTGCTGCCAGACTTATGGAAATAGATCATATCATGATGCCTTCACTTTCTCTGAATTATTTATTCCTCAATTCAAACCTTATAGTAAAACTTAGTGTGGAACCATTAAAGACAGCACTGATGCAGACTATATTGAAAATATTCCCCAACATAATGTTAAAATGGTTTGTCTCCAATTTGCTTCTTGCCCCCCAGTATCCACACGTGCCCTCCTTGAACTGTGTCCACATTTGGTCTCAGGACCTACATCATTTCAAAGGATCTCTTGGCTGTTTCCTCTATTGGTTCCTCTTCTTCATTCAACCTCTCAGTTGAAATGTCTCTTATCAAAGATGAGTTCTGAGCTGGACAGATGGCTTAGCAATTAAGGCACTTGCCGGCAATGCCAAACGACCCAGGTTCTATTCCCTAGTACCCATGTAAGCCAAATGCACAGGGTGGCATGCATCTGGAGTTCTTTTGCATTGGTTAGAGACCCTGGCATACCCATTCTCTCTCTCCCTCTCTCTCTCCCTCTCTCTCTGTCTCTCTCTCTCTCTATATATATATATCTGCCTCTTCATCTCCTTCTTTCTCGAATAGATAGATAAATAAAATATAAAAGAAAGATGAGTTCTATTTGCATATTCCTTTAACTCTTTTATAATTGATAATGTCATTCACTCTGAAGATCTTGTCTTTATGCAGATGTTCCTGGGTCCTAGGACCTTAATCATTATCTCACTCCTCATTTCCTAACATAAAATTCAAATGGAATATTGTACCTTCATGCTTTATCTTTAGCAGTGCCAATTAAGTCAGAAAACGGAAAACTCATTATGCATAATACTTTCCAATTAACTTTCCTTTTTCTCCCCCCCCCCTTTTTTTGACTAGGTACCCTCTCCTTGTTGAAATGCGAGACACATCCTTTTCTCCAATTTCCCTCAGAGACTGAATATTCATCAGGTCTGCTCATCACCTTCTATTTCTCACTTCCACATCCTCTGCTGCTCACACTTCTATTATTCTAGTTCAGACTGTTAGTAGTGCTCTCTGGAAATGCTGCCAGAGCCTCCTTGTTGGGGCTCTGGGTTCTAAATCCAAATCTAAATTACCCTAAATCTTCTAAAGCTGTTCTCTATTGAACATATCATTGATCATCCCATTGTTCATCTTTCAGTGGTTCAGACTCAGCTAAGTCTGAACTCTTATTCCCGTATCCTGACTTCATGGCTGTCTCACTTCTCCAGCTCTTCTCTCCTTATGTCACCACTATTGGCTTCCCATGATGCCTACAGGTGGCTAATTCTTTCTATATTTTATTTCTTCATTTATTTATTTAATGACAAGCAGAAATAGAGGGAGAGAGAGAATGGGCAAGCCAGAGCCTCTAGCCACTGCAAACAAACTCCAGATGGCAAATAGAACCAGGTCGTTGTGCTTTGCAGGCAAGAGCCTTAACAGCTGAGCCATCACTCTAGCTCCAGATGCCTTGTTCTGTATTAGGTGCCTTCCATGTTTCATTGACTCCACTGCTTTCTCATTAGTTTTTGTCTTTTTTTTAGACAATCACTTCATCCTATGATTAATATTTTTTGTATTTTTCAAAGCCCAATTAATATAGAATTTCAAGTCATGCCAAATGTATAAAAGGAAGAGATTTCATCTTCATCTTATTTTTTACTCTTTGTATTCTTTCATAATAAATAATAGGCTCTTAAGAAAAATAACAAACTTAATTGTGGAAATAAACTTATGTGTAAGAATGTCATCAAAAAAAAGTACAGATAACTAAAAGTCACAACAAAGCAAAAATATGTGATATCTAATCTTAAAATTTTACTTCATTTGTAAAATATGTTGAACAATTTGTTTAAATATAGGTATTGGCTGAAGGGAACTTCTAAATTTTTACTGTATGAAGGCCTTATTTGAGCATGCTTCTCAAATTGATTTCCATTAACTTTCACCTCCAACCACTTTAGCCACCAACACTGATGACCAGTTCTGACTTAGTCACCTCAAATGACCAATCCAAGTAGAAGTGATGAAATTACAGACTGAATGCCATCTTTCCCACACCTCTCTATTATACCTACTCTTCTCTCCGTTATTGCCTGGAGTGATGTCAGCTCTCTTAGGGTGAGTCTGCTAAGAAAAGGCCTTCATGGCAAGGAACTGAGATCTATCTCTGACCAGTAGCAAAGAAGAAATCTTACCATTATCTTGCCAATAACTACGTGAGTAGAAGCAGATCTTTAGGTGTAATCACAATCCCAAACTTCAGTGTAGCTTTTTTTTTTTTTTTTTTTTTTTTTTTTTTAGAGAGAGACACAGAGAGAGACAGAGAGAGGGAGAGGGAGAGGAAGACAGATTGAGATGAGGCACCAGCAGTCTCTAAGCTGCTGCAAATGAAATCCAGATGTGTTCGCCCCCTTGTGGTCAAGTGCAGCATTGCACCCTTGTGTCACTTTGTATCTGGCTAAACGTGGGACCTGAAGATTGGAACCGCTGGAGACTGGAAACAGCGTTCTTAGGCTTAGGAGGCAGGCGCCTTAACTGCTAAGCTATCTCTCCAGCCCCAGTGTAGTGTTTTAGAACTATGACCCAGATACTGTAAGATAAGAAATGTTTGGGGCTGGAGATATGGTTCAGTGGTTAAATTGCTTGCCTCCAGAGCCTAACAGCTGCATTCAATTCCTCAGGATCCACTTAAGCCAGATGCACAAAGTAGCACAACCATCTGCTACTTGCTTGCAGTGTTTAGAGGCCTTGGCATGCCGGTTCTCTCTCTCTCAATCTCTCTCCTTTCAAATAAATAAATAAAGTACTTTTAAAAAAAGAATTTTTTTGTTATTTAAAGCAAATTTACTTTTGGGATACTGGCAAATTATGCTCCACTTTTGCTGTGAATGAAATCCAGATTGGTACTCCCCCTTGTGGTCAAGTTTTGCATTGTGCCCTTGTGTCACTTTGCATCTGGCTAAACGTGGGACCTGGAGATTGGAACCAGTGTTCTTAGGCTTAGGAGGCAGGCATTTTAACCGCTAAGCCATCTCTCCAGCCCATCCACTTTTTGCATGTCACAGACATTATCAATGAAGTTTTGTGGAAACCCTTCACAGAGCAAGTCTACTGATACTTTTTTTTATTTATGAGATAGAGAGAAATAGAAAGAGGGAGCTGGAGAGAGAGAGAAAGAAGGAGTGCACCAGGGCTTCTAGATACTGCAAATGAACTCTGGACACAAGAGCCCACATTGAGGGTCTGGCTTTATGCGTGAACATGGGAATGGAACCCATGTCATCAAGCTTTACAAGTGTCTTTCACCGTAGAGCCATCTTTCCAGTCCCTATTGACATCTTTTTTACAACAGCATGTGCTTCCTACATATCTCTATAATGCACATTCTCATTCTTATTACAGCTATTGCGATAAGCAGTGGTATTTTATGTGATCCAAATCATTTCATATTGCCATGAGCCACAGAAATATAAAACAACAAACAATCAATAAATGCGTGTGTTCTGACTCCTCATCTTACTAACTATTCACCTGCATTTATTTTTTTCATGGGCCCTCCTGTTTCTGAGACACAAAATTGAAATTTGGTCAGATAAATATCCTATCTCTATATATTCAAGTGAATCAATGAGTCTTATGCTCACCTTGTAAAACAGTAGATAAAAATAATTGAGCTTTGTGAGAAAGAAAGCTGAAATAGATGTAGGCTAGAGGCCTCCTGTGCCACGTTAGACAAGTTACGAATGCAAAGGGAAAGCTCTTAAATAAAATTAAAAGTTCTACTCTTGTGAACACCTAAGTAATAAGAAAGAAAAGCAGCCTGATATGGAGAAAGTTTTAGTGGTCTGGAGGAAAAAAAATCAAGCCAGCCACAACCTCCCTTCAAGCCAAAGCACAATCCAGAACTATGTTCCAAAACTCTTCAGTGCCGTAAAGGACGAGACAGGTGACAGAGATGCAGGGGAGATGTTTGAAGCTCACCGAGATTAGCTAGCGAGATTGACAGGCAGAAGCTTTATCACAATGTCAAGCATGCAGGTTGAAGCGACAAGTGCTGGTGGCGAAGCTGCAGCAAGTATCTTCAATACCCACCTGAGATCATGCATGCACATGGCTGCATTAAAATGCAAAATTTCAGGCTGGGGAAATGGCTTAGTGGTTAAGGTGTTTGTCTATGAAGCCTAAGGACCCCAGTTCAACTCCCCAGGACCTATGTATGCCAGATGCACAAGGGGGCACATGCGTCTGGAGTTCGTTTGCAGAGGCTAGAGGCCCTGGTGCACCATTCTCTCTTTCACTCTATCTGCCTCTTCCTCTCTCTCATTCTCTCTCAAATAAATAAAATAAAAATAAAATTTTAATGCAAAATTTAATGAGAGAAGACAGACACTTGGGAGGAGAAGGTGTTGTGTGAGACTTTCATGTGCAGAGAGAAGTCTGTGTTTGCTCTCAGAGTTTTCAAGGACAGCTATAGTCTGGCTATAGGTTAATGGAGCTGCTAGCTTTACATTGAAGCCAATACTCACATACCATTCTAGAAATCCTATGGGCCTTATGAATACCACTACCAGTCTCCTTTACTGGAATAATACAAAGGAAACTGATCACTTGGTAACGCAGGTTGGAAATAAAGATTGAATCACCATTATAAGTATGTATGTTATTCGTTTTTTTCCCCAGTTTGTTATCTGTCCAACTGTAAAAACAAAACAAAACAAACAAACAAACAATAACACTGGGCTGGAAAGATGGCGTAACAGTTAAGTGCTTGCCTATGAAGCCTAAGGATCCTGGTCCGAGGCTAGATTCCCCAAAGTGGCACATGCATATGGAGTTCGTTTGCAGCGGCTGTAAGCCCTGGTGTGCCCATTCTCTCTCTCTCTCTGCCTCTTTCTCTCTGTGCCTGTCCGTCGCTCCCAAATAAATAAATAAAAATAAACAAAAAATTAGTTAAAAAATTTAAAAAACCAGATGCGGTGGTGCACGCCTTTACAAACAAAACAACAACGACAACGACAACAAAAAACACTGACCTGTTTTTGTCTAGCACGTGGAGATGCCAAATCTCTCAGAATTGTCTGTCAGTAATTTCTCCCAACTTGAATGTCCCAATCCATCAAATGCTTTTGTGAGTGGATTGCTTAAGATTGTGTTATGATTTGAAAAGGCCAAATACCTTTTCCTTTCACTTCTCTGTGATTACCTTCCCATACCCAGGCATAGTTGGAAAACATGTTACAGAGTTCGGAAACATTTTTCTACTAGTATAAGGTCCGTTGTTTCTATAACCATAAGCACGAGAAAATTTCTATTCATGAAACTGCTGTTTCCCAAGTAAAATTACACAGAGGAAGCCATGCCATGTATCTCAATATTAAATATTTTCATAATGAAAGGAATGAGACAATCCGTGTCATATCATCATCCATAACATGCCTGTTCTGAATATTAAATATCTTAAAATGACTCTTCTAAATGAAAATATAACTTTTCTAAAACCATTTTTACTAATCTAAGGACATTTCCCACTATAGGTAAATATTAAGAAGAGAATGACTCATTTCTATGGAAAGATTACTTATGCAAAAGTAATGAATAAATAAATGCCTAGAAGGGAAAAATTACATTTTCAGGAGCACACATTTCTCAGTAAGAAGGAATATCTGGGGCTGAGGAGGCAGCTCAGTTGGTAGAGGGCTTGCTTAGCATGTGTGAAACCTTGGGGTCCTTCCTAAGGACTGCATCATTGTCATCCCAGCTCTTGCTAGGTGGAGGCAGGAGACTCAGAAGTCAGGATCACCCTCAGCTACACAGCTAGCTGAAGCCATCCTAGGAGAGATTTAAAAAAACTGTTTCAAAAACAAGCAAACAGAAAGGATGAATATTCATTTGAAATATATTGTTAATACTATGAAAGTTGCATTAGAAACATGAGGGTTTCTTCTATTCATGATCTTACAAATTATATATCTAATAACATTAGAAATTATATATACTGTAGAAATCATGATTTTTGTATTACTATCAGATAGGTTGCTTAGATTCTGTTAACATGTTCTTATCTGAAGTCTGGGACTAAGAGTACAGGTTACCTCAGTCCTTTTGCACAGAACAACTCCCTTGCCTTTATAAAGGTAGGTATATACGTCACTTCAGCTTTCAGCATGGTGTTTAAGGAGACTGTGCATCTGCTTTATGTGGGTACCGGAGATTTGAACCTGGGATACCAGGCTTCACAAACAAGTGCCTTCAGCTGCTGCTCCAGGACGACTTCTAAACTTACTTTGAGTTCCATGAACTTTGAATTATTTTAATTGTCTTGGGCTCATTTGAGGGCTAGCTAGTCTAGAAACTTGTTAAGAAGTTAATAGAGGTTAATATTTGGCATTTGCAAATTAAAATTTCAGAGTAGAATTTAGCTAGCATTGTAATTCAATATTCCATTATATACTAGGGATACATAACCACTTAGCTCACTGTGCACATGTGAAAAAATTATTAGCATTTAATATGTATCAGCAACAGCATTTTGTTATGAGTACATAATTTCTACCTTGTGTTGATAATAATAACTGTATTTTTAAATTTTATAGTTAAAATATATGATAAAATATTAGATCGAATATATATATATATATATATATATATATATTTATTTATATATATATATATATATATATAAAACCAGGCTGCAATTTTGGATTGTTTTTGAACAAATTTAATCTCATGTCCTCTATTCTTTTCCACATCAATAGCAAAATCTGTTCATGACCTGTTAAATAAATTTAGTGCTCTAAAAGTAGTGGAACCACACAATTTGAAAACCACTGCTGTGGTACTTGCCCAGCAGGTATTCTTGACATGGATCAAAGTCTAACTTGGGCCCACCAGGAAAAGTTCAAGCTTACACTAAAATGAGAAAAATGTTAAAGGCTCTTGTTAATGTTTGAGATTAATGGTAGATGTTTAACAAATGATGAATGGGACATGAAACTGAGCTAGAACAAAATAAAATTCCCCTTGTTAGCATTGGAGAGTAGTGCGTTAGTCTAACGTCAAAGACCCAGTTGGAATAACAATTCATTTGTTTGGAGTGGGCTGATATACAAAATTCATCTCAAGCAACTAAATCAGAGCTTTTCCCATTTCTAGAACAATCCTGCTGAAACAAGACAGTACATCCCCAACATACAAGTGAATAGAGGAATTTGCTAAAGGGTTACGACAAATGGTATAAAGAAATAAATTGCATTAAATGAGGACTGAATTAAATGTTGTACAACATGTACAATTGCATAATGACTCTGAAATGATTTAATCCAAAGATACTAAAAATCTGAGCCCGTTCATCTCATTGAGTCACAGTGACCCAAGTGATCTAAGGTAGCCAGGAACTCTAAATCCATTGACATTCATCATGGTTTTCTTTGTGAAAATGAAGAAGTTCAATACTCTGGTCTCTTCCCCGCTCTCCTGAGTTTGAAATGAAATAAGTCCTTCAGTTACTTCTAAACCATGTAGCATACCATCAGCCTTCAGTGACATAAAACACCTCCAAGGATGCTCAGGGCAGTCCTTTAACACACATGACTGGTGATAAAGATGTTTTATGACACCATAAGTATAGAAAAAAATAGCTCAAGATTTTGGAATGTGGTTACAATTTGGATTACTGTTATATTTGCTGGACTGTGAAGCGTGTTTTAAATGAAGTACTAAGAGGAAAATTTACAGATGAAATAAAGAAAAATACAAACATAGACATCCATGATGCCATAAACTCTCTTTGCATTTGAGGGGCTGCAACATCACTTGTAGTCCATGGAAATGACAATGTTGAGATTCAGGAGGAAGTGAGTATGTAGTAGCCTATCACTTTGACCATATTCAGTATTTCTCTAAAAATGACATTTCTGGGCTGGAGAGATGGCTTAGTGGTTAAGGCACCTGCCTCCTAAGCCTAAGAATGCTGGTTCCAATCTCCAGAGGTTCCAATCTCCAGGTTAGCCAGATGCAAAGTGATGCAAGGGTGCAATGCCACACTTGACCACAAGGGGGCGCACGCATCTGAATTTCATTCGCAGCAGCTGAGAGGCTGCGGGCGCACCCATCTCTATCTGTCTCCCTCTCCCTCTCCCTCTCCTCTCCCTCTCCCTCTCTCTCTCTCTCTCTGTCTCTCTCCAAAAAAGTGACATTTTGTATGGTTCTAATAATAACTATATGTATATGTGTGTATATATATATATATATATGTTTCACATTTTTCAGGTTAACTAATGTCCATGTCAAATTTATTTTTTTAATATTTTATTTATTTATTTGAAAGAAAGGAAGTGAGAAAGAGAATGGGTGTCACTGCAAACAAACTCCAGACACATGAGCCACATTGTGCATCTGACCTACATGGGTACTGGGGAATTGAACCAGGGTTCTTAGGCTTTACAGGCAAACACCTTAATCTCTGAGCCATCACTCGAGCCCAAACTTAAAATTTTAAGCTCTATTAATCAATATTAAATGTAAATATATTCATTGGAGACTGGGCTTCTCCCATCTTTAATAAATATTTTCTATTTTTGTTTTTACAAAGACAAAATTGGCCATAATATAGATGATCTAGCACATATAAATCCTGTTTATCAAATCACAAGATCATCAGATGGGTTTTTGAACTTAGTTGGGGAAAACAATCAGACCAAAATATGTATATATCATATATTACTAATATATATACATATTATTTTTAAATAAATAATATAGATAGATACTTATAAGTAATAATGTTTATTTAGTGGTTCATAAACATTTTTGATGTTTTACTGTAATGCATATAACACTTTTTAAACTTTATATCATCTAATAACAAATATAATATTCATAGAATAGTTCTTTCCTTATATAAAATACTTGATAACTGATATTATATCTCTTGCAAAATTAATTATTATTTAAAATTTACATTTTGAATCTCTGCAAAGAATTGACATTTCTTTGCCTAACCCAACCAAGAAGGCACTGTATATTTTACATGCTAAATTAATTATTCATGAAGTGGATTAACTAGTACAAATTTAGAATCTCTAGATAAATCCTCCTAAACTCAGAAGACTGAGGAGAAGTAATTCTCTCATGCCAAGAACCATCTGCAGGGCGCTGACATTTGTTCAACCAGAGCAATTATGATGATAAATTTGATAAATTTCTCTTAAAAATAATGCATTACTAATAATTCATTGGAAGAGAGGTTTCTGTCTTAAATCAGATCCTCAGATTATCCAAATATTTAGTTAGGCTAAAATTATGGGGTATTATATAAAGCTTAAAATAACAAGGGCATAAACCAGAAAATGAAATTATTTTCTATTTGAAGATTAATTTGTTTCAACAGTGTTAATCTCTTCTGTTGTACTGAATTTAACTGAAGCTTCTTTTTCTAAAATATGAATTCAATTTTATAAAATTGTTTTTGACTTGTATTTTTTCAGTGACTTAATGAATGAACCAAGAAGTCTTATATTGTGTTTTGCAATTCAAGATTTCCCATATTTCAGTAAAATTAAACCACATCTATTGGAGTTTTATGTTACTTAATTCCATTTCCTGTATAGTGGGCTCATAGAAAAGACAAGTGAAAGAAGAGTCTTATAGTGACCACAAAAAAGTTTTACATTGATTGTGAGAGAAGCAACTAAACTCTTTTTATACAATTCACACAACCCTTGAGCCAATCTGGTTATTTTCTTGTTGATTAAGACATATTCTTTTTGTTTTTTGTTTGGGGAGATTTTGTTTAGGTTTTTGTGTTAATTTTATTTTATATACAACAAGTTTTATTTATTATTTATTTATTTATTATAGTCAGAGAGAGATAGAGAATGGGCCTGCCAGGGCCTCCAGCCACTGCAAATGAACTCCAGACACATGTTTCATCCTGTGCATCTGGCTTACGTGGGTCCTTAGGCTTGGCAGGGAAGCACCTTAATCATTAAGCCATCTGTCCAGCCCAGGTTATACTCTTTTATCTCCTCCCCCAGCTCCCATTACCCTGGGGACCATCCTCAGTGGGGTTATGATATTCACTGTGAGGCATGAAGGTCTCATTCAGTTCCTGTGGGTTAGCAGGGAGACCATGTCTCAGGTTTTCCCTGCCCACACTGAGGCTCTCATACAGATCCTTTCAGTAGTTACCTTTATTCTGAATCAATAAAAATGAAACATACAATAATTGTACTGAATTTTTATTTGTCCTATTTAATAACAAAAACATTATTCTAAACAGTAAGTACAGATAAAACCTGTTGCTTTTAACAAGTGAAGATACTACAGTATTGACAGTAAGGATATGTAAGTTTATTCACTTTTATATTAATACTCAGGTTGTTTAAACAATGTAGCAGCCAACATGATATTTATATTCTTAGACACTGGTATTTGATGTTTTTATTTTCTCCATAAAAGTCTCAACTGGAGGGAATGGAAGAATATTAAGATACTGATCATTTACTAAGAGTTCAAGTCTAAGGCCTCTTCCATTTTTTTTTTTTATTTATTTACAAGAGAGAGAGAAAGAGAGAAGTGAGCATGGGCCACTGCAAACGAACTTCAGATGCATGTGTCACTTTGTGAATCTGGCTTTACATGATGAGTCCTGGAGAACTGAACCTTGGACATCAGGCTTTGCAAGCAAGCACCTTTAACCATTGAGTCATCTCTCCAGTCCCCTCTTCCTTTCTACTTTCATATCGAGTTGCATTATAGAGGACTATTTTTTCTCCAATTAAACTAACTTCAGACATCTTCTCATGACAGAAATCTGAGAATTGTATCACATTTGATTTTATAGTATACATATTCCTCTATCATTTCTCATTCCATGAATTATGTTTCAATATTTCTCCTATTTTTTCATTTGATTAGTCAAGATCCTATCATAAGAATGCAAGTTGTTCTTTTTTTTTTTTTTTGGAGAGAGACACAGAGAGAGAGCAAAAGGGAGAGGAAGACAGATAGACATGGGCGCTCCAGCAGCCTCTCAGCTGCTGAGAATGAAATCCAGATGTTTGTGCCCCCTTGTGGTCAAGTGTGGCATTGTGCCTTTGTGTCACTTTGCATTTGGCTAAACATGGGACCTGGAGATTGGAACCAGCGTTCTTAGGCTTAGGAGGCAGGCGCCTTAACCACTAAGCCATCTCTCCAGCCCACAAGTTATTCTTTTGTTGTTTAAATGCTATTTTATTTAAATATGATACATTTTTAACATTTTATATGACATAGATCTATAATTTTTTCTCCCCATCTATCATTGGTTGTTTTTCTTCCATTCATTGTGCTTTTGGCACAATTACGCTTTTTTAATGGAGTTAAGTCTTTAGTTTTTTTTTATTTTTTATTTTGTGGATTGTCTTAAGTGTTAAACAATTTCTAAGTGGTTAGATAAATACTCAACATATACCTATATTTTTCAATGCATTATTATAATGTATTCTAAATAATCCCCAATTTTCAGTAGATTCTTTTAAAACAAATATGCATTAAGATATTGAATAACAGTAGCTAATTGTGCTAAAACCAAATATTAAAATAGACATTCATTTTGCTGGGCATGGTGGCACACGCCTTTAATCCCAGCACTTGAGTGGCAGAGTTAGGAGGATCACCATGAGTTCAAGGTCACCCTGAGACTACATATTGAGTTCTAGATCAGCCTGGGCTAGAGCAAGACACTACCTCAAAAAAAAAAAAAAAAAAAAAAAAAAACTCACTCATTCTATTTTGTTTTCTTAGAATAAGAAATTCCACAATTAACATGCAGAAAAGAAAAATAATAATATTTACTTTATCATACTTAGAGCTTATTAGGACATTAACAAATGTTGAGTAAACTGCAACTAAAAACAAAGAGAGTGTGCTCTCTTTATTAATGTACTTGGAAGGAAGTTTGTTCTATTTTTTTAATTATTTTTGGCATATAAATGATTTTAAAATTCATTTGTTTTGCCCAACTTTATCTCTGTGATCTGATGGGCTCCAGCTATGAGATTTTTACCTGGGATCTCTCATGTGGTTGTATTCCCAGGGAACCTGGAGTCATCCCAGATATTTGATGTCCCAACTAAAATACTTGCAATACTCAGTAAGCTAGTTTCTTAAAGTCAACTGTCCATGCCTATGGTCTCCAATATAATTTAATTTCTCCTCTTCCGTGGGCCTCAACCAGATGTAAAATGCCAATTCTTTATTTGATATGTGTACAAAATTTGTACCCACTACTTCTTATCCAGCTTTCTTACTTTCTAAAAGTTTCATAGGTCATCACACATTTATCCAAAGGTTGTGTAATATTATTTCTAGAGAACAATTTAATACTAATTGCTAATTATACTTAATTCTCATAATGGCTTTGTAATATTTAAATCTTACTCTCAAATGCATTTTAACTTTTATTTCTTCCTCACCTCTCTTAAAAACAATTAAAAATATCAGGTTAAAAAAAAAAAACTTCTTTCTTCTTTTTTTGTATGTAATACAAAGGAAAATAAAAATACTTCCCCACTTCATACAAGGTCTCTTTTGCCCGTATCTCTAATGCAGCATCAGTTTAAATATCTAAAAATTCAGCTCAAGTGTTTCAATTACTTCTTACAAGAAACAGTTCTCTGCACAGCATCTTCCATTGTCTTTGGTGTCCATCTGTGTATCAAGGGGAACTGAGGTGATTATTCTAATTACCCAAGAAACAATGATCATAAAGAATATCATTGAGGTGCTTGCCTGAAAAGCCTGACAACCAGAGTTCGATTCCCTAGAACCTATGTAAGCTAGTTGCACAAAGTGGCACACGCATCTGGAGTCTGTTTGCTGTGGCAAGATGCCCTTCTGCAACCATACTCTCTCTATCTCTATATCTTTCTGCTAGAAAGTAACTAAATAAAATATTTTTAAAGAGATTATCATTAACATTTAGGCAGAAGAACATGAAATTCCATACGCATACGTAAGTATGAATCAGATTGTCTTTCACACATGCAATCAGTCACTCTAAATTATGGGAAGCTTTGCCATCCATCCACACACACCTTGAGATTCTCACCCATCATCTGTGGCCCGTGTTCCACAAGAAAGACAAAACACAATAACGACTGGGCTGTGGACAGGGAAAAATTATGTGTGTCAGTGAGATTTTTATCCCTTCACTTTTTTTAATTTTTATTTTTTTATTTTTGGAGAGAGACACAGAAAGAGACAGAGAGAGAGGGAGAGGGAGACAGATAGAGATGGGCGTGCCAGCAGTCTCTCAGCTGCTGAGAACGAAATCCAGATGTGTGTTCCCCCTTGTGGTCATGTGTGGCATTGTGCCCTTATGTCACTTTGCATCTGGCTAAACGTGGGACCTGGAGATTGGGACCGGGTTCTTAGGCTTAGCAGTCAGGTGCCTTAACCTCTAAGCCATCTCTCCAGCCCCCTTTCACTTTTTAATTAGTTTTCAATTAAGTCCTAAGTAACTTCAACTCAAAGTTCTGACTAAAATACATGGTGTTTCAAACTCAGAGGTACCTAGTATGTCAGTGGGAAATTTTGACTCCATGATGGTTTCTATAGAATGACACTAGAGATTTAGCACTTTCCTGAACACTTTTGTGATGGTCAAAAATCAGTGTCCATTCCACCCTTGAGACTGGCGAGACACTCTCACGTGGTAGAATGGACCAGGCACTAACCCTATTTCAATTCCCATGGAGAGGGGCTGGGCTTGGACGTAAGTAGTCATCTTCATTGGTTCCTGTGTTTGGTGTGAAGACCCTTTCCAAAGTTCTGCACTAGACAAACATCCCTGTATATTCTCTAGAATGTTTTCTTTACGAGCAGCTAAGTCCATAGGTGATTCTCTCTGGGCCAATATATTTGGTCAGTGTCATCCCACATTGTCCAAAGGTTTAGGATGCTTATGCAAAAAAAAAAAATAATAATAATAATAATAATAATAATAATAATAGTAATAGGACATAAAACACACAGCCAGAATCTCTCAGTTTAGATCATTATTTCTTGCCAGGCTTATAGAACTGTTACAATGACATGTAACATAGTTCTCTAGGTCCCATGAATTCTCACAGGACCATAGTGGGCTTTTGACAGGCACAGAGCCAGGATCAGGATGCTGCACTGACTGGAGATGGCAAAGACATGAAGACTGGCCTTAGCCTCTTGACCTTTTTCAGTTGCTCTAGACTTATATGAATACTCTACAAAGGATCACATTAAAGTATTAGAGCTGACAAGTCACCTCTAATCTTGAAAGTATTATGTGCACTAATATTAAGTATAGAAATAATAAACTGGTATTTTGTTGATTTTACCATATACGTAGTTTAGATATAACATTTGTGATCACGTGTGTGCTTGTTCACATGTGTGTGCAGGTGCATGCATGTGTTAACTCAGGGGACACTTGCGCATGGACCTCAGGAATACCATCACCCATTTTTGAGACAGAATCCATTATTGGCATAAAGCTTATAATTATGCTAGATTGGTTATCTAACAAGTCCCAGCTATCCTCCTATCTCCACCTCCCCTGTGCTGGGATTGTAGATATACACCACCAAACCCAGCATGTTTACACAGACACTGGGTATCGAATTTGAGGTTTCATGCTTACAGGGCAAGTGCCTTACTGAGTTACCTCCAAAGTCCTTGAAAATGAGATTATTATGCAATCAATGCTTATGTTTAAAATAGTGAACTCAGGCTGGAGAGATGGGCTAGCACTTAAGGCACTTGCATGTGAAACCTCAGGACCCAGGTTCAATTCTCCAGTACCCATGTAAGCCAGATGCACAACATGGCAAATGTGACTGGAATTTGTTTGCAGTGGCTGGAGGCCCTGACGTGCCCATTTTCTGTCTACCTCTTCCTCTCTGTCTCTCTCTCTCCTTTTTCTCCCTTATATAATTAACAGTAAAATATTTTTAAAATAATGAACTCCCCAAATTATTTTTAGTGCTATATTGTAACTAAATGTTATCATATCACATATACTTATATGATATATTTAACATATGTGTGTGTATATATATATATATATATATATATATACACATATATATATATATATGCAAATAGCACTAATGAAATTATATTATCTAGCATCAAATTTCCTGAGATGAATGAGTAGGCATAACCAGTGAGGAAGCAGTTAATAGCCTTTACATTTGTTCACACACACATACATATAGATTTGCTATTTAGACAAAAATCAGAAAAACAATCTGACTGTTCAAGGTCCAGATGATTATTGTATCTGCTACAGACAAAAGATTTTGCCAGATATTATTTAATGTGCTGAATAGTATCTTAGCTTAGAATAAGAATGTAATTTGACAGGAACCTGATATTTAGGGTAGTTTTTTTGGCTTCTTACAGATTCATGGAGAAGAATCTGCTGACTCTAGAAATATTTAAGAAAATCACAAATTTCTTTTCTGAATTTTATTTCCCAAGTAAGCTTTGCTTTGATGTTAAGTTAAAAGTTTCTTGACATATATAAATATATTTGGCTATTCAGACTTGTTTCTGTAAAAATGTCATTCAATCCATCCAGAGTTAAATCTAAGGCTTTATAGAAACCTAATTCTATTATGTGAGTTAGTAATATTCCAGCCATGATAAAAGGCAAGAGGAAGGGATTTGAGATCTAGACCCAATGCATTGTGTCAGAAAGCAAAACATCTCATTAAAACAAAATAAACTTGCAAAAATAGGTGACAAAAATAAAACAAAATCTTACATAAAGTGATGAAATGGCATCAAATAATTTAACATACATCAGAGCAGCTAAAATGTTAATTATAAATGTTTTAAAGAATAATTTATCATTTTATAAGGTAGCAATTTCATTATGAAAAGGAATAACTATGGTTAAAATTGGAAGATCACCAAAGTATGCCTTATCGCCTTCAGTATGCACAAATAACACTGCAAAACGAATATTGAAAGCAAAATATGGTGATTAATTCATTAATCATAAGCCACACTTCTGGTCTTTTAGACAAAAAAAAAAGAAAAAAAAAGAAAGGATTCTCATTAGCCATGGACAAAAGAATTGAACCACAATGCACTGGGACTTGATAATATCCTCTGAGGAACTTTCACAGTTCTCTGATGTCTTGAGAATCTCGGGCTGAGGTGATAATGCAGTTCATTCAATCAGCCCTTCTCCGCTTCTCTCCCTTGTGATGCTTTTTCAAAAATTTCCCAAGCTCGAGTGGTCAATATTTCAATAAATATGGTTTGGCCATATGTATTTTGCAGCTCCTATGATTTATTTGAGGTACAATAGTTACTAATCACGATTAAAGGTATGATTAAAATCAACTCTGGAAAGCCCGCTCCTGTAACTTCTCTCTGCTGATTGAACTGCCACTGATCTGGATGTGCACAAACTTCACTGAGGCTAACTCTGAATCAGGGACCCTGGTTGCTTTTATGTTGTAAAGTTCTATAGTGACATGTTTAACAAAAGATTGGCCTGGGCTGGAGAGGTGGCTTAGCAGTGAAGGCATTTGCTTGGAAAGTCAAAGGATCCCTGTGTGATTCCCCAGGAACCATGTAAGCCAGATGCACAAGGGGGCACATGTGTCTGCAGTTCATTTGCAGTGGCTGCAGGCCCTGGCTCACCCATTCTTTTCTCTCTCTCTCTCTCTCAAATAAAAGATAAAAAATATTTTTAAAAGATAGGTGTAGTAGATCATTGACCCCCATGCGTGCAACTAGCTCATAGGTAATGATTTATGGCAAGAGTTCATGCTGATGCCAGAATCCTGCCTTCATTACTTCCATGCTGCCGCCACCTAAAACCACCCATCGCAAGGCAGTGGTAGTGCCTTGGTGCTACATGTGACACCATTGATTAGCACTGTAGTAGATATAGGGTGCATATGTATCATCTGTAGTCAAGTTCCCCTTGATGAGATAGTCTAGGGGTCTCACCTAACATATACACATGCCTATGTGCTTTGCAGAACCTATACAGAAAGTTTGCGTTGTTCGCTCTACGACTGATGAGTGAAGTTTGCTTAGCACAGTTCTCTCAGGTATACTGACTCTGCAGCATGAGTGCATACCACCCAAAACCCCACATGAAGACTATGCCCATTATTACAACAACAATATAGAATTAAACTCCACTAGTTTCTTTAATCATAAATGTTGGGCTGGGGACATGGCTCGTGTGGGGAGTTCTTGCCATGCTAGAACAAGGACCTAAGTTTAACACATAAAACGCTAGTCATGGTAGGGCATGCTTCTAAATCCAGTGTTGGGGGGGTGGGGAGGAGACAGGAGAATTCCTAGGGTTACTAGCTAGCCAGTCTAGCCAGAATGATGAGCTCCAGATTCAGTGAGAGAGATTGTCTCAATACTAATGTGGAAGAGTGATTGAGGAACAGACACAGTATTGTCCTCTGACCTCCCCACACTCACACACACGCATACTCACCCACACAAACATGCATGCCCATACACATATGAGCACACAGACACCCATCGTGCACAGGTACATGGAAAAATATGAATAAAAACACAAAATAAATATTTCTAAGACTTTTTCCCAGTGGAGTATGGCTTTCTTTCTTCTTTTATTTTTTTAATATTTTATTCTATTTATCAGAGGGAGACACAGATAGAGAATGGGTCCACCAGGGACTCTAGCACTGAAAACAAACTCCAGACACATGTACCACCAAATGGTTTACGTGGGTTCTGGGGAACTGAACCTGGGTTCACAGTCAAGTGCTTAACCACTAAAGCATCTCTCCAGCCCAAGTGTGGCTTCCTAAGTATGACACGCAGCTTTCACTTTTCCTAAAGGCTCATTCATTTCCAAAGACTATTGGTATTACACTGAAAGGAAAGCCTTGATGTCTATGTGTAGCTTCTCCTGGACCTGCCACATGGAAGACAATTAAATCAATTTGTGCCTCCGGAGCATGCTCAGGACATTCTCTCAGCACCAGAACTGTGTCTAAAAGCAAGGCCACCTTGCATGCATACCCTTGGCATCTCTCATTATTATCAATCAGCAGAAACTCATCTGAGGGAATCTGAAGTTCAGTATGACAGCTTTATGACATCAAGCTTAAAATTACTTTTAATGAAAAAATGTGTTATGTAGCTAAAATCTTCAAAAAATATTTCACTTATGTTCAACACTAAATATCATGTAACCAACTTATTTATTTTAAATACTAAGAATCACATTTTAGTAAAATTTCACCTGCAAAAAAATTGTTCTTAGCAGGGCACTGTGGTGCATGCATTTCAATCAGCACTCGGGAGGCAGGGGTAGGAGGATCACGGTGAGTACAAGGCCACCCTGAGATTATATAGTGAATTCCAGGTCAGCCTGGGCTAGAGGGAAACCCTACCTCAAAAAAAAAAAAAAAAACTAAAAGCAAAAATGAATTCTTACTATTTGCTCTAAAAAGCAAGTAGCTATTGAAAGCAGCACGGAACAGTCAGAGTCCAGGAGAGATTCATTACCATCCTGTCCTCTTCGTGTTCTACATGCACGCAGAACTTTGTCACAGACATAAAATGGACAGAGGTGATTTCTCATGATATGCTCTGTCTTCTCTTGTACATGGTCTTAGAAATGAAGGTCCTTGCAAATTTGGATCCTAATATACAATATTCATATTAATATGAGGTTCTGCGATCAGACCAATATGTAGGTTCTATATTTTGATCTCCTAGCCTCGAGCAAATAAATTAAATAAAAGGCTTCTTGTGAGCAACAGGAAGTCATTAGGGAACAAAGAGAAAGTGGAGAGGCACAGACCAACCAGCCTCCTGGACTAGGAATTGAGCTCGCCACTCTTCGATGTTTATATTCAGTGAATAGGAAGGTAGAAATGTTAAGGTTCTGGCTCAACTCCAGATAATTCTAAATTATCAGCAGATGGTAAATAACTGTCACTTGTACCATTGATTACTAATCAAATATTATAATCTTCTACATATTTAGTAGTGAATATGTGCATGCTAGTTTGTTGTTCACAAAAAAATATTTTTATGTACACTACCTTGTCATTTAGCACAACTTAGTAAGGATCCATTCAGCGAAAATTATGTGTCAAATATTGTGTAAACAGATTGCATTTTTTTTCTAATTGCATTTTAATTTAAGTAGCACCTAAGAAGGTGACAAATCAATAAGAATCCTGAAAGTTGCGTACCTAATGTCCATGTCACTTAAGGACAGTGCCACTTTCAAGATAATAGAAGGATAATTGCATGAGCCAGTGATTTCTTTCACACTATACTGAAATTCTGGGCAGGGAGTATTCTATCAAAATGAAAGAAGCTGGTTTCTATGAAACTAAGGAACAGATGAAATACAAAAAAAAAAAAAAAAAAAAAAAAAGCATAATATAGTAATTGAATGTCAATGTTTCATTTCAAGTTTTAATGTGAAAAACATTTCTGACTTTGGCCATATTTAACCTCTCTTGCCACTAGAAACAAAGATATGGAGGGAAAAAAAAAAAAAAAAACAGAGCTAGATCTATCTAATCAAACCTAAAGTTCTAAGTACCACCCTGATGTTAGCTGCTGCTCATAAAGAGACACAGAAACACTTGGAAAAGCATTTTAGAGAATCCACCATTATGGAATGGCCTAGCAGCCATTATTTTGATCTGAGTGTTCTTTTTCTGGGTGTGTTGGGATTTGTTGTATGGAAGAGGGAGCTTGCAAAGCCATCCAGTGCTTGGCACTACTTTCTTCCAGCATTTGCCAATTCCCTCTAATTTTCTCTGCACTCCAAAGCTTCTCAGTGCAGGTGGTTCCCAGTGTAAGAAGAGTTGCAGAAAGCTATTCAGGAAATGAATATTTATGAGCAATCCCAATCTTCATTTTAAGTATAAGAGGAAAAAATAAATTCTAAAGCGAGAACCTTAGGAATTGCTGATCTAAGGCACCATCTCTTAAATATTTACAATGTTCTCATGTTACTTCTGAAACTCTTTAATCTAAACTATGGTAAATAAATTAAGAGAGCAAAACTGAACCTATCAAAGCCTTCTAATAAATTCTTTCTCAGCAGAGCGAACCAGTTATTTGCACAAATGCATTCTCCATTTTTGACCAAATCACTTTTCAAACAAACTTAAGTCATTTTATTATTTAACAGAAATCTAGTTTCTGGCATCCACTTAGATGATAGTGTTGAAATATTTCCATGTAGTTGTTTCAAGTTGGCCTGACCATTATGGCTAGATTATTGGTAGTTAGGCATGAGAAACTCAAATATTTTCTAATTTGTTTTTTTATGTATACATATTGAGGGGTTTTTAGGTTTGATCTGAAGACCAAAATCACTATTTGAATAATACTTGTTTTAAAAACCTAATGTGGGGACTTGAGTTTACTTTTATACATACATTTTATATTAGTTCATTTAAGACATCATGCATTTTAGAATGTAAATACATTTGGTTTTCCAAGATAGGCTCTTGCTCTATGCTAGGCTGACCTGGAATTAACTATGTAGTCTCAGGTTGGCCTCTAACTCATAGCAAACCTCCTACCTTTGCCTCTCGAGCACTGGGATTAAAGGTATTCATAATAAACTCTATGTTAAAAGCAATTTGTGTGTCCAACAAAATTGAGTGTTCTCACACACTGCATCCACCTCTAATATACAGCCCATTCTGTCACTGATGGCATCTTACCATCATATTCTACATTTGTTACAGCTGATGAGCCAATATCGATGCATTATTAACCTATATTATTGCCTATAGATGACATTCAACTTCGCCATTAGTATTGTGTGTTCCATGCATTTGACAAAAAATATAATGACATGTATCCACCTTTTTCTGCATCATAGAGAGATTCAGAGCCTGACTAGATTGTGCCTTTAATTGCTTTTCAGATTACTGGTTATTATCTCTGTGCCCCTCCTCCTAGGCTAAGAGAGAATATTTAAAATTTCTGGTGCATATAGTCATTCCATTTTTCTTCGTTCATAGTGAATTTAATTACTTTCTTCCATATAAACTAATTTCCTTAAATGGATTTTACCCGGGAATACGAGACCAGAAATGATTCTGCTTAATGAAATTGTTAGTCAGGAAGGCATCCACAGTCATTGTACCTCAGAAAGTCTAACCCATAAATAAGAGAAGTGGAGATTTACAGCCACGGTGACTGTCAGTATGATTTCAGCTCTGTATGTAAATCCGCATGGAACAATTCCAACTGACCAGTTAGAAGCTATTTAGGCAATTGAAGGATAGGCAGCATCCCTATCCCTTTTCTGAGACTTACAGAATCTCTGATTCTCCTTCCACTTAATATCTCACCCGGTACCACACAGCACAGAACATTTTATCTGTAAAGATCAAATGTATTGTGAGAACCTGGGTAAGGGTGGTGGTTTGAATGTGAATATATGTCCCCCATAGCCTCAGTTAAGTCTCCAGCAGCCCAAGGAGGTGTCACTGGGGACGAATCTGAATCCCAGTCCAAAGGTATGGAGAGAATAGTTTGAACTTTGGTGGGTTCATGCTTGCTTGCCGCTTTCAATGTTTTCTGCCTATTTGGTGGTTTCGTCTGCTTGGATCTATGAAAAGGAGACAGCTTCTTCTGCCATTGATGGAACTTCCCCTGGATTTGTAAGCTAGAGATGGTTCCATTCCTCTCATAAACTGTGTCTGGTTGGAAGTTCGTCCCAGCAACAAGAACAATGGCTGAGCTTCAAATTCTTATTAAAAAAAAAATCTGTGATATTTCCTTCACTTAAATTACATAGTGGTCATATTACTTAACACATGTCAAAATTATTAACACCACTTCTTGTAGTGAATATAAATGTGGCTGACCATAGCAATAGCTGCCTGCATTTCATCAGAAATAGTCATGATATATAGTAGAATTTGTACCCGGAACACCGACAGAATTAACTGTACACCACGGTGATATAGTATAATAGTGGTGGGAACAATACTCAATGCAGCAAATACCCAGTCAAATTTTGCCTGATTGCCTTCTGGGTTCATTTGACATGGATCTATGCACTCATACAATAGTGGGCATAATTCAAAATAATAATTAATATTTGAAAACCATATGCTCAATGGGCAGAAAAGATGGCATTTTCAAAACATAACATTGATAATTAAAGAAGTTCCCCATCTGTTCTTGCAGCTTAGAAACTGAGAGGATGACAAATGCATGGCAAATATGTCTGCTGTCAGTATGTCCAATGCATAAAGATTAAGCAATAAGAAGAAATGAATGCCTACATATTAGAGAAATATTATATTTTAATAGTTAAGATACTTATTCTGATAGACCATGAATTTGTAAACCACCTGTTTTAATAAACAACACATAAATTATTTATTGATATTTGATTAGTCTGGCAACATCTAAATGGTAAGTAGACATTACAACATTTGACTAACAGGGTATCATCCTAAGAACTCTTGTAAGTTCTTTTTAGAAATATTTAATTTAATTTATTTATTGATTTAAGGACAGTGAGAAAGAGAGCAGATATATATAAAGAGAGAGAGAGAGAATGGGCATGCCAGGGCCTTTAACCATTGTAAATGAACTCCAGGTGCATTGCCAGTGTGTGCATCTGGCTTTATGTGACTACGAGGGAATTGAACCCAGTTCATTAGGCTTTGCAGGCAAGCACCTTAACCACAGAGCCATCTTTTCAACCCATATTGTACATACTTAATTACAAAAAAAACATAAAGATCCATTAAAACCTAAGTTGTAAATGGTGAAGGTTTAAACCCAGGGCATTTGCTTACAAAGACCCTGCATCCAAACAATATGTCATATCAAAGGAGAAAAATATGCTAGGAATTAAAACTATTAAATTTTAAACTCAGGCTATTCATACTATTCATAACCACAATAAAGTTCCACTCACTTTGAAGCACTTAACTTTTCTTTAACGGAAGGTTCTATAGGCCTCATAGGGTTACTCTGAAGATCAAACAGAAGGACTTTAAAGCCTGCCAGAGAAAATTCAAGGTTTCAAAATTAGTATTTTTTTTAATCAAGGAGCTCCATATTGTGCTATAGAATTTCTGTTTCCTTCTGGGCCAGTCTTTTGGAATATAGCAGACTGAAAAATTAAAATGAGTTGCGCTGGTACATGCCATTGTACATGTGGAGGTGTGTGTGTGTGTGTGTGTGCGCGCGCGTGCGCGCACGTGCAGTTGAGTTTAGGATTTAATCCTATGGAATATACTAGTAAATGAAAATACTGGGAAGCTTGCAATTTGACTTAAATCATTAAAATATTTTCCCATCGAAGAGAACAAAAGTCCTGAAAATGACTAACATGATTATATTGAAATATGTATAATTTTGAGAGAGACAGAGGAGAGAGAGAAAGAGATACTGAATGGGTGGGCCAGGGCCTCTCAGCCTCTGTGAATGAGCTCCAGATGTGTACGTGCCCTTGTGCACATGTGTGACCTTATGCGTTTGCATCACTTTTGCATTTGGCTAAATGTGGAACCTGGAGATTCCAAAGGCATTCTTAGGTTTCACAGGCAGGGGCCTGTTAAGCCATCCTATCTCTCCAGCCCTAAAATATGTATGTTTTTATCGGCTTATTAGTCTGTCATTTTATAAGCTGGAACTTTACATATCAAAGACGATTTTTTAATATTTTATTTTTATTTATTTATTTGAGAGAAGGAAAGAGGCTGACACAGAAAGAGAAAGAGACAGAGAGGGAGAGAGAGAGAGAATGGATGCACCAGGGCTTCAAGCCACTGCAAACGAATTCCAGATGCATGTGCCACCTTGTGCATCTGGCTTACATAGGTCCTAGGGAATCAAACCAAGGTCATTTGGCTTTGCAGGCAAGTGCCTTAACCGCTCCAGCCTTCAAGGCCAATTTCTCCCTTATGAAATTTTTATGTATGAAAGAGCAGGCATTCACATTGTATGCAATGTGAATTCTCTTTTGGAATTTCCTTTCTCCTTATACCCCCATAAATTAATTCACATTCACTTAGGAAGACTGAATAGAAGGGAAACCTGCAAGAGATGACAAAAGAACACAGGGCACTTTTCTCTTGCTCCTACTTTTAGTGCCATATTCTATGAGATCATTTAGTCCTATTGCAGGTTTATGCATATTAAAACAGCCATACTTCGTGGTGACACTCTGATTGACTTAATATAATTTTATCAGTTCTCCTAGTCTGTGGAAATCAAATCCATAAATAAATTAAATATTTATCAAAGCAAGACTTAAAAATATTTTATTTGTTTTTTTTTAATTTATTTGAGAGAGAGAGAGAGAGAGAGACAGAGAGAGAATGGGTGCACCAGGACCTTCAGCTACTGCAAACCTACTCCAGATGCATGCGCCCCCTTGTGCATCTGCCTTACGTGGGCCCTGGGGAATTGAACCATGGTCCTTTGGTTTTGCAGGCAAACACCTTAACATTGAAGCCATCTCTCCAGCTCTCGAAGCAAGACGTTTTAGCTGGTAGTTTTCAAGTATTCTACTACCACATAGAACCTATTGCTTTATGGTAATTAAAATTAGCCTTACTGTTAAAAGATTTTGAAGAGCAATACTTTACTTTGTCCTGGAATATGTTTACTCCTGCACCATATGTATTAGGATTGTGAGAGAAAATTAATAGAGTTGCCACAGTAGCAAAAATCATTAAACAGAGCTTTGGAATTTTAACCACCATCATTTGCTAGAACACAATAATCAGACAGAACATGTTTTTCCTCTTTCCCGCTGTCTAGCTGGAGGATGCCAAGTTGAAGTCTCATTACAGAAAAATTAGCATTCATCATCATTTAACTTGGAAAGTCCCACTTTTGAGGAAATGAGACAAAACTAGAATAATTGAGATTTTTTTTCCCCAGATAAATAGCTATTATAGGCACCGTTTTGGGGGGATGTGAAATGTAAACTGTTCATTTCATTTCTACAAATAACTTCCTGCTAAGGAAAAGGACTAGCACTTAACTTCAGGCAGATAATCTTTTTTAAGCTGAAGTACAAGATACTCAACTTCGTTGGAAACCTCTAATTTCAAAATCACTCTAAAGTCTTTATTTACTAAAACAGTTTCCACATATAATTCAATGACATCTGACTTTTCCCATGAGCTCTTCCAGTAATAATGCTGTTCCCTTCTAATGTGTCCTTTGACCCCTCCATCCACACTCACAACTCCTGACTCTTCTGTCCAGGACCCTCTTCCCATCTCCTCAGCACTGTTCCTCTGGGCACTTGCTCATCCTGTCTTTTCTGTGTATTTCTAAAGCAATGCTGTCACTCTTGGTCTGTCTATGGTTGGCGTCCGTGTCTTCTGTCTGCAACTCTTTCACAGTTGTATGCCTTTTCTCTCATGGGTGACAGTGTTCAAACTTAAATCTGCTCCAACAAGTTTTCAAATCTCTGGCTCAGATTTCTGCCATGGATTAGTTTCACGGGGATGTTCCTCTGTCATTTTATTCACTCTGTGTGTGTTCAAAGCTACAGGCATTACTTCTTTCCCCAACCTATACCTCACCTTGACTTTCCTATCTCTAACACAAGGTCACCCTCAGCACTTGCATTCACCTCTTAATTTCTTTCAAAGTGGTTGACTCTAAATACTCTTTAATACATAATTTGTTTTGTTTATTACAGACACTTTAATATATTTTCTCAGGCCTCCTGAACAACCTCTGAACTCTTAACATGAGCAGCTAACTAATTACCAATCCTCTCCCAACACATCTTGTAGTTTCTTAACTGAAATAAAGAAAAAAAATCTAGCCATGTCGTTCTGTTAAAAAATAAATAAATAGGGCTGGAGAGATGGTTTAGCGGTTAAGGCGTTTGCCTGCAAAGCCAAAGGACGTCAGTTCGATTTCCCAGGATCCACATAAGCCAGATGCACAAGGGGCGCATGCATCTGGAGTTCGTTTGCAGTGGCTGGAAGCCCTGGCGCACCCATTCTCTCTCTGTCTCACTCTGCCTCTTTCCCTCTCCTACATGAAAGTGGACACCCATAACTCACTTACACCCATGTCAGCCATGAGTTGAATGCTTGATGCTTAAGGAACAACATCATCTTTTAACTCTACTGGGTTATAATCGTCCTCATTTATTTTCTTTCAGGTACAACATGCACCTGAAAGAAAATCAAAAACAAGTTTTAAATCACATGTGCAAACCTTGAAATTTGTACACCTATATTCCATTACTAAACCATGCTTGTTATTTATAAATACACAAATTCAAACACTTGAATAAACAAACAATCACTATATATTCCATTTCAATCATTATATCACTTGGTAAAATTTTATATCAAATAATTATGTGAAACATTAATATTAATATATATTCTTATTTGCATAATTGGCTAAGTATATTAGTACTATTAAGCATTACTTAATGTTCCATATTTTATAGCTATATTTTAAATTATCATTATCCAGATTATAAACTGCAAATTATATGTCTTAATATATAGTACGGTATTTAACAAAATACTTATGATTTTATGAAAACAAGCATTGTCTCTACATTGACTCTAACTGTAAAAAGACTTAGAATAATACATGCTTCACTTTATTATCTACTGATTCAACATGAAAATTATAGTATTTAAATAAACAAATTGATATATCTTACTTTACTAAGGTATATAATTTCATTCAGCTTATAGCTAGCATGAATTAAGTTTGAAGCAAGTAACTGGATTGTGATAAAATTAGTGATCTAATTACAACAGAACAATTGTAATTATGAAGTACAAATAACTGTATCATATTTATTTTCATTTACTAAATGTGGTGTTTTTGTAAATAGTTTTTGGCCAAAGAAACATTCTGGAATGGAGCGACGCTTTATTTCATTTTAGCAGTGTTCTGAATATACAGATGTCCTGAGAGACTCCCTGTGCTGTTGAAAGGTGATTGTTGTTTTCTCTTCTGTGGGCTTTCGAAAAGGCAAAATGCCAGATTATTGGACTATGTTTTCTTTTTAGAAGGATTCTGACATTCAACCATATAGAAATGCTATTTGAGTTCTTAAAGATGCTAATTGATTGATTAATTTCTTAAGCTTCCTCTGAAATTAAATTTAGTAGAGTTAAACACTGTCTAATTTCAAGTTGGCAGAGTTCCACCCACTAGTCCTTGAAGTGCCAGCACTGAGTCAGTGTTGTAGGCATTACTAACCCTGGGTTTACTTCCATCAGAGCCAGTGTCATCCTGGATTTGTCCAGAGTAGGATTCTCTAGGACTGTTGAGTATGCTAGCACAAACACTCCTTGATTTTAAAGCCAGAAGCAGTTATAGGAATATTCCTGAATGACCTGCCATTAACCTGAAGGAATAGTGTGCCTTCTCCTTCTGCACTCTTATTCCCCTATGGGCCACATAGCATCTCATACTTGCATCTGCCAGAATATAAAATACTGTTTAAAATATCACTATCAAGAAGAAAAGTCAATAGGATCTGCAGTTGTGGACTATATTCTACTCTCACTTCATGTTAAACAATAGATTGTTTTTTTCAGATATAAAGATGGAAGAGGCATAGGCTTACTGGAAGTAGAGGGACTTTGAAAGGTTGCATATTGGATCAAAGGTGCCATTGTGTTCTTCAATGACAGTGTTTCTAAGTCAATACTGTCACATGGATTGTCAAGGTGGCTCCCACCAGGGGCACTGCTTCTGAGAACTAATCCATGAAGAATGCTTCTGCAGACCCCAGAACTCGAGCAAGGCAGAGTAAATGAGAACCTACAAAACAGGGCCCAAGGGGTCCAGATGCTTGAAGACAGAGAATTCCATAGAAGAAAAACAACACAAATGCTGGTCAATTTGGGGGGAATCTGCATCACAACATTAGCACTAAAATGATAAGGTAAAATCATATGTGACTTAACTCACTGGAATTAACTAGAGGTGTGAGACCTGGAAGAGAAATGGGAAAATCACACTCACTTGCCTGTGGGTGCACAGCACACGGGTGCACACACACACTATCAGCATCATTATCGTCATCATATATTTTAAGGCGCTGTGTGTAGGAATGAGAAAATTTAAATCCAGCTCACCATTGGAATATCCATTATCATAACATAAGGCACAGTGGCATGGAGTCTACATTAACAGATATTACTTACTGAGAAAGAATAGAGATAAATCCCTTTGTCTCATATATAATTAAAATAACCTTTAGAAAGAAGGTTATACTTGACCAGTGAAGATTTTCACTAATCCTATGAAAGCACATTGAAATTTTCATGAGTGAACATGTGTGTACTTCTCAGAATCGGATTATGCTCCTTATCTAACCAAGCTGGGATGTATGAGAGAATTCCAGCCTTTCCTGACTAATTTTGGTAACAGTGGCCGGTAACATTTGTCTCCATGAGAATGATCTGGGAGATGGAAGTCCTTCAAGCATCTCATCATGGGAGAAATGCGCAAATTTGTGCTCCTCAATCCAAGAAACGAATACGTTTAAGGATCTTGATATCTGAAGGATGATTGTGTAATAGACAGAAATAGAACTCTTGGTTGGTCTGCCAGAAAGCAGAATGAAGACAGTAAAGTGAGTATGAATTAATAAGAGCTTACTCGTGAATGGAAATGTACAATGTGGAAGCAGTCCGCGGCACAGGATTGATTTGAGTAATAAGGAAAGTGTTCCAATTGAAAGATGAATGATGTATCAGAGATATTACAAAGGGCATTCCAACATTAAGTGAAGTCTGAGCTACATGACCTTTAATGTTCTGAACATCCTCCAACCATTGAGGAATGGCAGATGTGCCTTGGGGCGCATCTGTGTGCTCTTGTGGTCATGACTGCTGCTCAAATTTGGTTGCATGATTAAATCAAGAGCTTTTGTAAGGTCCAAACACAAGTTCCACTCCAAGCCTATTAACTGGATACATTCCCCGTAAAACAGGGCCAGGAAATCTCTATTATCAAAGCGATGGGTGATTGTACTGCTTTTATTGTTCAAAACACAGGGTTGCAAAGTGCCATCCCTTTATGAGCTGGTTAGGATTTTTAAATTGTGTTTTGCAGTGACTAAAGATTGAGCACAGTAACACAGAAGTGAATTTCATTGCAGGAGGTTTATTAGTGAAAGGCTAGCAAAGGAATAGAGCAATCAGCACACTTGCCTGTAATATAGGTAATACACGGGCCGTGCACAGCATCGCATACACACTATCTCGTTTTATTTGTACAAGCCTATGAGGTCAACCACTAAATACTGCTTTTGTTATTTTACCAGAGGATATAGAACTAAGACACTTTGTTCCCTAAAAATCACAGGCTATTAGAAACTTTTGCCTTTTGAAATCAGATCAGTAAAAATGGAATAGCCCACTTTTGCCTGGAGGATTTGAGTCACTTTGACACAGAGAAGCCGCCTCAATTTCCAGCCCAGGTGCAAAGCTCCAGATAAGAGTTTTTCAGACACAATATTCAACATTTATCTTAACTTCGTAGTTTCCAAGGAAACAGAATTCAGAGTCCACTTCTCAACTCCAGCCTGATGTTAAACTCTTCACACAGAGCATTGCTCTTTTTTTTTTTTTTGGTGCTATACTGATTCTGCTTTATTTAAATATTGTCTACAGTCAGTTCTTCTCCCAGACTCTGGCCCTTTCTTTACTTGATGATACAATCCATGTTTCTTCCGCTCTTCCAAGTCCTTGGATGCAATGTACTCAGATATATTTAATTTTGTTCCATGTCCTTAGTGTCCATTACACAAAGGACTTCACCAGTACATAGGCTCTCTCTCTGACCTGTACCTTCCATGAACTCAGTATTTCTTGGGGCTTCTTGGTATCCAGGAGTCTGCACTTAGACTCCCATCCATTGGGAACGTTAGGCAGCACTCAAAGCTCTAGAAAGCTCTTGATAGCCTCTTCCCCATATAGTGGGGCACGGTCAAACCCAGTTACTGCCTTGCAGAGTTGTGTGGCTTCTGAAAACACAATGAATCAGCCCTTTGTAAACCTTTGTAAACTTTGAAAAGAATCTACCCTACAATGAGTGAATTGTGTGAAAACAGCATCCGTCTATCTCTTTCCCTCTTATAGTCACACAAGTAACTGCCTCTGCTTTTTTATCATTCCATTTTATTTATTTATTTGAGAAAGAGAGAGAGAAAGAAATAGGCAGGTAGAAGGAGAGAGAATGGGCAGGCCAAGGCCTCCAGCTGCGGCAAATGAACTCCAGATGTGTGCGCCCCCTTGTACATCTCCATTACATGGGTCCTGGGCCATCAAACCTGGGTCCTATGGCTTTGCAGGCAAAGCACCATAACCAGTAAACCACCTCTCCAGCCCTGCCTATCCTTTTTAAACCTGCACCCCAACCTGAGTTATAATTATTGAAGTATAAATGACTCAATTCCTGCCATGAGGAAGCAGCAACCCCATCACAACTCAGCCAGCAATATTCATTAATTATAGTTAATTATTTATAAATCACCTCAAAATCTGGCCAAACCACCCTTAGTATGTACCAGTGACATCTGTCTTAAGCCCTTGAGCCACTGACTTTGGGATACTGTAACTCTCTAATGTTAATCAATGCAAATATGATGAAAATTAATAAATGTCATGTAATAGAAACTTGTTTGTTGAAATTGATGGAAGTGTTATGGAGAGAACCAGTCTGTCTAAATGCCAGTGATTTACTAAACAGTAGCTGATAATTACTATCTTTTCAGAATTGAGAAGAGGGGAATTACAGGACAAATTCTTCAAAACAGTTATTTGACTATCAGAGGACTAAAAGTGTCCCTGAAAAAGTTAAGGAAGTCCTTGACAAATATCTTGATGACTGTGCTATAAAACAGTGTTAAGATTCTGAAAAATAAATCACATGAACACACAGGAAAAATTAACACTCCACTCATCTGCCTTCACGCTGAGTTAATTCATGGTTTCAGATGTAGCCTCACAATTGTAAAATATTTTATTCTTGTGTTCACCTTCTTTTAAGGTAAAATTTCCACTGTACATTTCTTTTTCACTCTTTTGAAATTATTGTACCCATGGAGTGCATGACTTTTCTGGGGAGACATGAACAATGTGTATTCAACCAAAAGAGAGTGTCAGTATAAACCAAAGAAATGATTCCACCAAAAGAAGTGCAGTTTGGTGAAGCAATCAGTGTGCTGACAGCGAATGATTTGGTAATTCCTTCGCAATGTGCATACATTAGCTTTGTGTTACTATCACAAATACATGAGACAAAAAAGTTTGTGCAGATAGATTTATTTGGTTCATAGTTTCGAAGGTTTTAGTTCAGGATTATGGTCCATTTAGTTCTGGGATGAGACAGTACAGAGCCCAATAGACTGGCAGAGTGAAATCACTGGTGTAAGGTTCAGAATGTGAGAGGGATGATGAGGAACAGAACAGGGTCTCACAGTCCTCTTCAAAGGGACACCGCCGAGGATGGCTCATCTTGTCAATTTGACTAGACTAGGCAGTGCCTCAGCAGTTAGTACTGTAGAATTCTGGGTATGCCCTTGACAAAATGTGCAGAGAAGACTGGCATGAGGAAAAACAAATGATGGGGAAAGACCCACCCTAAATGCGAGCTAATATGCTGAGGACCCAGGTGGAAGAAAAGTGGAAAGAGGAAAAGCCACCCATCCAATGCAATCTCCCTTCTTCCCCCATGAGCTCATCTATCGCTGTGGCCATGATCTGTGGACACCAGACTCCAGCTTCAGCAGCTGATCAGTGCTTCTCACGCAGTGGCTCCCTGGGTAGCATCTAGTCCTTTGGTGTCAGGTGGTGACCCATCATGGGCGCCTTTACCATGAGGGTTCCAACCCTTGATCTGTTGAGCTGCTGAGTTCTTTGCCTCTGGAGAGTGTCAATGGTCTCCCTCCTCCAATTGCATGTGGCAGTCCCATAAATTTTCACTTATAATTGTATATGTTCTAATGGTTCTGTTCCCCTAGAGAATCCTCACTAATGTACTCTGAATGAACAGTTCACCTATGACTAAACCCCGTATCTCAAAGTTTCCATCACCTCCAAATTACACTGTTGTGTACCAAAGCTTTAACACAGGGACTTTGGAAGACACCTAATTATACCAGTGTCTAGGCCAGGTCTTATCCTTCATCTATCTGTTTCTCAGTTATTTCCCAACTACCAGAATGGCTCTTAACTTCTCCCTCGGCTGGCCTTCTCACTCTCTACTTAATCTTCAATATGTAATGTGTTGCTTCTTACTGACCTTCCTCTAACACACTAATCCCTGTATTCATCAGTTTTGTGTTACCATAATGAAATGTGTCAGGCAATTAACTTACAAAAGGAAAACATTTATTTAGAACATAGGTCTGGAGATTCTAATCCAAGGTTCGGTATCTTCACAGCTTAGGCTTCAGATGCATGTGGTGTACAAGACAATGATGATGGAGTAAGTGATGGAACATGTTACTCACACAGGATCCAGGAAACGTAAGGGATAGGATAGGCCATAAACCCATAAGCTCCTTCAGGGCCAAGATCCCAGGAATTACCTCCCAATAGCATGGTACCCTAGAAGACCACACTCTTAACTTGTGGGGCTTTGAGGGACATTATCTATATTCAAACTATAGCATTTTCCTACCCTCTACTCTTCAAAGACATATTAATAGCATGGGGGGGGGTTACTTACTATTTTTCTGCTAGCCGTGAGCATTTTATTTTGGCTCACCATGTCATGGAATTTCACTCCATCATGGCAAAGAAGACACATGGCCGTGCAGCATATAATGGGGACTCCTCACGTGCTTGTGTTTGGTGTTGGATTGTAAAATGCTGGGGGACATTGCTTGGGAAGGTTGTGGAACCTCTAAGAAGAAGAGCGTTGAGGGAGGAAGTGGGTCACTGGGGTGGGAGTGGACCTTCAGGCTCCATAGCCTGACTCACTTCCTTTTCTCTCTCTACTTCCTGATTGCCAAGGCAATGTGACCCTCTCTGCTCCTGCTCCCGCTGTCAAGCATTCTCTACCACAAAACTTCCCTTGAAAATGCAAGCTGAAAATAAATCCTTTCTTCTTTAAGTTGCTTGTGTTGCGTAGTTTGAATCAGCAACAAGAGGGCTATTAATGCAGTGGTAAGTCCTAAAAGCAGAGTTAGACCAGGTGGTCACCATTTGAAGGCAATTCAGGCCCTATCTCCTAAAGTCTCCCCTGCCTTCAAAACAGTTCCATTAGCTTGGTGCTGTTGAAAAAATATGAACCCATAGGAGACATGTCAGACTAGAGCCCTAACAAAGAGCTGCCAGTCTCCAGTGAATGCTGCTGCCTCTCAAACACTAACTCCTAGCCCCCTCTCTCTTTCTTCTTCACCTTACCGTATACTCTTGCCCCCTTCTAAGTTACCCATGTATAACATGGGAATACTCATGCTTCAGAAGTGAGTGATCTTCTTGGGAAATTTGACTGAGAACCATAAAACTCATTCTTCCACAGGCAGAATTAATTGTTAACATATTAGTAATCCATTACATTTTGTGCATGCTATACTTCACATTGAATTGAAATTACTTTTACAAATATATTTCTCCTTTAATGCTATCAAAGTTCTCAAGACTCGGGCCCTAAGACTAAGAATAAATTTTAATTAATCTTTGATCTCTAATGCTTAGTGTCTTCAGAGGAAGACCAATCATGGCTGTGTGCATAAATAATTCACCAGGAAACAAACATTGCCACTCAAATAATTCTAAACATAACTGTGTATAAAACATTGTCAAACACACACACACACACACATATGTCCTGTAATTTTATTATTATGTTTATTTTTTTCTATAATTTTTGTAAGATGGACAATGGAAACCTGAACCTCACATATTTTCAGGCAAGTAAATATATTTTCATAGACACTAATAAATATGTAATCAAAGGAAAATATATGAAAGGGAATACTTATCCCTGACAATTATTTTGGGAGGAAAAAGCTATCAATGGTGGGTCACACAGATGACACATCAATTTTATTGAATATCAGTTCTAGGCAGATTCCAGTTTTAAATTCAATAACTTCATGAAAATCTTATAGATTACAGAAAGAGGCAAATCAGAGCCTAAACTTACATGACACAGTGTTAACAAACAAGAGCTTTTGTTTGTTTGAACGATGTTGAAAGAATGGAAACAAGGATTCAATATATGAAATGCAGAATATCAGATCATCAGATCATCAGGTGGTTAATTGTCCTGTCATCACTACTAATAAACACTGGTCACTACTTAATAGCTACTTTATTTTTTAATGCTTTTATTTATTTATTTATTTATTTATTTGAAAGGGAGAAAGAGAGAGAGAATGGGTGCACCAGGGCCTCCAGCCACTGTAAACGAACTCCAGACGCATGTGCCTCCTTGTGCATCTGGCTTATGTGGGTCCTGGAAAAGTGAACCAGGATCCTTTGGCTTTGCAAGCAAATGCCTTAGCTGTTAAGCCATCTCTCCAGCCTCTTAAAAGCTACTTTAAATGACTTGGTCTTGATCATGAGTGTGACCTTCTTTGTGAAACTGTAAAACTCGCTTGGTACTTCCCATGAGAGTGTGCCTGACTCACTCCAAGTCCATATCTTTAGGCATTTCTGTTTAACTGTGTTTAACCACCTAGAGCTTTCCAATCACAAAACAACCTTGACTACACATATTGATGAGGGGAGCATCCTGGGAAAAATGCATAGCTAATGATGGTACACAAAACCAAGTCTCCAGAACTCCTGTGATTTATGATTGTGTTAAAAAGCAAACTACAAATGCAGTCTCCTTGGGTGCTTTGATGTTTGAAGTTGTTTACTACCACCTGATTTTTCAGTTCCTTCTAAACATATGTTTCAAATTTCCATGAAGGAGATAAGCTTTATGAAACAATTTACAACAACTTTTCAGAAAATTGCACATTTGAAGAGCCAATTTTGTTCCTTCACGCCACCCCGAAACACTCTCCTTTCTCATCACCAGGCAATTTCCCAGTCTCTTTGAGATTTCTCTTCCTAAACATTTTTTTTTTCCAGAAAAGCTTTTGGCAATAATTTAACACTTCAGCCTACCCTGGTGAGTTGGGTGAATTAGAAAAATCTGAAAAATAGATTCCAACAACAACAACAAAACAACAAAAAAAAAGCAGGGATTAAATTCTTACCTGAGAGCCAGTGTTTCCCTGGTGGGAGCTTTGTTCTGTCCCATTCAAAGATAAACCAAAATTTTTTAAAAAGACATATTGTTTTTAATTTTTGTGTGCACATGCTCAGCGTTAAGCATTCTTCTACTGAGACCATGCAAACAGCTAAGGTGTAATGCTCATCCAGATGATTCCAGTCTTTTAAAGGCCAAATCTGAAAGCACTATGTTTTGTTGTTAGCTTTATTAGGTATGCTCAGATGGATGAAGTGTATTGCTATAAGCATGTCCTCTGGGATGCAAATATGGGTTTTTTCCTATGCATTAGCTGTATGGCCTCAGTTAAGCTGACTGGCCTCTCAGTGTGACTGCACGGGTCACACTAGCCATCCCTCTTCATAGGTTCCGTAGGAGGATCAAATAAGTCCATATGTGCAACGTTCTCAAAACAGTAACTAGCAGGACTTACGTAAGAAACCCTTAGAGGAGATCCCCCCATGCAATTATTTCATGCTGCTAGAATAATATCCTTAGAGGCAAATCATATTAGAAGGATGAATATTTTACACTTCAAAAACTTAAGTTTTCCAAACACTTTTAAAAACCCAAGCTTTTCATATTGGCAATTACCCCACATTTGGTGGCCCTCCCTTCCTTATCACTAAGGAGGTGGAAAGACTGTTAGAGCCACAATGCATAACCCACAATCACCCCAATAAGGAGGGTCCCCTTTGGAAAGGGGGAAAGAATCAGGGAAAAGATGGTACCGACACATGATGTTTCCATACTAAGTATGTCCATAATTAATTTTTAATTTTTATTTTTAATTTTTAATTTTTACTTTTTATCCCTATTCTGTCTTTATTGAAGATGAAGAAAAGATACAAGTTATATATTTTTTTTTCCTGGAATAGAGATGGCAAAAATTCCTTGCGAGCTTACCATGTTCCTAGCCTTGTGATGAGTGCTTTAAATGTTTCAGTTAATTTTGTCCTCACAAACACCAAGAGTGGGGTCATAGCGACCCCACATGAGATCTCATCTATACATGAGAAAACTGTGGCTCTGAGATATTCCAGAGCTAAAAATCTATGTGACTGGGGAAGAGAGACAGAGTGAAGTGCAACACTCTGTTCTGGATGGGAATGTATAGGAAATTTTGTTCAATGCCCCCATTTCCCAGCTGAGGAACCTCAGACAAGGCAGTTGCCACTGAGAGACTCTGACACACCGCCTCTCCATTCCCTTCCTTCTGGCTGAATCCTGCCACACAGAATCCTAGATTTATATTTTCCCCACTTCTTCGATTTTGTGTACAAAGTTAAAAAAAAAAAAAAGTTTGCCCTGGATAAATTCCTCCCTCACACATCCATTTTTCTCCTTTGAAGTTCTAACAGTGACTGCCAGTGGAGGATCCCTTGGGCTTATGAAGCATCAGTCAGCTTTGCAGATGAAGGCAAAGATGAGCAGACAGAAATCCCTCCTCTAAAGAACCTTGCTAATGTTTTTCACTCTAAAGTCACTCTTTCATTACTGAACACTTTTAAGACAACACTAAACCCCGAGGCAAGAAGTGCTAGGCATGGCTCTCCAGGAGAAAACTGTGGCCTGTAATTGATTGCCAAGGGCCAAACTGAAGGAGAATTGGATAATAAATCATTTGGCTGTCTATTTTCTCTTTGTAATCTTTTGTTTCTTTTCTTTAAATTGTATCATATACATTTACTGAATCGAACATTACATGTTAATATACATACAGATAATAAAGTGTTTTATTCAATCCTCCCTTTCATAGGCAAAAGTATCTTCTGTCTTTAATATAAGAGTAGATATGATTGGATTAAAAGAAAAATGAGGGTCTAGAGAGTTGGTTTAGTGGTTAAGGCACTTGCCTGCACATTCTAAGAACCCAGGTTCAAGTCCCAATATCCCACATAGGCCAGATACACATGCATCTGGAGTTCATTTGCAGTGACTAGAAGCCCTGGTGTGCCCATCATTATATCTCTCTCTTCCTCTCTTTCTCTCTTTCTCTCTCTCTCTCTTTCTTTTTCTCTTCCTTCCTCCCTATCTATAACAATAAATAAATAAAAATAAACAAAACAAAAAGGACGTGAGAGTTCGGAGACTGCAATTCCAGCAGAGGCTAGCAAAAGAAAGGACTTTATGATGATAAGATGGACTTTTATCTCTAAGGACCAGTCGGGGATCAAACAAAAGACACAGGTTATGACGAAATGAGATGTGGGTCACAGCATATGTACTGTAGAGTTCAAGTCATGAGCAGGATGAAAAGCTTTTAACGCATTTCAAGCACAATAATAATATTGCCTTACTTGAATTGTAACAGGATCATTTGGGGGGGGCAGGGATTAATGGATTTAAGCGGTTACAAGTCAAGGTGGTTCTTACAACCATCCAAATGAAAGACCATGGCTCTTTGAATGAGCATGGTGGCAGAATTGTGTAAAGTGGTTGAAGCTTATGGAAATTTCACAAGCAGAATCAACACCGATGAGACAATTGATGCTGAGTGGGGCTTGTCGGGGGAAGCAGTTATGGTTGAGATCTGAATCTTTGACTGAGGTGATGTAACCATGGAGTTGTCAATTCACTGAATAGGGGAAGATTCCAAGAATGGTTGCATATGTCTATGGCTTTTATTAATTTGTGAAGGTTTTGCTTTGCTTTTGTTTCCTTTGCTTGGGCTGGGGGAAACCACATCAAGGTCTCGTTTTTTGAACATGTTCAATGTAAGATGTCTGTTAAACATCCAAGTGAAGATGTCAAGTAGATTACTGAATTTGAAAGTCTGCGTCAACAGGAAAGTTGTGCAAGGAAGGAATGGCTCTGGAAGTCATTAGCATACAGCTGAGGAGGGATCAGTAACAGAGGCATAAAAAAAGAGGTCAGAGAGTTGGTGGAAAACTAGGTGAATGCTGTGTTCTGGAACCTAAGTAAAGAAAGAATTTCACGAAGAGAGCACAGAACCAACGATTGACACTTCCTCGCCGAGGAAGTTGAGGCCTGAGAACTTGTTGCCGTATGTAGCAATGCAAGGTCATTGGAAAGCATGTCATATCTGTACAGAATAGAAATGAAGCCAAAAACAATACTTGATTACGGAGGAAGAAATTGAAGAGAGCAAAAATAAACACTTCTTGGGCTGGAGAGACGGCTTAGCAGTTAAGGCGCCTGCCTCCTAAGCCTATCTCCAGTTCCCACGTTCAGCCAGATGCAGTGACACAAGGGCGCAATGCCGCACTGGACCACAAGGGGGCGCACACATCTGGATTTTGTTCGCAGCAGCTGAGAGGCTACTGGCGTGCCCATCTCTATCTGTCTTCCTCTTCCTCTCCCTCTCTCTCTGTCTCTCTCTCCAAAAATAAATAAATAAATAAATAAATGAATGAATAAATAAATAAATAAATGAATAAATAAATAAATAGACAAACTACTCTTTCAAGAAGACATGCTATAAAGGGAAGATGGATGGAGGAGTGACTAGAGAGAAACTAGGATTGATAGTCTGGAGTTAGAAGGTCTGAGATACAGCAGTTTTCTAGCATGTATAAAGCTCCAAGTTTGATCCCAAATACTGGAAACAAGGTTTTGTACTTATGATATATGAAATAGTGTTTGTGCATCTCTGGAGAAGAAGTCATAGAAGAAGAAAGTGAGATGAAGATAGAAAGAGAGGTTAATAATCATGGTAATGTTCTTTGAGTAGGTGAACTTGGTGAGTTTCAGGAGAGTCCCTTCAAAAGGTGAACCAAGAATGGGGCACTGGAGCTGGAGAGATGACTTATTGTTTAAGGAGCTACGTAGCCTTAGTACCCATATTCGATTCCCCATAACCCACATAAGGCAGATGCACTAGGTGGCGCATGCATCTGGAGTTTGTTTGCCCTGCTGCACCCATTCTCTTTTTCTACCTGCCTCATTCTCTCTGTGTCTCTCTCAAATAAATAAATAAATAATTTTTTTAAAAGTAGAACATGCTTATTTTCTGGTATCTGTTAGAAATGCAAATAGCTATGCTCTGTGCTACAGTCAAGTCAGAGACTCCTGTTGGGACCCTCACAGCTGAATCTCAATGAGCTTCTGGGTGCTGCTTGTGCACTATAATCTGGAGTTGTTACCTAGTGCACAGGGGATTAGCCAGTCTTCCCTAGGGACACAGACTTGTATCCTAGACAACAAGAGAAAAGATAGAGTGGTGGTGGCAGGTGACACAGGTAGGTAGCAATGATAGTGAAACCTTCAGGCTTTCTCCTGTAATTACTTCAAGTTCTCAGTAAAGGAGGAACTGAGAAATGCATCAGACTCTTTTGCCTACTTGGTAATGAGCTCTTAGCCTCACAGCTGTGGAATGTCTTGGTGCCATGGTGGAACCTCGGCCATTTTCTCTACTTGCATGTACTCCTAGCTCAACACAGCCCCTCTTTGCACTTACAGAATTTCTTTCAGCCAATATCCTCCTGTTGCCCTGCCCAGTCATATTTGTTGCAGTTAGCTTCATGGTGCTTCACAAAAAAAAAAAAAAAAAAAAAAAAAAATCAAGAGTAGTTGTGGAAGGAAAGGATTTATTTTGGCTTACAGACTCCAGGGGAAGCTTCATGACGTCAGGGAAAACTGATGGCATGAGCAGAGGGTGGACAGCACCTCCTGGCCAATATCAGGTGGACAACAGCAACAGGAGGTAGAGGTTGTGTATTTTCTTAATTTTCAAAGAAGTGCCTAGGTAATAAATCTAGACATTATCTTTCAAGTATAAATAAAGCCCTTGATAGTTTTAAGACTGCACTGCATTGACCGTTCTTTGATCTATGTAGGTCAGATTATTCTCACTAGACAGTGCAGGTCACATGACCTTGAGAAACTAACACTTCCTACACTTTGGATGTGGGCAGGCTACCATCACCTGACTCTGTTCCACAGGTGTCTCACACTGGGTATATAACAAAGAACTTGGTCTTCTTTCTTATAATATATTCCTGTCTATATTTCTCATCCTGATGAAGGACATAAGTCACCCAAACTCCAACCTGGGACTTCCACTGGCCACTCCTTTACTTCTCAGATCAGCCCTGTCACTAAGGCCTGTCAATTCTCCTGAAGATCTTTATGGAGTTCAACAACATCCATGCCACTGACAGCTTGTTTTTTCCAGAACCTTACCATCTCTTCCCTCAACTATGAGAATATTTCTCTAAATGACCTCCCTGTCTGTGTCACATTGTCCTCCTCGAAACCCTCAACTGTCTATCCTGCAGAGTGCTAATTCACAACATAAGATTAATGATATCATTGACTTACTTTAAACATTTGCATTAAGTAAAAGATGACATTTGGCTATCTCTGTGTGGGCCTGAAGCCTTGGATCTGCTCACAGTATTACCATCCTAAATTCTTGATACTTAGACCGCTATTATTCACACTATGCCTTGAAGGTTCTGCAGTCAAATGGGTCCTTCCCCAGAGCATGTGCTCCTAGTAATATATGAAAATATCATCTATACCATATGAAAACTAATATCCAATTTTTAAAATGACAATAACTTTAGTAGATTATGAGAAAACTGAATAATAGTTACTATTTTGTGAATTGTAGTTATTTTATGTCCCACACTAATAATCATTAACATTTGATATATTCTACTTCAATGTATCTATTGCCATTTCAACATCTCCTAATGACATTTTAGCTTTTATGCTGTTAATAAAGTCTATAGCTGATCACACATGCTGACTGTTGTTCTTAGCTTAATTATTAGCATCTTGGAAAATTGAAATAAATATTCCATTTATACTGTTTTTCTTTATTTCTTTCCTCTTTGTAATTTGCAAATGAGTCCTATTTTCTCTAATATTCAATCTATATTCTGCTAAAGATCCATTATTTTTGACTAATATTTCATTGATAATTGATAATTATTACCTGCCACATTGCACATTAAATTATCCAGAAATTGCATGAATATTACTTTTAATTTTGTGAATTAAAATTTTGGAAATATCCCCTCCCCCTTTTATTAAAATCAGGTTGAGTTCCAGGTGTATTTGTCAAATATTTAGATTTGTGAATTTATTTTGCATTTTTCATGAGCACATTATGATGTTAATGTGAAATTTCAATCCTTTTTCTAAATGCACTGTTAGTTAATGCATAACTATTGTGATTTTGTCCTCCTTGGTTTTTTATATGACATTATTTTTGAAAGACAAAAAGAAACAGTATTTGTTTTGGTAGGGGCATAACAGATAAAAATAGAGACCAAATAAAATCATCTTGATGGCTTTTAAAGGGGAAAATATAACCTAAATGCCATGCTAATATATTCAAGAAAGATTTGAAGTCTCTTAGTATACATCCCCCCGTAAAGTTGTTTTTGAAGATTAAAGTATACATAAACACACATGCATCCATGTACTACATTATGTATCTCTTTCAATTTTAGGCATTTTCTTTATTTGTCCTGCCAACTATAAAGAAAAATTGTAAATCTGTGGCTGAAAATTTCAGATACAAACATTTCTAGAATTTTCCTAAGGAATTATTCTTCTTTTATAACCCATTCCTTTAAATTTGATTTTCAGAGGGTACATTTCCCTTCACATCTTTTCTCTATTTTTTTTTTTTTTAGTTTTTAAATGTCTGCATTGTTCAAGACAATAACCTCTGATGTATTTATTCTATCCCAGACCCCACATTTGAATATATTTCGTTTGTAATAGTTATACAAATAATGTAATGAAATTTCACATCAGCCCTAGATTCAATATGCCTCATTTTCAAGTGGAGTTCTGTCAAACATATTATTGAACTATAGAGCTGGAAGGGTCCTTGGAGGGTCTAGAAAATAGAAAAGCTAGGAGAGATTGTCACCAGACAGAAAGCTAACAGGAAAACAGGACGCAGGCCTTATCACTTCCAGAGTCTACTTTTAATAGATGACACATTCTCTCAGGACACAGACTTTCAATGTCATTCTGTCATTCGTCACAAGGTGAAAACAGAACGAACGGAGTCTGCTGTGTGACCAAACGCTTGTAAAGCAAAGCATGCAATGTCAAAGGCAAAGCTGGAAACATGAGATTTGTGTAGCAGAAGGTTTGTTTTCTGCACGGCGGCCCTGCTTGCTGTTCAGGTGCACGGCACCTGCAGGAACGATGGCTCGAGCAGTAGCTAGGAATCTTCGGCCATGTTTTAAAAGCAACGATACCAACGTTAGGTTCCTGTTAGAACAAATAATCTCTTGTTCTCTAGCTGATCACCTTGCAAATGATTTGCAGACCGTTTTCAGTGCTTTCCTAAGACCACTCTGGCCTTGCCTAGAGAAATCTGTTTATATTAAGTTTGGCGTTAGAAATGTGCTCTTTGGCAGATCTCCATGTAGAGGCTCTGTTTTTTTTTTTTTTTCTTTTTTTGTTTGTTTGTTTGCTTTTTTTTTTCTTTTCCTTTCTATGAAAGATAAGAGCATCTGATTCTTCTCACAGAGACCCTAGAGGAAATGTTCACTGACTACCACAGAGCTGGAAAAGCTCTCTAATTCCAACCTCTGCTCTCCTCATTACCAACCATGCCCTGTCAGGAGTATTTCAGTTCATGATCCAGCAAAGTGTCCTAGAAAGGAGGAGAGAGAGAGGGTGGGGTAGGACACTTGTTATCAGGATAGGGGAAGGAGGTTCTGTAAGCTTTTCCAGCTGATTAGAGCTGGCCTGTTGATCT
Source organism: Orientallactaga sibirica (assembly GCA_036365145.1). Lineage (NCBI taxonomy): Eukaryota > Metazoa > Chordata > Mammalia > Rodentia > Dipodidae > Orientallactaga > Orientallactaga sibirica. The sequence continues at coordinate 19,186,999 of JAEOAD010000025.1, forward strand.
CTTTTCATGCTGAAGCTAGGACTGCCGCAGTCACGCCTCCCGCTGCCAGCTGGGCTAATCAGTCACTATGAAAACTCATTAGCTCCACAGTCATGAGTCCTCCACTGCTGAAGCTTGGCGCTGTGCTCAGCACCATGGCAATGATTTCTAACTGGATGTCCCAAACTCTCCCATCCTTGGTAGGACTGAACTCCTCGAGGCTGTCGACTCCAGATACCTTAGTAAGTCACTGGAATGGGCTTGGCCATCTTGGGAAGTAAGTGCATTAAAGCAGTGGGTGTTGTAAATTGCAAAGTGAGAATTTTTGCCTCGTTCTTTTATAGGTTGACTTCAAAGACAAAATATCTGCGTGATGACTTTACACATGGATATTTATGAAAACTTTAAAGCGACACCACAAAGGGCTGAGGGAGGGATGGCTGCTGAGAAATCAGTTATTTTAAAAGGAAATATTGGTCTCATTAAATTCTTAAGAATGAAAAGCTTTAAGTGCATTGATTTGAGATTGGGAAGGGTTCTTACATGTGTTTTGCTTCTTATTATTTCATTTCTTATGAAGTCTGTGAACTGCTCATGATTTTCCTAGAGAATAAACTACAGAGTATATATACTCTACCTAGTCCACTTTGATTACAGCAGGGTGTTTGTTAACTGAATACCTATGATAATTTGTGCTGAACTTGGTCAGAGAAGCGAACATCTTTTAAGTATAAACAAATTTTTAAAAGAAGAGAAAAAACATCAACAATTTAAAGCCTTCCAAAAAGATATTTATGAAAACAAAGTAGCATAAACCAGAGAAAACTTATTTCCTTGATGAAAACATTTTCCTTCATTATTTAACATTTTGTAGAGACTTTTTCCTATCACATGTCTCTCTCTATATAGTTTCTATTCATGTAAAATAAATGACTCTTAATCTTTCCAAAATTTTCATCTAATCATTTCTGGTAGTTTGAAGCAAGGTTTGGTTATCAATACTCTGAAATATTTCAAAAGAAAATAAAAACTATTGAGTTCTCAAATAACATTTGAAAATTCAAATGAAAGAAACGTTTTGGAAATCAAAGCAATTTGCATTATTCAGAACATTCTAGTGGACCATGAAAAACAAAGTAGCTCTCCATTTTTTAGAGTTGTTTGCACTTTCTAATAATAACCTATCAATCAATGAGTAATTAACTGTGTAGTTGGACAAAACTAATATAATTTTGCCAGCTTTGACACTGGAAAAACACATGGGATGTGGACCTGACCTTCCCACCTCACTACTTCCCTAAAGTCACTCGTGGTACCTCAGTGCCTCCCTAGTGACAGTCTCTTCTTTATCTGCCTGACACGACAGTTTTTATCTAAATTGATTTACAGTTAGTAAAATAGCAATCTTCTTGAATGATTAGGCAATAGGCATATTTATCTTTGATGAATGTATATATGTATGCATATTAAGCTTCTGTAACCTGGTTTCTCTATTCCAGAGAATAGCAGACCATTTAATAGCCATAATGATTACTATACAATTACATGGCCAAGAAGTTTACATGATTTAATATATACTGAGCTAACTATTTTCAGTGTTTAAATATCTGATCCATTAACTCTTTTAAAGAAAGATGATTCTAAGTGAAGTCTACAGAGTGAGTTATGTTTCAAACTTGACACATTAATCCTCATATAGATAGATTTATATATATATATTGGCTCAGTTGTTTTCTATCATTAAATGAAAAGGCTCAACTTTCCAAAATCATACATGACTCATTTAGGACTTTAAATCATCCTGTACATATAAAATGAATAGTTCATTTTTATATCTGATGGCTAAAAAGTTGTAGGTGTACCGTATGCATCATATCTTACTTTGAATGTCCATTCTTGGAAAACAAATAAAAACCCAGAAAATTCAGAAACTTGTCATTATGGCTAGTGATAATTATGGCTAATTTATGTCCTTCTGGTAGGCTCTATAACAGAGAAACCAGCTTGCAAAATTTATAGATAGATGAGAGACAGACTGAAAGACAGACAGACAGACATGCTTCAAAGGAAAATAGTCTGTTGAATGATTATTCAAGATGTTTGTTCATACACTCAGAATCACATGCTGAAAAATCAGTATTGCTCAAAGCCCAGAAAACGTTGATGCTGGAAAGATGGAAAGAAGTTCAGTAACCGTGTGGTCTTGTTATACTCACATTGTCATCAACAGCGTGTTTTTTTTTCTTTTTGCAAATTCAATCTAAAATAATATGTGCATAATACATTTTTTCAATGAAACTTGAAGCAGAAATGTAGCATGCACAACAGTTTATGGGTCAGGTTGGAACTGGTGATAGGAGGCATGTGCCAGACTTATGCCATCTGGTTGCTTCTCACACTATCAAACCCTTGCCCCAACAAGATACTCTTCATGAACCTAAAACTCTCAGGAGTTAAATTGAAATCATGACTGAAAGAATCCAAATTCCTCACATTGTAAGTGAGGATTCTGTCTCGAGATGTTTAAGTGGCCAATCAAAGTTCCTCCAGCTAGCCAAATGCAATGCCAATATATAACCAACACATAAAACAACATCTCTAAGTCAGGTGTCACTGCCCCACCATCTCCTCGCTCTTTCTGCACACCAACGTCACTATCCTTTAAAATGTTTCCTAGACCCCTTCGTCTCACAGTGGAAATCTATAAAAAATCATGTCCTAGACAAGTACCTCCCTTGTTACATTTTATGCATCATGAGAAGGCAAGAAGTGGAAGCTTTCTGACCATGGAATTATTTTTCCTATTGCCTTTCAAATAATTGCAACTGCTTCCACGTAGAATGCTGGCCAGACACTTCCTTTAGATGAAAGATCACACTCCTTTGTCACAATAGGTACAGTCATAAACGTGTAAGGTAGCTCTCCTCCTCAATGCTCCCACTCTCTCATCTCACTTTAATCACTATGAATGAGATGAGACTGCAATTATGCATATAGCACACAAACAAACGGTGGTCTCAAAATTTGTTTTATGACTGTTTATGGATTAAGTTAAATGTATAGGTAGCAAAAGGGATAGTTATACAAATACATTCATAGTATTGCTTTAAAATAATGGCAAATGACCTGAAACAAACCATAAATAAAAGAAAGTGAATCTTTCAAAGACAATTAAATGTGTTTAAGACACATTAGATTGTGTCAAAAGCTAAAAGTGGTTTCAAATTCCCAAGGTGTCATCAATAAGTAGGTAGTTACAAACAGCTCTTTTAAGCTCTTTTATTAAATGATACATTCCTTCTAGTTTTCTCTCTGAATGTTGAAACATTCCTTTTTTTTTGTTTTTTTGCTTGGCCTTTTTGTTCTTGTTTATAAAGTATGGAGTGGGTCCATGGCCTTTGGAGGAGCTGGTGTCTAAGGAGAGGCAACTTCAGCTCTCTGAAGGCACCGGCTCCCTCTGGCACTTCTCTCTGATTCAGAGAAATTTCTCCTGGAGGCTGAGGTTCTGAGAAATCCCTCATGCTGTGGAAGCCTCTCCAGGAAAAAGGCTGGAAAAGACCAATTAAAACACACCGGATACTCACCAAAGGCAAGCTGCTCTCAAGTACCCAGCCCTGTTGTTGTGGTGGGAAGAGATCTCCGAGGGACCTTTTGGGCATTGGCCATTTGTTTTGCCACATTTTCAAACATCTATCTGACTTTTTCTCATCTCTAACTACTGTGATGAGTTAGTCAGTTTAAAGTTCTATACTACCCAGAAACAAGCTGTCATTTCTTATCTTCAACTAACTCATGTAGTTTGAGTCCTGAGTAAAGATGTCTAGCTTCACCAAGTTTTTTTTCTTTCTTTCTTTCTTTCTTTTTTTTTTTTTTGATGGTGTTACTCTGCTTTGTATTATTTGGTTCTCCTTTGCAGTGTTGGGACTGGAACCCAGGACCTTGTGCAAGCTAGGTAAGCACTCTATCCCTGATCTACATCCCCACTATTTTTTCATTATTTTAAAATCTTTATTATTTAACAACATATTTTGTATGGATACATCATGTGTTGGTACCCTCTTTTCCCCCACCCCTGCCCCCATTCAATTAGGTACCCTCCTCAGTGGGGTTTCAAGTATTCCCCATAGGGTTCACTATATTTTATATATTTTTTCCTTCCCCAACTATGGACAATGTCCACTACACGAGAGGACAACTGGTAGAATTAAAGAGGGTTGGTTGAAAGATCAGAATGGCTAATCTTGAGAGTGATAGAAAGTGTGGTCGCTGCCTATTTATAAAAGCGTCATCCAATGGACGAAAATAGATTGATTTGGGAGTAAAAATAATCAAGCAGGAGCTGAGTTCGATTCCACAGTACCCATGTAAAGGCCAGATTTACAAAGTGGTGCATGTATCTAGAGTTCATTTGCAGCTTCAAAGGCTCTGGTGCACCCATTCTCTCTCTCTCTCTCTCTCTCATTCTCTCTCAAATAATAAAATAAATACTGTTTAAACCTGAAGCAGTAGACTCAAGTAGGTAAAATTTTAAAAAGACAGTTCAAATCACATCTCTCGGTTTTCCACCAGTCAGGTGGCAATGCTACTTATGAAGCATGGGATCTTTATCATGCAGACTTCATAAGGAAACACAAGAAAATCCATGACACATTTCATGGAATAGAAAGATGCATCACTAAACATGACTTCTGATGACCTATTCAACTCCAAGTCACTGGAATTCCAAAGAATATAGACAGAAGGGACTGCCCTAAAATTGACGGTACTTTTCTTCAGTTTGGTTTGTTTTCATTTTTATAGGTTCTGGTTTATTTTTCTGTAGAGCACGTAGGTTTCTTTTCATGAGGAATATTTATTTATTGGAGTTCCAAGTGTTCTCAAAAGTAACAGCAAGAAAACTGCTCAGTAGTGAGGTCTTTATTAACACATCCTCCAGAACATAGGTTCTTTTAGCTCTGTCAACCTCTCTCTAATTCCCGTATACACATTTCTCATCTCTCTATAGCTGAAGCCATTAGCATGCTAAGCCACATTTAACTCTCTGGGACTAAATGCATCCTTAGGCAGACAATTTATAAGGAGTTTTCATTGCTCACATGTCTCCACTCTAAATCAAATAAACTTTACTAAATAGATTTTTCCCCCTCTTTTATGTCTCCTACCTCATACACCACTTTGAGTAGTTTGATCCATTACTCTCCCCCCCCCCAGTGTGTATTTTTGTGAAACACCTACAAAATGAGAATGAAACATAAAATCTAACAATGTGCAACAGCAAACTTGTTCCTATTCAAAGGATCAGGAGATGGTCCTTTTCTGTCCTTCCATTCAGGCTCAGGTATATGGTCACCAAGCCTTCTGCAGGAACGTTGAGCTGCGTGTGTCTAGCCTTTGCTGTAGCTGTTCCGCTGAAGTGGCAGGGCCCACTTGTTCCGACGATGGAATATGCTCTCTGTTTGCCTGGGCCCCATCAACTACTGGAGAGACATAGGTGATTTATCTGCATTGATCTGCAGCAGGTGAATGTGAAGGACTGTGGGTTTGAACTTCTAGAAAGCTGGTGTAAATCTCACATGTGACTTTGCCAAATGATGACTTGGAGAAAAACTTGCTTAAGTTCCTTAAATTTTAGTATGTTTATCATTAAAGTAAAACATTATGTCTAAGGGAAGTGGGTTCCAAAGAATGAGATGAATGTGAGAGGAAAGAATTTATAAGGAAAAAAAAACCTAATTAAATGCAAAGACTTTTGATTCATTTTTACTTCTACCTCTCAGATTCTTTCTTTTCTATTAGTAAATCCCTGAAGTTTGGGAGAATTCTCAGATGGCAGTTTTATGTTTACAAAGCACCGATTTGTAATTAAATTATAATCAAATGAACCCAGACTTGAGATACAATTGTTAAAATGATTGTTTTAATTCTCCTATTTAGGGCATTCTTAAATATTTCATGAGTTCTGTAATATTTAAAAAATACTGTTAAATACTTCAGTTAGTCCTAATTAACACAAAAAGGTTCAAAGAGAGCTGCATCAGTAATCAGTGTGATTTCAAGATGCCCAGGGAGGTAATAATAAACTATGTGCACTCTCTCTGCTTTCCAGGTTGGAGTGAGTCCTGGGTTCCCCATAGTCATAAGGTACTATCAAGGTTGTAACATCACGTATTAGGGGATTGAAACGATGGGCTGAGTGATGTGCTTTGAAATCCATGTCCTTAAATCAAACTGTACAAATGCAAATCCCACTCTTGCTGATTGCACTGTATGACTTGGAATTTCTTCACAAGGAAAATGGACAGAATAATATCACTTGGACCATAGAGCTTTCATGATGTCGAAAGTCAATCAAACCTACTACCCAGCAATAGTTAGAAGTTTACCAGGGATTGTTCTCTCTAGATTGTATATTCTGACACCAAAATAACTGCTCTTAAAAATCAGAATCTGAGTAGATATTTTTTTCTTGTTTTCCAGGAAAAATACCTCACAGTTGCTTTTAGGTTGGTTCTTTTTCTTCCTTCCTTCCTTCTTTTCTTTCTTTCTTTCTTTCTTTCTTTCTTTCTTTCTTTCTTTCTTTCTTTCTTTATTCATTTGAGAGAGAAAGAGGCCAATAGAAAGAAAGAGAGCAAGACAGAGAATGGGCATGCCAGAGCATGCCAAACTCAAGATGCATGCACCACTGTGGTAGTTTGAATATATGTCCCCCAATATATTCAGTGTTTTATTAGTTATAGTTTGCATCTGAAATCACCTTGCTAGAGGCAATGTCACTGGGGGCCAGTCTTATGGCGTTAATGGTGTGGGTTTGAGATTCCATTGTAAAGATATGCAAATGTGCCTAGCAGGAGTTCCTGAAGTGTGCTGTGTGACCTTTTGGCTGTAGTTTTGCTCTGTGTGCTGTGGTGGCTGGTTGGTTTCTCTCTCTCTGCTTGGCCCTGTGGAGAGCAGGCCGCTTCTCTTGCCATTATTGGAACTTCCCCTGGATCTGTAAGCTTCAATAAATAATATCCCTTCCTCCATAACTGTGCCTGGTCTGGAAGTTCATCTCAGCGAACCTGAAGCTGTCTGCTACAACCACCTTGTGCATCTGGTTTACATGGGTCCTAGGGAATTGAACCTGGGATCTTTGGCTTTGCAGGCAAGTGCCTTAACTGCTAAATCATCTCTCCAACCACTGGTTCCTTTTTCAATGCCAGCACATAAGCCCTAAGAGAGAGAGCACTAAAAACACTGAGAAAATGTCTTCTATTTATGATTGACCCTAGCACAGAGGTCAGTCAACAGCCCACAGGACTGTTGAGCACATACTTTGTATTAGGAACTTTTTTCCTCTCTTTCATTACCATTTTCTTGCCAAAAGGTGACATGTTATAGTTTAGCTCATTGGAACTAACCATAGTAAAGGAGGTCACGACTCTGGTCAATGATTTTGAGAAGACAATGGAAGTACAAATGCAGCCAGAGTCTGTCCTGTGATGAAGCTGCTTTTTCACAGGGAATGCTACATGAACAGCCAGCCTTGCTCACCTTTCCCCGGTGCTCATTCCACAGAGTGACTGACACCTAGCCTTGTAAGGATGAGCCACACACTAGCTAGCCAAGCCCTTGGCAAGTGCAATTCAGCATTAACTGCTGACAGTTTTAGTAATCAGTGCCTGTATTGCTGCTAAAATATTTTAATATGATAATTGGGTAACCCTGATGTTTTATCCAAAAGCTAAATTTATTCTAGTGGCAAGCCTTAATTTTCTGACAGATTTGAGATTTGTGTCCAATGTTAGAAGCCCACAGGGCCCTTGTCCAGAGACATTAATCCCATACTGTTACTTAGATTAAGGCTTCAATTATATCATTGAAACTACTCTGCAAAGCTCTCTCTGCCTCCATCATATATATCATTTCTGCATTGTCTTCTGCAACACAAAAAGGATTGCCCCATATTAGTTAAAATCCTATTTGATACCAGTAATATATAATTCTAGGATTTGATACCAATAATATATAATTGTAAGAGTTGATACCAGTAATATATAATTCTATGAGTTGATACCAGTAATATATAATTCTAGGAGTTGATACCAGTAATATAAAATTCTAGGAGTTGATACCAGTAATATACAATTCTAGGAGCATCTTTGTGCACTGAGTGGATATCCAAGCATAATATCTAAAAGGAAAGGATAATTGGAGGAGAGAGAAGAGGTATATTAACAAGTCTGACCCTCAGGTGTAAAAACCAACATTGGAACTATATAAAATGCAGTTAGATAATGAGGGATTAAAGGACAGATCTGGCACATTTGCTTTCTGTAACAGACCAAAGGCAGGATCATAAAAACTTTTTAAGTTTCTTGAGTTTACAATTTATGACTTCCCCCGTCAATGTTCATGTGCACCTTGTATTGATTATTATTATTAAAGCTTTTAAAAAGTGGCTGCATATTGGTTTATGGTATTTGACGAGCTGAGAGCTAGGGCAAGGAAAACAAGATATTAGATTTTGAATCCATCTACCTCTTTTTCCTGAGCATCAAGAAATACTTCCCTGCTGAATCACGGGAATCTAGAAAGGGGAAAGTAGATGAAAACTAAAGAAATGAGATCTTGGAGATAAAGGCAAGCCAAGATCTGATCCAGGTGGACCACGGACTTATCTCATGTTTCCATGGGGAAAAAAATGATTCAAACACAAAATGATTTGCCTATTTAATATTTAGTAGCTGGGTTTTAAATTATCCATATGATGACTCTTTGTAAACAAGCATTTCACATTGGTATTTCACTGATATGGACATAACACAGGAAGAAAAGGCGGGAATCCCAAGTCGTAGTGTCCAAAAGAGAGGTCATACGTTGCTATGGATACTTGAGATGGGTGTGGAACAAACTGAGATGTGCTGCTTGAAAAAAATGCACATGCAATTTCAAAGACGGTTTATACTTTAAAACTTGAACATAAATTATTTCATTAGTAATTTTGTATTATTTTCATGTTGAAATGAAGATATTTTGAATCAATTGAATATATATTTATCAAGCTATACTCTTTTATCCCCTTGCCCAAGATCTCATTAACCTAGGGGCACTCCTCAGTGGGCTTGTGGTATTTATTGTGAGATAAAGAAGGCCTCGTCGGTCCCTGTGGGTAGCAGGGGGAGGGGGACTCTGCCTCAGGGTAATCCCGCAAACTCTGTGGCTCTCACAATCATTCTGTCCCCACTTCCACAATGTTCCCTAAGCCAAGGCAGGCCTTTTGGCAGTCTGATTTAGTGTTGAGTTCTCTGTAGCCTCTGAATTTCTGCTTTGATAGGTTCTGATTGATCACCGTGTCTGTCACCGTCATCCTGGAGCTGGTTGTCAGGGTATCAGTAAGAGCAGCATTCATGTTATTGCTTCCTGGGCAGTTTCTCTTGGGTCCTGGCAGATGTGGTAAAGGTGGCACATCTCTTGGTGGGCAAGTTGGCTATCTTTTATCATTGGATCTTGGATCTCCTGTTTTCTCTGCCTTCTGTGAAATAAAACAGATTCTCCAACCAAGTATAAGAATGCTTGGATTAAAGGGGAGGGTATATTTGAGAGAATTGTAGTGGATATAGCCCCACTCTCATTCTCCAGAGAGCAGTAGGGGCACCTCTCCAAAGTCTGGGTTTCCTGACCATGGGATTCTGACTTCGTTTTGAGTACCAAATATGAGTTCTCGCCCACTGAGTGGGCTTCATGTCCAATCAGAAAACAGTTAGTTACCTATAGAGGGTATATGCTACTACTGCACAAGTGTGCACTTCTCGTCCTGCTGGTTGACTTCTTACTCTGCAGGGTCCCCAGCTTATTCATGCTGTTGGTGAACGTTATCCTCTGGCAGCTCCAACAGGGTTCTCCAGCCCTGTGATGGCTAGCTAGGAGGGAGCTAGTTTCCCTTTTGTCTCCAGCATCGTATTCAGATGTCCTCTGACCACAACCTGGGGTGGCTTCAGCAATGAGGTCTTACCTTTTTCCTCTGATAGGTCATTGAGTGTTTTGATAGTGGCCTACATGGTTTGGGGGCACCTCATGAGTCTCCCTCGCCAACAACTCACTAAAGTGCATTATTAAAGTTAGTTTCACCTATACCGTGTCAACTTTTAGAACAGAGTTACTGACTGTTTTAAATTACATGTAAGGTTCTCGTTATATTTCTGTTGCACTGTCGCTGGACTTTGCTGGAGTCCATTTTCTGCAGCTACTCTACATCTCCTGAGAAATCAGGTGCATGAACTGATATTTTTCCCCATGAAGTTGGAAAACAGTAGTATTTCTTACTGCCTCACATGCTTCTTTCTACTTTTGTGCAAGAAAAGAAGTGGAAGTGAGCCTTCCTCTGGAATGGAGCCTGACTTTGAGCAAGCATTCCTCACCCAATGCCAGCCCCAAAGAGAGTCACCAGTGACAGATCCCCAGTGCTCAGCAGGTGGACGAATGAGTGCCTGGGGGTGGACCAAGCCATCCGCAATAACTGCCATTTGGAAGGGTCTTTTAATGGAAAATTGCAGGGAGTTAGAAAAGATGAAACCTTCCAGCTTGTTAACACAGACACTCTAGTTTATGTGACTTCAAGTCCAATATGGTAAAATGCTTCCACTGTCTTGGAACTAAAAGGTGTTTACTCTGCATTAGTTGAGAATCTGTTGAGGTTTTTCTTGAGAAAGAGGACAAGAGTGAGACAAACATAACAACGATTTTCTTTACTCCTGATAGTTTACTTTGTAGGCACGTAGGAAATACATTGCTAACAGACAGGAGGTTTAAACTAATCATTGAAGTGGAAATAGTGGTTCATTTCAATATCGAATGAATGACTCAGAAGTTCTTCAGAACAGGTAGAAATCACAAGGGCCGAATACATGGATGATTCATGAAAAGCAGAAGCAAAGTGAACAGTGATATGTACAGATATGAATCAACACTGTGTGGCCTGCTTGCAGGGCACATGGAGAGACTAACTTGGCTGTAGTAAAGGTCTCTAATTGATAAACCAGAAGGCAAAATTATGGGCACAAATAGGAGACGGATTACAGCAGAACCCAAGGCCACCGCATCCAGTTAGTGGTTTAGAAAAGCAGGTGCATAGAACTTGCTGAAAATGAAATCGCTTTGCCTAACTACCACACCAACTCTGTGAACTACTAGGAGATTCTCTGTACTTTGCAAAATCATGCTGGTTTACTTCACCCTTATCACGTGCAGTATCGTTTCCATTTGTTAATAACTAGGCCTTCAATGCACAAAAATCCCATTGAGGTCAGGCTTTGTTTCAGAATATCACACATGGAGAACCATCAAGAAAGGAAAGAGCCAGGCATGGTGGCGCACGCCTTTCATCCCAGCACTCGGGAGGCAGAGGTAGGAGGATCGCTGGGAGTTCAAGGCCACCCTGAGAATACAGAGTGAGTTCCAGGTGTGCCTGGAAAAAAAGAAAGCGAAAGAGAAAGAAAGAAAGAAAGAAAGAAACCTTGAAAAAAAAAAGAAGGAAAAGAAAGAAAGAAAGAAAGAAAGAAAGAAAGAAAGAAAGAAAGAAAGAAAGAAAGAAAGAATAGATACTACTTATTGCAACTTTGGGGAAGGACAAGCTAACTGTTTTAATGTAGAAAAATCAGTGCTATGTGGGTATGTGTTGACCAGAAACTTCTAAACATAGCATCAAAATGTCAAACTGCAACAAAACGCTTTAGGTGTGAGATTAACAGGCAGATAATAATTTGGCATCTGAAGGACATTCGGAACCTCCTTTTAGACATTGGCAGGAAAAATAAGACGGACAGGCAGCTGCTCTGTTTATGTTTGCTGACTTTCTGTTCTAACTCTTAAGACGGAAAAAAGAAAACAAAAAGGATGCTTTATGGCTGCTACAAGCACCGTGTCTGTAACCACAGTTGGTGTTTTGTGTGTTTCCTGTTGGTTTCCCCAGACTCAGATTAGCCCTAAAGAAGGATGGCAAGTGTACAGTTCCGCCCAGGACCCGGATGGGCGATGCATCTGCACAGTGGTTGCCCCAGAACAAAACCTGTGCTCCCGGGACGCCAAAAGCAGGCAGCTTCGCCAGCTGCTGGAAAAGGTAGGTGTCTTGTGTGTATCACGCACACATTTCTATTGAAATCTACACTTCTTTGGAAAGGAAATAAGACAGATCAGGTCATGGTAAGGAAATTGTTCCTGTGCCCCTCCCCTTTAAACATCCATTTCCCTGCCTGATCTTTGAAAGGTTTATCTCGACTTACAATGCTCTATTTCAGTGATAGTATTTTTTTACTCTTACCCATCTTTGCTTTCTCACGGCAGTCTCTCTATCGTATATCTTAATGTCCAGCCAATCTCTGCCTTAAACGTGGCCAGAACATGGGGGAGTAAAAACATGCCATGAGCTAAAAATGCAGCCTTGGCTGTTAGAATCATACTGGGCCCTTTGAGTTTATGCTTTGGGCTTCCATTAACAGTCCTGCAAGGAAGTTAAAATAATGGCATGCAAAATGCAAGTTCTCTGGACAGATAATGAATGATTCCGAGTATTTATCATCATTCTCCAAGTCACTCCTGTGAACATGAAGCTCTTTGCTCTCGTTCAACATCTTTCTGTGTATAATTCACTTAAACTGGATCCATAACAATCACGTGCAGAATGTCCTTGATTTATTCTCTATTACAGATACAAGTTGCCTTGTGAAAGGTGATTTATGTTTAGTTAGCAGTAGGGGGAAAGCCAATGAATGGTTCTTTCAATTCTCCCCATTCACACTTTGCCTGTGCTGAGCTCTGAATACAGTTGAGACAGCTGGGATGGTCAGAATGAGGCCAGGAAGACAGCACGTGTGAATTTTCAGTATCTTCAGGGAAAATATGATAAATTAGGTACTATGTGTTTTAGAGGATATCAAGCTTTCCAGTCGATTCCATCCTATACCATTCCCATGATCACACACTTACGGCGTTTTTAAACAATTTAGCATTCAGTGAAGACAGCTAGAAAAATGAAAGCACCTAGCTTGATAATGGACACAAACAAGCTTTGACCATTTCAAGCTAACTGCCTTCAACCCACCCTACGGCAAAGTTTCCTCCGTGTGCATCATGTGGAAGTGTGCTGATACTCCAGGTTTTAAGAAGCCTGCTCCATGCTCTCAGACAAAACTTGTCACTCTCCTTGCCATCTCTTTGCAGCTGTCAGCATCACTTACGAACTTTCTCTTCTCGGCCCTGTTCTATGCTGAGATCCCGTTTTGCCTTCACCTTACATAACAGCAGAGGTCATATCCGTTCAAATTGATGACTCTAGTTAATATATATTTTAGCTTTTAGAAATTAGTATAGGTAAATTATAATTACTTCTGTATTATTTTCTTATCTTGTTTACATTTTTATGTTTAAAAATTCAAAGATATTTGAATTTATATATAGTTTTACTTTGGTTAGCAAGGAAATTGATTATATTAGAAAACTTTTTAATCTTTTACATCCAATTTTGTTTTCTAAGAAATTAAATTTCTACTCAGATTACTAACATTCTGCACCAGTACTCTCTGTTTATATAGAAATGTCTTCTCAACATCAAGTATTGCCAGGAGACATTATCTTTTACAACATAACTTCGTATTATCTGTTCATATACTTCATTGTAGCAGTCAGTACATACACATAGCCATACATAGAGTGGAACGCTTCTTCAAGAACCACTTAAAAATCCTTAAATGGTGCTGGAGAAATGGCTCAGAGGTTCAAGTTAAAGCTGGATTGCAGGGCTGGAGAGATGGATTAGTGTTTAAAGACACTTTGCTGTGAAGCCTAAGGACCCAGGATTGATTCCCCAGTACCCACGTAAGCCAGATGCACATGGTGGTGCATGGGTCTGGAGATCATTTGCAGTAGCTGGAGTCCTTGGCACATCCATTATCTCTTTGTCTCTTCCTCTCTCTCTCTCTCTCTCCCTCCCTTCCTCCCCCTCTCAAATAAATAAATAATCAAAATACTTTTTTAAAAACTTGATGTGCCATAGAGTCCCATAGTCAAGAACTTGCTGTATTTTTTTAAACCACATACACATATTGAACCATAGAGTCTTAATTTGTCATCTCCAAAATAAATTTAAATGACAGTAAAAATATAAGTCAATTTGTGTTAGTACAGAAAAGCCTCAAATAGTTTATTCATAAAAAAAAAACAAAACTATGAAAAAGAGTTCAAAAGAATTACCAGGGCTAGAGTGATGGCTTAGTGGTTAAGGTGGTGCCTGTGAAGCTTAAGGACTTAGGTTTGATTCCCCAGAACCCACAGATGCACATGGTGGCACAGGCATCTGGAGTTTGTTTTCAGTGGCTAGAGGCTCTGGTGGACACATTCTCCCTCCCTCCCTCCCTCTCTCTCTCTCTGTCTTTCTCTCTCTCTCTGTCTCTGCCTCTCCTCCCCCCCATAGTAAATAAACAAATATTTAAACATTTTAAGGGGCTGAAGAGATGGCTTAGCAGTTAAGGCACTTGCCTGAAAAACCTAAGGACCCACATTGGATCCTCCAGGCCCAACTTAAGCTAGATGCACAAGTTAACATAAGTGTGCAAGGTCTCACATGGACACAAGGTGGTGCACACGTGTGGAGTTCAGTTATAGTAGCTAGAGGCCCTGGCGTGCCAATTCTCTCTCTCATTCTTCCTCTCTCACCTAAAAAAAAAAAATGGCCAGTTTTTTGGACTTGCCTCAAAATAAGTAATTTATAAAAAAGAATCACCAGAGAAAGGGGATAATGAGTGTGTCACACTGTCACACTTTGTGGAGAGGGGCTGTATAAGGCAGACTTCCGTCACCATGACAGATGCCTGAGTGAAACAACTTAATGGATGAAGAATGATTTGCCTCACGGTTTCAGAGGTTTCTCAGGGTCACTGTGCTTCCGAGGGGGTGGTGAAGCAGAACATCTTGGTGGGAAACGCACTGAAACAAATGCGCTCATCTCATGGCAGACAAAAAGAAGGGAGAGGGGCTGGAGAGATGGCGTGGTGGTTAAGGCGCTTGCCTGCAAAGCCGAAGGACCCAGGTTTGATTCCCCAGAACCCACATAAGCCAGATGCACAAGGTGGTGCATGAGTCTGGAGTTTGTTTGCGGTGGCTAGAGGCCCTGACACACCCATTCTCTCTCTCTCTCTGTCTCTGCTTCTTTCTCACTATCTGTCTCTCAAATAAATAAATAAAATTTTTTAAAAAAAAGAAGGGAGAGAGGAGAAAATAGGAAGTGGAAAAATATACCCCTCATGAAAACTCCCCTGGTGACCCATTTCCTCCAGCTAAGCCCTACCTCCTAATGTTTCCAGAGGCCTTGTGACTTTAACTGGAGAAAAGAAAACCTCTCTGAACAAATCATTCATTTGTTGTGACTTTTTTTTTTTTTTTGCAAATGAAAGTAGATTTTTTACTAATTCTGTAAAGAATGTATGTTCATTAAGAAATAGCACTGCCAGGCTAGAGAGATGGCTTAGCAGTTAAGGCACTTGCCCACAAAGCCTAAGGACCCAGGTTTAATTCCCCAGTACCCACATAAGCCAGATGTACAAGGAGGCACCTGGAATTTGTCTGCAGTGGCTGGAGGCCCTGGAGTGACCATTCTTTCTCTCTCTCATTCTCTATCTACCTCCTTCTCTCTCTCTCTCTCTCTCTCTCTCTCTCATAAGTAAATACTACTACCAGCTGAGAACTAAGCCTTCAACACATGAATTGTGAGTGACATTTTATATTCAAATTATAACAGCATCTAAGCAGAGGAATGTGTTCAGAAAGCCAAATTGAAAAACATCTTCAGAAAAACATCAAACTAAAATGAGAAATGCTACAGACAGATCTCTTTGCTGTGGAGGGGTCTACCCTCCATATCAACAGGAAACTGATGCTCAGTGGAGCTACGTGAACAGGGGCAACCTTCGCAGGGGTGCAGACAGCAGGAAAAGCAAAGCCAACCCTGCCTCAATTCAGCCCAATTAGATACCTCTAACTCTAGCCTACAGCCCAGATGTGGCTCCTGTAATTATGCATGAATATAATTTAGGTCATAAGCAAGTCTGAGAAAAAAAAAAAAAAAGCTCTCAATACATTTTCCCATAACACAAATTAAGTCAAAAATCTAAATTGATAGGCCGAGTTGAAGGGGAAAACTAGGAGATGTTATCTTAACTCTTTTCAAAATGCTTACTCTTGCACATCGTTTTCTAATTGCATGAACTATGCCCAGGTATAGGGAATCCTTAGGAGATTCAGCCATGCTAATGATGGCTATCTTCACAGACAAATGTCATGTTGAAATAGAGATCCACTTTCTCCAATGCAAATGACTTTACTTTAATCACCAATGAAATGATAAAATTACTTTGAAAGCATTACACTTATCCAATAATGAAGTTTTCAATGCTTTTGATGTTGTCTCAGTAATATTGTACCACACTGAAGATGTCAAAATGAAGCTTTCTGATAAGAGTGATAATAAACTGAGAAATATTTGTAACTGCATCATGCTATGCATGAAAGTTACAGGAAGGGGAAAATACACCTTAAAATATTAAGATCCTCATGACACATTATAGTATGTGAAACCCAAGATAATTTTAGTCAAAAAACATTAATTGAGCACTTATTTTGTGGTTCTGTGTAATATCTTGGAAGCCAAAGATGAAAGACACACCCTTGGCCCTCAGGACCACAGAGCAAGGGTGATTTTCCTGGCATTACCCCGGGCACACAGTACACAATTAGTCTTAATGTTTGCCAGACTTTGATGTGTGCTAGAGAGACAGGACTCATAGAGAGCAGGGCTAGGAATCAAGACAGCAGTAAAAGAAGAATAAAAGAAATTTGACAAGAACTGTGGAAGGACTGAGGCAGGGCCGGGGCAGTAGAGTTCACCAGCTTTTCTGAAAATAGAACTTCTGAAGAATGTGTCACCCAGACTCTTCCTACCTGACTGATGCGCTAATCCTGGTGAACTTACCTGATGGCAATAGTCTGTCTCTAGACAAGCCAACAATTTGTTTTTCTCATATTTTTTTCAATGAATTTAGCCTTTTTCTAATTATATAAATAAGCCCTGTTCATTCAAAAATAAATGAAAGGACTGGAGAGAAGACTCAGCAGTGAAGCTCTTGACTACAAAGCCTAACAACCTGAGTTCAATTCCCCAGTGCCCAGGGAAAACCAGATTCACAAAGTAGCACATGCATCTGGAGTTTATTTGCAGCAGCTGGAAGCCCTGGCATGCCCATTCTCTTTCTCTCTCTCTCTCTCTCTCTCTCTCTCTCACCCTCCCTCTCCCTTTCTCCTGTCTGTCTCTCTCTACTTGAAAATAAATAAATATTTTTTTAAATATTAAATGAGGCCTGGAGAGATAGCTTAGCACTTAAGGTACTTGCCTGCAATGCCAAAGGACCCAGGTTCAATTCCCCAGGACCCACGTAAGCCAGAAGCATAAAGTGGTACATGTGTCTGGAGTTCTTTTGAAGTGGCTGGATGACCTGGCATGCCCCCCCCTTTCTCTCTCTCCCTCTCTCTGCCTCTTTCTCTCAAATAAATAAAACTTTAAAAAATTTAAAAAACTAAATGAAAAACACATACAGATATCTAAAACAAAGTGAGACTTATAATCTTATCACCATTTTTGCCCATACTTATACAAAGGAAAAAAATGCCATTCAACCAAAATAGATTTATAGAAATACTATGTACCATACATATGTCCAGAGATTTTTATAATAACTTTCATTCACCTTTCAAAAATCTAATCTGAACTACCTAACCAAATATCTATTCTCTAATCCTGTATATGTTTCTTAATGGTATTTATAGATTGTATTCTCTATTCCAAAGGTGCCTTGTTTGCTATAGAATGAAGTATCAAATCACATCAGTCTATTGACATTTACTTCCTCATGGAAACCCTGTCATGGTGCTTCTTAAATGTTTCATGCCTATCGTAGGAATCACTTGGGCATCTGTATTTTGAATGCAAACTGATGAAGTAGGTCTGCGTGGACTCAGAATTCTGCGTGCCTGAAAAGCTCCTGGGTGGTGCCTACGATGTTCCTCTGAGGACTATAGTTAAGGGCCATGACGACAGAGCTCCCTCTTAGTCTTTGGAACTGTTCCTTCATAGTCTATTCTTTGTTTAACAGCTCCCCTCTGCGAGAGGCTTACTCGTTGTTATTGGGCTTTTTGCTGTGACAGAATTGAGAGCAGTCTTTGCGTGCTTTCTAGGTCATCTGTTTCCTACTTGTAAGTAGCCTAAGGGTCTGTGAGCTTGAGCCAGTGCCATCAGCTTACCATGTGTTCACTGTCCATTTATCAGGCACTTTATCGGCTTGTCATTGTCTCTTAAACATAAGCTACGCAACGTAGGAGGTGTCCCCACACCGCCAGCTACGGTCCCGTTCAACCGTGTCTCTCTTGAGAGTAATTTAGACCCACTAAGTACTTACACTGGAATTGGTGGCAAGGTTGGGTGGGCACCTTCAAAGGGGTTCCAGATTCTTGTTTCCTAGAACAAAGAATTAAGCAAACACAGTTACACCAGAAACATGAACAATGTGGTAGGAAAAGATAGAACTGTGAGAGGAAGTGGGCTGGCACAAAGTCACTGCACAAAGGACCCAGGCTTTTATGTTCAATCGCGTGGGCTTGGAGGTCACTTTCAGAGCGCGCAGGCACATGTTCTATCTGTCACATGCAGTTCTATATATAACTTCACACATCACATGTCTCATTAGTGTCTTACATCTCCACCTGGAGGTGCACATTCCAGGATTATAATGAAGCAAATCACATCTCCAGGCATGCTAGAGTACCACCGTGCTTGTGCCAGGGGACAGATTGATTTAGCCTCGGTGGTGGAGTTTCTCTCATATCCTAGATTTTTAGCCTCTGTGTAAGGTTTTTCTATTATTTTATTTTTACTTTTCTTATTTGATTGAGA
Source organism: Orientallactaga sibirica (assembly GCA_036365145.1). NCBI lineage: Eukaryota > Metazoa > Chordata > Mammalia > Rodentia > Dipodidae > Orientallactaga > Orientallactaga sibirica. Next base: position 19,205,948 of record JAEOAD010000025.1, read on the forward strand.
GAGAGAGAGAAAGAGATACAGAATTAGGCAAGTAGAGAGAGAAGAATGGGCATGCCAGGGCTGCCAGCCACTGCAAACGAGCTCCAAATGTGTGCACCCCCTTGTGCATCTGGCTTACATGCGTCCTGGGGAATCAAACCTGGGTCCTTTGGCTTTGCAGGCAAGCATCTTAACCGCCAGCCCCTGTGCAAGGTTTTTCTGACTTCACTCTCCCACTCTGTCCTACTCTCCTGCCTCACAATGATTGCATCCAAAGCCTGTGGGGCCCCTCACTACCGTGAACCATGACTAAGCATTCCTGATCTCTTAAGAAACAACTCATTTTGACATTACATTATGATGTTATAAGTTTACAAAGCCTCGTAATGAAAACTGGATTTTTAATTTTAATCTATTAAGTTCTTCTTTATATTCAGTCATTTCTCTTGATAGAAATGTCATTTTTATGTCATGCCTATGTATAATTTTTCTAGGTTGAATTCTTTGAGTTTTGATGGTAGAAAACCATCCTTCTGACAATATGCCATATGGAAATACAATTACAGATGTGGGACTTCAGATGCTTTGCATTAATGCCGATCTGAAACACCAGTAGTGATCACATCTATAAGCAATTGTGCACAACTAATGTTTTGTTTTTTTTTAAACAGGTGCAGAACATGTCTCAGTCTATAGAAGTCTTGAACTTGAGAACTCAGAGAGATTTTCAATATGTCTTAAAAATGGAAACGCAAATGAAAGGGCTGAAGGCCAAGTTTCGGCAGATTGAAGATGACCGGAAAACCCTGATGACCAAGCATTTTCAAGTAGGTGTGACTTCTTTGATGTTGACAGTTTAGTGCAATAGACATTTAGCATGGCACACAGCTAGAAAAAACTGTGACATGGCTCACATGTGCAAAGTTAAAGACTCACCGTGGCGTCAGTCTTTCCACTGAAACTGGCCACTAGCTGCTAGGAATACTTTGAGACAATGAGAATAAGACCCTCCCTCTCCTGGAGCTAGATGGAGTTTCTGAAAAGATTTCCGCGTTCTTCCATATCTAAGACATGGGAGAATTCCCAAAGAAGATTAATAATTAAATTATCAAAGCTTTACTGATGATTTTAGACTCTCATAATATGTGCAGAAATATAAAGAATATACCTTATTAAATGAGGTATTGATGCCTTTTATATGAGCAGTTTAAGAGAGGATTACCTCATAATTTCATAATTTTTAAAAAAATTAAATAGTTTACTGATAATTATCTATAAACACAAGGTAAAAATGCTCAGAGCATGTTGTGTGGCTTTTTATTAACTATGTATGACAAAATTGTTCATTTAAAAAATTCTGAGTCAAATAATGTCTTTTAACTCTTTATTAAAAATAAATAGTGTAGGGCGGGAGAGATGGCTTAGTGGCTAAGCATGTGCCTGTGAAGCCTAAGGACCCTGGTTCAAGGCTCAATTCCCCAGGACCCACATAAGCCAGATGTACAAGGTGGTGCATGCATCTGGAGTTTGTTTGCAATGTCTGAAGGCCCTAGAGTGCCCATTCTCTCCCTCTCTCTCTCTCTCTCTCTCTGTCTCTCTCTCCCTCTATCTGCCTCTATCTGTCTCCTTCTGTCACTCTCAAGTAAATAAATAAAAATCAACAAAAAATATATAAATAAATCAATATATACCCTAAAAGGAATAGCACACAGTTTATACAACACATTGGTGTTGCTGTCATAATAGCCTATATTTTCCCCTTGAACTATGAAATCAGATCCACTGCCAATGTGAGAGGAATGTGTTTGAACAAGATCTTAAGAGAGAGAAGTACTTTCTGGGTGTGCTGGAGATAGTGGGGAGCTACATTAAGAACCTTTCTACGTGCATCTTAAAGTGGCATAAATTACTAGACAGAAGTGTGGGTGGCAGACAGTAGCACTGAACTAGTTTTACCAAGTCATACCAGAAGCAATAGGCGTGAAAGTAAGTTGAGTATATTGACAAATGAGAAAGTGGAACTTGTGAGTTGTGGCGTTGAAGTCAAAAAGTGAATGAAACCAAACCAGAAGATGGAAGATTATGATCAAGCTAGAGTTAGACCTGGAAGATATAATATATTCAAAGGTGATAGGAAACTGGATTAACAGCAAATATATAGGAAATAGTGGACTGAGAAGAATCTAAGGCTGATGGAAAATACTTTACTTCCACCAAAGTCACTGAGCACATATACTGTATAAGGCAGTGCCAGCCCCTTATTGGATGGATAAGGCATCAACTCAATCCTATGAAGGACTAAAAGGCCAAGCAAAACTAAGGGCAAGGCTAGAGAGATGGCTTAGCGGTTAGGACACTCGCCAGCAAAGCCACAGGACCCAGGTTCAATTCTCCAGTACCCACCTAAGCCCGATGAACAAGGTGGTACATTTATCTGTAGTTGCTTTGCACTAGCTTGAGGCCCTGGCTTGCTTTCTCACTCTCTCTCTCTCTCTCTCTCTCTCTCTTTCTCTTTTTCTCCCCCCATCCCTGACTCTCTCAAATAAATAAATAAAATATTTTTTAAAAAAACTAAAAGCAAACAGGCACAAGAGGACAAGTGCTCGTGCTGCCTTTTGGAGGAACAACGTGTTGAAGTAAAGGGACCATGAGCATGGGCTAGGATGGGTGTGACTGATGCAAGAAACAAAGTGGACAAACCCATCAAAATAATTCCTAGCATATAAATTCTCTAGCCAGAGCCATGATGCCAATAAGAAATTTAATTGTCATAATGTATCGAGGAACAAGGTTACCTAGTTCATATAATGCAAAGATATGTTCAAGCTGTACATCAAATCCAAGTATCAATAATGAAAACAAGTATTTTTTTTTCCTAAACACATACATATTTTCAAAACATGGATCAGACCATGCTAACTATATGCAGTAAGTCAATCCTTACAAAAATCCTGTATGGTAAGCATTAGTTTAATTCCCATTAGATGACATCTACCATATGCGTGAATGAAGATTCTAACCGATTCTAACAGGTGCCTCCAGACCTGTGCCACTATGTTGATAATACATTAGTTCTATGAATCAAAATAAAAAACCATGGTAATAATTAGAGGTGGATATGGACTGACTGAATTCATTAAGTCATGCCATGAATCACAGTTTACTACAGGTGCTAAGGTACCATATTTTATAAGAAAGGGAACATTACAAAATCAATGTTAACCTGAAAATTACTTTCAAAAACAAATCTTCCACTGATACAGAAGTCTCAACTTCTCACCAACACTACATCAATTTGTGTTTTCTGAATGGGGCGCTTAAGGTAGTGATCATACTATAGACCTTCATTCACATGTGAAAAGATTCTTGTTTGTGAGATACAGTCCGGTCATTGTCAGAGCCATGTAGTAGAAAGTGAACTTCCTGAGGGATTAGTAAACACAAGCCTATGCTGCTAGCCCTGACCCTATTTCAGGTTTTTATTATTTTTTGTAATGTTTTATGAGAGAGTGAGAGAGAATTGGCACACCAGGGCCTCCAGCCACTACAATTGAACTCCAGATGCATGCACCACCTTGTCTGCATGTGTGACCTTATGCACTTGTGTCACCTTGTGTGTCTGGCTTACGTGGGATCTGGAGAGTTTAACGTGGGTCCTTAGACTTTTCAGGCAAGCACCTCAACTGCTAAGCCATCTCTCCAGCCTGATAATCAGGGCTTTTAAAATGTATTTTGTATACATATTGGTTGGACATACCACTGTTCTCCAAAGTTTCAAGTTGTCAAGAATCTTTACAAGGATAAAAAAATGACGTTTTCAATTCAGCAGGGATAAAAGCTACCATAATTTTGACATTGTGTTTCTCCTTTAAATATGCCCACAGTTGAATATAAAGACATTCATTGTAACCGTTGCTATAAATGATGAGAAATATAATTTTTATCATTTAAAATTATAATGAGTCTTCCTATAGGGATACCACAAGACTCATAAGTTCATCACCAGATGATCTACTGAAATGCTCAGTGTTTTGTAGTTTTGCTTGACTGCAATAACCACGAATCTTTCTCATTACCAAGTTTCTTTACCCCCTACTCAACATGCATGTGTGGATAAACTCAGTGGTCTCTGAATTCATGCAGCAAGTAGAAATTTATCCATAATAATCACAAGCCCATAAATCAGGGTAGCACAGGAGCTCTGGCTATCTTAATGCACTTATAGGAATAACATCTTCTAAATGCAATTTCAAAATGCAATTTGCAGCTCCTTAAATTATTATACAGTATGGCTTCTGACAACACCTATGGATTATTCTCAAATGACCATACATTTGGAACTCTTTCCACAATGAGATCATCCGTAATAAATTTCCCATTGAATTGCACTCCTGAAATACTTTTGTTGTCTCCAACCACCAAGCTCACGAAAAAGAACTAAAGGTGACACGGGTGCTAATATTGCATGTGGGGCTCGGTCCTGTGAGGGCTAGGAGAGAGGAGACACGCTGCTCTGACAACATTTGTCCTCCTGATAAAAAAAATCACCATTTAAGTTGAAAAGTATTTCTGCAGATGGCTCATCTGTTCCGTACACTGTGTGCCTTAGTCTCATCAGGAGTTCATTCACAGTACATAGGTAAGCAATTCTGCCATACATAATGAGCTCTAAGTTATTTACGCTATAAGACAAATAGAGACAGAGTAGAGGTGATAATTCAGAATGATAAACAGCAACATATATTTCTTCGAGCACTGGAAAACTTGGCATGATTTATTTTGCTCACTGATCTTACCTTCCTAATGTAATTGTGCTAAAATGGATGCTGGAAAGAACTAGGGATAACTGAGCACAAGGGCAGTACAAGGGAGTGAGTGGTCATGACTAGAAGAAGTCAAGGAAAAAGAAAAAGCCAGGCTGGAGCGATGGCTTAGTGGTTAAGGTCCTTGCCTGCAAAGCCCAAGGACCCCGGTTCAATTCCCCAGTACCAACCTAGAGCCAAATGCACAAGGTGGTACATGTGTTGGGAGTTGGTTTGCAGTGGCTAGAAGCCCTGGTGCACCCATTCTCTCTCCTCCCCTTCCTCCCTTTCTCTCTCTCTCTCTCTCTCTCTCTCTCTCTCTCTCAAATAAATAAATAAGACCAAAAAAATTAAAAAGAAATTAAAAGATGACCCAGAAACCCAAACGCCTTTAGTGCAGTTCTCCAACATAGATATTCAGTAGGTGGGTGAATTATTTTATTTAAATACTCATAAGATATCTGACCTATTTCCATAACCTTCATTCGATACATGGTTAGAGGATGTGTTCTTGTGTTCCTAACTAGGTGATGTATTATTCACTTTCTAAAATGTTAACTGATATAAGAGTCCAGAATCCTGTGACAGGAAGATTTTTTTTTATTAAGTATTGCAAAGCATGAAACCGTTTTAAAGAGAGGTTATCGGAAGGACGAGATGAGATCAGAAAATGTATGACTAGTAATCGAGTGACCACTTACATCTTCAAAATCTACCTAATTTCCACCAAAAGTCCATGAGGAACTTTGAGCTGGTGTAGCAGTCAGCGTCCGTTAGGTATCCGCATGTAAAGAAGAAGCTGTGTGGACTGAGTGACTGCACAGTAACCCGCCACTCTTCACAGGAGCTGAAAGAGAAAATGGACGAGCTCCTGCCCTTGATCCCGGTCTTAGAGCAGTACAAGACAGATGCCAAGCTGATCACGCAGTTCAAGGAGGAAATCCGCAACCTGTCTGCAGTCCTCACTGGCATTCAGGAGGAAATAGGTGCCTATGACTATGAAGAGCTGCACCAGAGGGTGCTCAGCTTGGAGACCAGACTGCGCGACTGCATGAAGAAGCTGAGTGAGTAGAGCGCCCTCATTTGCCTAAGTCATGGTGTCCAAGCACTTTCAAGGAGAAGTGCATGCTCGCGTTTTGCATGAAGGCAGAAGCGCCTGATGATCGAGTGAGTCCCGCTTGTCAGTCCAAAGTGTCCCTTCATGACTTCAGCATGCTTGAGGGCTGTGTTAACGTGTTTCTGAGTTTTCAGGGCTCTGTGTTGCTATTTGGTAGCTTGAAATAACTCAAGAGCTAAATACAGTCTACAACAGTGGCTAGATTAGTGGAAGCATTCTTTATTTTTATTATTATAATTTATTTTTATTTATATTATTCTAATTTTACATTCATAGTGGTGACTCCATTATCCTCCTCCCTGTCCTCCCTCTTCCATAGGGACCCTCATCAATGGGGAATGTGGGTCACGCATTGTGGGGGTAGTCAAGAGTTTTGGGGATAGGCCAAGTCTGTGCATAATGCCCCAACTTGTGGCTCTAACATTCTTTCCACCCCCTCTTCCGTGAATTTCCCATTCCCCCCCCCCAAATATGATATAGGCAAACATTACTTGGCTGGGGGAAGGAAAGTATTATTTTGTAGAGAAATCTTGAGGTTGGAGAAATGCAAGTTCCCATGGTACTGTGCAAAACAGCAAAAAACAGTTCTTTGGCTAGGCAAAAAAATTGCTATTAATTAGATTCATGTGTGGGAATCCTCCACTCCAGTTCTTGCCTTTCAGTGTTTCTATGTTTCCTTGTTAGCATGCCCAAACCTGAGTATTTCTCTAAAGGGTATACTTTTTATGTTTTGTCATCATTCTAAATATAATTGAATGTATCTGCCACAAGTTTATTCCCAGAACAATGTTTATCATGGTCAGTCTACATGTTAGATCTCCCAATGCTTTGGCAAAAAAAATTCATAACTATTTTATAAATTAATCCTTCAAGTAGGCATGGGAACTCTTTATAAACATTTCAACAGAATATGAGCTCTTTCAAGTAAAAAAAAAAAAAGTGGTCTATTTAACTCATTAAGAAAAACTTCCATATAGCATAATATTTAAGTTGAAGAGGGAGAGTTGTGATTAAGGCTAATTAAAAAATTAACTATTTGATATATCACTTAAATATGTTTTATATGTTCTGGTTTTACAAGTCAAGACATCGAGTTACAATTAATACATGAACATAAAATTCATGGTTTTTATTCTTTTAAAAGCAAGAGATATCATGAATTCAATGTCCATAGTAATTATCTAGCTAATCAAATCATATTTCCATCAAATAAGAAAAATTCTCAAACCAAGAATTATAGTGCTTATGCTGGGGAGATGGCTCAGTGGTTAAAGGTACTTGCTTGCAAACCCTTTTGTACCATTTGATACAAGTGCAATTCCCCAGTCACCCACATAAAGCCAGGCAAGCACTTCTTTGTAGAAGCAAAACACCCTTAGAATGCATGCACACTGGCATGTGTGCGCGCACACACACACACACATACACACATAGATAAACAAATAGATTTAGTGCTCAATATCAAAGTTCCTTGGAAGTTACAAAGAAGTAACTACATGCTTACTCCATTAGCTCACAAAATATCTGATTAGGAATTTGATGTTAGAGGACAATATTTAGGACTGGCCCATGCAGAGAGGGCTTCAGCTTATTTTGGAGGATATCTGTGTAGTAGATATGTAGAACATTCCAGATCCCTAGAATGCCCTCGCTGTGCTCACTCTGTTGTTCTTAGAATCACTGGGTCAGTCCACACACATGGCAGTGCATATTGAGACCAGGTAGTTGCTGGATACAAATGGGCTTTGCCAAGACATGGACATGCTGTAAGATGGCTGTAGCTAATAACTTCTTGTCTCTTAAAGTGTCTCTGTTATATTTTCACACAACTGAAACAGAAAACATGATTTGCTCTTTATAGGAATGGACCTCACTTCTCTGTGTACTCTCTGTAGGTTTACTAAGCTAGAAATAACCTCTATTACAGTTGAATAGTTCTCCCCACACTCATCCTTTTCATAACACACAGCTTCTTTTTTATGATCCACATATAACTCTCTACCTCAATACTGAAAATTATATCTCAAACAAAGAAAGTGTTTCTTCCTTCCTGTTGTATCTGAACTATCTCCATATTTCTATATGCCTTTAGGTTTGAAGGTTTGATACTTGCTCAGTACAAATTAAACTGTTTTTCAAATATTTTTGGGTCCCAGGGGGTTAGACTTGAAGATGTGGAAGCCGTGGATACAAGGTGTGGAATAGAGTTCTTATAGTTCTTAAATTCTTTCCAATTATCCGTAGTCTAGCTTCCGTGTTCACTTAGCAGAGAGACCAGTGCCATAATCAATGACTTTAAACCTCATGTTTTCCTTTCTGCCATGTTTACGTCAATTACTGATTGAGCATCTGTAGCTAGACCACTCCTCTTAATTCTAACACAGGAAATGTGTCCAGAGCCACATACCCCCACACACACAAAAAGAGTTAATATTTATATTAACCACTAAAGTATAATAATTCCAATTAAAACAGAATGTCCCATAATAAATGATAGACAGAGCTGATAATTACGTAATAAGAACAATTACAGAAACCAAACATATAATTTGCAGTGTGTTCTTAGGCTATGGTCTGATTAAAATACATTTAACATTTTATTTACATTTTCTGGAAATTGGTACAAGTTGAAGCGATTCATCTCTGAGGATCCTTTTAAGTCCGTGCCCAGTATCAGCTTCTAAGGGCCAGAACACTGAACTATCAGAACTCAGGGATGTGGGAGAAAAACTAGTACTTAATTCCCATCAGGACCATTAACAAAGGGGGAGCTATCAAGGGATTAGTGTCCCAAAGGAAGGAACCCTCACTTGTGTGTGCTCCTATCTAGAGCAGGACATTGGATAATGACAGCATCGGTACTGATGCCACAAGGAGCAGGCAGGCTCGTTCATCAGCAGCACCCTCACTCTTCGCAAAGCCGCTCCACACACAGCCAATTAGCAGAGGGTAGCAGTGAATTGGGGAGAGCAAAGAGAATGGAAACAATGATGAATGCGTTTCCCTTCATTGTTGCCAGTGGGCTTCCTGTTAAATAAAATACCACAGGGTACATCTCCTACATATAAGATGCTGAAAATTAAACCCACTTTTGGAAGCTTCAAGGTCTCTCTCCCAAACAGTAAATAAGGCTCTAAAGGAGTCACAAGGCATGGAGAACCACTACGGCACCATTTGGTTTGATTTCTACCAGAGAATTAAAGGTCTGGACAAGAGAGAAATTAGGGAAAAAAAAAAAAAAAGTTTCTACAGCAACGCACCCTGGTGGCCTGAAAGAGGTGCAGTAATGTTATTTGATAAGTGCTTAATTTTCTCCTGTGAGAGCACTGAATTGAGTCCAGTCCCCTGTGATTAATTAAATCATATCACATTCTTAGACATACAGAATATAATTATGTACATGTGAGAATTTGCCTGAGAAAAGAAAAAGTGGTTCAAGCTCCTACACACACCCTGAGAGCCCCAATAGAGACTTAACGTGAAGGATGATCAGGCTGTTCCTTTGGCCAGGCCCCTGCCCCTCCAAGTCCTTCTTGCAACTTCTATTTTAGGCCAATGATTTGGTGCCACCTAGTGAGGCACTAGAGTCATCTTCCCATTCAAGTGACCATTTGAGGTCACAGTGCTGACACTGGGTCACTGACTTTATGGGAAATTAAGGGTTCAAAAGATTTCCATATTTCCTATGCTTTGATAGTATATATATATATTCAACAAATTTTTTTGCCCCCCGAAGGGTGTTGTCATTTTCCAGGTATTCAAAAATCCAAAGACCAAGAGACCATGTCTCTACTAAAGCAGGGATAAGCGCATAAGTGGGAAATTGCAAATAACCACTGGCAACTCCTTGAAAGGCATTGCCAGCTGATTTGCATATGTCTGTTTTAATTCATGCAAGAACTCTGGGTCAGGTATTTGTATTGGCGATTTAAGGAAAACATGCTGAGATTCTAAATTAACTTCCAATGGCTATCCTGGAGACAATAACTCTAAGGTCCTTCTGAATTCAAACATACAAAGCAGATTTCTCCCACATATTATGCTTTTCCTGGATACGTAAGTAGTAAAAAATCTCATGAGTTTAATTTTGTGATAGAACCATGATCCAACCAACTGTTGTGGGGGGAAAGAAAGAAGCATGTGAGTCAGTCATTTCCTGAGTCTTCCCTAAATCCCATGTCTTCCAGAAAATCTCCACATCAATTACCTCTTTCTCACTTCTCACCCATCTCTCAAAACCTGTCTGTTCTGTACCCTCATTTCTTCCATCCAAATCCAGAGTATCATTCATCATTTTTCAGCAGGATATTGCGATGAATGGTTTCCTAACCACTTACTTTAGTGGAGGACAGGCTCTGTCCATCACGCTAAGTATTTAGCATAATCTCCCAAATGCAAATCAACCCACACTGAAATTTTAATCTGAGTAGTTTAGCTTTAAAGCTTAATCCAGACACCTTTGCTTCGCTAGTCTTAATAATGCATTCTGGGGCTGGAGAGATAGCTTAGTGGTTAAGGCACTTGCCAGGAAAGCCTAAAACCCCAGGTTTCACTCATTCATACTCAGGTATGCCAGATGCCCAAGGTGGCTCATGAGTCTGGAATTCATTTGCAGTGGCTAGAAGCCCTGGTGAGCCCATTCTCTGTCTGCCTCTTTCATTTTTTTTAATTTATTTTTAAATGCTTATTATTATTCTTAAAAATATGTTTTGTGTGGATATCATCATGTGTTGGGGTACCCTCTTTTCCCTCGTCCCTACCCCATTCCATTGGAGATGTTCCTCAGTGGGATTGCAGATATTCCCCACCGAGTTGTAGTTTATGTGTTGTGGGGGCAGTAGACAGTTATTTTTTTTTTGGGGGGGGAGGAATGCCTCTGGGCATGATGTCTCAACCGGTGGCTCTTAGAATCTTTCCGCCCCCTCTTCCGCAAAATAACCTGAGCCAAGGTTGGTGAGTTTTAAGTCTAGTTCAGTGATGAGCTTTTAGAAGTCTCTGGATCTCTGCTTTGGTAGGTGTTGAGTATCCTCAGGATCTGTCTCCTACAGACTGGCACTGATTATCAGGAACAGCATGGAAGCAGCACTCTTGTTGTCTTCCCAAATCCTCTGTGGATTCAGCTGTGACTTGGCTGAAGTTCCAGGGGTAGTTTATCTCTTTCCAGTCTTACTATCTTCTGAAAAAGAAGATTCTCCAACAGAGAGTGAAGTCAGCATGGCTTACATGGGATAAGCTTTATTAATTTAGGGAGAATTTGATGTATATGACCCCTCTTTTAGCCAAAGACTAGTGAGAGCTTGACACTGGAGAACACGATCTTTGTCTCCATAAGGTTCTGATCTGGTTCCCAATTCCAGACATGGATTCCTTTACACTATGCAGATCTCTTAGCCAATCAGAAAGCTATTGGTTACCCACTGAGCCTGTGTGCCATTATTGCACTGGCGTTTATATGGTGTCAGGGAGTTTGCTTCTGAGTAGCTTAGACCTCTGGTTGCTCTTTCCAACCCCATTTGATGCCTAAAACCCCAGGTTTCACTCATTCATACTCAGGTATGCCAGATGCCCAAGGTGGCTCATGAGTCTGGAATTCATTTGCAGTGGCTAGAAGCCCTGGTGAGCCCATTCTCTGTCTGCCTCTTTCATTTTTTTAATTTATTTTTAAATGCTTATTATTATTCTTAAAAATATGTTTTGTGTGGATATCATCATGTGGTTTATGTGTTGTGGGAGCAGTAGACAGTTATTTTTTTTTGGGGGGGGGGGGGAGGAATGCCTCTGGGCATGATGTCTCAACCGGTAGCTCTTAGAATCTTTCCGCCCCCTCTTCCGCAAAATAACCTGAGCCAAGGTTGGTGAGTTTTAAGTCTACTTCAGTGATGAGCTTTTAGAAGTCTCTGGATCTCTGCTTGGGTAGGTATTGAGTATCCTCAGGATCTGTCTCCTACAGACTGGCGCTGATTATCAGGAACAGCATGGAAGCAGCACTCTTGCTGTCTTCCCAAATCCTCTGTGGATTCAGCTGTGACTTGGCTGAAGTTCCAGGGGTAGTTTATCTCTTTCCAGTCTTACTATCTTCTGAAAAAGAAGATTCTCCAACAGAGAGTGAAGTCAGCATAGTTTAAATGGGATAAGCATTATTAATTTAGGGAGAATTTGATGTATGTAAGCCCTCTTTTAGCCAAAGACTAGTGAGAGCTTGACACTGGAGAACATAATCTTTGTCTCCATAGGATTCTGATCTGGTTCCCAATTCCAGATATGGGTTCCTTTACACTGAGCAGATCTCTTAGCCAATCAGAAAGCTATTGGTTACCCACTGAGGCTGTGTGCCACTATTGCACTGGCATTTACATGGTGTCAGGGTGTTTGCTTCTGAGTAGCTTAGACCTCTGGTTGCTCAGACCATTGTTGGCCATTTTCCCCCAGTAGCTCATGTAGCACTTTCCAGCACTAGACAGGCTAACTGTCTGGGGACTGGCTTTCTTCTGAATTCCAGCCAGGTCTCTCTGTGCTCTGTGTCAGCAGCATATGGTGTCTTCAGCAATAGGGTCTTAGCTTTTGCCTCAGGCAGGTAATCAAGTGCTTTGACAGAAAGCTGTCTTGATTTGGGGACCTTGTAGGTCTCTCCAATCAACAGCTCAGTGTGGGTAGCAACCAATCTCTGGTACTGGGAGTTACAGCTCAGAGACTATTTTTTTTTTTTCTTTTAAGCTTAGGCTTCATCACATCCTCACCAGAGCCCTACTTTTCAGGTTCTTCCCCATTACTCCTTTTGAGGGTTATATCTTTTAGGCTATCTCCAAGGATAAAGGTTTCTATGGTATCAGCTCATTTTTTATTTAATTTTGTATTTGTTTTTCCCCTCCCCTTCCCCTTCTATCCCTATTGTCTGGACCGTGAGCTGCCTATCAGGTATGACAGCAACTTGAGCAGGTGCAGGTTAGGAACCACAGATAAGTGACACCATGTGGGACTTGTCTTTCTCAAAAACAATAACAAAAATCAAACAACCCACACAAATCCAAAGCAGAGAACTGCACCTGTGGAGTTCTTTTTCAGAGATAGAAGGCAAATGGTAACACACCATTAAGAAAATTCTCAACATCTGTAAGCATTGGGGAAATGCAAATTAAAACAACCATGACATTCCACCTTATTCCAGTAAGGATGGCAATCAGTAAAAAGTCTAACAACAACAAATGCTGAATTCCAGGTCTGCCTGGGCTCCAGGAACCCTCATCCACTCAACAAACAAACAAACAAACAAACAAATCAATAAATAATTAAATAAAATAAAAATATTACCAGCAGACCCAGTTATTTAAAAGGAATGGGGTTTTTAAATGCCCATGCATGGTTAAAAGACATTTATGTCAACCATATTTAAAACAGATGGCATTATCCAGCTAAGAACTGAATCAATCCAGAAGCCTTTGCATCATTGGATGAATGGATAACAAAGGGACTAGACATTTACACAATGGAGGACAAACACTATCAGTGCACAAAAAATTTATTTTGAAATTTTTGAGAAAAATGGAAGACTTGGAACAGAGCATATTTTCAGTCTGAACAGGACGTTTTTATACTGGTGGAAAATACATGATTCTAAAATAAATAAATGAAATTTAAAACTTTTTAAAAAGTAATGCATTCTGCAAAACTCCACATCCCTTCCTGCCAAGCACTCACCACCCCTAGCCTTGGCCATATGCATCTTCCAGTTCCTCTGTGGTGTCTCTTTCCCTTTCCTGTACATTAACCTTTGTCTCCCTTTTCTGGAACATTCTTCCTTCATCCATTACCTATGTAAATGCTAACACTTTTTCATTTTTAACTAGTTAATGAAAAATTGAGATAAACAAAAGAGTTGATGGTACCTAAAGTGGTTTTTTCCCTGGCAAGATTTGTCTCATTAAAACCCTTTTAATATTCTGTCCTGAACACTATTGTTCAACAAATGTCCAACAGACAAAATAAAAATATTGTCTGTGACAGAGATGTTTTTTTCTTTTCTAAATCTTAATTTTTGCAAGTTTATAATGTGAGAGAGACTGAAGGAGGGATCCTTTCTATTAAGGGGAAACTGATTGTTCTTGTTGAATCATTGTTGCTGCTCATAACACACATGAAACACAGTAGCAAAAGTGACTTTCCACAAAGGATTTTAAAGGATATATATATTTTTAAATGGGCTTTTTTTTTGAGAGATAGAGAGAGAGAGAGAAAGACAGAGATTCTTTGTATCAGCAGCCTCTGAGCTGCTGTGAACACAAATCCAGATGAGCAGCCCCTTGTGGTCATGTGCAGCATTGCACATGTGCATCACTGCATTTGGCCAAACGTGGGACCTGGAGATTGGAAGTTTGAGATTGGAACCATGTTCTTCTATTAGTAGGCAGTTTCTTTCTAATCCCAAAATGCAATTTTAACTAGTTTTGAAAAAATCCATGATTAAAAAATACAGAACATATATGTATACATCTACACACATAAACATATACCATCCTCCATTAAAATGAAAGAAAGTTTTCTAGGAAAACTAGTTTTTCACATTTGTTTTTCCTTTCACCATCTAGTTGTGTCTTTCATCTGAGGACAATTTATTTTCATTTGATTTTTACAAAACCTGATAATATCAATCATTTTAATCATTTGCCTCATGTAACATTTAAAGAATGAGACATTGAAATTTTCAGTGGTAGCAGGAATTAAGAGAAATATCAAACTCTACCTGGCTGTGGAAAATAAATGAGATTTTACTCAAAAATATAATAGCTAAAATTTTTAAGATTGCTTTTTTTTCAGATTAAATTGAGAGAAACTTTTCTATGGCCAGTGCACCTGAGATGAAGTCTTCTAGAACTTTAGAACAATAATTATTAACCACATTATTTTGTGTCAGTCATTTTTGAAACAGTTATTATTAATCTTCTTTTTTGCTTTTTATGTTCTTAAATTACAACTATTTTAAACATTTTAAAGATTGACAGTCTGTACTTCCACAGGCAAGCCTAAATTCAAAATTCTTGGGGATTTCATTACACAAATGTCAGTTTTAATGTTAAGTAGACTCCTCTATAAATACACATTCATAATATAGGCTTTAGCTCAGAGAAGGTAAGTTGAAAAGTTCAAGTATTTTTAATAAGTTAGAGGGTAAAATTATGCTAATTTTAGAAAATGTGTGTTATTTATGTCATGCTCATATTATTGATCTCATTTACCAACTACCCATTAGAAACTCATAAAAGGACTCTATTCAATTTAGTGAATATTGTCAATGTACACTCTATTTTAGAAATTATGACATAAAGATAAATTGTCACTTATTTAAAAATGACATTAAGTAGTACAAATTAGCATATGGTATGAGATAAACTTACTTTAAGTTGCTCTAATATATAGCTTTTAAATCAAGTCATATATACTTCTTTTCAAATATTTATTTATTTATTTGCAAGCAGACAGAGAGAGAGGGAGAGAAATGGCATGCCAGGGCATAGTGCCATTGCAAACCAACTCCCGATGCGTGCACCACTTGGGGCATCTGGCTTTACATGGATACTAGGGATCGAACCCAGGTTGTTAGGCTTTGCAGGCAAGTGCCTCAACCACTGAGACATCTCTCTAGCCCCATATCTATTTCTTACTACATGAATGCTCCATTGAACTTCTGTAAAAAAGAAATAAAGAAAAAAAGAATAACTTTCTGTCCACAAGCACATTCACTGTTGGTCTAGGATATTATAAAATACATTCATATGCTGAAGAAAGAAATAAAAGAAAGGACAGGTGTTTTTTTTTTGTTTTTTTATGCACCTATGAACCAAACAACTTATCTTTCTGCTGAATCCTATGGGACATCTTCTCTCAGCTAAGGATTTATAATGATAGGTTATAACTGATACTAAAAAAAAAAATTAATGTGCAAAGTCATCAGGAGAATAAAAGTCACTTTTCCTCAGCAGTCTTTTCAGTGTATTTTCTGATCATGCAGAATTTACACAGACAATATATTACAAGTGCCTACAGTTTCAGGTGTCTCGCTGCAGACAGAGAGGAGCGTAGCAGGAGAAAATCGATGAAGCAGGACTCCTCACTTCCTTCTTTGCCTTCCACTTTTGTGGGAACATTCGTCTTCCAGGCAGTTGGGGAAAATTATCTTCTCTGTCTGGCTTCCTTTGTCTTCCTAGAAAAATGAGAGTAAAGTGAGGAAGATAATGATTCATTTGAACAAAAGCTAGTTAGGAGAGCTGAGACACAGAAATGACCTATTGTTTATTTTAACACTTCCGTGTGCCTTTAGAATCTGAGGATGCCTGTGTTTCCTCAAGAAGAAAGAGTAGGAAAGAGGCCAATTTTATAAATTCCTGCAAGTTTAACTTTACTAATTTCAGGGGACAAGATGAGTTTTAGCTTAGGAAATCAATACTAGTTTTTGCCAGTTTTGTTTTTTAATGCCTAAAATTCAAGGCATGACATTACTATTTCAAAAGCAATTCCTACTGGGAATAAATCAACCTCAAAAGCTATTTCTAGCCAGGCATGGTGATGCACACCTTTAATCCCAGTAGTTGGGAGGCAAAGGTAGGAGGATCACTGTGAGTTCAAGGCCAGCCTGGGACAACAGAGTGAGTTCCAAGTCAGGCTAGGCTAGCGAGCAGAACTCTACCTCAAAAAAAATAAACTTATGTCTGTGTTTCTTACTTCCTGGGATAAATATATCTGAAGGTGATGACATGGCGATAGTAATAAGGATGACTGTCTTGGTCACAGTCGTGAGGGGTGTTAGTGTGTGTTTATTTGACTACAACCACTTTATGCTCATCAGTATTTGCAAGTTTCCTGATCTACTATCTATTCGGTGTCCTCTTAGTGAAGATGATAAAGTATCAGATTCTAGAACTTCCATTTTGGAGATGAATAAACTCCACTCCAGAGAGTTAGTGCATTACCTAACAGTATATCATGATATAATGGTGTGCCCTGGATTAGAATCCAGACTTATAAGTGCTTCACCCAGGGTCCTAACTACACAAAAAAAAAAAAAAATTGGGGGTGGGGAATTGATGAAAGTATGAATATTTTCACAGAAACAAAGAAACAGGATAACCGGCATAATTACTCATAGTTACTGAAGAGATCGGCCTATGAACTTCATTTATTCAATTATGTTCTTTCTTTTTTTAATATTTAATATATTTTTATTAGTTAGGTATATAGTATATATACAGACATGATGGTACCATCGTTAGCCTTCTCCCTGTCCTCCCCCCATGGGTAATGTGGGTCTTTCTTTATGTACTCCCTCTTTACCAAATTGCTCCTAAGCTATTGACAAAACATTTTTAATTTTTTAATTTTATTTATCTATTTACAAGCAGAGAGAGAGTGATAGAAGAGAGACAGACAGAGAGAGCATGGGCGCACCAGGGCCTCTAGCTGCTGCAAACATACTCCAGATGCATGTGCCCCTTGTGCATTTGGCTTACGTGGATACTGGAGAACTGAACTTGGGTCCTTTGCATTTGCAAGCAAGTGCCTTAACCGCTAAGTCATTTCTCCAGCCCCGTTAACAAAATTTAATTAAATAACAGTGTAGTAGACAGCCTCAGTTCACTTGGAAGAATTTCCAAATCAGGCACAGTCATAGAGGAAGGGATATTTATTGAAGCTTACAGAATCAATGGACGTTCCATAATGGTAGAAGTTGCCCCCGCCCCCTCCCCTCCTTACAGGACCAAGCAGAGAGAGAGAAAATCCAAAAGCCCCTGCAAACAAGCACACTTTAGGAACCCCAGGCAGAACTCAGGCACTGTTCATATCTTAGGTGGGAATTCAGATTTGTTTGGGGGCTGAACCCCAAGCTCTATCCACAGTGACACCTCTACCAGCAAAGACTCTGCAGATCTAAATTACAATCTTTAATAAACTCCTGAGTATATTGTACATTGAACTTTTCCCTTTTAAACCTTAACTAATATTGTTATAGAAAACATCCACTTGAACTGAACTGATGACTGTCATAACTCATGGTTTTGTCATTTTAAGGGCTAAAACGTTAAAGAGATGGAGTGAAGCAGGGATAGCACAAAGTCAACTCTAAGATTAGAGGCAAGGACTGAAGGAGAGAGTGTGAGAGAGAACAAAATCAACTATAAGATTCATCTAAAAAATTAAAAGTTTAAAACAAAATGTCAATCTAATCCTTTCATGGCTAAAGTCAAATTAAAATGCAGGCTAGGGCTGGGGAGATGGCTTAGTGGTTAAGGAACTTGCCTGAGAAGCCTAAGGACTCATGTTTGAGTCTCCAGGTCCCACATAAGCCAGATGCACAGTGACACAAGTGTTCAAGGTCACACATGCACAAAAGGGGGAACACGCATGTGGAGTTCGATTGCAGTGACTGAGGCCCTGGCATACCAATTCCCTCTCTCTCTCTCTCCCTCTCTCTCTCTCTCCCTCTCTCTCTCTCTCTCTCTCACACACACATAAAAAAGGCCAATCTATTGGGATTGACTCATAAAAAATATGCAGCCTAGCCACAGCTTTGATTTCTGCAGAATTTTTTCATTTTCCTTCTCTATTTTGCAGCTATGTGGCATAAAATATGGAAATGAGTCTTTTTTTTTCAACAGACAATATCTAAATGTAATTTGTTTGTTATTTAATGTGATTGCTTTTAAAAGTTAATGACTATGTTGTTTAAGCAACTCTTTGACATTGTAAATGACAATTTAAATTTTTTCCACATATGGCTGGAAATCATATACTTAAAATTAAAGACTGGATTGCAATCGAAATTAGCATTCTTTTTCAGGGCTGTTCCACAGAGGTTATCACATTTGACAGTTTAATTATAAGACATCAAGGCATTGAATCTACATTTATAATAATATATTTATTTTCTATTTTTAAAATCAATTTTAGATATTGTCTAATGACTTGCTGCTATCAAAAGAATAATTAGATAACTAAGCCAGCCCTATTTTATTTCATATCTCCACTAATATGCTTTTATGACAATTTATAATTTGACTAACATGAACCTTGTAACTTCATTATTTTTATCAACCCTAGGGGAAAAATCCTTTAAAACCATATTTTAAAATACGAAAACAGATACGCTCCTATATTTCTATCTCCTAACTTATAATTCCATAATATTGTGAGGTTTATCTTTCTTCCATTATCATCAAAAAAATCTTGTAATCAAAGAGCCAATGAAACATTAACCAAGTTTTTGGTAACTAGCTTATGGTAACTGAAAGAGCCTGTTAATGTTTATAATACTGTCATGTCTGTATAGCTCCTTGGGGACTGTGATGGACTCAGACATAGTCCCTTTCTCTCTCAGTCTCCTACCATGATACAAATGTCACTCAAAGGGGCATTATGAAAATTAAGTTCAAATGGTATATCCATGTAGACAGAGATCCAAATGTAGATGTACTGGGAATGGTATTCACCCTGTACAGATTTTCCTGGTGACCTGGTCTACCTAGAGATCAGTTCCAATTATCCCCCCTTTTTTAAGAACAAATCAGATTTATATTTACCTAGTACATAAAATCTTAAAATTGAAGATATCAATGTGGTAACATCACGCAACCATACATGCAAAAATTACATGAAGCTTAAATCTGGTTAAACATAGCTGCTTCTTCAAATAGTTATTATTTCTTTTTTTAATAATTTTTTAAATTATTTTATTTATTTTTGGAGAGAGACACAGAGACAGAGAGAGAGAGGGAGGAGGAGACAGAGAATGGGCGCGCCAGCAGTCTCAGTTGCTGAGAATGAAATCCAGATGTGTGAGCCCCCTTGTGGGCAAGTGCGGCATTGCGCCCTTGTGTCACTTTGCATCTGACTAAACGTGGGTCCTGGAGATTGGAACCGGGTTCTTCAGCTTAGCAGGCAGGCGCCTTAACCGCTAAGCCATCTCTCCAGCCCCTAGTTATCATTTCTTTATGCTGGAAACAGTCAAAATCTTTTCTTCCAGGTTTCTTTTTATTGAACTCCAGATGCAAGCCTAACCTTGTCTGCATGTACTGGCTTGGGTTACTTTGTGCATATTTCCAGGGGACCTGCAGAGTTTAACATGAGTCCTTAGACTTTTTTTTTTCCAGGATTTTATTGGATTTTTTTTTTTAATTCTAGAGAGAGAGAGAGAGTGAGAGAGAGGCAGAGAAAAAGAGACAGAGAGAGAGAGAATTGGCATGCTGGGGCCTCCATCCACTGCAATTGAACTCCAGATGTGTGTGCCACCTTGTCTGCATGTCCCAACTTGTATGCTTGGGTTACTTTGTGCATATGGCTTCCAGGGGACCTGCAGAGTTTAACATGAGTCCTTAGACTTTGCAGACAAGCACCTTAACCTCTAAGCCATCTCCCCAGCCCATCTTCCAGGATTTTATTGTTTTTTTAATTCTAGAGAGAGACACACCAAGAGAGAGTGAGAGAGAGAGAATCAGAGAGAGGGATAGAGAGAGGAAGAGATAATTGGCACACCAGGGTCTCGTCCACTGCAATTGAACTCCAGATGCTTGTACCACTTAGTAGGCATGTGCAACCTTATGTTTGCCTCACCTTTGTGTGCCTGGCTTCCGTAGGATCTGGAGAGTTGAATGTGGGTCCTTAGGCTTCACAGGCAAGTGCCTTAACTGCTAAGCCATCTCTCCTTCCCTCTTCCAGGTTTTTTTTTTTAATTTTTTATTTTATTGGTTTATTTATTAGAGAGTGACAGACAGACAGAGAGAGAAAGAGGAAGATAGAGAGAGAGAGAATGGGTGTTCTAGGGCTTCCAGCCACTGCAAACGAATTGCAGATGCATGTGCCATCTTGTGCATCTGGCTTATGCAGGTTCAGGGGAATCGAGCCTCAAACCAGGGTCCTTAGGCTTCACAGGCAAGTGCTTAACCACTAAGCCATCTCTCCACGCCCTCTTCCAGGTTTTTAAGTGTACATCATTGTTACCTGAAGTCACCCTACTGCTTATTAGCACAACAGAATTTCTTTATTTTTGTATCTTTTTATTGGCAGCCTTCATACATATACAAAATATACTCTGATTATAATCTCCTCCCAGCACTCTCCTTTTTTCTCCCTCTCTTTCCCTCCACCACTTAACCTCTTCTTATTGCCGCTGGAGGTGGTTATTTTTACTTCTTTTTCTTTATTTTATTTAGTGGAATTTTGTATGGACGCATCATGTATTGGTACCATAATTTCCCTCCTATTAAATCAACTTAGTATTCATGGACCAACTATCCTCTCACTCATCCTCCCTTCTCGACATTCAACTTCTATGGACTCATTTTCATTTTAGATCCCATGTTTGAGTAAAATCAGGCAGCATTTATCATTCTGTGCCTGGACTATTTCACTTATAATGATTTCTAGTTCCATACACTTTATCACATGTGGTGGGATTCCAAAATTGTAATCTTCCTTATACTTGCACTATATTTTCTTTATCATTCATTAGTTGATGGACACTTGAGGTTTCTCCATGGCTGCACTACTGCAAATACTTTTCAAAGAACATGGGAACACACACATATTCTTTCAATATATGTTGTTATTTCATTTCTTTTTGGTTTAGACTGTGTGGTGGAGTTTCTGGGCCAAATGGTAGTTCTATTATTAATTTTTTATTGCCTTCTATAAAATGTCCCATGATGGCTACCCTAGTTTACACTTCCATAAACGTATTGCAGAATCCTCCCTCTGGGGGCTGTCTATTCTGGACCGAGTGTTCTCGAGGCTAACTCTATAGCTGGCCTTGTGGGACAGAAAGCCATGGTTTTGTTGATCTGATCTTCCTCTGTCTTGGTTTACTCGTTTCACCGCAGGACAGATCCTCAAGCGTCTTCTTAAAGAGGACTACATTGTAAGTAAACTTCTAGAATGTCTGCATGTCAGAAAATATCCTCTTTTGTATTCCTTGATTTTTTTTTCTTTCAGTGTCAAAGCACTAATTGTATTCGAGCATCTGGTATGGGTGACTGGAAGCTCAATTTCAATCTGACTCTTATTAGTTAACATATTACCAGATGAAGGGTTTCATCTTGAATTTGTTCCTTTTTTTATTGGCAACTTTAATTCATCACATGTAGTAATTTAATTGTGTTCCTGTTTCTTTATCCTTGTTTCACTCCTCTCCACCACTCATTCTTCACTGAGGACCCTCTGCTCTTCAAGTAGTCCTGTCCTCCCACCATCCTTCAAGTCGACATTATGATGGGCTCAGAACCATGCTGGTATTGCTAACCACTGTGGGGTCATGAACGCACCAGCCCCTTCAGGTCGGGAAGACAGTGCCGCAAAGCACACCTGTAAAGTCTGTGACTGCCCCTTACATTCTTCCTCCTCCCTCTTCCACGATGTTCTCTGAGCCTTAGAAAACATGATAGAAGTCTCTGTTTTAGTGAGGAGCTCTTTTGAAAGCTTCTTATTTTCTTTTTTGATGAGTCTTGAGTCTCCTCAGTGTCTACTATCATCTCCATAGAAACAGTTATCTAGCTGAACAGCGAGAGCAGTGTTCAAGTTTTTTTGTGACCACCTCTGCAATGTTCCCTAAGCTCTGTGTGTGTGTGTGTGTGTGTGTGTGTGTGTGTGTGTGTGTGTGACAGAGATGACTTGTCTACTGCTAAGCACTGGGCTTTATCTTCTTGTCCTTTTGGTGAGACTTTGGTCTCCCCATATTTGCTTCTGCTTGTGAAAAGAAAGCTTCATAAACAAAAGTGAGAATAGCATTAATAATGGGCTTAAACATACACACTTAGAAGGCTGTTTGGTTGGCTAATATCTCTGTTTAGCCAAAGGACAGTGGAACCTTCCCTCCAGGGTCAATAAATTTCCAATCTATCTGTTTTTGACTTGGTTTTCACTACCAGGCATAAATTTGCCCCCACAGAAAGTGTCTGTTATCCAGTCAGAAAGCATTTAATTACCCTCAGAATTTACATGCCACTACTGCACCAGTGGGCACATCTTGCCTGGCTGATTGACTTTGTACCATGCAGAATCCACTGCTTGTTCAGACTATAGATGACTTTTCTCTCCCCAGCAGTTCACCTAGCAGTGTCTAGCACTATGGCAGCTATTCCATGGGGAGATAGCTTCCATCTCACTTATAGCTTGATTCTCGATGTCCTGCAACCAAGGTCTAAGGTGTCTTCAGCAATAGGACCTACCATTTCATTCTGGGTTGATAATCAAGCACTTTGGCAATAGTTTGCATTACTTTAGGGGAGCCATTGACCGCCCTGCCCAACAGCTCACTGTTGGGGGTAGGGGGGTGGGAAGCAGTGACCCATCTCAGGCAATGGGGTTTACATGCAACAACCCATGGCTTCAGAGTAAAGCTTTCTCCACCCCAGCATGGAACCATCTCTCTCTTTTTCTCACATTCTCTCCCTTCTTTATTTAGAGGAGAAAAATAAAAAACTTCTGTCTTTTAAATTGACTAATTAAGTAGATTTCTGTAGTAGCTATTCATACCTTATTTAGTTTTGTATATACCTGTCCCTTCCCTCTCTCCCTTTCCTCTGCATCCCACTAAGACCTTTCCACTCCTTGTATCCTGTCCTACCACGTGCCTGTCTACCGTCACTTCCCTTATTCCTCCTTGTTTCTCCACTCTCCAAGACTCATTCTACCTTCCTGACCAGTACTACTGTTGCTTTCTACAATATACAGGCAAATCTAACTATTTAAAGCTAGGTTCTGCCTATGAGAGAGAACATGTGCCATTTTCTTTCTGGGCCTGAGTTTTATCACTTATATTGTTTCCAGGTTTGTCGACTTACTTGCAAATTGAATAATTTCATTTTTCTTTTTTAAAAAACAATATGTATTTTATTTATTCATTTGAGAGAGAGAAAGAGGCAGAGAGAAAGAGAGAATGGGTGTGCCAGGGTCTCCAGCCACTGCAAATGAACTCCAGATGTGTCCCCTTGTGCATCTGGCTTACATGGGTCCTGGAGAGTCAAACTGGGATTCTTTGGTTTTGCAGGCAAATGCCTTAACCACTAAGCCATCTTTCCAGCCCTCAATAATTTCATTTTTTATCACCACTGAATATAACCCATTGTGTATATGTACCACACCATTATCCATCCAGTAGTTGATGGGCATCTGGGATGATTACATTTTCTGGCTATTGTGAATGGAAAAATAATCAAAAATTGAGCACATATCTCTACAGTAAAGTGTACAATCTTTATGGTATATATCTCGGATGGTATATTGCCCTCCCCTCCCCCAGCTAGGCTGGGAGAGGGGAGACATATAGACACTATTATTCAGATGAAAGAACCACAGGTCAGTCAGGGTGTGCAGTCCAAGTGTACCGTGCATAAATCTCTGATGATAGCAGAGTCTTGGTCTCTTCTGCTCTCTGAATTCTCTTTTATCAGAACACTTATCTCCTGTACACATTTACCTAGTGTTTAATTTCTTGAAGTTATCTGATAATCCATATTGCCCATTAACTATATTTCTTTTTTAATTTTTAATATTTTATTTATTTATCTGTTTGTGCAAGGGAGAGAATGGGCACACCAGGGCCTCTAGCCATTGCAAATGAACTCCAGACACATGTGCCACCTTGTGCATCTGGATTACATGGGTACTGGGGATTTGAACCTGGGTCCTTAGGCTTTGCAGGCAAGTGCCTTAACTGCTAAGCCATCTCTTCAGCTTCATTGACTACATTTCTGAACAATAATATCCCTGGCCATGTTGCATATTTAGATGGTCTTGACACTCCTTTCCAGAACTATAGCAGTACACAAGAGGAGATCTTATGCTGAACTGCTAACACTTACATTAGTCATAGTAAGCAGTTTCAGGTAATTAACAGTTTTGACCTGCCTTTTAAGGACCAGCTTCTAGGGATGAAGAACTCATTAGGTCTTAACATGCTGTCTACAGGGCCCTGTGTTCAGTGCTCTGGCTCCTTCTCAAGATTGCTTCTACACATGTTTGTTATTCTTTATTTCACCTTTTCAAGGTGATGCATTTCCCTCCTAAACCATCTCTTCTTCATAGACACTGATACATCGATGTCATGCTGCATCTTCAGTGACCCCTCTATGTTATCTCTGCATCTAGATATCTGTTAAAAGTTCTCCATTAATATTCTTTGCTTTGGGCTTTTAAGAAAGGAGACAAAGGGTGTATTATTTCATCACTGTAAATCAGATTAAAGGAAAAACTCATGTTTAAATATTATTTTATTTTATTTTTAATTATTTTACAGAGAAAGAGGGAGAGGGAGAGAGAATGGGCACACCAGGGCCTCTAGCCACTGCAAACGAATTCCAGATGTGTGCGCCCCCTTGTGCATCTGGCTAACATGGGTCCTGGGGAAT
Organism: Orientallactaga sibirica; assembly: GCA_036365145.1. Lineage (NCBI taxonomy): Eukaryota > Metazoa > Chordata > Mammalia > Rodentia > Dipodidae > Orientallactaga > Orientallactaga sibirica. The sequence goes on from JAEOAD010000025.1 coordinate 19,231,231, forward strand.
TAAACGTGGGTCCTTTGGCTTTGCAGGCAAACACCTTAACCGCTAAGCCATCCTCCAGCCCTAAAATCTCATATTTAGATGTCTATTTATTTAATGCTACTTGTAATTCCATGCTTTTATTACCTGTTTATTTAGAAATGTTTATGTAGGGCATAATTAAATATCATTTTCACTTATCATGTATTCAGATCATAGATGTAACTAGATCCATTCAGAATATATTAAATTTTTCCTAGTTCAAATTGGTACTAATTTACTCATGTAATTTTGTGTTTTTAACACGTTGAACTGATATATTCCCAATGGGCTGCCCCGAGGGCTTCTTGTTTAATGTAGACAATCATGTAAAGACTAGTGAACAATTGGCCCAGTTTATCATATCTTGAAACATTGCAAAATAGTTCACCATATAGTGACATCACATTTACTTTCACAAAAGGTGGAAGCTGTATAAAATACAGGCATTTTTTTTTTAATGCAAGGGATAATGGAACTTGTAATTCTCACTGCAGTGAGACAGCAAAATGTTATCATTCATCATCGTCCTAGTGGGGCTGCTTGGTGTCTTGCCAATTTCAAATTATTCTTAGGAGAAACATATACTGAGGAAAACTAGACAAAATTAGTTCCCAGCTAGAATTACTTTTGTCCATGACTTGTCATGAGTTGCCTTTCTCCTCCATCGAAACACACAGAAGCCAACAGCAGAGAATCAGACATTTGTTGAGCCCTCTGATAAGCAGAAAAGGAGAGGAGAAACAGGGAACACGAAGGACCCAAAACAGTAAAGATTAATATTAATTAATACAAAGGGAACATGGCTAGGGACAGGCCAAAGTGAAGATGGGTAGACATGTTTTCTTTCAAGATGTAAATAATAAAATGTGTTTAAACTTTGCTACTCTAAAAAAAATCTCACAAAATGGGCTTCTCTTTGGCTTTTTTTGGGTTTGGAATTTATGAAGCCCCATCCATGTGCAGTTAACATGATAAAAATATAGATTTCTTTTTTTCAGGAAAGTGATCAGTTGTTCCATATATGTGCTGTGTCTCTTAAATACATGTTACCTTGGGGTATGAGGGCTTCGGGTTTGGGAGCTGTGATTTTTGCATGTTGATAGCTGTTATCTCCATTTTGAGCCCTTGAAACTGCTCCCCTCTCAGGTAACCCATGGTTAATTTTTTTTTTTCATCTTGTTACTGTTTATAAGGATATCTTCCACAGGAGTGTCTCATTCACCGACACAAACTGAAAATCAGCTTTTAGAGCTCTGGCTGGCACAACTTACCATGGTCACAAAAATGTAGAGGAAGTGGAGAGACAAGGGTCCTGATCATCAAATACACAGGCCCCTGAAAATTATTATTTTTCTGACTTCGTTACTTGGAATAAAGAGGCATAAATTAATGCAATGATTGTGATGACTTTCCTCGTCTTATTTCTTTCCAGGTTATACCAATCATATCCTTTTTAAACGTTCACATTTTACATTCAGACCATTTAAAAGCAAGTCATGGATCATCTGAGGGTTAAATAGCCTACATCCAGCATTTTGACCAGGCCTTCTGAATGTGTGATATCAATCTCATGAGTTCACGGTGGTTTATAAACCTTCTCTTTACTCTTGATATGAATGTCTGTGCCGGAATTTTTGGCCATGTTCATCCAATGTGTTGATGTTTCTCTAATTTCAGCATGTGGCAAATTGATGAAAATCACAGGCCCCATTACAGTGAAGACATCTGGAACTCGATTTGGCGCTTGGATGACAGATCCGTTAGCATCTGAAAAAAATAACAGAGTATGTTGCTTCCACAAATTCCATTGCTTATAATTATGTGTAACTTATACTATTTTCTCCTACGGGAAGATTCATTTTCTTCTAGACGTGAGTTCCAACCTAAACAGTGTTAGTTAGTAACGTTATTTACAGATGATTTTCTAACTGGAGATACTAATGCGCTAAAAAGTATATAGCAAGCTTATTTTAGTAAGTTTCCATCTTACAATTCACTAGTTAAGTCTAACTTGACTGATTTGGTCTTCTTTTGCACTTGAAAAGCACAAATCATAAGCATTCCAATCTCCCTGTGTATTTCTTTTGAAACATGCTTCTTAGGCTAAAAGAATAAACACGAAGGAGTGCAACTCGTAAGAACTGATTCAGTAAATAATATGTACTTAGGGATCACTGTAAAAGAAATAACAGGGCTGGAGAGATGGCTTAGCGGTTAAGGCGCCTGCCTGCTAAGCCTAAGAACCCGGTTCCAATCTCCAGGTCCCACGTTTACCCAGATGCAAAGTGACACAAGGGTGCAATGCCGCACTTGCCCACAAGGGGGCGCACGCATCTGGATTTTGTTCACAGCAGCTGAGAGACTGCTGGTGTGCCCATTCTCTATCTGTCTCCCTCTCCCCCTCTCTCTGTCTATCTCTCTGTGTCTCTCTCCAAAAATGAAAATAAATAAAAAATAAATAAATAACAATGAATTTGGGGGGAATATTTTCATAGGTTGGCAATGTCTATATCACATAAATCAATATAGCAAGAACTTTGTGTTCTGCTTGTAGGCAAACTCACTAAGAATTAGGATTCTCAATGGTTCCATCTGAATGACATTTGTTATTGCATTACTAAGATAGCTTCATTAAAAACTATAAGCTCATGTGACGAACTAGGAGGTCCAATAGACAGAAGGTTCTTTGCAGTCCAAAAGATAAATGTAAGTTCAATATATGTAAAGAAGTGCACTTTTATTTTCCAGAGAAAGGTATGGGATTAAAAAGATAACTTACAGTTATCACTGATCACATTGATATATCAGGTGATGCCATTTGCAGTGGCATACATTGTTTACATGGCAGTGTGCATTTAACAGACAAAAAAAATAGTTTTTGTTTTAAGAAAAAGAAAACAGCAGATTCACTCCGAATCAGTAAACCCAGTTGTTTATTTTCCACCTAGACGACACCAATATTCTTGCACAAGCCTGCAATACTGTTACATTTCAGTGTGCCAGTAACAGAAAATTACTTGGCTTTCAAGGCCTGAATTTGTGATATGGATATCAACCGATCATCACTGCCATTGTTTTGGGGATTCTTGTAAAAGTTCTAAATTCTGCCATTTCATCTGTTTTTCTTCTCCCCCTCCCCTCCCCGGCGCTCTCTTTCCAGGTCTGGTACATGGACAGTTACACTAACAATAAAATCGTGCGTGAGTACAAATCAATTGCGGATTTTGTCAGCGGGGCTGAGTCAAGGACATACAACCTCCCTTTTAAGTGGGCAGGGACAAACCACGTTGTCTACAATGGCTCACTGTATTTTAACAAATATCAGAGTAATATCATCATCAAGTACAGCTTTGATATGGGAAGGGTGCTTGCCCAAAGAAGCCTGGAGTATGCTGGTTTTCACAACGTGTACCCCTATACGTGGGGAGGATTCTCTGACATCGACCTCATGGCTGATGAAATCGGGCTGTGGGCTGTGTATGCGACTAATCAGAATGCAGGCAATATCGTCATCAGCCAACTTAACCAAGACACCTTGGAGGTGACGAAGAGCTGGAGCACAGGCTACCCCAAAAGAAGTGCAGGGGAATCCTTCATGATCTGTGGGACTCTGTATGTCACCAACTCCCACTTAACGGGGGCCAAGGTGTACTATTCGTATTCCACCAAAACCTCCACATACGAGTACACAGACATCCCCTTCCATAACCAGTACTTCCACATATCCATGCTTGACTACAATGCGAGAGATAGAGCTCTGTACGCCTGGAACAATGGTCACCAGGTCCTATTCAATGTCACCCTCTTCCACATCATTAAGACTGAAGATGACACATAGGCAAATATAATTAATTGTCGTCTCTCAAAACATTGTCTATAGGACCCTGTCTGGTTTTGTTTTCAACATTTCTCCAAAGCAAAGCATTTTAATGTATATTTGATGTTTCACAAAGCAGTCCAAGTTAATATGTTGGAAACACATCTTAACTCCTAAATTTACAAGGCCTATCTATCATGTCCTTGTCATAAAGAGCACTAAAAGAGTTCAAGTGGCTAAAGTCATAGTTTTGCAAAAGATTAATGATCTGCCTTATATTAGAGTCAGACTAATGGTGGCTTAAATGCATGAATGTCTTTTTTTATAGTGTCATTTTTTTACTATCTTTTGCTCCACATCAGGAAATATTTTCATAGGAATTAGAATTTAAGAAAAATAAGCACTTTCCCTCGATTTATTTCTAAAAAAAAAAAAAAAAAAAAAAAAAAGATTAAAGGATTTTATTTATATGAATAAATAATATTAGTCATTTTGCTGTTAACACAATTCTCTGATGCGGTGCTGGACAGTCATTTTTAAATCTCTTGCTAACATTGCATTGGCAATATGTATTTCTACCATTGTAACCACCATTGTGCAATTGTATTTCTTCACTTCTGTGAAAGTAATATTTTTTTATAAAAGACACTGAAATTTAATGTCAGTAATTATTTGAGTCAATTTTCAAGTGTGGTCAAGAAGGAACTTCTTGGCTTATCCCTTCACATAAGCATTATAAACTAAAAGGAGAATCAAACAGGTATGCAACATAGAGACCTTATTTTATACCTAGTTTATCAGAGCATCAACATTTGAATTTGAAAACTGGTTCTATGAAGCCAAGTTCACTGGGAACATGCCTGTAGTTGCTTGCAAAACATGCAGCTGGTTTGTAAAAATTGGATTTGACCCTAGTCATTTTATTTTTATTATTAAATATATTACGGATTCAACTTCTACTTTACATACAGTGTGCAACAACATTGTTCCATGTCATAAGTATAAAAGTATAGGAAGCACATGGAAAATCTTATGCAAAGAAAATTTCTGTAATATCCTCCAGATTTATACCAAGAGGCCCTGGAAATGTACTGGCAAGATTATGCAGAAAAGAAAGGAGGAAACAACTTGAGAGTTTCTGCTTGCTTCAGATGTGTAAATAACCAATTCGGAAAAGAATATGAAAAAGCAACCCTTACTGCCCTGTCTCATTGCAGGTGCAGAAACAAAGCAAAAAAAAAAAAAAAAAAATGAGCTTTCATAACATTTATGTTAATTCCACAAAGAACATAATATTTATATACCCAATATCACTGAGTTTAGATGTACATTCCATATCTTACAAGGAATTCCTCTGAAGCAGGTTCACAGAAACAAATTTTCCAGTATCAAAAGGCCCCTCTGCCAGTTGTGGTACATGTCAGTAGGAATGTGCTCAAGAGGATGAGATAGGAGAAGCACGAGTTCCAGGCAAGATGAGGCTACAGTATTTTGTAAAAGAAGAATATTCTATGATAAACTATATATAACTTAAACTGTTGTAAATGTTTAGTTTCATACATGCATAACACCAGAACTTTCTTTGTAAAAATAAGAATATAATAATTTAGGAAAAGGTATCACATAGTGAAATTCTTATGTTTAGGGTAATTCCTTTCAAACTTTACAGTTGAAACATTATTCTCAACAATCTCCCTATCCAAATTGGAAAAGTTCCTATCTTTGCCTTGAAAATGATAAGGTTTCATAAAGGTTTATTTGTGTTGCGTACGAAAAGTAAGCATGAACTATCTAATGAGCACCCTGCATCCTTCTACAACACTGTCTTCTCTTTGGAAAACTTCACACAAGTACCCATCTGTGGCTGAGAGTTAGAAAATTTAGAAAATTCACCTGTCATAGCACACATACCACCAAAAGTAATTAGCCCATACTTTGTACAACAAGTTTATATAAGGAAAAATAATCATGTCATCTTCAGAAAGGAATGGATTTTTAGGTAGGTGACCACTTACCGGTGTCCTTATTTTTTTCAAAAGAGATGTCATATAGTAAAACATAGATCCAAAATAGGGATTGGTCATGGCTTATTTGTGAGGTATGCAGCTTGTACAGAGCCTTATTGTTTTCTGTGTAAGGTTTCATCACCATATTCAATTTATAGTGTATTTGCTGCGACAACAAGCTAAGATTTTATTGTCACTAGAGGTGGGGGCAACATGAGCTTAAAAATATGACTTGTAATAAACATTTACAGTTAAAAGCATTTTTCTTAATAAATTATGTTCAGTCTTGTGCCTGAAATAAATAAGAACGTAATTGCTGGGTTTTTTTTTAATCTTTAACAAATAAATTAGCTTTATTAGGAAGATAATGAGTATTTTTAAATCACCCACAGCACTTAAGCAGTAATAAAGCCTCTCCATTCAGAAAGTCTTCATCCTAAGTAAAGTGTGCAACTGGTATTTTCTGCATTAATCAAGTCATAAGAAAGAACTTCTATGCCCTTTAAACAACATGCTCATGGTTGGATTGTGTTTGTGTGTTATTTGTATTTGTGATACTTGAATACATGCTTATTACTTGTACCTGAAGTTATTTGTGCAAGTCTAGAAAATGCTAGTGTTTCAGTACATTGCCAATGCATAGAAATAAAACAATAGAGTAACAACAGATGAATTCTATGAATAGAATCAAGAGTTATTAATCATGCTTTATCATAGGATCGTGAGTGATTAGTTATGCCTCATACACCCAGAAGCTCTGATTGCTATCTTCATACTTGTAGTAATTTCATGTTCACAATTGTCAGTTTTTTCTTTGATGAATACTTCAGAAAACAATGTTAACTTTTTACTGATTCATGCACCTAGAAAGGAAAAAGTCTTGTATTTGAAAGTCACTCTCCAACTGCCAAGTACACATTTTCCAAATGCAACAATTATTTCTAAAATGGAACTGTATACATATGTCAGGGCTGAGAAGATGACTCAGCTGCAACACGTGTTTGTTCCGCAAACCTACTGACCCAAACCCTATCCCCAGTGCCCACATAAAGCTGAAGGCCAAGTGGTATAAGCACCGTAATTTCAACATTCCAAAGCTATAGGAGGTGGAGCCATGAGAATACCAAAGTTAGCAAGCTACCTATAATGGCCTTCCTAGATGAAAACCAAAGAAAAAGACAAGAGAAACCCTACCCCAAAAAAATGGAAGACCAGGACAGATACCCCAAGGTTGTCCTCTGACATACACACACTGTGACACGTGCACCCATACATACACACACTGTGACACTTGCATCCATACACACACACACACACACACAAAATAAATAAAATAAATAAATATAAAATGACATTTTTTTATGAGAAAGAGAGAGAATTTATGCACCAGAGCCTCCAGCCCCTGCAATGGAACTCCAGATGCATGCACCACCTTGTGTATATGTGTCACCTGCATGGGACCTGGAGAATCAAACATGAGTCCTTAGGCTTTGCAGACAGGCACCTTAACCACTAAACCATCTCTCTAGTCCTAAAAGAATTTTTTTCAATTTTTTTCAAAATAAAAGATATTTCTCTATGAAGGTAAGTTTAACATATAATAGTTCTTAAGCACAAATCATCTTATAGACTCAGGAAAACTGCACTTATTGTCAGCCCTCAGGATTACCAACTGCTTGGGAAATGTTAATGCAGTCGGGAGCAAAATAAAAAGCCTATCTTCAAGGTAAAGCAATCATGAAAAATTACCGAGTTTCAAAAAGTCAAACCTTTTAGAAATGGAACGCTTTGGAAAGGAGGATCAGAAAGGCATCTTGCTAACTCAAAGAGTATGAGAACAGCCTTTATGAACGCTACAGCCTAAGTGCTTGTGACATGATCAAACAGCATTACCGCTGAAGTACACTTCAGCTTCTCATCGCATGAGAAGTGGACCGCAAGAAGAACAGATAGAGTGCTCTATCTAGCACTGCAAGCAGGGGGCATGAGTTAAAACATGGATTCTGTAAAACTTCTGTCATTGCCTTCCTGTAGCTAGAACCAGTTACTTCTCAAGAGACCCAGAACTACCAAACATCCCTCAGACCGAAAAATTGTCTCTTTACTGCACTCAAGATCCTGGACTTGTGGTAGCTTCCAAATTAAATTCAATTAAACATAAAACCACCAGCTAATAATTTCTAATTATTGAGGACTAACAGAAAATGTCTGGGACTCCACAAAGTCTGTTCTTTTGAATTTTTTTAAATTAGACTCCCCAGAATACATTGAAAATATTACTGTACAGAAAAAATGCAACTTCATTAAGAGCACTCTATACACTAAGAAATTGTGCATTCGGTTCATGAATAACTCCTGAATAAATAATAAAAGCCTATTGGTCCTTCAATTTAGCCAATCAAAATTCTGACTTCCAAACTGAGCTGATCCAGGTGATTTATCTATGTCACACCTTGATAATGTTATTCAGTTTATTCCTTTTATTTGATCCCTTGCTTTAGACTTAGAGGAATTTTAATCTTGTTTGGAATCTGTTATACCTGTAAAATGTTCAACTAGTTGACATAAAGCTTATTTCCTTTGACTCTCTGTCCATAAAGTGCTCCATAATAAACTTCATAAATATAACTTCATAAATATAAATTAACATTAAGCATTTATATGGAAATGATATAAAAGACCATAACATTGTACCTAGTCAAGAGTACAAAATAGGCCGTGAGAAACTGTTCAGTGGATAAAGCACCTTACTACTCAAGCCCGAGTAGCTGAATTTGATCCCCAGTCCTCATATCCAAAGCCTTGGAGGGTTAATGTAATCTGAGCACACGGGCTCAAGATCAGAGATGAAGACAGGAGAATTTCCTAGAAGGTCGTGATGTGTTCACCAAGAAGAAAGAGAGCCAGCAAGAATGAGAACAAGAAAGCCCGCTTCAACAGAGAGGTGGAAGATAAGGCCTAACTCTGGAAAGTTGTCCTCTGACCTCCACATGTGGGCCGTGGAATATGTGTCCCTGCGCTCAAACAAGAACTCACACTCACATCACACACATGCAAATACATACACTAAATAAAGAGTATACAATAACAATAATACGTACGAACATCTTCAACCAGTATTTCAAGTTAAAGAAATGAAACAATACAGTGAATATGGAAGTGTTCTCAGGCACATCTCAGTGTTGTAGGAAGCTCTGGGGGCAACTGTGTACACACCCACATGCAGATAAGCGCTGCCAAGTCAGATTTCCTATCATAAGCCAGTACTGTCAAGAAGGGTGGGCATCTGATCTTGAAATGACTGAAATATTACCAAGATATATCATTCTGTACTAGAATTTAGACTTAGAATTCATGCCAGTAAGCCTTTCTAGAAAATAGTGCGTAAGGAGCTCTGGGGCCACAGACAGCCAACTTCAAGCTCCCAGAACCCATGTAAAAAGGTGGGCATGGCCATGCATATCTGTGTCCCTAGACTGCGGGGTTGGATGAAGAACGGAGAATTCCTGGGGCTTGCTAATGGACATTGGCTCTGGGTTGAGGTAGAGACTCTGTCTTGAGCAATAAGCAGCTGAGCAATAAGAAAAGGACATCTGATATTCCCTTCTCATCTCCCCACACATGAACATCTGACATTCCCTTCTCACCTCATGAATTGCCTGCATCTGCACACACAGGTGCATATACAACAAATCACATCAACCACACATATTCTCTAACACACACACACACACACAACATACTCATGCGTGCATTCAAAGAAAGGAAAAACATGAATGGGAATGCTGAATGTTAATTTCTCTTACTACACTATGAGTATTTGTGAATTTAGAATTATTTACTTTATAACAAACCTTGAATTGTGTCTCCCAAACAGTCAGTGCATTAAATATTTCCTACCATATTTCTAAATATAAATAAATCATTTAAATGGAACTATTTATAGTAAGTATAGTAAGCATTTATATACTTTATGATAGTAAGAACTATTTCCATGCATTACATTGTGGATATGTGTGGTTTTGAGGGAATGAGTGTGTAGATGCCAGAAAACTAAACAGTGGTCCATGAAAGGGAAAAGGAGGAGGCTTCAAGGGAGAAGAGTAGGGAAGGTAGTAGGTCCTAAGACTTAATGAAAGGTCAAAGGGGGGTGCTCACTGGGAGTGAAAGGGTGAAATCAGGGAAGAGGTGTATTGACATTGGGGACAGAAGGATAAGGAGAAGGAAAAGGTTTAACCAAAACTAATTTATATGTATTAATAAAAAATATATGGCGTGTGTGTGTGTGTGTGTGTGTGTGTGTGTGTGTAACCTATATGTACAATGAAACCCATGCAGACCTATGCAAAAAAAGAAGAGATAAATGTAATGTGGCAGATAGTAATTCACTTTTTAAATATATTTTATTTATTTATTTGAGAGAGAGAAGGAGACAGAGAGAGAGAGGGAGGGAGGGAGGAAGGGAGGGAGGGAGAAAGAGAGAATGGGCACAACAAGGCCTCCAGCCACTGCAAACAAACTTCAGACGCATGCTATGCCTTGTGCATCTGGCTTATGTGGGTCCTGGAGAATCGAACCAGGATCCTTTGTCTTTGCAGGCAAATGCCTTAACCACTAAGCCACCCCTTCAGTCCCAATAGTAATTCATTTCAACGTAACAACAACCACAACAGCATATTGCAGGTCAATACATTCATGTTTTTGTAATAAATACCAATTTTGTCAAAGTCTTTTCCTCATAAGAAAAGATTTTCCTTTATAAATATGCTATTTTTAAATTTTTTAAATTTTTATTTATTTTTGAAGAGAGACACAGAGAGAGACAGACAGAGAGAGGGAGAGGGAGACAGATAGAGATGGGCACGCCAGCAGTCTCTCAGCTGCTGTGAAAGAAATCCAGATGTGTGTGCCCCCTTGTGGTCAAGTGCGGTATTGCGCCCTTGGGTCACTTTGCATCTGGCTAAACGTGGGGCCTGGAGATTGGAACCGGGTTCTTAGGTTTAGCAGGCAGGCGCCTTAACCACTAAGACATCTCTCCATCCCTAAAAATATGCTATTTTTGTGGCAAAACAGACAGAAATGAACAAAGGGATATATGCAACCAAGCCAGGGAAAGGTAAAAACACCACAAGTGCCATTACCTTTTACCTTCTCCTGCTGTAGCCTGTTCTTTCAAAGGCTACAGAACAATAACCCTGGTATTCACTCAGTCAGTTGTCTAGTCAAGGGTGTATCTGTAAATGCCATGCAAGAGACATCAATGAGAGGCATCCCTTCATGTAGTACAAGAAGCTCTTTCAGAAGATAGAATATTTGTTCTTAAATTAATTCTAATGGCGTGTCTTTGAGAAATTTTTTATTTCCTGTAAATAGAAGCACTAGGTGCTACCAGTTGTCTTCAAATTCTGCCCTTTAGAACTTGAGTTTCTAGAGGGATCCCTCAGAGTCTGTCTTGAAGGGATAGATGAATTCATTCTGAATGGAATCATAAATCACACACCACCTGCTACAACCAGGTTTGCATTGCTGGCAGAAATCGCCCGACCAAGAGCAGCTTGTGGGAGAAAAGGTTTATTTTGGCTTCCAGACTCAAGGAGAAGCTCCATGATGGCAGCAAAAACGATGACATGAGCAGAGGGTGGGCATCACCCATCCTCACCAACATCAGGTGGACACAGCAATAGGAGTGTGTGCCAAGCACTGGCATGAGGAAATTGGCTATACCACCCATAAGCCCAATAATACACCGCCTCCAGGAGGCTTTCATATCCAATTGCCATCAGCTGGGAAGATTAACATTCAGAATATCTAACTTTATGGGGGACACCTGAATCAAACCACCACACCACCCAATACACTTATGGTCAAAGAAAATTTACCATTACATACTTTTTTAATGTTTCTATGTTAAGCTTTTATTGTTCTTTTTTTAAGTATGAAAATGACTTAACTATCTAGTCCCCAAGGTTTTCTTTTTCAGCTCTAACTTTCAACTGATCTAAGTTTCTAAAAGATCAATGAAAGCTGTACATGATTTGGGATTCTTACACAGATCTGAATGACAAGGAAAATTCCAGAGGGAAAGGGAGAAATGAAAAAGAATGTTTGCTAATACAGGCTCCAAAACTTTTCAGGCAATTTTTAAGGAGTGACCTATATTATGTTAAAATCAAGAAAAACATAAATCACTCTCTATTATTGAACTCTACTCGACCTGTGGATATATACTTTCCCAGAAGAGTTCAGAATTCAAAGATCTTTCATCTTTACACTGCACTTACAAACTCAACTTCTGAGTTATTTCAATTGTTACTGAATGACTAACAAACACACTTTGGCTCTTCAATATATTTGACACCTATATGCAAATTTGGATAACTTAAGTACATCACATCAATAAATAACTGATCTCTCTCATGCTAGATCTCCTAGAGGAGACACAAAATGCACCAATCTGCTATCATCTTCACCAAGTAGAAACTAAGATTTCATTATCCATTGCTATCCCTTCGATCTATAGTAGATCTTTGTTATTAGGTGACTTTTTACCTGTGTTTTAAAAATAAGCTAGTATTTTTTGCTGCTTTCCAAACCACTCCCTTAGCTTTGCTAGTTGACTCCTTTCTGTGTATGCTGCCACATAACCATACACTTACTCCTCTCAGAAGGCAGCTTTAGTTACAAACACCAAGTTCCCCATTCCTCCAGCACACAAGTTCTAAAATCCACATGGTCACATTCATCTAAGCAATATTACCCCACTCTTGGTACCAATTCTGTGGGATACAGCTTCAGGTTGCTGGGATGAACTTCCTAACCAGACACAGTTTATGGGAGGAAGGGATTTATTGGAGCTTACAGATACAGGGGAAGTTCCATAATGGCAGAAGAAGCTGGCCCACTTTAACAGGTCCATGCAGAGAGAGAGAGAGAAGTATGCAACCACCACCACCAAAGGTAAGCACACTTTAGGAACCCCATCATGGCAGAACATCAGCAAAACTCCAGCACTTGGCATATCTTTGGTGGGAAATTCCAGGTACACCCACATACTTTAGAGCTGGACCCTAGGATCTGCCCACAGTGATACCTGCTGCAGCCAAGTAGCTGGTGATCTAAATTATAAGCTTTAATAAAATTCCTAACTCTATTGGGGATGTCATTTTAAATGACCAGAAGCATTGTTGCTAAAATACCTACCCCACATTAGACTATGAGTCTCCTAGAGACAAGAATGACATCCACATTAACAGTCTTCCCCAGCAAACTATAGAAACCATACATTGCTGGCTTAAATAGTCAATCATTGTGTTTCACCAATCCTATTAGTATTCTGATATACTTAATTCTTTCATCACCTTGTTTCCCTAAATCTATGATGTTATTAAAATACAAAGTCTATATTTCTTTGCCCAATATATATTTCTCCTCTACTTATTATGATACTACAACTCCAGAAACTATGCCAGATAATACCATCTACTTATATAGTGAAAATGGTATTGGAAAATAGCTTTCCCTCCTGTTTCTCAACAGAAAATCGATCCTGGACTCTTCCATCAGGTACATCTTGATAAAGCATGACATTACCTTCTCGGTAATAATTCCCCTTTCTGTTTACAAGGACGTCTAGCTGTTCCAATTGAACCCACCAGGTATTTACAACTCAACTCTGTTTTTTTTTTTTTTTTTAATTCCCAATATGTTTTCTCAATTCCCATCATAAGGTCCTCTTCCTTGTCCACAAATATGTGATATATGATTTCTTTCCTCTATGCTTATCTAGTATCTACATTCTAAATGTCTTCACATTTTAACTTATCCTTCTAGGCTCAACATAAAACTCAATTCAATTGAAATAATTCCACATGTAACAATCAATGTTGAAAAGTAAAGGGCTGGAGAGATGGCTTAGCTATTAAGGAGCTTGCCTGCCAAGCTAAGGACCCAAGTTCAACTCTCCAGGACCCACCTAAGCCAGATGCACAAGGTGATGCATGCATCTGGAGTTTGTAGTGGCTGGAGGCCCTAGCTTGCTCTTTCTCTCTCTCAAATAAATGAGTAAATAAAATATTTTTTTGAAAAAAATATTGAAAAGTTAGGTAAATAGGAGTCAAACTTGCAAGAAAATAATGGCTTTTATTTCTGCCCCAGTACATAGCCATTTTGGTAAAACTATTTTTAGGAAAAACTGGTTCACATGAACATAAAACAAATTCAAAAATGTTACCCTTGCCTTTTTATAGTTCAAATAATTGTTGTCCAAGATAACTGTGAGATGTTTTATTGGACCCACCACTGTCAGAAGTTAGATAATGACACTATAAACCCTCTCCAAGTAAGCCTTGTTTCAACCAAGATGTTAACATGTCAACTCACACTGGGTGTGTTAACCTGGAGGAGTATTATAATTTCTGCTGGTTCTAAGAAATAAAAGGAAAGCCCCCTCTGTGAATTCCCAAGAGGAACTGAAGTGTTTATTACCATAAAACAAGTTTGAACTCTGCTGGCATTGCTCTTTAGTACTCTTAAGTTCTCTATGGCTTTCTTTAGTCTGATTTTTAACTTACATCTAGTGAAATTGTCTTGAAGCCTTAATATCTTTGCTGTACAAAACCGGAGAAGATACCCAGAACTAGTTTAGATCAGAATGGCCAAATAAGAAAGGGGAAAACAGGCACAATAAAGTAAAGCTTTCAAATGAGAAATTTTTAAAAATTTTTTTAATTATTATTTTATTTATTTTTGGAGAAAGACACAGAGAAAGACAGATAGAGAGGGAGACAGATAGAGATGGGCACGCCAGCAGTCTCTCAGCTGCTGCAAACGAAATCCAGATGCATATGCCCTCTTGTGGTCAAGTGCGGCATTGCGCCCTTGCGTCACTTTGCAACTGGCTAAACGTGGGACCTGGAGATTGGAACCGGGTTCTTAGGCTTAGCAGGCAGGTGCCTTAACCACTAAGCCATCCCTCCAGCCCTCAAATGAGAATTTTATTAAAATAAGTTAGGCTATGCATAGATGGTTGTTAGGTGAGAAATTCCATTCACTCATTCAGCAAGTAATTGGGACAGTTAGGAAATAATCAGATGTCATTGTTAAATAACCTGCATGGTAGTTGTGACCATGGAAGTAATTAAGGGCAACCATGGTAGCTGGTTCCGAATCACTAGGAAGTGACCAGATAATGTCTTGAACTTTGTTAACGATGGTGTGTGGTCATTGCCCACCCAGGAGAACTCTTCTATTTATTCTGTGATCTGTAGGTTTATTTTCTTGACTGGGCACTTTGATAAGTGACTTTCAACCAGGCTCACCTGTAAGACTCAGCATCATAACACTGAAGGAATTCAAAGCAGGAACAAGCTCTTTTCTTCTGCAGGTTGTCAGCTAGAGACTAAGGCTGCAAAGAACAGGGATGCCATCCTGCCCTGGCTAGACTAGAACTCCAGTATGATTCAAGGGGAAAAGGTGGGCCAAGCAGCCAATCAAATTCCTTCATTTAAGGCACTTGAACTCGGTAATGAGCTTCGTCTTAACTGCATGCCTAATTTGACAGGCCAAGAAAGGCACTTGCACACAATTCTCCAAATTGTCTGTGCTTTGTTTACTCTATTGAGGATTCACATAAAAACTATAGTTGCAGGGCCGGAGAGATGGCTTAGCCCTTAAAGCATTTGCCTGTAATGCTTAAGAACCTATGTTCAACTCTCCACATCCCACGTAAGCCAGATGCACAAGGTGATGCAAGCATGCAAGGTTGCACATGCACACATGGTGGCACACACATCTGGAGTTTGATTGCAGTGGCTGAGGCTCTGGTATGCCAATTATCTCTCTCCCTCTCTTGTTCTTGCTCTCTTGCATAAAAAAAAGTGCCAGTCTGTTGGGCCTGCCTCAAGAAAGAAAGAAAGAAAGAAAGAAAGAAAGAAAGAAAGAAAGAAAGAAAGAAAGAAAGAAAGAAGGAAGGAAGGAAAGAAGGAAGGAAGGAAGGAAGGAAGGAAGGAAGGAAGGAAGGAAGGAAGGAAGGAAGGAAGGAAGGAAGGAAGGAAGGAGAAGGGGAGGGAGAGAGAGAGACAGGAAGGAAGGAAGGAAGGAAGGAAGGAAGGAAGGAAGGAAGGAAGGAAGGAAGGAAGGAAGGAAGGAGGGAAGGAAGGGGGAAGAAAAGAAAAGAAAAGAAAAGAAAAGAAAAGGAGAAAAGAAACTATTGTTTCAAACAAAAGAACTGATCCAAGCCTCCACGTGGATTTCCCAGTTTTTCCCTATACCTCTTGGGACTACTCCCAGCTGGGTGGGGGAAAGCCCCTCTGAGCTTGGAAGCTATTCTTCTCTTATCACTACTCTCTCTTAAAAAAAAAAAAAAAAAAAAAAACAGGGAAAACACTTTCATCATTTACCCTTTTTTGTGTCTATGATTTTCCAAGTCTTTGTTAATTGTAGGCAAGAACTTGAAAGCCACTGGCTTAGAGGTTTGGGGAGTTCTGCGAGCCACTGGCTTGGGGGAGATCTAAGCCCACCTAGAGTCCAGAGCTCTCAACACCACAGCAAAATCTGGTTATTTTGTCTGATCTTCATACATTGGTAAAACAGCCCTGAAACTCCATTTGTGATATTATAGACCAGAGATGTCTCAAGGATGTTATAATTGTGTGGACTGACTTGGTACCTTCTTCTGATTTAGTAGTTTCCCTGCTATCTGTGGGATGAAATACCAATGAAAGGAAAGAAGTCATCCATTAAGAGGAAATAATTACCTCAAAGTCAAAATTCTGGGCTATATGCCTCCATGTCTGATGTTTCATTATCCTTAACTTTGAAATTATTTTGGAACTTTTATGTTTATATTCACAAACTTTGGATACTTGTTTAAACACTGGAATTATGTAGCAGACTAGAAGAAACCCCAAGTCTCCAATGACACAAGCCATATGTCTGAACTGTCCCCATAAAGTGCTCACAGTGGGGAAGTGTGCCACCATAAGTCTTCCTGCAAATACTGCCACCATTCACTGTGGCTGGTACCAATAATAACAAGGCTAGGCTAATGGTAGGGAGCAAGGTGAATCATATCTGCTTTCGCTTCTGTGGTCAGCTGAGTGATTTTCTTGACTCACATAACAAAGGTATTAGTGTCTGTGAAAGCACAGTTGAACTTTTTCCCCTTTCCCTTAATCATATCCGAGGAGCCATAACCAGAGAATGAACCACTGAGAGAGACACTTGCTTCTCCTCTAATCAGAATTAACACAAGCCTTCCCTATTATTTCTTTTGTTCCCTTGTCAGAATTTTAGTGCTCCACTTTTATAGCTAGGTTGTTTAGCCCTTCTGTTCTTATGGCCAGCAGGCAATTGGAAATTCCTTATTTTTCCCTAAGAGAGATAAAAATTCACAATATAGAGTCAGCATTTCCTTTAAAAAAAAACTCATCCACATCTGTTGTGGTAATGATAACTTGCCTTTAGAGTCTCCCTAAGACATCACGCAGAGCTGTGCCTACACCCACTGCTCCAGCCAGGAAGCTAAAACACATGCCTTGCAAGAAATGGAATAATGATCTACAAGAACAGAGTCCGGCTGAGGTGAGAAGGCATAAAGCTGAGTGCCATATATGATATCATGGCTGATTCAATTACATGTTTTGGTGCCCTTACACACAGTCTTCTGTGCCAATACTGTTTTCCCTGAATACCACAGAAGTTCCACACAGGAAAAGTTAGGTTCTAGAAGTTATTGTCTACACCTAAATGCTATGTTGTCTTTACTGACATCCTAAATTCTGAAATTGCATGGAGTCCTCAGCACATGTTATGCTGTTTCAGAAAGTTGTCCTACCGGGCTGGAGAGATGACTTAGTGGTTAACGCGTTTGCCTGCAAAGCCAAAGGATCCTGGTTCAATTCTCCAGGACCCACGTAAGCCAGATGCACAAGGGGGCTCATACATCTGGAGTTTGTCTGCAGTGGCTGGATGCCCTGGCATGCCAATTCTCTCCCTCTCTCTTTCTCTCTCTCTCTCTCTGCCTCTTTCCCTCTCTCCAAATAAATAAATAAATAAATACTATTTTTAAATCTTTTTTTTTTTTTTTTTTTTTAGAAAAAGAAATCTGTCCTATCTACCCATTCTGCGTTCCTGGTGATCCTTCTCCTTTACCCAACTGAGACCCGCGCCCCCCACACACACACACAGGAGTTGTCACTAAACAACTTCCCAGTGGACATTTGGCTTATTAAAAAAGTATTTTAGATCATTCGATCTGCGGAGTTCGCAGAGAAGTCAAAATTACAGATTTTTTTTTATTTGTCTCCTAGGTAAGTCAACTTTCTTTTACATAGACTATAGTTGAAATAATATTCTTCAAAAGAGGAACGTTTGTTTTGGCTCACCGTTTGGAAGGTTTCAGTACATGGTTGGTTGCAGACCCCACCCCACCCCTCCATTGCTCTGGGGCCTGTGGTGAGGCAGCATATCATGATCACAAAGCATATGGTAAAATGATTTGTTTGGGGGCGAGAAACCAAAGCTGGATAAAAGAAGAGTCTGGATTTCACAGCCCTTTTGAAGGCACACCCCCAGTGACAGATGAAGTCCCACTAGTGCTCATCTCTTCAAGCTCCTGTCACCTCCCAAGAAAACCACTCTGTAGAACAAGCTTCCAACACAGGTGCCTTCAAGGACACTCACAACCAAACTACACAATCCCTCACCCTCATATCTGTGTGGTCACTCCCTTTGCTAGCATCCTGATTAGGCTGGTTTGTGTTTTGCGACTGATCAACCTACACTGGTGTCATTGTCACCCACAGGTAGGTGTACGTTAGGGCTCCATCTTGGTTTGCACATTCTATAGAGTTGGGCAAATCTACAATGGGATGCCTCCACTATGATGTTATCACAGGGAGTGACTAATGTCACTGCCCTATAACGTTCTGTGCTCCCCTCCCTGCCCCCATCCATGGAAATCACTGGTCTTTTCATTGCCAGCAAAGCCTTTGCCTTTTCCAGAAAGTCATAGAGTTGGAATCAGATAGTATAGAGCCTTTCCAGATTGCCTTGGGAGCGTGCATTTAAATCTTTAAATCGCTTACATCTCTTTTCTTAGGGCTTTCTTGATAGTTCATTTCCCACGAAGACTGTATGATAATCCATTAATGTACCTGTACCAGTTTCTTTAACATTCGCCTACTAAAGTTGCTTCCAAGTTTTGACAATTATGAATGAAACTGCAATAATATGTGGTGTGTGTGTGTGTGTGTGTGTGTGTGTGTGTGTGTGTGTGTGTGTGTGATACATTTTCATTCCTTCTGGTAAATAGTGACGAGAGCAGTTACTGTGTCGTATGGAGAGAACACTGAGTGTTGTAAGACACTGCCACCAGCAATGGATTAGAGTCCGTATGTTCTACATCCTCACCAGCATATAACGTACGGTCAGTCTTCTGGATTGGAGCCATTGTAATAGTGTAATGTTAGCTCATTGCTGATTTATACTGGAAGACAGTGAGTTGCGTTCTGGCAAGGAGGAGCTGTCTATGACATCCCTAAGCCCTCCCACCAACAACACACTCTCCACCTCCCAAATTTCCATCAGCTGGGGACCAAGCATTCAAAACACTCGAGTTTCTGGGGGACATCTGATTCAAACCACGATAGACTTGATACACAATGCTGCTGCCCTAGTCCACACTAGGTAGATGAGGCAGGCCTTCCTCTGACTCCCATGTTCCGGGAATAAAAGGGACTGCCATTACACCCGGTTCCCCTGTTGTTTCAATTTGCACCTCTCTGACAACTGGACGGAGCACCTTTGTACATGATTGTTTTCTGGCTACACATCTTTGGTGAAATGGCTCTGAAAGTCTCTGGTACCTTTTCTAATTTGGTTTTTATGTTATTATTACTGTTTAAACAGTTCTTTGTATAGTTGTGGTCAGAGTCCTACATCTTAACTTTTTTTATTATTTTATTTAGTTTTGGAGAGAGACACAGAGAAAGACAGAGAGGGAGAGGGAGACAGAGATGGGCACGCCAGCAGTCTCTCAACTGCTGTGAACGAACTCCAGATGTGTGTGCATTGCGCCCTTGCGTCACTTTACATCTGGCTAAACGTGAGACCTGGAGATTGGAACCACTGGAGATTTGAACCAGCGTTCTTAGGCTTAGCAGGCAGGCGCCTTAACCGCTAAGCCATTTCTCCAGCCCCAGAGTCCTACATCTTATGTGTATTTTCCAAGCGTTTCTTCTCAGACTATGGGAGAAAATTTTCATTATTTTGGCTTTCCATTATGTTGACAGCATCATTCACAGAAAACGTTGATTTAATGAAGTCTAGAATATTGATTCTTTCCTTCTTAAATCATGCCTTTGTTGTTAAAACTAAACATCATTGCCAAACACAAGATCATATAAATTTCCTCCTATATTGTCCTGTAGGAGTTTGTTCGTAGCATTTCATTTTACATGTAGATCTGTGATCCACTAAGAGATTAGGCTAGGGAAGGAGGAAAGAAAGACCTGTGTCTAGGTAAGTTGTTTCACATGTGATCATCCAGTTTTTCCAGTATCATTTGTTGCAAACATGTAGATTCCATGATCTGTCTTTACTCCTTTGTTACCGATTCGCTAACTATATTGATGTGTTTGCTTGGTTTCCTCATTCTGTTCTCTGGAATATAACACCATATATTCTGGTTTAATTGGTGCTGTATGAGTTTCAGAAGCATCAGTATTGCATTTTTAGTTTCTGAGAAGATTTTAGGGAGTAACCAGTGCTGAGAATCTCTGCTGAGTTTAATGGAAACTTGGCTCTTCCTAAAGAATGAAAATTTCATTTTTCAGAAGACAACTTCCCTCCCTCTATATAGATGACCTTGAAATAAATGTGTCTGAAAGTGATGTTTGCTCCTCTCTACCTTAAAAATATATATTTTAGAGAGAGAAAGATAGAGACAGAGATAGAGAGAGAATTGGCACACCAGGACCTCAGCCACTGAAATCAAATGCCAGACACTTTCGCCACCTAGTGGGCATGTGTGACATTGCACTTGGCTCTCCTTTGTGCATCTGGGATCTGGAGAGTTGAACATGGATCCTTAGGCTTTGCAGGCAAGCACCTTAACCACTAAACCACCTCTCCAGCCCCTCTCTACTTTTTGTGTGGCACGCCATCTATTCACCTTAAAAGCACCACTGCTCAAGTTATTTCTGCTGTCAATCCTCAACACTCATTCTGCTTCATCTTTGGACCCATTGTTATTTTTGTGTCAAATTTCATTCTTTCCTTCTCTCTCTCTCTCTCTCTCTCTCTCTCTCTCTCTCTATATATATATATATATATATATATATATATATATATATATATAAAACTTATGTATATATAAAATATGCACATATGTATACATATAAGTACATATGTATACATGTATATATATTTTATATATAATCACAATTACAGATGATCTTCCAATATTGGGGCTTTTTAAATCATGCATGTGGAGGGTATGGCATATAAGTATGGGCATATGTGTGCCATGGTATACATATAGAGGACAGAGAACAGGGCAAGAGAAATTGCCCAGTGGTTAAGGCGCTTTCCTGCAATGCTTAACTGCTCAGGTTTGTTTCCCCAGGACCCACATAAAGCCAGATGCACAAAATGGCACATGCATTTGAAGTACATTTGCAGCAGCTAGAGGCCCCGGTGTGTCCACTCACTCTCTCTGTGTCTTTGTGTGTGTGTGTGTGTGTGTCTATTCATCTGTTTCCCTTCTCTCTGTATCTCTTGCAAATAAAATAAAATAGAAAACCTTGGGGGTCTTGATCCTCCCCTTCTACCTTGTTCGACACAGGGCTACTCTTTTGGTTGCTGCTGAAAAGTCCAGACTGGCTATCCATAAGCTTCAGGGCTCTTCTGACTCTGCCACCCATTACTATAGATGCCTTAGGATAACAGACACATGAAGTACTTGCATGGGATTTTATATCAGTTCTGGAGATCCAAACTTCAGTCACAAGGCTTATATAGCAAGTGTTTTTAGCCATCCAGCCATCTCCCCCTCCGCTTCTCAAATTCTTGACCTCCAGCTTATCAGTAGCCTTATCACAACCTCTTATAATATGGTTGTTCCCCAAACAAGGCATCTGCACACACTGTTCTCATCATCCTCTTTTCAGAGAGCTGGCCTCATCCTTCCTCCTTGTGGTGGGTAATCTCCATTGTCACCATGACAAGATCTAGGAGACAAATTCCTGGGTATGTCCGTAAGGGAATTTTTAGATTAGGTTATCAGAGGTAGGAAAATTCACCTTACATATGGTTCCCAGGATTTCATGGGCTAGGATTCCATTAATCAGTGACTTGAGCATAAACATTCACCTCTCTCTGCTTCCTGACTGAATGAAGGATGAGCAGCTGCTTCAAGCTCCTGCCACCACGCCCTCCCCACCATCAAAGACTGTGACCTCAAACTGTGAGCCCAAGTAATCCCTTCCTAAGTTTCTGCTGTCAGGTATTTAATTGCAGCAAAAAGAAAGGTAGTAAATGTTCTCATAATATAGGACATTCTCACAAAAGAATTTTTTTTGGTATTATTGCTGTTGTTGTTTTTTACCAAAATGCAAAAGCAAACAATTTG
The DNA here is from genome assembly GCA_036365145.1 of Orientallactaga sibirica. Taxonomy (NCBI): domain Eukaryota; kingdom Metazoa; phylum Chordata; class Mammalia; order Rodentia; family Dipodidae; genus Orientallactaga; species Orientallactaga sibirica. Next base: position 19,253,702 of record JAEOAD010000025.1, read on the forward strand.
CCAGAAAAACAACTAGGGAAATGAATAATCTTATAGACAATAGTGTAGGACATTACTGTACTTTATATCTTAACTATAAGCTAAATTTATTTGTTCTCACCTCTAAGCATTATAGCTTTTATATAGTGAATGAATAGAAATAAATCTTTTGCCACATGTTAGATTATTTGTTGTTACTGAATAATTGGATTATGATCCAATTTATTATAAAGTGCTTTGACCTTCTGGTCCCTGTGTCACATAGCATGAAGAAGAGTTTCTTAGGTAATTAGTTACTTTTCCAGTTAACATAATGAGTTTCAGTCATCACACACCACATCCAGGAAAGGAAAATTGACTTCAATAATAGAACTTTTCATTTCTATAGCAACTTGCACTTAAGAAGTTCAAAGTACTAATTTAATTAAACCTCTGAATGCTCTCCATGTAGTAGGTGTTTTTATTTCCACTTGACAAAGATATAAATGAAGTCACAGGAAGATTGACTCATTTGTCCACAGCCCCAGAGTGAGTTAGTAGGGAGGTCAGAATAAACACTGAGAGCTTAGAGACATACTCTCTGTGCTCTACATCAACAGTCACATACGGGACCCCTGCTTCTCAAACTCTTTTCAGCTTGAATCTGATCTCCACTTGGAGCAATGGGGACTTTAATTCTTTATGAGTTGGGAGAAATTGAAGCATAGGTTATTCAAAAAACATTTTTTGAGCTACATTCTTATATCTTACTTTCTTGGATGGTATTCATTTGGGGAAATTTCTGGTGGTGTTTTCTTCCATTTTTTTTTACACAAACATTTTTTATCATCATATTCTCTTATTTTTGTATAATTAGGTGGCCTAATCCCATCAAGCAATGTTGTTTGCTTTTAATTAAAGAATGAATTGTGTATCAAAGTTTCATGGGAAATTTTCAGAATCTCTACCTAATCTTTTCTTAATGAAATGAATCTGATCACTGTTGTGTTTGCATTAGTCACAGGACACACTGTACATGAATTTAAGGAGTATATTGAGCAAACAAAAGTTAAAATATACCAAGCATTCATTATCCAGGACATGAATACTTAAACATTTTCAAGGGCAAGAAGTTCATTATTATATCAAATTATGATAATCATCCCATTTTTACTGTAGCAGTTACTTCCTTATTGCTAGGATTAAGGAAAAAAAAAAAAACTTGGGCTGGAGAGAAAGCCAAAGAATTCAGATTTGATTCTCCAGGACCTATTTAAGCCAAGTGCACAAGGTGATGTATGTGTCTGGAGTTCATTTGCAGTGGCTGGAGGCCCTGGGATGCCCACTCCCCTACCCCACCTCTCTGTCTCTCTCAAATAAATAAATAATTTTAAAAAACAGTTTATAAATGAAAAGGGTTTATTTTAGCTACCAATGTCAAGGGGACATGTCCATCATGCTGGTGAAGGCATGGCTAGAGCAGACAGCCAGCATCACATTTTCATAACATCAAGGAAGAAATAGAAAAGTTTAAAAGCAACATATGGGATTGGATTGTGACATCTCAAACCCCTGCCCTCAGCCAAATACTGCCCCCAGCATGGTTCCACCTCTCAAAGGCTCCACAAACTTTCCAGACAGTGCCACCAACTGGGGCTTAAGCATTCAAACACATGAGTCTATTGAGAGCTTTTTACATGCAAACCAACACATTTATCATAAGGCTATTTCTTACCTTTACTTTTAAGCCTTGCAACCAAGGACCTAGAAATCCCTTTAACACACAGTACTCGCAGAAAAATCCAGTGGAGTCTCAGAGTCATGTAACATCCTGTAGTTGCTGAGTCCAAAAAGGACAAATGGAAAAAATCAACAGCACACAGCTTCTTACCATTAAGAAACATGTTTGAGGCTGGAGAGATGGCTTAGCAGTTACGACACCTGAATGTGAAGCCTAAGAAAGTCCCTTGGAATCTCCAGGTCCCATGTTTAGCCAGATGTGTGCAATGTTGCACATGTGCACGAGGGAGCGCACACGTCTGGAGTTCATTCACAGCGGCTGAGAGGCTGCTGGTGTACCCATTCTCTATCTGTCTCTCTCTTTTGCTCTCTGTCTCTCTCAAATTAAAAAAGGAAAAAGAAACATGTTTGTAAAATAGGGATCCTATGACAGAGTACTGCAGGCTGTGGCTTAGTAAAGAGGGATGCATTATTTCACAGCTCTGAGAGCTGGAGATTAAGGTCAATGTTCCAGCAGCGTCTGATGGCTGGGTGCCTCTTCCCTAAGCTTGTGAATGGCTCCCTTTTCCATTTGTTTTCACATTGTGCTTTCTCTGTTTGTGCAGAGAGCAATGGCTGACCTCTCTTCCTTATTTTGCAGCAGCATTAACCTACTGGATTAACAGAATGTCTTTGTGACCTCTTCGCTAACATCATTACTTCTAGGCATAGTCACTTTGGGACTGCGGCTTCAACATATGGATTTGGAAAGATAAGCTTCAGTTCATAACGAATAATTTCTCTCTTAATTAATGAAGCAGGACAAACAGGCAGATTGCTATTTGGGGGGAAATTATATGTGTACAAATTGACCCTGCTGAGGAAGCATGTGATTTAATATTCTAAAAGCATGTATTGAATTTATTTTTAGAAATTATTGAAAAGGAAATGATGCCTGTAGTTAGTTCAATTTTTCCATCTACTCTACCACACACATACATTTTCCAGCAAGACTGTCACTCCAGGCCGAGGAAACCTCCCCTAGTTGCCTACTCCTTTCAAAATATATTCCAAACACATGACCATTTCAGCTTTCAAAGGAAGTTATATGGTATGTAATAGAGTAAAAATTGTGTGTGTGTGTGTGTGTGTGTGTGTGTGTGTGTTAGTTGTCGTCTAATTGCTGGGATGAAGAAACCAAACAAAAGAAGCTATTGGGGGTGGGGAAGAGCTGTTTAGTTTAGCTTACAGTCTTGAAAGGAAGCTTCATGAGAGCAAGAGAAAAGATGATAGAGCAGAGGTTGGACATTACCTCCTTGCCATAGCAGGTGGCAAACAGCATCAGAGTGAGCCAAGCTCTAGCAAAGAGGAGCTGGCTATAACACCCCTAAGCCTGCCCCAACAACACATATCTTCCAGCAAGGCAAGGTACCACATCCCAAATAGCAACTAGCTGGGAGCTAAACATTCACAGCACATGAGTTTATGGAGGATATCTGAATCAAACCCCCACATTCCACCCCTAACATCCATAAACTGATGACCATCCATGATATAAAATGCAAAGCATTCAAACCAACTTTAAGAGACCCTACAGTTTTTTGTTTTTTGTTTTTTTCCAATCCCAGGACTGTTTCAATATCCCCATAGTTCAAAGCCTCTTAACTGTTAGCCTGGGGGAAAAACAGCATAATGGCACAGAGTAAATATTCACAGTACAAAAGATAGCATAGCAAGGGCAGATTGAACTGATACAAGATCAAAAACAAGCAGGACAGGGCTGGAGAGATGGCTTAGTGGTTAAGGCACCTGCCTCCTAAGCGTACGAATGCTGGTTCCAATCTCCAGCGGTTCCAATCTCCAGGTCCCACGTTTAGCCAGATGCAAAGTTACACAAGGGTGCAATGCCACACTTGACCACAAGGGGGTGCATGCATCTGGATTTTGTTCATAGTAGCTGAGAAGCTGCTGGTGCGCCCATCTCTATCTGTCTTCCTCTCCCTCTCTCTCTGTCTCTCTCTCAAAAAAAAAAAAAAAAGCAGGACAAACAAGTTTCATAGCTTCAAATTGGACATCTCTAATAAGTGACAAATTCACTGGGTTCTCAGGACACAGGAATAATGCAGTAAACCTCTCAAACAAACTGCCTCTAGCTCAGTCCACACAAAATTCTTTCTTCCCTTCATAAGCCAAGCCTGTGCAGTCTACAGTTCTGACTGAATTTAGGTCTTTTAAACTCTAATCATAATGGTCCACCAAACTCTGCTAACAGTACTGCAAGGCATCTTATAGACCAAGGTTTTGAATCCTTCCACATTCCTCTCATCAATCAGTCCCAAAATATCAATATCAGTCATGTTTTTATCAGTAATCACCCCACTTCTCTGGTACCAATTTTCTATTGTAGTTGCCTTTTCATGGCTGGGACAAAGAACCCAACAAAAATCAGATAATGAGCAGAAAGTTGTTTGACTTACAGTCTCAAGGGAATGCTCCATCATGGCAGAGGAAAGACAGGAGAACAGAGACATCACCTCTGCCACAGCAGGTGGAAGACAGCACCAGAGAGTTCTAGTAAGGGGAAGCTGCCTATAATACCCCTAAGCCCACTCCCAATAGTACACCTCCCCCAACAAGACTCCAATTCCCAAATCGATACCAGCTGGGAACCATGCATTAAAAACACAATTGATAGTTCATAAGGGATAACTCATTCAAATCACCACAATATTATAAACCAGAAGGTATGAAACTTAGGATCCTAGCTCTGCAATTCATGGAGACAACACATGATCTCAAAAAACATATTTTTGATTCCAACTTCAACATGTCTCACTCACAGATTCAAGAACATCTATGATGAAAAGATTATGAGTACTTCAATATTCATATTTGAAGACTAGTGGTACATTGTGCTGGCACACTATACTAAGCATTAGGATGTCTTTCTTCAGGTGATCAGTGAATGGCCTGTATTCCATTACAGTGAACTTTTGAGAACACACTTAGACAGATGAAAGCATGAATGGAAAGAGGCATAGTAATCACGGTATGAGGGTCCTTGTTTAGGTCTGAATAAACAGAATGTATTAGAAATTTTATTCATCAGCTCTTATTTTTATAGTTTAATCACACTGAGGCCAATGGTCTTTATGAATTCGAATAGCCTATATAACATTAAAGAGTGGTTTTTAGAATGAAATTCATGAGATATTTCATTCTAGAAATACTTTCTCATTTATATTGCATTTTCTTAAATGTTTTATTTATTTATTTGAGAGAGAGAGAGAGAGAGAGAGAAGAAGAAGAAGAAGAAGAAGAAGAAGAAGAAGAAGAAGAAGAAGAAGAAGAAGAAGAAGAAGAAGAAGAAGAAGAGGCAGACAGAGAGAAAGAGAGAATGGGCATGCCAAGGCATCTAGCCACTGCAAATGAACTCCAGACACATGTGCCCCTTGTGCATCTGGTTTATGTGGTTCCTGGGGAATTGAACCGGGGTCCTTAGGCTTCACAAGCAAATGTCTTAACTACTAAGCCATTCCCTACGCCTTTATATGGCATTTTCTTCCCCTTTATCTGTCCTTATTCTATTCTGTGCATACCCTTATTTAAGAAAATTTCATATTGCATTATGTATTAGTTATTTGTAAGTTGACATCCTCTTGTATTGCAAGCTTCTTAAAAATTATGGTTAATTGCTAGAGAGATTTCTCCACAGTTAAAATGCTTGCCTGCAAAGTATAACAAGCCAGGACCCACATAAAGCCAGATGTACCAAGTGGCACATGTGTCTGGAGTTTGTTTGCAGTAAGTGGCTGGAGGCCCTAGTATTCACATTCTCTCTCTCCCTCTCTCTCTCTCTCTCTCTCTCTCTCTCTCTCTCTCTCTGTCCCCTCTCTCTGCATGCAAACAAATGAATAAATAAATAAAATAGTTAAAAACTTATGATTAAAATCTGGATGTGTTAGTGCATGCCAGTAATTCCAGTACTGGAGGGAGTAAAGCATGTAGATTGTAAGTTTGAAGCCAGCCTGGGTTTCATAGCATGATCTAGTCTCAAAAATAATCATGGCTGGAGGGATGACTTAGCAGTTAAGGCATTTGACTGCAAAGCCAAAAGACCCAAGCTTGATTCCCCAGGACCCATGTTAACTGGATGCACAAGGTGGCACAAGCATCTGGGGTTCATTTGCTGTAGCTGGAGGCCCCAGAATGCCCATTCTCTCTCTCTTCCTCTCTGTCAAATAAATAAAAATTTAAAAAAATTAAATGATCAATTCTTTGATTAAATGCTTTATTACCATTTGAAATAATGCTTAGCACATAGTAGACTCAAACTGTTTGACTATGAATGAGAGCCCTCCAAAACTATATTTACAAACCTAAAAAGGTTTTCTTTACATTCTTTAACTACACTTGTTTATAGATGTACTTGGAAAAAAAGAATGTTATAACGTAATCAAATTATAACATTTTTAAGAACAGTTGTTTTTCTTTTATTTAGATTTCCAAATAATTCAAGTTAGATCCTATATTGTTTACTCTTCTCATTGCTGGGGGAAAATGTTTGATAGAATCATCTTCAAAGTAAAATGGTTTATTTTGGCTCACAGTTTCAGGGAATTTCAGTTTTTCATAACAGAAGAAGCATGGCAGTGGGATTGACCCATTTTTGTGACAAAAGCAGAGAGCTCAGCTGGAACTGGAGGTGGATATAACTTTCAAGACCTGTCCCTGCAGCTACATCTGACAACTAGTCCCTAGTGACTTAATGTTCTTAATGTCCCAAGAAACTACCACCACTGGGAACCAAGGGATCAAACACATGACCCTGCAAGAGATATCCTCCATTCAAACTACAATAGTTGCCCTTTAAATTAGACAACTCGATTGACAAATTATAGGTTGTTTGGAATGAATTATAAGTTGGTTTCTGAGTATAAAACCTAAACCTAACCCTATATCTAATTGTTGGTCTGGAATCTTAATAAGCTATGAAATGGATTATCAATGATGTATAGAAGTATAGTCCAGAATATGTTTTTAAGCAAGCTTTTCCATTTTCCCATCCAAACAATATCAGGAAACAGAGGAAATCATAGCCAGAAATGGGTGTTCCAAGCAGTCATGAGAGGCAATACACACATACATACACACACACGCACTCTCTCTCTCTCTCAATTTCCCAATAATACCAAATTTCTTTAAGGACACTAGAATGTCCTGACACTTCATATATATTACCCCAACATAATTATGCTCCCAACACAGTAGATCAGAGCATAAATACTCTCGAGAGAATTCCTCACACACAGATTCCTGGGTGGGAAGTAGTTTTCAGTCCCATTGTACAGCTAGAAAACGGGCCTCCCATAGATCCCAATGAAAGCCACGCCCACCAGAATGGCTCCCAGTCCCACAGACTTAGCATCAGATGCAAACTTGTTAGAAAGAAGAAAAAGGAAAAACAAAACAAACAAAAAAAAAAAAAACCAGAATTCTTCTGCTCCTCCTAAATCAGAAAATCTCTGCTAAATGAAGCCTGGCTCTCTGTTTTCAAAGCTCTCCAGACTCAATTTAGGCTGAAACCTCAGAGCTGGTAGTCACAAGTCAGAACTAGTTGATGGAACAGCCTAGTTTTGATGCTTTGAGCCCCATCTTTGCTTTAAATCCTTTGAATTTGGTCTTGACATAATCAATGAATATTTTATTGGTGACATTAGTAGTAGCTTTATAAAAAAATGATCAACCAGTGTCAAGCTCTTTTTTGAACCACCTCCATTCTCTTCAACTTTTCTTTGCTTGCCCACTGTGATGCACATCACACTTAAAATCAAGCATCTCTCTCTCAGACTAAATTCGTCCTGTAGATCATTCTGGTCTGCACATTTTCCCTGTGTCCTCTAACTCTCTCCCACTTCCCCGCTCCACTTCTGTAGCTTCCCTTTTATCTCTATCTCTCTGGCCTCTCCCTATTAATCGCCATCATGGCTCACACCTGCTCTCGCCCAGCGCCTCTTAGTGAATGAATTTTAATGCCAAGTTGTTTAGACAGAATTTGAAGCTGCAAAGGAGATTTATAGTTCAGAGAGCGTCATGTGGAGGAGACCCTAATTTATTTTCACAGTTATGTAAAATTTAGATCTCTTGTGTCTGTAAAATTGCCTGGAAGCAACAGCAAGTGTATTTCACAGTCCAGTCCACTCAGATGATTTAAACCATGCTCTACACATTAAGCATTTTTCCCTTTACGCTTTACCCCTAGGAAAAATTTGAATATTTTGTTCAAAGGATAGGAGAGGCAATTAGACTATCACTGATATAAACAAAGTTGGAATGTACTTCCACATCAACAATCCCTATCCAATGGGAATGAAGTCCAGATCAAGCAATTCTTTCTAATCATGTGGAATAAGATAGAGTTTATTGTTACCCTGTGAGTACAGAATACCTTTCATTTGGCATAATTACTGACCCTTGCATGGTATCTATTCAGTATACTTTCCAATGTGGCCCAGAGAAGATTTGGGTAGCTGAAGAGTTGGTGTGTAGCCTCTACTCTAGCTCAGGTGAATCTACCAGGCCATGTTTACACTCTATGGCACCATGCAAACTCTGCCTGTGTCAACCAGTAGTGCCCTTCTTGTGCTATGCAGTCAAGAAAGTCAGACAAATGCATAAGATTTAGAGCTGAACCACCTGCTGAGTTCAAGAGGTCTCACAGCAGTGACTAAACAGAAGACATGGCACAAGAAGTTTAAGGTCGATGAGTATATTGTCTACTTGGCTGTTGTGGTAGTTTGAATGTGATAGTTTGAATGTCTGGCCCCATACACTCAGATGTACCATTAAAATTGGGCTTACAAGGGCTGGAGAGATGGCTTAGTGGTTAAGGTGTGCCTGCCTGCCAAGCCTGAGAATGCCCGTTCAATCTCCAGGTCCCACGTTTAGCCAGATGCAAAAGTGACACAAGTGTGCAATGCCACACTTACCCACAAGGAGGCGCACGCATCTGGAGTTTGTTCACAGTGGCTGAAATGGGCCTGGCATGCCCATTCTCTCTCTGCCTCTTCCCCTCTCTCTCTTTCTCTCAAATAAATAAATAAATAAATAAATTTTTTTGAAAAAATAAAAGAAAGAAATTGAGCTTTCAAGATAAGCCCCTAGCTACAAGTGGAGTGTGTCACTGTGGGTCGATCTTGTAATACAGTCCTAAGGTGTGTTTGGAGGCAGATCCGAATTCCAGCCCACAGGGTGATTGAGAGAGTACTTTGAATTCTGGCTGTTCCAATTTTGTGGTGTTGACTGTGGGTGAGGTACCTCTGCTTGGATGTATGAAAGGAAGCAGCTTCTGCCATTGATGGTGCTTCCTTGGGTTCTGTAAGCCTGAAATATACCCCTGTCCTCCCATAATCTATGCCTGGTTGGAAGAACTGACACTGACATCCAGAACCAACATAAAAGTATAATCCCAGCACTTGGGAGGTGGAGATAGGTGGATTCTTTGAGCTCACTCATCAGCCAATCTAGCCTGCTTATCAAGTTCAGGCCACTGAGAGACTGTGTCTCAAAACAAGGGGATCATGACTGAAGAGCAATACCCAAGGTTGTTGTCAGACTATACACACACACACACACACACACACATGCACATATGCACTCACACGCATACACACGCACACATGTGGTGCCGATACATTTGTACAAAATCATAAGGCTTGCAATGAAGCTGCAGTACTTCAAAAGGCACTGGGGCCTTCTGGTTTTCATCAAACCATTTAAGTGGCCAAGATCACAACCTCGTTGTTGTCAAATATAGGCTCGCTGCAGGTGACATTTCAGAAGCTTTCTGGAGGAGAAATCGCTGCTTTCACTCACTTGCTATAAATTGTGCGAAAGAGCCCATTACGTCTGCTCCATGCACAATGAGACTCCAGAGGCCGACTGAGAGGAGGAGTGCCACTCATCTGAATGGCAAACTGTCACTGAGCGGACGATCCAACAGGCGTGCCACGGAGCACTGAAGGACAGCTCTTCATGCCTTCAGCAATTGTTTCATCTTCGGTCTCCTTTGCTTCTTTCTTCTGACAAGTGCAATCAGATAAAACAAGTCTTTAGCCATCAAGCTTTATTTTTTCTGTTTTGTCTCTATAATCTCTATCATCATGCAAGTATCTTCACTTAACAAAATTGGTTTTCAACAAAATAGAAATGGAAGGTGAAAATTAATTGAGAGAAGAAGCCTGGGAAAGAAATGGGGAGGAGAGGGGAGGGTAGTTGGGTGGGGAGGGGGAAGAAGAAGACTAAAATACACTATATACATGTATGGCATGGTCGGTCATGAAAAAGAGTAACTAAAAATGTAAACAGAGTAGCTAATGTTGTGATGCTAAGTGCGGCGGTCTGAATCAGCTGTCTCCATAAACTCATGTGTTTTGAATGCCAGTGGCAATTTGGGAGAGGGAAATCTGGCTAGAGGAGCTCTGTGAAGGTGAAGGATTTGGGGTGTTCGAGCCCAGCTCCTCACTGCCCCTTTGCCAGAACTCAGTCCACTCTTACTTTTTTTTCCTTCCATTGTGCCAAGGCATGATGTCCAGCCCATGCTCTACCATCTTGTTCCTGTCATCACGAAGCTTTCCTTCAAGACTGTCGGCCAAAAGAAACTCTCTCTTCATATCAGCTGCTTTGGGTCAGCAACGCAAAGGGAGTTTCAACACTGGGAGAGGGAAAGTCAGGTCCATCCATGGTATAGCTTCTGGCATACCATTTTCTTTTCTTTTACATTTTCATGTGTATGTGTATAATATTACGATTTGTGGTGGGTATATGTATGGTGTATCTGCACATATGTGAGAGAACATGGGTATCCTTCTACATTGCTCTTCCACATTCCTTCCTTCAGACTTCAGACTCTCTGCACCCAGAGCCACCATTTTCGATCAAACTAGCTGAATAGAGAGTTCCAGTAATTCCCTTGTTTCTGCCCCTTGCAGAATTGGGGTTACAGGCAGGCGTGGTCACATCTTGCTGTTTTTCTTATTAACCTGGGTGCTGAGGATTGAACTCAGGTCCTTTCAGGCCCTCATGCTTGTGAGACAAGTGTTCTTACCTGCTGGGCCATCTCCCCAACCCCAGTCAAGTATTTTCTTTCTTTTTTTTCCCCAGAAAAGCTCATCCACGCTTTTCTCCTTTCGCCCCCAATTCACAGAAGCTCAGCTTTGTGTCAAAGACTAACAAAACCCTGAGAATAGTTTCCTGCTAGGTAAGCTTTAAACTTCACTAAATCAGACTCTTTTCCCCTCTTAACATGATTTAAAGTCACTTGTTTCATTCTGGCTACAAAATACATTTGAAATCAAGTCCACCTTTTCGAGAGGAAAAATCTGCTGAGAGAACAGAAAAGAGCTCAGATTTATTCATGCACAAGAATTCCATTTGAACAGTGTTTATGATAAGGCTCATTGACCAATCCATCAAAGCATAGCTAGGAAAAACAACCCCAAAGAGAACATGCTACACATCACATAATTAGCCCATAAAACAGATGTTCATTTCTTCACCCATAGAATATTTGTTTGAAAAAAAAAACTCTTTTATTTCATTTAACTCTAGCATATGCCATAGATGTGTTTTTATAACACGGAAATAAAATTTGGTGCAAAATGTTAACAAAAAAAAATCTTCAAAAGCATTTAGTGTAGGGACCTCTACAAGTGTTCTGAATTTTAAAAGATTGTCCATGAATACAAAGACCTACAACCAAGTCTGCCAAAGTCACTGCAAGACATTAAAATTTACTTGGCCCTCGCATCATAATCAGAGGTAAGAAACTAATGCATGTGCATTATGAGGACTTGTACATTTTGAATATGCTAATATAAGTCAACCTCTATTCTCGTATTCCCCATAGCTGGGGATGTGACCCTTCACCGTCCCTGCAGATGTGGTCCATCGCCATCCTTGAAGATGTGGTCCTTCACCATCCTCACAGATGTGGTCCTTCACCGTCCTCACAGATGTGGTCCTTCACCGTCCTCGCAGATGTGGTCCTTCACCGTCCTCACAGATGTGGTCCTTCACCATCCCTACAGATGTGGTCCATCACTGGCTCAATTGATGTTTTCAGGACTTGGCCTCTCTCCACCTCTTGGTTCTGCTTTGTGTTATAAGACTTTTATCCACAAATGTGATATGATGGCATCAGAAGATTCAGGTTTATATCTTCTCCCTAATCTTACTAGTGGAAAGACATTTTTTTTCTATATCTTGTTTTTCCACAAAATCTGACTAGCTGTGGTTGGGTCAAACAATCAACCTTGATTAATCATCCTTGCTAGATACTGTAATGAATTTATCACCAATCCCTAAGTATGGAAATGGAGCTAAACCCCTTGAGAGCAAAAGAAAACAAGGGTCTGTTACTAGAGCAAATGTGAGTATTTTTGAGTTAAACAAAAGCTGTTTACTGATCTTCAAATAATATACCGACTAAAATCTAGGCTTTTCCTTAAGAGAGGCTGACTGAGAGGGGGAGGGGATATGATGGAGAGTGGAGTTTCAAAGAGGAAAGTGGGGGGAAGGAGGGAAGTACCATGGGATTTTGTCTACAATTAAGGAAGTTGTCAATAAAAAAAAAATCTAGGCTTTTCAACATTGTAAATTGTTATAACTCTTTCAAATCTAAACAAATTAGAGACCCCTGTATTTAGATGACATAGTCCAACACGGAGTGATTTTAGGAGGCTGACTAAGTAGCCACAGCAGAATCACAGGGTACTAAATGGCTAATAATACAACAATCCTAACCGTTTTTTCCCTTCTGCTCAAAGTCCAATTCTACTTTTGTTAATATTTTTATTAATTTTCAAGGGGAGAGAGAGAAAACAAGATGCTTTTTAGATTACCTTCATCCAGATGGGAGTCTAAAGGAAAGCGGTGCCCCACCATCACCCAGTCTTGCCTCCTAAGTCAGCCAGTGCTTTCATGCAGCAAGGAGACAGTTACGAGATCCCCGGTGCTTTTCCCAAGGTGCTCACTGCCTCTGCTTGGTAAGTTACACCTGGACGTTATCACGTGCTTCAAGAACAACAACAACAACAACAAAAAAAAAAAATTTTAAGTATATTTACACCTAAATATTGATCCAAATATTGTTATAGTAACCCTATAAAATGGAATCACAGTCATTCTCCATGTGTGTTTGTGTGTATGTGGGTGTGGGTGTGTGTTTAATTTCTGTTGACCCTAATCTGTTCACAATATCAAAATCAGAATCTGAAATGATACATGTCTCATGGTAATATAAAAATATAAATAATAAATATAAAACAAAAAAATACAAAAAAAAAGAGTAGTCACCTCTTCTCGTGGTCAATGCAGGTGACTCCTGAAGATGCTGAAAAGCTAGACAGAGTTGTCACTTCTACAGTGATGATGCATGGCACTAGATCTGCTCAGTCCGTGCAAATCACGCAGGATGGCTTCCTGTGTCATGCTCTCTCCCCTCCTCTGCACACATTATAAACTTGCCTTCTATTACCACCACTCTACTGACAAGGCCGTCTTAGCAATACCTCGTTGATGAATTAAAGGACCTTCTTTATCCCGTTCAACATTTTCTTGAGGTTGCTGCCTTTTTATTCTGTTTGTTCTCCATTTTTTTTTATTTATGTGAAAAAAAAAAATCAGTCCTGTTTTTTTTCCCTCCATTTAAAATATTTTCACCATATGTGTGCATTTCTCTTTGTTCCTAAATGTGGTTAAGCTTAAAGAAGCCACCACTTGTTCATCATCTATCCCTGTATTCAACAGTACTTTGGAAACTACTCAAGTAAAAAAGCCAAACTGAATATGTGAATAAGAGTACAGTTGTCCTGATTGGCTGTTGGCGGTTGCAATCAGGTTCGCATTGCTGGCAGAAATAACCTGACCAAGAGCAGCTTGTGCGGGAAGAAATGGTTCATTTTGGCTTAGGCTTACAGACTAGAAGGATGCTCCATGATGGCAGGGGAAAATGATGGCATGAGCAGAGGGTGGACATCACCCCCTGGCCAACATCAGGTGGACAACAGGAACAGGAGGGTGTGCCAAACACTGGCAAGGGGAAACTGGCTATAATATTCTTAAGCCCACCCCCCAAAAAGACACTGCCTCCAGGAGGTGTTAGTTCCCAAATCTCTATCAGCTGGGAACCTAGCATTCAGGACACCTAAGTGTGTGGAGGACACCTGAATCAAACCAGCATAGGGGTCAATAGAGTTTTTATTAATTTCCATTGCTTCCAGCTAGGTTTATAGGATCAAGAACTAGCTGAATGCTGTTCCCTCAGCTACACAGTCAGTATCTCACAAGTAATAAGAGAATTCTTGTTATAGTCTCAGTTCCTAAGCAGTGGTCCAGAGAAAGCAATATAAAACATTTTTTAAATATCTTATTATTTATTTATTCGTTTATTTGAGGGGGGGAGAGTAAGAGAGAGAGAGAGATAATGGGGACACCAGGGCCTCTAGCCACTGCAAACAACCTCCAGACACATGTGTCACCATGTGCATCTGGCTGATGTGGATTCTGGGGAATCAAACCTGGGTCCTTAGGTTTTGCTGGCAAGTGCCTTAGCTGCTAAGCCATCTCTCTAGTCTTAAAATATTTTTTCAAAAAAAAAAAAAAAAAAGCAAGTAAAACCAAATGAGTAGGGTATGAAGAATATACAGGAGAATAATGGAAGTAATAAAAATGTGTGAGAGACTCAGGATGTTCCTGAAAAGGACTTGGGATAGATTCTGTATTGATGGAAATTTCTCGAGGGGATTATACAAAGATAAAGTAAATTATTTAAGACTTGTGAGAGTGCTTAGAACCATGGAGCATACAGGAAGCCTTCTGTAATTCCTTGTTTTCATTACTATTAATATCATCTTTATGGGAGCCAGCTTGTTATACCTTTTATAAGAATTTCTACATAACGTTGTACAGATTCGTTTCTATTTCTATTCATATTCAATTATTCCAAACCTTGAGCTTACCCGTGGTATATGCAGTGTTTCCTCTGCCAATACAGACTCTAGGAAATTTGTTCCCAAGTTTAGTCTCCTACTCTCAGAGTCTAGTTCCAAAGTCACCCACCTGCTTTGATCTCTAAAGTTCACTCCAAGTTAAAAGTCACTCAACTCTACTGTACCACCACACATGAAAAGGTTCCACTTGAAAGGACCTCCAGCCTCTGCTTGCATGGAGAACCACAGAGCCTGAGTGAGCTGCAGTAGCTGTGAGCTCAAATGAAAAAGGATGCGTCTGAGCATGCTCCCAGAGTGATCTTTGTAAAAATGAAGGGACAATCACAGGGGTGTCCCAGCTCAGGAAACTGAACAAGTGAGCAGGCAGCTGTATGAATACCACTGTAATTAATTGGGCTTTGGAACAATATTATTCTATTTTGTATCCTTTGGAGATAATTTCCTTAGTAGCAGCTAAATGGGGAATCCGAAAGACTGCCAAATAACCCCCATTTAAATTAGCATATATTTGCATATCTCAACATACATCGAAATGTGCCTCTAGATTACCAAAAAGGTGTCCTTCCACAATCTCAGGTAAGTAAGTTTAGTTGTTCTATGCTTTGTTTCACTTTCTGTGAAGGATTACACAAGCAGAGCAAAGATGACTCTGAACCAGTGACCAGGGAGATCAGGATCCTCTTTTCCTGTGATTTGGTGACACATTCCGCTCTAAGCAATCCCTTCCTTGATTCCCAGCTGTAGTCTTCCTCTTTAAAATGAAGAGACATGGGATGGAGAGAGTGCTCAATGGTTAATGTGTTTGCCTGCAAAGCCTAACAACCCAAGTTCTAGTCCCCAGTATCCATGTAAGTCAGATGCACAAAGTTCAATTCCCCAGTACCCATGTAAAGCCAGATGCAGAAAGTCATGCTTGCATCTGGAGTTAGTTTACAGTTGCTAGAGGTCCTGGTATGCCCAATCTCTCTCTCTCTCTCTGTTTCTCTACTTGCAAAGAAATAAAAATAAAATGAAGAGATGTGCCAGAAAAGATACCAAACATTCTCAATATTTTGAAAAATCCTATTTCTATTTACTGCCTCTTACCAGGAGGCAGGCTGCTAAAGGAAGTTAAGTTATGGATTAGCCCAGAGGTCAAGTTCTCCTGTGGCTTGTCCTCTTAAAGATGTCCTCTCACAGGTATAGAGCACACCCAGTTATTTATGTCCTAGCTATGGTATCCTCTTGACACGGCAGAGTCAGGTCATCATAACAGAGACCACCCATAGACCAAAACGCTTGTTTGGCTTTTTGAAAAAGTATTTTATTTATTTTTTGACAGAGTAAGAGAGAGGCAGATGGCGGGCATTGAGGTGGGGGGACACTCCAGGGAGTCTAGCCACTGCAAATGAGTTCTAGATGCATGTGTCACATTGTGCATCTGACTTACATGGATACTGGGGAATAGAACTTGGGTCCTTAGAATTCACAGGCAAGGGCTTTAACTGCTAAGCCATCTCTCTAGCCCTTATTTGGCTCTTAATAAGAAACATTGTGGGATTTCCTGATCTAAATGAAAGACATCAGAAATGTTTGTTTTCTCATGTATTTGTTATGGTAACAATTGTGTGCTTTCTATGTAAGAGTAAATTGAGAGACTATGAAAAATATTTCATGCTTGAAGTAGTGTACACAAAGCTTCCTTTTGCCTTTAAATAATACTTATTCAAGCAAAGAAAGAACAAGCCTATGGCAATTTGCTCTGAGGTTCAAACCATCAGAAAAGACCACGTGAAATGCTCTTGTCACACTCAAGATATATGTGGAAATAATCTCTTTTGAAAGCTTAGCTGCCATTATATACTAAATAATTGTCTTGCACAATCCATTTGAAATAGGTCACAATTTGCTTTATGGGTCATTGTAATGGGCTTTAGCATCAAAGTCTCAGCACTCACACTTGAATGACTTCTTAATTAATAGCTGAAAGGTAGTAGTTGCATGAGTTCTATAATGAATCCTATTCTAATGATATGAAAAGGAGTGGTGTTAGATCATGCAATGAACAGGAGAGGGATTAAAGCACATTAGTGAGGCCACACAGATAAAATAGTTATAGATCGATTCATGTCCAAGTTGACACTTGGCTTTAAATGTGCCTCTTTGAACATTAAGTGGAAAATTAAAACAGACAGTTAGATGATTTTTTTTTCAAGTGGAACATGGCTAAAAATAATGAATTGTATATCTTGAGTTTTGTAGAAAATACCCATATTTAGTGTTTACAACACAAAGCATCCAAAAAACAAACATTTTCTGTTTTGAACGTCTCCTTTTACCCTTTCCTTCTCTCTCACTGTAATCCTTGCTTTTAGTCAAGTGGAAACCTCTGTTCCATTTTACGATCTTTTTTCCCCGAAGCTCTGTTGAACTTTAAAGTTATGTGGAGCCACAAAGACCTTCATTTGATTTCCAGCATTATAACTTTGAGAAAGTTATTCAACTTCTCCAAGGAAACTAAGAGTCCTAGCCCATTTTATGCTGCTAAAAGAGAATACCTGGCACTGGGGAGGTTCATAAATCATAGAAATTTGTGTTTTACCATTCTTGAAGTCGGAAAGGCCAAGGACCAAGGAACTATATCTGTAAGGTCCTTCTTGCTGTGTCATTTCTCAGCAGGAGGCAGGATAGAAAGAGTAAAAGCTACAGGAGGCAAGAAAGAAAGGAAAGGAGAGAAAAGGGGAAGGAAGCAAGCAAAAAGGAGGAAACAGGAGGGAAGGAAAAGGAAGGAGAGAGCAAAATTCATATTTCAGAAAGAAACCACATTCAGTAACTCACAATAGCAGGACTAAACCATTTACTTCAAAGAGATCCTATCTCTCACCACTACAAAATTGTAGCAGGAATTACATCGCCAATAAATAGAGAGTGGTAATGTTGCGCAGTTGTAGATTGGTGGCCTAGTGTCCATAAGAATCTAATTGTTCAATTACCTCTCTCTCTCTCTCTCTCTCTCTCTCTCACACACACACACACACACACACACACACACACACGAGGTTCCAACACATGAACTTTGAGGGACAAGCAATCAAGCCCAAGTGTTTCACCCTAGCCATCTATTTTATGTCTTTCACTTATATAAAATGCATTCTTTCTCTCCCAATAGCTCTGGATCTCAGCTGGCCCAAGCACAGAATCAAAGGCTAGAAGTCCTTAGTCTCATCTAAATCAGAAGCTAGGGATGAAATTCAAAGCTGGGTTCATCCTAATGAAAATTCCTCTTCAACTGTAAGCCTATGAAATTTTCAAGTTATGTGTTCCTAACTTGATAGACGCTCCCACTCCATGGGGGAGAAAGAGACAGGAGGAAGTAAAGGAGACTTATCTCAACCCAACAGAATCAACAGCATTAAGTCTTAAGTTTCCAGAATAATCTCTGAAAGTCCATATCTTACCATCTGGTTTAGAGTATCCAAAACTGGGAAAGGATGCAGACAAAGAGAAAGATAAGAAGACAGGATGGGAGAAATAGAGGAAAAAAGGAGAGGAGAAAGGATGACAAGGGAAGAAAAGGTAAAAGGAAGGGAGGGGAGGAAAGGAGAGAAAGGGGAGGAGAGGGGAGGGGAAGAGAGGGGAAAGGAGGGGAGGGGAGGGGAGGGGAGGGGAGGGAAGAAGGCCAGAGTCATCCTTTTACATGGCAGCCCCTCCCTCAATCATGGCATTAATCCCCTTATGACATCATTACCCCTTTACCCCTTAAAAGTTCCACTTTGAACATGAGAGATTGAGGAAGGACGGATGTTGCAGTCAGGTTCGCATTGCTGGCAGAAATCACCCGACTAAGAGCAGCTTGTGGGAAAAAAGAGGTTTATTTTGGCGTACAGGCTCGAGGGGGAAGCTCCATGATGGCAGGAAAAATGATGGCATGAGCAGAGGGTGGACATCACTCTCTGGTCAACATAAGGTGGACAACAGCAACAGGAGAGTGTGCCAAACACTGGCAAGGAGAAGCTGGCTATAATACCCATAAGCCCGCCCCCAACAATACTCTGCCTCCAGGAGGTGTTAATTCCCAAGTTGCCATCAGCTGGGAACCTAGCATTCAGAACACTTGAAGTTTATGGGGGACACCTGAATCAAACCACCACATTCCGCCCCTGGCCCCCATAAACTGATAACAGTACATGATGTAAAATGTAATGCATTCATGCAAATTTAAAAGTCCCCATAGTTTTTATCAATTCCAATGATGTTCATACATCCCCATAATCCAAGGTCTTTTAACTGAGCCATAATACCAAAAATATCCCCAAAAAAACCCATAATGGCACAGAATAAAACATTCACACTGCAAAGGATGGCATTGGGCAAAACAAAGAAATACTTAACCAATACAAGATTTTAAACAACCAGGGCAAATGTCAAACTCTGTAATTCCAGTCCAACAACTAGTCAGTGACAAATCTCCAAGTCTGATACTTCTAAGCAGCAACAAGTCTCTGGAGTTCCAATTCCGCCCCTCCAGCTAGGCTACTCACAGTCCTGGAAAACTTCATCCAGGGCCGGCAGCTCTCCTTGGCAGCCATCTCATAATCCCGGCATCTCCACTGGGTCTCCACTGCAACCCACGGTCCATCCTCATGGCCCCATGGGATCTCCATGCAGGCATCCAGCAAACCTGCTTCACACTGCCCATGGCCATTTCCAAAACACAAGACCGCGTTAAAAACTCAATGACCCTCTCTTTCCTGCATTTGTTACACTCCATAATACTAGGTAGGGTGCCAATTTGTTAATCCAGGGGGGAATAAATCAGACTTTGAAGAACAGGACACTCCTTCAGCATTCAGGCCCCTTCAAAAGAGTCTGCATTCTTCCTGTTGCCCCAGTGCAGGTCAGCTGGCCCAATCTCAAAGGTTGTAATCTCTCAATTGCAGCTGAATGGGCAGAGTTCACCCAAAGATTTCATTTTTTCTGTGCCTTATCCCTCTGCTCACACCAGTTCATTTTTACGCAAAGCAACCCTGCACATCTTCTCAGGACAGGACGCTTCTCACACAAACTGCTAGCCCAGTCCAAGTAAAGCTCTTTCTCACCCTCATAAGCCAAACCTCACAGTTCATATTTCTTACTGCATTCAGGTCTTTCAGCTCTGACCAGAATAGTCCATTAAGCTGTACTTACAGCACTGCAAGGCATGTCTTAGGCCAAGATTTCAAATCCTTCCACATTCCTCTTGAAAATCAGCTCCAGAAGGCCAAAGCCACACAGTCAGGTGTCTAGCAGCAATCCCACTCCTCGGTACCACTTTACTGTTGCAGTCAGGTTCGCATTGCTGGCAGAAATCACCCGACTAAGAGCAGCTTGTGGGAAAAAAGAGGTTTATTTTGGCGTACAGGCTCGAGGGGGAAGCTCCATGATGGCAGGAAAAATGATGGCATGAGCAGAGGGTGGACATCACTCTCTGGTCAACATAAGGTGGACAACAGCAACAGGAGAGTGTGCCAAACACTGGCAAGGAGAAGCTGGCTATAATACCCATAAGCCCGCCCCCAACAATACTCTGCCTCCAGGAGGTGTTAATTCCCAAGTTGCCATCAGCTGGGAACCTAGCATTCAGAACACTTGAAGTTTATGGGGGACACCTGAATCAAACCACCACAACGGAGTATCTCTATGAGTTCCAGACCAGCTTGGGCTACAGAGTGAGTCCCTGCTCAGTCAGGAGTAGAGGGAGATCCTGCCAAAATGAAGACAGGAGAGAGAGAGAGACCACTTTGTAGGATGCATTTAACACATAGCATCTACACTTGTCTGAGGCTTCTACACCTGTCTTATTTGCATAATAATAGCCACAACTGCATGACATCATGTTGCTGGGAGAAGTCTATTTGCTAACTGCATATCTTTAGTATATAGTAGGTTTATACAAACATCTTTGCTCAACTCATCTTCTCAAAAGGAGAAACAAGATTTTACTTGCCCCCTCTTCGGTCCATTGATTTTGCAACATTTTCAGATCACACCGATCCTTCACAGTACAGCATTCAATTTCTTGGATGCCTCAGATGTTTGGCCAGCACCTTGCCCATCAAATCCTACTTCTGTTGAAATTTCTTTTGAAATTGTGTTGGTAAGAAAAGCATACATCCTTTTCATGAAGTGGAAATACGACTCATCCTGAAAGACACTGTATCCGAAGTCTTACTAATGAGATCCAAAGATTTAAAGTGTCATGAGAGCAGCAGTCCATGAAAAGCGAGGGGATCTCCATTACTTCATCATTCTTGACAGTAACCTAAGTGGTGGTTAATTATTTTCTACTTTCCTGAATACATCAAGTGTAAATCCACAGAATATATTAGCCAAAGTCAATAAGCAGAGAGGAATGAAACACTTAAAAGCATTACATCTAGACAGGAAGGCCACTCTAAGGATGTGCTTTTAATCATGGCTGTTATTTTAAAGGTCAGCGTTACAGTTCAATTAGTAGTTTTATTTGTTAGGTGCATTTTTCCTAACATAATTATTCACCTCAGCATTTAAAACATGATCAAGCTTCAATTAAATAACTTTTTAAGCAAGAATTCCCATCAGAACTCTTGGTCTGACTTCAAGCCATCAACAGGACATTTGATAGATGCTAGGTAGGTAAATAAATATATAGATAGATTAACAGAGAGGTGATAGATAGATAGTTAGATGATTGATAGATGATAGATAGATAGACAGATAGATAGATGATACATACATACATAGGTAGATAGATGATAGATAGATAGATAGATAGATAGATAGATAGATAGATAGATAGATAGATGATAGATAGATAGATAGATGATACATACATTTTTACATAGGTAGATGATGATAGATAGATAGATAGATAGATAGATAGATAGATAGATAGATAGATGATAGATGATACATACATTTTTACATAGGTAGATGATAGATAGATAGATAGATAGATAGATAAATAGATAGATAAGATAGATAGATAGATAGATAGATAGATAGATAGATAGATAGATAGATAATACATACATACATAGGTAGATAGATGATGATAGATAGGTAGATGATAGGGTGACTGAGATAAATAGATGATATATAGAAATATTGATATAATGAGTAGAAATATATGTATACAGGTAATTAATCAAGGATAACTAGTTGGTGCCACTTTCCTACAGAAAACAGTTTTCATGTCAAAAGGCGTATGAGAGAGATTTGATTTGCTATCACTATTGGAGCAGCCTGTCATCGCCTGCCTTACCATTAGTAGCAACGAAGGGGAAACTGAGGATTATATAAGCAACAGTTGTTTAAGAGTAGTAATGGAACAATAAGGTTTAAGGAAATAAGCCAAATAAAGTGGAGAAGTTATGTTAAGGGGGTGGGTGAAAGTATTTATCATCATTTTCTCCTTTCACATAGAAAATGGAGAGGAGCATGATCTTGCTTCAAATTCCATGCCCAACAGAATCAAGCTCTAGGATCCTGGTTCATATTTATGAGCCACAAAGCCAGGTTTAAAGCTAATGTCAAAGTCATGGAATCATTTTACTAATCAATGGCCTCCTTCTTACATTAATGCTGCAGTGAGTCAAGGTAGTTTTTTAAGGGTTGTGTTGTTTTTGTTTTTGTTTTTGTTTTTGTTTTTGTTTTTCACAGCAAGAATGATTGTCTAACACAGTGCCGTATAGGAACTCTACTCTGGCTGTTTGCAGTGATTAACCATAGCTCTTATTGAGGTTAAAGGCATGGAATAAAAGCTGTTCCTTGGCCATTATCCTTAGAAGGCTCAACAACCTGATTATAATCAGGCACACTGAGAACCATGTCTGTATTTTATCTAGAAACAACTAGAATGATTTCTAATGATTCAATGTTGGTATGCTATCTGGTAAAAGTAAATGGGAAACTATGAATTGTATCACAAGCAAGTGGACTAAAATAATTTATTAGACTTCTGAAAAGATATTATTTTGTGAATATTTCCAGACAAACAAACATAATACTTGGGCCTATTTTTAAAACTCTCCACGTCTAGGTATGTTACTTGGAATTTCTATTTCCTCTAAAATATTTTTTAAACAAACTATCTGATGTTAAACCAACCATTACCGAATAATCAGGGCTTCATAGTTCAGTTATCAGATTGGTTGACAGTTTGGTGATTTTTTTTTTTTACTAGTTAATTGGAAAGATTAGCAGAGCCACATTGAAAGAATCGGTGATAATGAAGCCAAACTACCTGCCTAATGACACAATTTAGACCTCATTAGTAACCTTACAGCTCTGTGTCTAAGGCGATTACGAGGAGACGAATCCCATCAGAGGCCTCACCTCTTTCAGGTCTGTCTGTTCCAGCCCAAATGAAGATGTCAAAAGTGCTCTGACCTTGCTGGGTTGTAAGGTATCAAATAAATCAAACTGGATATTGAGTAATTAATCATCAGCCAATATTAACATAAACATGACAGACACTTCCTCCTTGTAGCATACAAATCATGTATTCAGTTAACTTTATGCTTCACTTTCTGAAACTGTGTTGTTGGTGTTCACTTAGCATTCTTTACCTCACCTCCTGACCACCACACCAACTGGCTGTGTGAGAGTAGACTTTATTTAAGTGTCTTTTTGTATGTACTGAAAAAGTGTAGCCATCCATTAAAAGTTAATTGAAAGAGTGAATGAGTGAATAATTGAAGCATGCTCGCACCAAAAATAAGTAACATTGCAGAAATAAAATCACTTAAGAAGCAGGATAGATGGACTAGGGTTAAATAGGTACAAAATTAGAGAGTCATTTCTAAATTGCTCCCAAGAGGACCTGAGAGAGATTGATTGTCCTTGAGCCAAGAAGTCCTGAGATCTGGTCCCACCCAGTGGTCACAGGGGGAATTTACCCACCTTGTAAGAAAACTGAAAAAAAAAAAAAAAAAACTGGACTCACAGGTGCACATCCATTTAATGGTTAATTTCCCATTTCCATCTATATTCCTGGACCAAAGGAAGCTTTCCTTTGGGCATGGATTTAAGATGAATCTTCTGAAACCCTATCATTTTGAGTGTTGACTAGAAGATGGGGGCTGATTTGCCCTATCAAGGGTCATTTAGAGGACAAACAAAGCTCCAGGCTACAGAGGTAATGTAGGTTATATGAAACTGAAGAGAAATAGTCATGAGACCAGATCTAAATACAAGAGCATCCCCAAAATCCATTCTGGCTCTGTGTCACCTTGAATCCTGTGTGGTGAAGGAAAGAAAGGAGTTACAGAGTAGCTGGAAATCTCTGGTATAGTAAGAGCTCAAACTAGACTCCTGGTGTTAGAAACAATTGATAAAAATCAGCAAGTACCATCTCAGACAGCATCTCTAGAAATAATGAAAATCAAAGAGGTATTGAGAAAAAGAGGAAATTTTAAAACTGTAAAAAGAAAAATGCAGGCATCATCTTTTAGACAAATTCTGATTCTAAGATGAAATTGATGGTCAACCAGTCGTCTAAGCAGTAAAAGTTGCATTATATGTTAGCTTTATCACAGGTAGGCAGAATTCTAGAATTCTAGATGATCTATTGAGAAACTATATATTCGATTAATTTCTTCCAAGTCATTGTACAGCCACTGTTATCAGGTATATGCTACCATCATACAACACAAATAAACAAACAGAACAATGAATAAAATAGAAATTTTGCTCCAAACAGAACAGAAGTAGCCATGGTAGGAGCTAGTTTAGTGAAGTTATTTAAAATCTTTTACCACATTGCATTCTGATGGAAATCATTTTATATTGCTCATCTCCAAGATTAAGTGATAGTTTTCACTTGAATTCATCACTGGTTTCTCAATGTTTAAGAAACTTTGTGGTACAAACTATTACATAAGAAAAATGCAGCATGATATGAGAGCAACAAACTGGGGAAATTTGTTCTACCCTGTGGGTGGCCAAGGAAATAGCAAGAGGCGCACTCTTAGTACGACTCCATGGAGTCCTGCTGCTCAAAGTGACAGACATTCCAAGCAGAGGAATTTAACATGGACAAATTCCCAAGGCTGGAAGAAGCATGGGCATGCCCAAAGCAGGCCACTTTGAGTCAAAGATATAAAATTAGAAGAGAATAATTAATAAGGTATGAGAGGAAGTAAAACATGTCATGGACTGAAAATCCATATCAGAGTTTTCAGAATTACACTTGAGAATTAACTGGAATCCGCAAATAGCTCAACTGAATTTATAAGATTAAATAAGATCAATCTTGGTGCTAGAGTGATAGCTTAGTGGTTAAGGTGCTTGCCTGTGAAGCCTAAGGACCCAGGTTTGATCCCCCAGTACCCACATAAGCCAGATTCACAAGGTGATGCATGTATCTGGAGTTAATTTGCAGTAGCTTGAGGCCCTGATGCACCCATTCTCTCTCTCTCTCTCTCTCTCTCATCTCTATTTCTATCTCTCTCTCTCCCTCCCTCCCTATTTCATAAATAAATAAATAAATAAATAAATAAATATATTTTTAAAAGATTGATCTAGCTGTTTGAGAATGCATTAAGCATGTTAGATTCAACATGGTCAGTTGAGAGAGTTGACTGTCTTCTACCATGTCATGTAGTAATGTGACAGAAATGGAATGGCAAGAGAAAACTCATTCCAGAAACATGTGCACACTGGAAAAAATGGGAATGGGAATTGGGAATTGGCTGAATAGCATGAGGATGATGAAGTAGGGATGAGGGACAGAAATAAACTTCCCACTCATTCTAGGTAGATGATTGGATGACACACCCTGATCTCAGGAACATCAAGAAAACAATGCCTGGCAGATAAAGGGTTCACAGGAAGAAGACAGAACCTCATAAACAATTCTGCTTGAAGTTCCTTTCTCCCCTTTTAATGTGCTATCATGTGCTATTCTCTTTTTTTTTTAGAGAGACACAGAGAGAGACAGAGAGAGAGGGAGAGGAAGACAGATAGAGATGGGCGTGCCAGCAGTTTCTCAGCTGCTGTGAACAAAATCCAGATGTGTGCGCCCCCTTGTGGTCAAGTGCAGCATTGCGCCTTTGGGTCACTTTGCATCTGGCTAAACGTGGGACCTGGAGATTGGAACCACTGGAGATTTGAAGCAGTGTTCTTAGGCTTAGGAGGCAGGCACCTTAACCACTAAGCCATCTCTCCAGCCTTATCCTGTGCTATTCTTATACAGTGAGAGAAAATTTAAGACAAGCCTATGTAAACATCTTCATAACAATCTTCCGCACTACTTACCTTAGTGTAACTTTTAAAAGCGTAGGAAAGGTAAGTCAGTCACTACCTAGAATATGTTCTTTCATGGTAGTTATTTACATCTTTATTCTGGTTTTTGCAATGACCACTGTGGTAGTTTAAATGGATGGTCCCCAGTATATTCAGGATGTTATTAAGGTTTGAATTTAGATCTGCAGCCACCTGGCTGGATGAGATGTCACTGTGGGTGGATCCTAGGGTCTAGCCCTAAGGTGTGGGGATGAATTTGGAATTCCAGTCTAGGAGTTACTGGACTGTGCTTGCATATAGTGTTGGGTGGTGAATCTTCTCTTTCTGCTTGGACCTGTGAAAGTGGGCCAGCTTCTTCTGCCATGATGGAACTTGCCCTCTATCTTCAATAAATCCTTTCCTCTATAACTGTGCCTGGTCTGGAAGTTCATCCCAGCAACATGAGGCTGACTACTACAACCTCTACACACACACACACACACACACACACACACACACACACACACACAATTTGAGAATTAAGGTTAGTTTATATGCTAAAATTTGGAAAAAGTAGAGCATATATTTAGCCTCAGTGTCTGTGATGCTGATCTTCTCACCCATAAGGAGAGGGTCATAATAATCCCTACTTTGTGGAATCATAGAATTAAATGGGGTGATCTGTATAACTACCAGCATATTGCAAAGGTCAGTGAATTTGCTAGTACTGGGTAATGTATTTATTGGCAATAAAACTTTTTACAAAAGAAATTTAGAAATGTCATTTATTTTTACTCCAAAATGGTAACATTCTTCCCTTTTGAGCTTCATAATGAACTAATACATCTTATCTAATAATAATTTATACTTTCATGGCAATTTAGGTATTTCAAAGTACTTCATGTGTGTTGGTTTCTTTTAGTATTAGCATACCTACCTGAGGTGATCGTGGCAGATTTTTGTGGTTAGAAAACTGAGCCTCAAAGATTTCATTAGTTACATCTCTACAGCATAGAGCAGCCAGAACCATAAACAAGGTTTTCCGACCCTTTAAACCAACAGTGAAATAGAATTGTATATGGAATCCGAGAGAGGAAATGTCCTTGTTTGTGGAGGAAATAATTTGCTCATGCAAATGAGCTTCATCCTTCTCATAGTTGAATAATGTGCTTTCGCATTTTAAAAACACCCACTGCAGTGGAATTTGTGAACTATATTATGCTAATTTTGAAAACTACCTGGGATCCTGTTTCAGGATTTATGAGCTCATGGAAAGCTGCATCTTGCCAATGAGCTGGGGACAAGAGCTTATCTAAGAAGGAGAGAGATGCTACCTACACTGTATAATAAGTGGTGAGAACTACATTCATATAGTAAATATTTACTTATATAAATAATTTATTTACATATAATATATACTACATAATTCATATATAAATAACTTATTTATATATATAAACATTACATAAATATTTGCAGAGAATCTACTCTCAAAAAAGTACACAGTAGTATTTATTGATAACTAGGTTAAAGGTAAAGAGCCAAAAACACGGACTATTCTCAAAAAGCTCACAATTCAAAAGGGAAAAGAGACATATGGGTAAAATAGTTTGTGAATGTGACATCACATTTTTCTATGTTAAAATCAGTCTCTCCTCCCAGACAGAGAACTTAAGTTAATCACCTTACTAGGTGATCTCCAAAAGTATGACCCCAGGTGAAGGCAGTACTATATGAAAGGTGGTGAAGTATGAAGTCCAGGGTCCAACAGAAAGAAATGGAAGAAGAGACAAGAGGAAGCACAGGTTAAAGGCAGGAAACAGAATTATCGAGTATGTAGAAGTGTCCACCTTTGAAGATTCATTCAGCGTGAGAAAAGCAGAGCATGGCGCAGTGGTTAGCTTGGTGCTGAGACAGAACACCTGAACAAAAGCAGCATCTGGAAGGAAAGGGTTAATTCCAGCTTCCAGTCTCAAGAAGACATTTCATGGTGTTACAGCAGAGCAAACACTGTGCTTCCCATCTTGCCATAGCAGCTGGCAGGAAGCCACAAGAGCTAAAGCACCCAAAAGCCCACCCCAAGCAAACACCGCCCTTCCAGCAAGGCTCCACCTCCAAAACTGCCATCAGTTGGTGATTGAATGTGAGGCTTCATCATGAAGATAAGAGGCTCTTGGGGAACATTTCCCATTCAAACTACCACAGTTTGTCAAGGAGGAGTTCAAACTTAGAAATGTGTGTGGAACTTCCATAATGATGATGTAATTGGGATACACAGTCCCCCAAATTAAATGTTTTTTTTTAATCATTCTTGGATAAATGGTAGACAATATGATTGCCCAAGAAGAAAATTCTTACTACTACAAATATCTTCCTTGTTAAAAAAAAAAAAAAAAAAGTTCAGGCTGAGGAATTGGCTTAGCTGTTAATATGCTTGCTGGTGAAGCCTAAGGATCCAGGTTCGATTTTCCAGGTCCCACATAAGCCAGATGCACAAGGTGGCACATGCATCTGGAGTTCGTTGGCAGTGGCTAGAAGCCCTGGTGTGTCCGTTCTCTTTCTCTCTCTCTCTCTCTCTCCTTTTTTCTCTCTCTGTCTCAAATAAAAATAAATTAAAAACTTAAATAAAAAAGAATTTCTTCACACCATGACTAATGTCTCTAGTAGCTGGAGAAAAAATATATTATTGCAGAAAATAGATATTTTGAAGTGTTAAAATGAAAAACTGGATTCTTTTCATGGGTCAGAGTTAGAGGAAAGTGACATGTTTCATCCTTACTGTCATGGCTTAAAGGAAGAATTTGAAGTTTAAAATAGCCAGGCATTTGATCTGAGAATGCACACACGAGTGAAAATGAGGCTCCTGGTATATTCTTCATTCAGAATGTGAAGGGAAGAAGAGAAGGGAAGAGGAAGTTCTCACGTGTTAGTACCTCTACTCCTCTAGGCTTCTAGAATTACGATGTGTGGTTTTCCTCTCTTCCTTTATAATAATTCCATCAGAAATACATCTTACAAAACATTTACATCACTCTGGAAGCTTTTCTTAAAGGCCTGCAGCTTGAATAGCATTTTTCATAACTGTTCATCGAGATACTTTCCCTGATTATTTTATGATGATTTTAAAATGGTGCCAGAAGGATCGAAATAAAATGGAATCTATAATACTCATTCTCATATTTTAAATCAGTGCTGTAAAAATGCCATTGTAAGAATAACACAACAAAAAGTAAAAAGTGTTATATTTTATAAATAGTTTCACCTTGTTAAGCTTCAAACTCCACCTGCTTTTCTAAGTAAACTTAGGACATATAATTCAACAAACACTCATCTGATCTCTGCAACATTCAGTCAAAACAAAATCTTAAATCAATCCACATATGCTCAAGCATACGTGTTTTTTTATTTGACCTTTCATACATACATGAGCCATATGCTATCATCTCACTGGATCCGGAAACCATTTAGAACTGCCTGGAAACGTTCAAAGATAAATGCAACCACACACCACCTTGAAACAGCACACAAGTTTTAACTCACTGCGGCCTCCTCTTGCCTCTCCTAGGGGATGTGAAGAAATTATGCCACTTTTCTTTACATATGATTTTTCAACATTTTTAAATATTGGTTTTTTTTATTGACAACTTCCTTAATTGTAGACAATTCCCATGGTACTTCCCTACCTCCCCCCCCACCCGGCACTCTCCCCTTTGAAACTCCACTCTCTATCATATCCCTTCCCCCTCTCAATCAGTCTCTCTTTTCATTTTGATGTCATGATCTTTTCCTCCAATAATGATGGTCTTGTGTAGGTAGTATCTTATTTATCTGAGATAGAGAACCACAGAGAATGAGTATGGGGGTGCCAGGAGTTCCTGCCACTGCAAACAAACTCCAGGCGCATGTGCCACTGTAGTGTATCTGGCTTTCATGGGCACTGGGGAATTGAGCACAGGCTATTAGGCCTTGCAAGCAAGCTCCTTTAACTGCTGAGCCATCTCTCCAGCCCTACATACGACTCTTTACATTAGAAAGTATTTCAATTCCATAAGCCAGAAAAAGAAGGAAGTATGTTGAGGGACTTTTAAGAAGATAACTGCAAACCAAACAGATCCTGTCCTTGGTCATTGCCTCCAAACTGCAGGTTGATATGTTAACATGTGACCCAAGGTGTAATATTGTTGAGAGGCAGTGGATACTTTAAGAGATAATTAGCTCTCGTTAGAGTGATTAATGGTGTTGTTTTGAGCGGGGCTTTATTCTCACCTAACATAGCTCTCTCTCACGTGTAAAACTGTACTAATTAGCATGAGGACACATTGTCATAACACAAGGTCAGCACTTCTGTTTCATCTTCACTGCATATGTTCATCAGATGCCTGATCTTGAACTTCCAGCCTCGAGAACTGTGAGCAAACACACACACAACATGCACGCACACACGCACACACACATGCACATGCACACACACGCACATATGCACACACCTTTTTCTTTTTATAATGCCCAGATCTTAAGTATTAAAGCAACAAAAACCAAACAGAATGAGATACATGCTTGAGTGCCACACCTATGGATATATCAAGAAAGAGTTGCTAGCAATCTGTCTGACATTATTATAACGGGTTCGTTTAAACAGGTGAAATTTCAGATCCCTTCAAACTCAAGAGAAACTACTATTCAAGGAAAAGTTAGCAGTATTTGGCATGGAAAAAGGTATAAAAGTTTGGTGTGCGTGTGTGTTCCTGTATGTGTAGGTGCATACATGTGTGCACATATGGGTATGTGGATGTAGAAGACCGCCTAAGGTACCGTTCCTCAGTATTTCCATCCTTTGGTCTCTCAGTGGTCTGCACCTCATTAAATAGGCAAGAGTGGTTGGGCAGTGAGCTCCAGCTCTTCTCCTGTCTGTTTCCCCAGCACTGGTGTTAGAAGCATGGGCTCTCACACTGGCATTTTACACATGGGTTGTGGGATCAAACACAGGTCCTCATTCTTATACAACAAGCACATTACTGTGTGAACTATCTCCCTAACTTGAAATTCTACAGACTGATAGTAGTAATCTGTTATTAGTCAATATAATTAAATACCTAGAAATCAATTTTTCCATAGGTCACAGCAGTAATTATACTACCAGTACTAACGAGACACAATTACTGACAAGCTAGCTTGTATTTTGGAACTATTCAAAGCATTCTCTTTTTATTTATTTTTTTATTTATTTGAGAGAGAGAGGCAGACAGATAGAGAGAGGTAGCGAATGGGCTTGCCAGGACCTCAAGCCACTGCAAATGAACCCCAGATGCATGTGCTACCACATGCATCTGGCTTACATGGCACTGGGGAATTGAACCTGGATCCTTAGGCTTTGCAAGCAAGTGTTTTAACCATTCCAGGCATTTTAGATACTCTGTGCTACTTGATCTATCAAACATCATGAGAAATAGATAACTCTATCATCTTTATTTTACAATTTACAAAAGCAAAACACAAAACACTCAAATAACTTCCCCAGATTATGTGGTTAATTACTGAGGAAGCTACCTGATAAAGCAAATCATTTTTTATAGAATAAAGGAAATCCCTTATTTCAAATATATGTCAAAATAGAAGGCTTTAAAAACATCCAAAACAAAGGAATTAAAAGTGATCTATAAAATCTAATAAACATTATTTTAAAGATATAGCTAAATTCATGAAGCTAAGTGAAATCCTAGAGGCAAACTAAAGATAGAACTGGAAACATGAATAGAGAGATTAATCTAAAGCTATTGCTGATCAAAGTTGATTTATGTATCTTAGTGAAATAGTCTTTGCTTTTCATGTCCCTAAAGGGACAAGTAGCGAGATAATGGCCCTAACACAAGGTGGCATATTAGAAATGGGGTCCTTAAATATGCACAGATATCTCCAAGACCTATAACTTCAATTAAACTTTAGATAAGAAAAACAATAATGTCAGCAAAGGGGGGGGACTAGAAAATAATTGCATTTATGTGAAACCTCGGTACAAAAGAATATCTCTCCTAGAAATTTCTTCGTCACATCTATAAATGACAATTTGATTCATATTATCTACAAGATCCAAAAGAAAAACCCTTAAACTTGTAGCCTCCTGAAATATTAAAGGCAAATATTTGTAGAAGTATGATAGAATGGCATGTGCATATTCATGAACACATGTGCGTGCGTGCGCGCACACACACACATACATCAAAGAAGCAAAGCACCAAGGATAGGTGGATTTCCAAAGGAAAAATTATTTATGTTACAGATGAAAGTAAAATATCCATTCATAGACCATAGACACAGAAGGCCAAATACATTTTTTGTGTTTGCCTTCTGCCCAATATTTATCCTAATTAATAACCAGCAATCTATTGTACAAACCCAACCATTACTGTATTTGAGGAATGTGAAATGAACACCTGTTTGCCTGTTTGTTTGCCTGTCTGTATAAGTTTTTGATTCATGGGTTGATTAGGTTAAAGTATTATATGACTTATAAACAGTACACTGAAGAACACTTTTTAAAATATATTATATGCCAGGTTATACACACCTTTAATCCCAGTACTTGGGAGGCAGAAGTAGGAGGATTGCTGTGAGTTCGAGGCTACCCTGAGACTACAGAGTGAATTCCAGGTCAACCTGAGCTAGAGTGAGACCCTACCTTGAAAAACCAAAACAAAAAAAATTGTAATAAGCTTAGCACTTTTCATGAATAAATATCCAAATCATCAGACAAAGGATGTTTTAAAAAAAAGTATCTTAAACAGAATAAATGCAATAATTTGTTTTATTAAGTACAAACTTTGTATAGACACATCATGTATTGGTGCCATTCCTCTCTTCCTTCCCCCATTCCACTGAGAGCCCTCTTCAGTGGGATTGTTGGTATTCACCATGGAGTCGTGGGTTATGAGTTGTGAGAGCCACAGTCATTGTAGGGAGGGTAACGCCTCTGCATACTCCCTCCCACCCTGTGACTCTTACAATCTTTCTGCCCACTCTTCCACAAAATTCCCTGAGCTTTTGTGGATGTGCTTTAAGTCTACTTAGTGTTGTGCTCTCAGCAGATTCTAGATTTCTACTTTGATAGGTTTTGAGTATCCACAGTGTCTGTCTGCATCACCCTAGGGCAGATAAAGCTCCCTTTGGAAGCAACCCTCTTGGTCATCTCACCAACTCCTCTGTGGTTTCATGTGGATCCTAGCTCATGTGCAAGGGGTGGCTCGTCTCATGTTGAGGACTCAGCTATCATACCTTGTCTTGTTGATTGTTTGGTTGTCCTCAGTTTTCATTGCCTTCTGTAAAAGAAAAAAATATATTCATCAAATTTTGATATCAGCATAGGTTAAAGGGGATAAGCATAGCTAATTAAGACAAATTTTGATTGGTCTAGCTAGAATAATTATCTTGAGACTGAAGAAAGAAAAAAATCTTTATACACAGCCGTAAAAAAAAACAGAAACAAAAAGTATACTAAAGGAAATATCAATTTGATTAAGAAGTTCAGAAAACAGAAGCTAGAGATCAATGGAAATGTTTTCAAAATCCTGAAAGAATTTATATTATATACTTACACACCATCACAATCATCATTTAAGAGTCAGGTGTGGGGCTGGAGGGATGGCTTAGTGGTTAAGACATTTGCCTGCAAAATCAAAGGACCTAAGTTCGATTCCCCAGGACCCACGTTAGCCAGATGCACAAGGTGGCACATGCATCTGGAATGTCTTTGCAGTGGCTGGAGGCCCTGGTACGCTCATTCTCTCTCTCTCTCTTTCTCTGTTGCTCTCTCTTCTTCTTTCTCTCTGCTAAATAAATAAATAAATAAGAGTCAGGTGTCTTGGCTCCCATCTTTAATCCCAGAACTCAAGGTACTCAAGGGGTTGAGGTAGAAGGACGGCTTTCAGCTCAAAGCCAGAGTGGGCTGCAGAGTGAATTCAAGATCAACCTGGGTGAGAGTGAGACCCTGCCTCTAAACAAAACAAAATCCAAATAAATAAACAGACATGGTTTTTAAAATTATAAACATAAGCTATAGTGTTTTAATAAAAGACCCTTTATCAACTGCATGTTTAGATGTTTCAGGAAACATGATAATTTTAAATTTTAGGACTAAAAACTAATCTGAAAAGAAATACTTGATTTGAAAAGTTAGCATCAAGTCTTTAAGTCCTTTAATAACAGATAGTCAGAACATATGAACAGGAGTTGGCTTTGTATGTGACTCGGTCCTTCTGGTGTAGCAGTTTTAAGTAGTTTTCTTTATTCTTGATACCTAGTATTTTTTTTAACCATAATGTGAGGATGTTATTTTCTTGTTTGATGCTATAAGTGCTTTCTAAATCTGCATGTTTATCTCTTTCCCTAGATTTGTGGAAGTTTCTCCCAGGATTGTTATTGAATGTATCTTTTTTTGCTTTTTGCTGGAAGTTCTCTGTCTACCACCATGGTTTATAAATTTTGCCTTTAATGGTGAAATGTACATTTCATGGTGTGCACTCACTTCCATATTATTTTATCTTTATTTATGTCCATCTCTTTATTAAACTTCTACTTCTCAAAAAAGTATATGAACAAAAACATACAATTTCACAATTTAAGAAAAACATACATGAAGAAAGTAGTTAAATTTCTAAGATGAATGTAGAGTCCCACAGGGAAATAAAAAGTGGAATGAAACAAAAGCAAATTTTAACAAGATAGTGGGCGAGGATTTTCAAGAACAAGGGAAAATCAAAAACTCATACATTTAAAAAGCACTGAACTAAGCCAGGCGTGGTGGTATACACCTTTAATCCCAGCACTTGGGAGGCAGAAGTAGGAGGATTGCCATGAGTCCGAGGCCACCCTGAGACTACAGAGTGAATTCCAGGTCAGCCTGGGTTAGAGTGAGACCTTACCTCGAAACCGCCCCCCAAAAAAAAAACAACACTGAACTTTTAAAATAAAATAAAAAACAACAAAAATTACATCCAGTCTCATTATAGAAAACTTCCTGAAACAAAGAAAGACAAACAAAATAAAGCCTAAATTTTAAAAAGATTTATTATTCAATGGAAGGAAATGAAGTCACCCATGATTTCTCAAGCATAATGATGGAAGTCAACAGACAATGGAACAAAATCTTTAGTAAAAGAAATTACAAGCCTTGAATTCCAGCACTCAGAAGGCAGAGATAGGAGGATCAGTGTGACTTTGAAGCCAGCCTGAGAATACATAGTGAATTCCAGGTGAGGCTATAGTAAGAGTCTACCTCAAGAAAAAGAGAGAGAGAGAAAAAAAAGAGGAAGAAAGAGAGAAAAAGAAAGAAGGAAAAAATTACTGCCAGTTACGTTGATTAGTTTGCTTCTGGGGATCCAATTAGGGCCTTCCACATGTGCGGCATCTGCTTCTACTAAGCTGTGTCCCCATCCCTTGTTCTGTTTTGTTTTTGTGAAACAGAGTATCACTATGGATGCAAAGCTGGCCTATATCTCCAGATCCCCCTGCCTCTGCCCACTGCCTCCAGAGTCTTGCAATCGCAAAGGAGTATACCCTCGTGCCTGAAGGTAACTTATATTATCATCTTCAATGAAAATATCATTTCAAAAATGAAATAAGGAAATTTTAAAACACAAAAATAACAAGAAGAATTTAAGCAACACTACTAGTAATTCTGTATTGATAATATTGAAGAGGAGTTTATCACCATTAAATTCAAGATGAAAACCTTGAGGCATCAGAATAAGTATAGATGTTAAAACTGTTAAATTAACAGCATTAATATAAACCAATATCTGTTTTTAAAGATATAGAGCTCACCTCATTAAAGCCTTTTACACTATTTGCTGACAACACTCATTTTTGAGTTAATGAATCATTACCAAGAATGCTCTTCCAACATACTGTGTCATGAAAACATTTCCAGGAATCTTTTGCTACTATCTCCTTCAAGTAGATAAATCCCTCACTTGTTCATCATGCTTTGCATATATTTTTTTTAAAAAAAAGTAAGTTGGAAAGTGATTGAGAAAGACAACTGACATTGACCTCTAACCTCTACATGCAAATATTTGCATGTGCAACCACACACATACATATGTCCATACGTAGAAGAACACACATAAAAATCTATGTGCATACCAAACACACAAAATGAAAACATAGGAGGACTGGAGAGATTGCTTAGTGGTTAAGGCCCTTGCCTGCAACACTTAATGACCTTGGTTCGACTCCCCAGTACCCATGTAAAGCCAGATGCACAAAGTGGTACATGCATCTGGAGTTCATTTGCAGTGGCAAGAGGCCCTTGGTGTGCCCATTCTCACTCTCTCTTTCTCTGTCTTCTCTCTGTGTACAAATAAATAAATAAATATTTAGTATTTTAATAGTTTTTCTTTCATCGTCCTTATATACCATATTTCATACAGAATGATATTTAGTTCACAATAGAAAAAATATATTCAACTTACATTTAGTAGTCTGTATGAAACTGAAAATGATGCTACTGCTTTAGTCATTTCCTGCAGTAGTTGGAAATATCCTTGGGACAATTGTCTCTTCTATCTCCAACCGTTTTGTGAAATAAATAATTACTTTTCATTTACTAAAGTATCTCAAAAATATGTGTAAGACAAACTTGTTTATGATATGCCATAGTTTTGTATTCTAAATTTGAAAGCATATTTAAAACATAATTTCATAGGCCTGAAGGGTATAAAAATAATTTATTGACTCTGCAGTTTTCTCATACTATTTGAATGTAAAACAGCACTTTCCTCTGGCCATGCATGTTATGGAGTTGTGAATACTAAATACACAATGTTAGATATTCCAAAATTCTCATAAGCGAAAATTGAGCAAAATGGATTACTGCAAAAAGGTGTATAAAAGAAAGTGGTCCTGGTTAAGAAACTTAAGAATTAGGAAAAACTCTGGATGCTCCACTATCAAAAATAAATAATACAATACTAGTCATAAAGTAACATAACTCACCTCCATATAGCATGGCTGTGCAGTTTTTAATTAGATAATAGAGATATATTACTTATAAGATGCCTGTATTCTGGCATACATTATATAGTCTGTCTCATGCATATTTTATATAATCCTTTAACATTTGTTAAGTAATATTAAATAAAAGAATGTATACAAAATGCTCAAAAGATAGTATTATTTTTATTTTTACATTAGTATGCATTATGTAGGAATTCTACAGATAAATTTAGTCAGGTGCCTGTCACATAAATTCTTCATGAAATTACCTCTCGCTATTTTCATTATAATTATTCTCATTATCTCCATATTGAAGTGACATTGAGACAGTCTTGCTTAAAGTGGGACAATTATTAAGTTGAATATTCAACATCCACACTTCTATCACCTGACAACTAGTGGTTATTTTCTATTTGACAGACTCTCTCAATGCCTATACTTTTTCATAAAAGGGGACGTGGAGTTTAATCTATTATTTTAGAAAATAAAAAGTAAAATTGAAAGATGATCACATAATCCATATTATTTTCTGTCTGCTTTGTGCCAGATAGATTCTGCCCTAGATACTAAAGTTTAAATACTATGTGGATAAGTAAATAATGAGTCAACCAGAGCAATTACTAACCAGGTTTCCTATGTTTCAGAACCTTACCAACTCATAGGAAGAAAACGTTTCTTGAGGACTCATACTGCATAAACATATATTTCCAACACCCCCCTATAGCAGACAGCTTCAGATTCGCTGAGATGAACTTCCAGACCAGACACAGTTATGGAGGAAGGGATTTATTGAAGCTTACAGATCCAAGGAAAATTCCAAAATGGCAGAAGAAGCTGGCCTGCTTTTACAGGACAAGGCAAGGGAGAGAGAAAGCCAAAAGCCAAAGGCCACACAGCACAGCCCACTCCAGGGAACTCCAGCTAGGCACACTTTGCATATCTTTAGATTGAAATCTCAAACCCACCACCACACCTTAAGATCTACCCAGTGACACTGCCTCCAGCCAGGTGGCTGCAGATGCAAACTACAAACTAATAAAACACTGCATATATTGGGGCCATCTATTCCAACTACCACACCCCCAAATAGTGTGACAGTGTTAGTTATACACAGTAGTATAAGAACTAGAATATAAGAATCAATCTGACCAAAATACCAAGGACCACTCTGAAGAAGTGACTATTGTGCTGGGAACTGAAGAAAATAAGATAGCTAGACTAAGTTGAGGCGGGGGAGAACAATTATACAGACAAAGGGAGCACCTGGGGAAGAAGAGAAAGTACATGTAGAAAGGGAGGTAGGCAAGGTGGGAGGGAGGAAGGAAGGAAGGAAGGAAGGAAGGAAGGGAGGGAGGGAGGGAGGGAGGGAGGGAGGGAGGGAGGGAGGGAGGGGGAGGAAAGGAGAGAGGGAGGGAGGGAGGAAGGAAGGGAGGGAGGGAGGGAGGGAGGGAGGGAGGGAGGGAGGGAAGGGAGGGAGGGAGGGAGGGAGGGAGGAGGGAAAAACAGAAGAAAGACTTTAAAGGCTACTCTAGCTATTCAAAATGGAATGGGAAGAAAACAGTGTCAAAGTGGTCTGGAAAAGTAATTCAAGCTTATGCCATATATTAGCGTATATAAAATGTCAAGGATTTTGTTCTTCCTCAAAACAGTGTGGAAATCAATAGTGTTGATTTATGGGTGTGATTAGCAAAATATTAGACTTGTATTTCAAACATAGGAATATTTGGGCCATGTTTAAAATTAGAAAAGGGTCCATGTACATGTAGGAAACTGGGAAAATTACTAAATGCCTCGTGAGAGTTCCTGATGACTTTCGACAAGTATTCTGGGGCTGGAGCAGGACAGCAGATAAGCCACGAGTGACAGTGACACGGTCACGTCCACTGAGAAATGGGAGAATCGTGTTTGTAACTCTCCTACCTGTATACACATGAGTGAGACTGCTTAGCCCATGAGTCAGGGCGAGAGCAGAAGAGTACCTAGGGTTGAGCACAGAAGAACTGCAAAATTTCACAGTTGGCTGGGAGACTGACCACACAGAGGAAACGGAAAACATTTAGAGAGCTAAAAGATCCAATGTATAATATGAAGATTGTACTTAGTAAACTTACGTTGTGCTTGTGACTTACACTAAATTGAATACATTTTTCACTGCTCTTGCTACAATTACCACTACTACTATTGCCAAAATAATAATAACGATAACAATAATAATAACAAAAATAACTCTGTGAGATGATGGCTATGCTATTAGCCTCACTGTAGTAGGATTTTTACCAGGTCTATGAATCCCACAATAGTATCTTGCACATCTTGAATACTGGTGTATAGCTATTTCCTCTAAATTGAACAATCCTTCCTGAAAGAAAGAGTGAGGCTGTCAAAATGAATGAAATTTACTAGGCTCAGTGGCTTATGAAACTTACAAGACCAGGAAAGCTCAGACAAGTTATAAGATTCAGGAAGCCCTCCCCTCATGTCATATAAGCAAGCCTTCAGTACTGGAGGAAGAGAGCCCTGTGAAGCTGCCTGCAAGCTGACGTGGGAGGGGAAGAGTAAAGTCACAGAGACGTTTGGGGAGGAGGAAGAGAGACTGCATTTCAAGAGGGAAGAAGGGAAGGTGGGAGGAAGGAAGGAAGGAAGGAAGGAAGGAAGGAAGGAAGGAAGGAAGGAAGGAAGGAAGGGAGGAAGGGAGGAGGGAAGGAAGGGGGAGGGAGGGAGGGAGGGAGGGACGGAGGGACGGAGGGAGGGACGGAGGAAGGAGGGAAGGAAGGAAGGAATTGGGTTAGGTAAACAGAGAGTCCTTGGGTGACTCACATGCAAATGCAGAGTCATGCAGGAGTCTGAGAACGTGAAGAAAACAGACACAGAGACACCAGGCTTTCCTCATGATTTTAGTTACCTTGTGGGGCCCAAGTGAGGATCGGTTACTTTTTAGCAAAATCAACTCTTAAATGTCGGCTCCACTACTATGTGACTTTCTTGTCTTAGCAATTTTGCCACCGAAACTACAGACACAGCCACTTTCCTCTTACTCAGCAGTTACTTGTTACTAAGTATTTAATAATCACAATCTCCTATCATGTCTCCACGATTGACTATACAGTTTCCATTGTAATCATATCAGAGATGCGATGTGATGTCAACACTGACCTAAGGGAATCAATACTAGGAGGGCAGGTGAACCCAACCAAGCATTGGGTTTACAAAGTGAAGAGGGACTGCACAGATACTCAGAACCGCAGTAAAACATACTTCCCACGATTCTAATAAGCTATGGCTACTTTCTCTTAGACTTAAAAAAAATGGAAACTTTAATATATGAACAAATGATAACCTGCCTGTATTCCTATCAAGCTGTCCACTTTTGTTCCCGCTCCCCTGTCCCCATTCCACTGTGGACC
Organism: Orientallactaga sibirica; assembly: GCA_036365145.1. Classification (NCBI taxonomy): domain Eukaryota; kingdom Metazoa; phylum Chordata; class Mammalia; order Rodentia; family Dipodidae; genus Orientallactaga; species Orientallactaga sibirica. The sequence goes on from JAEOAD010000025.1 coordinate 19,294,005, forward strand.
CTCCTCTTTCACTGCAGTCCTTTCTCTGTTTTGTTGTCTCATTCCTTTTATCCTCGTCCATCCTTCCATGTCAAAATGTTTATGGGTTCAGACGCTTTCAGAGTCCATATGGCCACATTTTTTTTTTCTGGCCTGCGCAATTATGTGAGTGTTTAAGTAAATTCAAAATTTGTCAGTTTTACATAGTGTGGTATGACACATTATTAATATACCAGTGTGCCCACAACTAAAATAACACAGCGCACAATAAGTGAAGTGTTCATCAAGAATCTTTTTTTTAAAAAAATTTTTTAGCAATAGAGAGAGAGAGAAACACGTACACAGAGAGAATTGGCACACCTGGGCCTCAGCCACTGCAATCAAATGCCAGACACCTGCGCCACCTAGTGGGCATTTGTGACCTTAATGGAATGTTGGCTCAGTTGTTAAAGGTGCTTTCTTGCAAGCCTGCTGGCCCAAGTTTCCTTTCCTAGCACCCATGTAAAGCTGGATGCAAAGTGGCAAACCTGTCTGTGCTTCAAACTTGTGCATGGCAAGTGGCAGAAGAACCAGGAGGATGTAGAGGATCACAGGCTAGCTAGCCTGGCACACACATAGCAGCAAAAACAAGGGGGATCCTGTCTCAAACAAGATGGAAAGACAAGACGAACAACCTGAGGTTGTCCTCTACATGTGTGCCATACATGCCCATGCACATAACACACACACACACACACACACACACACACACACACACGCAGAATCATTTCCATGTACCATTATAGGTGGAGAGAAGTGTAAATCCCTCCCAAACCCTGACCTTTAAAAATATTTTATTTATTTAATAGAGATATATATCTATATATATAACATATATTAAATATATATAATTGTATGTATCTAATATCTAATATTTATTTTTATGTATTAGAGTAAGAGAAGGGGGAGATAATGGGCATGCCAGGGCCTCTAGCCACTGAAAATGAACTTCGGATGCGTGTACTACTATGTGAATCTGGCTTACATGAGTTCTGGGGAAATGAACTTGGGTCTTAGACTTCACAGGCAATCATCTTAACTGCTAAGCCATCTCTCCAGCCACCAGACCCTGATCTTATAGCAACACAGCCTTTGCACTGTATGTAAACATCCACCTTTTTTTGGCCAGAATCTATCTTAAACTGTGGAACTTTTTCAAGCGTTTTCTTTCTATTTTGATTATCTATGCTTTCCTCACTGTCTTCACGTCTTCAGGGTTTCTCATCTTATTCTGTCCACATTACACCAGGGAAGCAGCTCTTGATATAGATGCCATTGGAACTAAAAGGACTTTTGTATTGCTAAATGGCCTCTTCCTCTTTAAATATTGTTGCCTGGGCATGGTGTACTTCCCACCTATGCACCTATGTTTATTATTTTTTTAATGTTTCATTTTTATTTATTTATTTGAGAGAGATAGAGAAAGAGACAGATATACAGAGAATGGCCAGGACTCCAGACACATACACCACCTTGTGTATCTGGCTTATGTGGAACCTGAGAACTCAAACTTGGTCCTTTGGCTCTTGAGGCAAGTGCCTTAACCACTAAGCCATCTCTCCGGCTCTCTACAGTTTTAAAAAAATATTGCATATATTTATTGTATGAGTGAGGCTCCACCCTGGAGCAGATTTACATTACAGATTGGTCCTTCTGCAATGACAGCAGTCAAATGAACAACTTCCTGTGACCAGATCTGATTCAATGCTGTCAGAACCCAGAACCACACCTTGACTAGGACTGAGTAATTGTGCATAAGTCTTGTCCCATGACCCAATTCTTCCTCTATTGAAACCTAAAGATGAACTCAAAGTCACCAATACATTAATTAATAGTCTTTTCTATGTTTTTTTTTTTTTTTTTTTTTTTGGCCATTATTCATCTTTTTAATTGGTATGCTGGGATAAGTGACTGTGATTAGCTTTTGGGGTTTTCAGACCTGACAGTTCTGCTCTAAATCTCTGGTTATAATCATTTAAAAATAATAAAAGATTGTGGGCTGGAAAGATGGCTTAGCGGTTAAGGCGCTTGCCTCCTAAGCCTAAGAACGCTGGTTCCAATCTCCAGCGGTTCCAATCTCCAGGTCCCACGTTTAGCCAAATGCAGTGACGCAAGGGCGCAATGCTGCACTTGACCACAAGGGGGCAAGTCTCCCTCTCCCTTTCTGTCTGTTTCTCACTCCAAAAATAAATGAAAAATAATAAAAAAATTTAAAAAAATAATAAAAGATTGTAATCCAACCTCTGGGAAGGCAGAAACAGGAGTATGCCTGGGGCTTGCTCTTCCGTGAATTTCCCTGAGCCATGTTGGGTTCATTATAGGTCTATTTCAGTGACGAGGTTTTGTGAGTCTCTGTGTCTCTGGATATCTGATTTGGTAGGGGTTGAGAGTTTTTTTGTGTCTATCTCCATCACCCGTGTCCTGGTACCAGGTTCACTAATAAAGCAGCACTCTTGCTCATTTCCTCTATAACTCAGTGGCTTCATCTGGTGTCCTGTTGAGGTGCGATGGGCTGATTCTCTCTGCAGGATATGCATCCATCTGAAAGAAAGAAGCAGATTTTCCAATGAAGAGTGAGGTCAGTGCAAGATACATAGATAACCTTTATTATTTTAGAGAGAATTTAATAGGTGTAGGCCCTTTTATATCCCACTATTAATGTGAACTTGATATTAGAGAGCGGGATTGGTTTTGGATATGGTTCTGACTTGTTTCCCATATCTAGGTAAGGGTTCCATTCCACTGAGTGGATCTGTTAGCCAAATCTAGAGCAGTTGGTAACCCATCATGGCTGTGTGCCACTACTGCACTTGTGTGAGCATCACGTCAGGTTGTTTACTGCTGAGTAGCTTAGACCACGAGTTCCTTAGACAGATGTTGGTCATTTTCCCCCAATCACTTATTTAGCACCTTCTGGCACTAGACAAGCTAACTTTCTGGGGACTGACTCTCTTCCAAATTTCATCCAGGTCTCTCCATATTCCGTTCGAACAGCATATGGTGTCTTCAGCAGTAGGGTCTTACCAGTAACCTTTGGTGAGTCATCAAGTGCTCTGACAGAAATCTGTCTTCTTTTGGGAAACCTTGTAGGTCTCACAGCTCATTGTGGATGTTAACCACATGCTGGTATTGGGAGTTACAGGTCAGTGCCAAGGGAAAGGAAGGAAGAAAAAGTATAGGTAATATGAAAGAGAAAAAGAGAAGAGAGAGAAGAGGAGTGATAGAGAGAGAAACAGAAGAAGATTGAGGTTAGTCTTCATCATACCCTCTCCAGGCCCCTGAGATTCAGGTGCTCTCTCCAAGCACCTGATGCAGGTTCGACCTTTTAGTATGTCCTTCAGGATATAGGGTTAACCAATCGATAAAAATAGAAGAGATTCAAATGGAGGGGGGAAGAAAGGTGGAAGAAATGGGGGTTATGATCATGGGATATTGTTTATATTTATGGAAATTGTTAGTAAAAAGTTTAAAACAAATAAATAAAAACAATTTGGAGATCTGCTTGCATACCATCCTTCCATTTTACAGATAAATCCCACTTCATCATGTTATTTATTCTCTTCAAGGACATACTTCTGATTAAGATTTCCATAGATACAGAAATGAAAACTAAACTAAATTCTAAAATGTATATTCAACCATATGACTTACCAATGGTCAGATCAATACACATTCAACTTATCTTTGATAAGAACTGTAAGTATACACAATGAGTAAAAGATTTTTTTATAAGTGATTTTAGAAACACTGTAAATCCATGTGCAAAGGAATGGAATTATCTCCTTCTCTTATCCCATATTTAAAATTTCACTTTAAGTGGATTAACGCCTTAAGCATAGAGCTGACTAAACAAAGTCCTATAGGCAAACAGTGAAAATGCTTATTGGCAGCGGTCTTGGAATGTTCTTTTTAAAAATGTATAAATAAAGGCAACAAAGACAAAATACATAAGCAGGGAACACACAACTAAACAAGTGGAATTACATAAAACTAAAACGTTTCTGTGTGGGAGAGATGGTTTAGCTGTTAAGGCACATGCCTGTGAAGCCTAAGGACCCAAGTTTGATTCTCCAGGTCCCACCTAAGCCAGATGCACATGTGTCTAGAGTTTGTTTGCAGTGGCTAGAGGCCCTTGCACACCCATTCTGCCCCCCCAATAAATAAATAAATAAATAAATAAATAAATAAATAAATAAATAAATAAATAAAAAATTTTTTTAAAAAAGTTTCTGCATGAAAAAGGAAACAGTCAAGTTACCAGTGATGTAACCTGCAGGAAAAAAAAAATGGAAAAATTTGTATCAACCAAAAATGTAATATTTACACAATATAAGCAACTCATACAATGTAAACAGGAAATAAATAAACAACACAGTTTAAAAATGGATGCCATAGTTTGATGTAGTTTGCTCAAAACTCATGTTGAAATTTAATTGCTAACCTAACAAGATCAAGATGAGGTGGAATATTCAAGGCTCTGACCTCAAGGGAAAAATGAGATTTTCAGGAGATAGGACACCTTAAAAATAATCAGCTTTTTGATCTCGTCTAGTTCTGCTTGTCCTTTGGCTTTCCTCCATGAGCTGAAGCTCTACAGCGCCTTTACCAGAAGCCAAGATCGGCTAGCCACCTATTCAGCCTCCTATTCAGCCTCCCCAACCCTAAGCCAAAGTAAAGTTCTTTTCTTTATACATTACCCAGTCTCCATCATTTCATATAGCCACAGAAGACAAAGAAAATGGGCAAAGGACTGGAGTACACATTTTTCCTTAATAAGAAACACAGACGTCTAGCAGGCGTGCGGTAAGGATGCTCAGCCTCACTAGTTATCAGGGACGTGCAATATCCCATATGATGTCATTCCTGTTAGAATGGCAGCTCCTGCCAAACAGAAAATAAGTGTTTGTGAGGAGAGAAGTTGGTGTTTGTGAAAAAAAGTTGAGTCTTATTATGAAACACTGTTGCTGGGAATGTAGAATGGCACAGCCATTGCAGAAAAGATTATAGAGATTCTTATGAAAATTAAACATAGAACTGTCATTAGTACCAATTATATGACATAGTAGTGGCCCTGTAATAAGAGAAGTGGCATTAGTATGTCAAAGGATAGCTACAATGTCATTTTCATTGAAGCATTGTTTCCTATAGCTAAGATATGTATGCTAGCCATATGATGCTCTCAGGTAAATAATACAGCTACTACATGAAGTAGACACCTGTTTGGCCTTATAAGGAAGGAAATTTGGGGGCTGGAGAGATGGCTCCATGGTCAAGGTGCTTGCCTGCAAAGCCTAATGATTTGGATTCCATTCCTTAGTACCTGGGTAAAGCCAGATGCACAAAGTAGCGCATGCATCTGGAGTTGGTTTGCAGTGGCTGAAGACCCTGGTAGACCCATTATCGCTTCTTCTTCTTCTTTCTCTCTCTCTCTTTCTCTCTCTTCATCTCTATCTTTCTCTCTCCTCTTTCTCTATGCTTGCAAATAAATAAATTTAACATTTTTAAAAGAAGGAAATTTTGCTATTTATGACAACATAGATCTGCCTGGAAGGCATTATGTTCAGTGACATAAGCCAGGCAGACAAGATAAAGTAGCATGACTTCACCAACATGAGAAATGTAAAAAGACGAAACTCACAGAGAAAGAGAGCAGAAAGATAATGATGAAGGGCTGGGGTTGGGTGATGCAAGGAATGAAGAGGACGTGGATCTGTTTTTAATTGTAAGATGAATAAGTCCTGGGATCTCCTAAGGATTTAAATATATAAAATATGTAAATAACTCATAATTACAAAAGTAAAAATGTGAGCATTGATGGAGCCATCAAAAGGTTTTGCCTGAAGATTCTGACCTCATGTACGGTGACTGGTTACCAATGCTGTATTGATACTTGAAATTTATAAAAAGAGTAAACCTCAAGTGTTCTGACCACAAAAGTATATACAAAGTGGTCAATTCTTTATAGTGATCTGGTAATTAATAGGACTATAGTAATTAATTCATAATGTATCTCAAGTCATTCCACATACCTTTAATTCACATATACACCTTTTATTTGTCAATTAAAAAGAGTGGAAAAGGGCTGGAGGGATGGCTTAGAGGTCAAGACGCTTGGCTGCATAGCCAAAGGTCGACCCCAGTTCGATTTCCCAAGACCCACTTAAGGCAGATGCACAAGAGAGCACACATGTCTGGAGTTCGTTTGCAGTGGCTAGAGGCCCTGGCACACCCATTCTCACTCTCCATCTCTCTCTTTCCCTGTCTCTGTCTCTAATAAATAAAAAATAAATAAATCTTTACAAAAATTTTTTTAAAGAAGAGCGGAAAATGGCTGGGCATGGTGAATCATGCTTTTAATCTCAGCACTCAGGAGGTTGAGGTAGGAGAATTGCCATGAGTTCAAGGCCAGCCTGAGATGAAATGGTGAATTCCAGGTCAGCCTGGCTGGAGTAAGACACTAACTCAAAGAGAAAAATAAAAAATGCAAAATAAAACTAACTCAAAGAGAAAAATAAAAGATGCAAAATAAAACTAACTCAAAGAGAAAAATAAAAAATGCAAAATACAACAAAAAGGACAAGAGCATAATCAAATTAGGAAAATGATTCCTAACTATTTAGTTCCTTGTTCCCCTTCTCATCCTCCTCCTTTTCATTGCCCTTCTTTTTCTTCTTCTTTGGGAACACATGTGCTCAGAGTCACTCTAGGTCATATACCTTCAACTTTCATACTTTGTGAATTTGTTCTCCCCATCCAGTAAAAATACAAGCTAAATGTATGCAAATGTTCTTATCTCATTTTATTTTCAATCGGATTTTAGTACTACTAAGTAATAATTTTGAGCACCTATAGTGTGCTGGAGACTACAGGGACACACATACATTTGTTAAATTATATAGAAGTTATTCTCACTACAAATGAAAATAACTTGAGGTGCACAAAAGTAAAACGCTCAAGACTATTATTGCCTCGCTGACAGAGCTGAAATTTTACGCGAACTCAGTCTCAGTTTAGTGTCCTCCTGAAACACCCACCTATTGCTCTGGCTGTGCTACAGGACCAGAGGAAAATAGGATCAGGGTAGGCGATAAAGGAGAGATAAAAAGAGAGTCAAGCAAAGTTGTAAAATATAAGAACAATCCATATTCTTTGGGTGACCTCAACCCCACAATTATTGTACTTATTCCAGAATAATTTCTCAAACATAGCTCCAGGAAGTCACTGTGCATATACAAAAACAAGCTGATGTTCAAAGAGACCTCACAGCATGATTTCCCGGGGGCAAGGAATGAACTGTCACGTCTGATCCCATGAATCAAAACCAGTCTCATCGTTGTCATATTAATACGTAAGAAGACTTCAGAGGCTGAAAGAATTGGTGAGAAACAATCGTGAGAAATATGATGGCAAGTTATTCAAGAAACTCAAAGAAATTTTATCTCAGGAGAACCTATTATGGAAATCAATTCTATCTTAACACGACATCATCTCGTATAGAAACAGAAAATTTCTGCCTCCTGACCTAAATCCCAATATGCAGAAGAAGTATGAAAACTTTAAAAGAATTATGAAAAGAGCCAGTGTCCCTGCAGTTCAACAACATGGAATCCAGAGCCACCAGAAGAACTCATACTTTGGAAAACAAATCACACAAAATAACTTGATCAGATATGAACTGAAGATAAATATCATAGAGAAAGAGAAATGCTCTATTTTCCCATTTGACTATTCACTTAGGAAGATAAATTCCTCTCTTTTTTTAGTTTTATTTTTGTTGTATTTATTTATTTGAGAGAGAGGAAGAGGCAAAGAGAGTGAGAGAAGGAGAGGGACAGAGAGAGAATGGGCTTGCCAGGGCATCTAGCCACTGCTAACAAACTCCAGATGAATGTGTCACCTTGTGCATCTGGCTTACATGGGTCATAGGGAATCAAACCTGGGTCCTTTGGCTTTGCAGGCAAGCGCCTTAACCATGAAGCCATCTCTGCAGCCCAAATTCCTCTCTTTTAAATATATTCAATCATTATCACCTGAATTTGTGAAATGCAAAAAGAATTTTAAACAGAGTAAGCTGATTTTCAACTCTGTAGTAAGAAGTCAAGTGCTCTCAGTTCTAGTATAAGAACAATTACAATGGTTTAGCTACATTTGAGATAAAGTTTCATCATTTTGCATAAGCAAAGTAGAGTTGATTCATAGACGTAAACTCTCAACAAAATTTCTTACATACCTTTTTAATAATTGCATATAGTAAGTTCAGTGTGATTACTATTCACTACGTAACTGATGACCACGGCACTGTTTTCAGCTCGAGCAAAGCTATTAAAGCAAATATTTATGAGCACACAGTCAAGTGCACCTACACTCATGTTGTTTAGGTTTCTAATTAGGACACGGTTCACTAAACATAATAAGGAAAGAAACTGCATGGATTAGGAGGTGATGGAGGCTGTAAAGCAAAGGTGAGCCAGTGTGGAAAAATGTCCATCTCATTGTACCAACTGTTGACCTACTGATAGACCGTCTTCAGAGCCTGTGTCCCAAAGGAAGCAGAGACGCAGCCGACCACGTTAGATGTACGTGGGTGTCTCCTTAGATTTCCAGGCATTTGCATTTCTGATTCTTACACATTTGTATGCACTTCATTTCCTATAGCAAATCCATATGCCTGTTAGAGCCTGATAGCTCTCTTCCTCATATAAATTCTGATATACAAACCATTCTTGTACAATTCCATTTTCTAACAACAAAGCATAACACGTCCTTTATTCTGTTAAAAGTGGTCAGTCAGAGCTGGGCGTGGTGGCGCACGCCTTTAATCCCATCACTCGGGAGGCAGAGGTAGGAGGATGGCTGTGAGTTTGAGGCCACTCTGAGATTACATATGAATTCCAGGTCATCTGAGCTAGAGTGAGACTCAACTTCAAAAACAACAACAACCCCCCCCCCAAAAAAAAGAAAAGAAAAATACACACCCCCGCCAAAAAAAAAAAGTGGTCAAACAACTGGTTGCATATTTTCTCCTTTTTGACATGTATGTATATGTGGGATATGCATGGGTTCATGTTTATACGTGTATGGGAGCTGAGAGATGGCTTAGCAGTTAAAACATTTGCCTGTAAAGCCTAAGTACCCAGGTTCAATTCCCCTGTACCCACGTAAGCCAGAGGCACAGGTGGCGCATGCCTCTGGAGTTCGTTTGCAGTGGCTAGAGGCCCTGGCGTGCCCATTCTCTCTCTCTACCTCCCTCTCTCTCCAAAATGAATACATAAATATATGTGTATGGGCACATGGGCATGTATGCATGTGCAGGCCAAAAGTAGAGGGCGAGGGTCCTCCTCTGTCACTCTTCTACATTATTCTTTGAGACTGGGTCTCTCCCTGCTCCTACAGCTCGCCCATTAGGCTAGACTAGCCCCTCAGGGAGCTCCAGGGATTCACTGCCTGTGCCTCACCAGCACCAGGATGGCAGGTACACACACCACCATGCTCTGTCTTTTACGTAAGTTCTGTGGATCCAAACTAAGATCCTCATGTGTGTGGCCCAAGCCCTTTCCCCGCTGAGCTTTCTCCATCTCCCTCTAGTCTATCTAAATAGGCTTTGATCTCTTGAGGCCGAAAAAGTTCGTCTTTCCTCAAACTCTGAGGTAGTTTGAATAGATGTCCCCCAATATATTCAGTAGTTTATTAGTTTGTAGTTTGCATCTGCAGCCACCTGGCTGGAGGAAGTGTCTTTGGGTGGATCTGAAGATGTGGTGGTGGGTTTAGGATTTCAATCTAAAGAAATGCAAAGCATGCCTAGCTGGAGTTCCTGAGGTGTGCTGTGCTATGTGGCTTGTGGCTTTGTTCTCTGTGTTTGGTGCTGTGAAAGCAGACCAGTTTTTTCTGCCATTATGGAACTTCCCCTGTATCTGTAAGCTTCAATAAATATCCCTTCCTCCATAACTGTGCCTGGTCTGGAAGTTCATCTCAGCGAACCTGAAGCTGTCTGCTTACAAACTCTTTCATAGCCCTGGGTCACCAGACACCTCCCTTCCTGGAACATTTCCCTACTTTAAAGTTTTTTTTTTCTTTTTAATCACTTATTCATTTTGTCTGTCTGTGTGTGTGTCGACACACGTGTACATGTGTTCATGTTTGAGTGCAGGCTCGCACATGCCACACCTCATGCCTGACGGCCAGAGGACAACTTTTCAGGCCTGCCCTGATTTGAGGGAGCTTTTCTCCCCATCTTGCTCTGCTGTTGTTCTTTCGGCTGTGCTTGCCAAGAGCTTGCACGTGCTTGTCTGCTTCCCATCTGGACGTCAGGAAACAGATGCCAACCTCAGGGTCTCAGAATGAAACGCAGGTTCTGGTTGATCAGCAAGTTCATCTCCCTAACCCTCTCACGATTTTCCATCTGATTAAGTTTTAATTCTGTAAAGTTCAAATAGAAGATCAAATTTTATTAGCAAAATACCCTGAACACCAACATTATTAGTCAGGTTTTCAGAGACTCACAGACTCCTACCATTCTTACTTGCTCCCTCCTTCCGTATATTACTGAATCTTCTAAATTGATGGCTGTCTTCCACCAGCAACAACAGTCTTCAAGAAGACAAAAAAAAATGTCTGGGCTGGAGAGATGGCTTAGTGATTAAGGCATTTGCCTACAAAGCCAAAGGACCTTGGTTCGATTCCCAGGACCCATGTAAGCCAGATGCACAAGGAGGCACATGCGTCTGGAGTTCATTTGCAGTGGATGGAGGCCCTGGCCTGCCCATTCTCTCCCCCCTCTCTCTCTCTCTCTCTCTCTCTCTCTCTCTCTCTCTCTCTCTCAAATAAATAAATAAAATAAAAATATTTTTTAAAATATCTGCTTGTACACTTTTATATCCCAGATGTGCATGTTATTCCAATGATACAGTGAATACTGGGTGTTGTAATTGCTATCAAAAGAAGACAAGTTAGGAACAGTGACCAAGAAGCAAGAAGTATATTGCAATTACCTTCTCACTGCTGGAACAAACTTCTGGACCAAAAGCAGCACTGTGAATAAAGTTTTAATTGTGGCTTACAGTCTCCAGGGGAAGCTTCATAAAGGCAGGGAAAGCATGGCGTGAGCAAAGGCTGGACGTCACCTCTGCACAGCAGATCAAAGACAGCAGCAAGAGAGAGAGCAAGACTCTGGCAAGGGGGAGCTGGCTATAACACACCTAAACCCATCCCCAACACACATCTCCTCCAGCAAGTTTCCACCTCCCAAATTGCCATCAGCTGGGACCAAGCATTTAGAACACATGAGTTTATGGGGACACAACGTTAAATGAATAATCAAAATAAAATGAGTGTGTATTATTTCATAACAGGTCCAAATCCCATGTACAATTTCACTAGGTCTCCTTGTTCCTCTGCCAAAGCTACCATCTCTTCTGAAATCCTGCCCCAAAATGAGCTTCTTCTATGACGATGTGGTTGTTGGCAATCTTTCATTGCTGGCACATTATGGGGAGCCTGAGAGCACCAGATTCTTTTTGGATGCTGGCCAAGGGACAGCCTCACTTCCTTTCCATATGTTGGCCGCTTCATTAAAGACAGCAAAGGAGAGTCTGCTGTCAAAACACAAGGCAGAATCTCCTGAAACACTTCTACTCCCCACTGGGCCCTGAGTTAGACAGAACATGACTTGGGGAAAAAAAAACTACACAAGGCCATGGATGGGTAACTGAAGGTGAAGATTATGAGGGAGGAGGCTTTAGAGGCCATGGACCATAGCATGGGTGTGTCAAGCTTATGCTCAAACATCTCTAGCGAGTTTGTTTCTTGTTAAGTGCCTGCTGTACTTGTGGCTCAAGTTAGCCAGAAAGTTCAGTGACAAACTGCTGCAAAGACACACTTGGTACACTGAATTTGCATCACAGAGGTTTAAAATTCATTTCCTGTAAGGTATTTAAAATACATGGGGTGTGCCGATAGCTCCATCAGTGGAGCGTAAGACTCTTAAAAATACTTCAACGTAATAATTAGTTGCAAGCATGTTTTCACAAGAGTTTCCTGAAGAACTGGAGCAGAGAGGACAGCAGCGAGGGCATCAGTGAAGTGGTGGATGACAAATGCTTCATCGTCCTTCACAGGAAACCCAGGCTGCAGGTGCTCCCCTCCAATTCAGTGCCATCTGCGGAAGACCAGAACACTTCTCCGGGTATGGTGACCACAAGTGGGAAGTTTGTGCCACCTATGGGAAGCCTGGGGTTACCTTCGCTGAACTGGGGTATATAATTCATCTCTGAGGATAGAAAGGGGGGTATTATTGACTAGAAACAAAAAGTACCATATGCCACAAGAAAAATCTATTCTGACCCCTGAATGTTACAAGGAAGCTGGAGATGGCTGAACTGAAACCAAAACCCACTTGCTCATCTTGTTGACAAAGCTTTATTTCATTTTTATAAAATCTCCAGAATGTACCTTACTAGCCAAGAACACGAGAAATGAGTCAAGCTAAGTGTGACAGGTCACAACTTGAATCCCAGCCCTCAAGCACTGAGACACGATTGCCACAAGTTTAAGGGCCAGTCTGAGGTACATTGTTAGTTCTAAGCCACTCTGGGTCACACAGTGGAAGCCTGTATCAAAAAAACAATAAGTAGGGGCTGGGAAGATGGCTTAGCGGTTTAGGCCCCTGCCTGCTAAGCCTAAGAACGCCAGTTCCAATCTCAGCAGTTCCAACCTCCAAGTCCCACGTTTAGCCAGATGCAAAGTGACGCAAGGGCGCAATGCCGCACTTGACCACAGAGGGGCGCACATATCTGGAGTTCATTCACAGCAGCTGAGAGACTGCTGGCGCACCCATCTCTATCTGTCTTCCTCTCCCTCTCCCTCTGTCTCTCTCTGTGTCCCTCTCAAAAAAAAAATAAATAAATTTTAAAAAGGAATTGGTGAAGCTATAATTATAGACAACAGCTTAATGAAGTGATACAAATATATGAATAAATATCCTTATGAATCTCTGAAAAGTGGCAGAGATCTCTAGTTAGTGAGTCTCACTTGTATCCCAGAGAAGAAGTGACATAAATGACATATTTTTCCTGAAATATGCCCTGTCTCACCCAGACCTGCTCTGTGATTCATGACCACTTAACACCCTGACTAAAATCCACCACCCTGACTAAAATCACAAGTCCCAGAAGCTGTGTGTCAAGTTATCTGATGTTATGTAGAAAACCTCATTAAAGAGATATTCACAGGACACCTCTCAAGCTTTGAATATTCATATGTATTCAAGAACTGTTAAGTAGCCGCTTAAATGCAGGACTCCATTTTACGGGCTGGGAGAGGTTAGTTTTACAGTAGAAGTTTGGGCTTATATGCCTCTTGTAAAAAGTGTCTCTCAGTGTGCAAGGACAAAGCCCCTGTGAAAACCAGCAGGCTCACATTTCTTTAGCCTTCTCTTCCTACCCTTTTTTTTCATGTGTTGATTTTTTTTTGGGGGGGGGGTATTTTCTTTAATTTTTATTTATTTATTTGCAAGCAGAGAGAGAGAGAGGTAGACAGGGAAATAGGCACATCGAAGACTCAAGCTGAAGCAAAAACAAAACAAACAAACAAAAAAACTGCAGATGCATGTGTCACTTGTGTGGGTACTGGGGAATCCAGCCTGAGTTGTTAGACTTTGCAGGCAAGTCCCTTAACTGCTGAACCATCTCTCCAGGCCCCGTATATTGATTTTTTTTTTACTATAAAATATCATTTATTATAATTGCTATGTAATGATATTTTTTCGTTATTCTGTAAAAGACACTTTAATGGCCTCATTTTTACCAAAGTGAAAACTGAATGAAGTAAAACTAAAGGATTTTTAAAGCCATGTTCTTTCCAGCCCTCTGAGCTTCCCCAGGTACTGGGCTCTGAGCTGAAGGCAGAGCAAAAAGAGTCTGCAAATCATCTTGTCTGTTTGCTACACAGGGTGGTCAACTATCCCAGCTTCCCCCAGCCCAGCTGTTCTAGTACAGCTGTGACCTGGGAAACGTGTCGATCTTGATCAAGCTGGTAGTATTCTCTGAAACTCACGTTGGCCTGTGTGGGGTAGAGATTCACGGGGTAGAGAGGCTCAGTGCTTCTGAGCAAAATGGGCAGGTGTAGCAGACAGCTTTAGGTTCGCTGAGATGAACTTCCAGACCGGGCACAGTTATGGAGGAAGGGATATTATTTATTGAAGCTTACAGATCCAGGGGAAGTTCCAATAATGGCAAAAGAAGCTGGCCTGCCTTCACAGGGCCAAACAGAGAGAGAAAAAGCCAACCAGCCACACAGCTCATGGAGCAAAAACTACAGTCAAGCCACAGCTTGACTCCTGCTAGGCACACTTTGCATATCTTTACAATGGAATCTCAAACCGACCACCACACCTTAAGACCGGCACCCAGTGATATTGCCTCTAGCAAGGTGATTGCAGATGCAAACTATAACTAATAAAACAATGAATATATTGGGGGACATATATTCAAACTACCACAGCAGGTGAATTAAGCTCTGCTACATTCCTCAGTTCTCCATAGCCTCTTCTGCAATTCCCTTTCATTTCACAGAAGGTAAGTGGGACATCTTAGACTTTTATCTAATAAAGTGAATTAGCTATTATTTCCAAAGTCCATTGAATATGAAGGCAGGTGCTAAAAGGGTTATCACAGTTAGTGGTAGCTGCTGTCATTTAAAGTGGACTCACAGGGCTAGAGAAATGGCTTGGTGGTTAAGGCATTTGCCTGTGAAACCTGAGGACCCATGTGCCACTCTCAGGATCCCACATAAGCCAGACATCCAAAGACAAGGCAAGCGCTAGATTCACTAGGCAGCACAAGCGTCTGGAGTTTGATTGCAAAGGCTGAGACCCTGGTGTGCCAATTCTCTCTCTCTCCCTCTCTCTCTCTAGCTAAAATAAAAAAAAAAACAAATAAATAAAATAATAAGTAAATAAACTGGGCTCACAGCCTCCTTATTCTGGGGCTTCATGGTAGGACGGACAAGTCTTAGCGCATTCAAAGTGCTATTTGGGGCAGTAGATGGATCTTCAGCTTACAAGTGTCTCCAAACAATCTGTCTCGATCTCATTCCAGTGCCTGAGACCATTATTAGGGTTTATGAAGACGCTCCAATTGTTTGCTTTTATGTGAGGAATCTATATTCTGTGTGTGTATGTTGGGGGGGGGGACATATGCTCAGTTACACATATACATCTCATGAAAGGAGAAGGGAGAACATGTGTAGGAGGGACCTAAAGGGAGGATAATAAAAGAGGGTAATGAGGAAGAAAAAGGCAAATGCCACAGGTTTTTCTCACATATGCAAAATCTATTTAAGTGTGGGTGTGGGGGGGGTGTATCAAGAATACAGAAAGGGGGCTGGAGAGATGGCTTAGCAGCTAAGGTGCTTGCCTGTAAAGCCAAAGGACCCAGGTTTGATTCCCCAGGACGCATGTAAGCCATATGTACAAGATGGCACATGTGTCTGGAGTTCGTTTGCAGCGGCTGAAGGCCCTGGCGTGCCCATTCTCTCTCTTTCTCTCTCTCTCTCTCTCTAATAAATAAAATAAAATAATTTTTTAAAAAAGACTACAGACAGGGCACTCTGTAGGGAGGAAGAAGTTACTGCTGAAATGGAGGAAGAGTGGCAAGAGACAGTGATGAAGGTGCATAAGCAAAGCGTGACAATATTAATTTTTGAAAATGTCATAATGAGTCCTATTTTTGTGCCATTCACTTAGAAATTATTGTTTTTGAATGTTTTCAAATTTTATTAATTTATTTGCAAGGAGAGAAACTATGGACATGCCAGGGCTTTTAGCCACTGCAAACTACCTCCAGACGCAGGTGCCACCTTGTGCATCTGGCTTTCGTGGGTGCTGGAGAGTCAAACTCAGGTCCTTAAGCTGTGCAGGCAAGTGCCTTAACCATTGAGCCATCTCTCCAGCCTAAGAATGATCAAGTTTTATAAAAGAAAATACTCTAAGATAGGACAGGAGGAGGTAGGCTTTACCGGAGGTGGAGAGGAAGCTCTATATTGTTACTAATGATGCAGAAAATGTGCTATTCCAGCCATTTCTGCAAAGGTGAACTGCAGGCCAGTGAGTCAAATGCATTACCCATTCATTTGTTTTAGAATATTTTGGTCTTGGCTCATTTAAAATTTTGAAAATTTGAAGAGTCATACCAACCAGAAAAGCATGTATTTTTGTTTGAATGACAATTTCGCTGAGTGGGGAATTTCTCTGAAGATATTCATTACTTACGTCAAAGGTCTTCGTTCCTACAGGAGCCATTTGATCAACTCTGGATGACCTCTGTTGGGCTTCGTACTATAAAATACTAATCTTTACCCTTGGCTGTGTTTATTGTTCCTCAGCGTCACTGAGAGAATAGTTACATCCCAGCATTAATAAGGGCACATTCCAAGATTTAAGTTGAGTGTTTAGCCTGAAGGAAATAATGAAGCCAGATCTCGAAGAGATAATTATGAAGACAGTTTTGCAGCAATATTTTGTGGCACAGCATTCATTACTTTAATATGGAAAAATCTATTTGCTAACACTGTGAATTTCCAATACTTAAACAACACACACGTGCTTAAAACTTGCATCCATTGAAGTGTGGATTAATACATTCTTATTTGAAATTCCTCGCAGATCCGTGCTTGAGAAAACCTGCTGTCTGCAAAGGTTTCTTATTGCCCTCAATGAGATACGCAAAATGTATTAGCGAGTCTAACAAGTAAGAGGATGGCCATGATGTTTGAAATTAGAATCAAAAAGATGTATAGCCAAATAAATCCTGTGAAATCATGGTGTATTTCAGCATAAGAAAAGATCCCTGATGAGATATTCAAATAACCAATAACTACAACATCATTTGACATTAGATCCTATTTAACACTGACACTATACAACACAGAATAATCATAAACTTCCAATGTGGCAATTAAATTTTCCATATAAAGATCAAAGACTCGGAGTCACTGATGTGATAGATATAGATTTTTGTCCATTCTAAGAGTGTTAGGCGTGCCTAGAAAACTGGAGAATTAATCAAGACAGTAAACTGTTATTGAGTATTTTACATCACATTTTAGGACAGTTATCTTCAAGGGCTGAAGAAATTTCCCATCTCCCATCTCCCACAGCTGGGTTGCTTTGAGTACCACGCAGGCTTACTGTGAAGTCTCAGGAAGTCTCTCAAAGAGCCCGTTCTGCTTGGCTAAACTGAGTTCTGGCAATTCTCTTGTGGAATGTTGGGAAATTATAAGTCAAAGTAATCCAAAGTGCCCTGGTTGATTTGGGGGCTGTAAGGCCAACCAGCAACTGCTCAGTGGAGAATGAACTCATGAGGGATGGTAACGGACACCTTTCATGAGCGTAAGAGGATGAACAGTTTCCTACCCACCTGCCTCCCCAGGGAGATGCTTGGATCGATGGCTATATAAGAGATAGAGTGAACTCCACTGCACGGTCTATCCCTACCTATGGCTTCCACCGGCTGTGACTGAATCCTGATTTGCTTTAATGTTAGCCTTAAGTTTCAATGGCTGTTCATTTTTCCTTGTTTTGGCAATTCATCCTGAGATGGATATCATGCCAAAAATAAATAAATAAATAAATAAATAAATAAATAAATAAATAAATAAATAAATAAATAAATAAATAAATAACAAGCTTCCATTCTCTATACTTTGGAAACTAAGGGACTCAGTTACTGTCACCGTACCCCAACAACATCTCAAGGCAGGAAAAGTAGCTTTAAATAATACTTACTGTCTTTTACTAAGACATATGTGTCAAGCTTATTGTAAAAGGCTATGTACTATTAGTGATCTGCTGAAGAAATACTAATAATTTCTAATAAATGGCCTTTTTATAATTATGACATTTTAAAACTCCCTACCACAGAAAACTATGGGCAATAGCCCACAGGAAATATTTTTCATCACACAGTCCTTAAAATATGTTTTCCACTGGCACCGTTTTGAAAGTAAGATGCCAGTATAATCATTTTAATATGATCAAATCCAACATTACAACATTGTACCCTGAGCCAATACCACTTAGTGATAAGTATTACAGTTGTATTCTTCTGTAAAGTAGATCTTTTAAAATAAGAATTTCAGGACATTAGGACTTTATGAGCATTTCTCTGTGTGACTTTAATGAACCTATAATAAATAATTTCCTTTTTTAATTTGCAACTAATGTTAAAGGAAATTTTAGTCTGGTGATAGTTTTGCTTTTATTTATTTGAGAGAGAGGGGTGGAATAGAGGCAGATAGAGAGAATGGGCTCATGAGAGCCTCCAACCACTGCAAATGACCTCCAGGTGCATGCACTACCTGTGCTCCTGGCTTATGTGGGTATTGGGGAATCGAACCTGAGTCCTTAGGCTTCTCAGGAAAGCACCTTAACTGCTAAGCCATCTCTTTGGGCCCCTGGTGGTAGTTTTAAATTTAACATATGTCTAGAGATCTATATCACAAACCTTTCAAATCTGTGCGATTCAATGTAAATGTATTGAGAACATATGACATACATAAAACTCAAGCAGTCAATAGAGATGTTGTCCAAGGAGTATAGAATTCCAGATAGATAGGAGGGAAAACTTCAAGAGCTCCATTGTTTGATATGGTGATTATATTTACCACCACACCACATACTGGACTTTGGTAGGAGAGGAGATTTTTCAAAAAATGTTTATTTATTTATTTATTTGCAAGCAGAGAGAGAGAGAGAGAGAGAGAGATAGAAGAGAGGCAGACAGAGAGAGAATGGGCAAGCCAGGGCATCTAGCAACTGCAAACGAACTCCAGATGCATGCGTCCCCTTGTGTATCTGGCTTATGTGGGTCCTGGAGAATCGAACCGGGATCCTTTGGCTTCGCAGGCAAACGCCTTAACCGCTAAGCCATCTCTCCAGCCCAGGAGAGTAGATTTTAAGTGTCCTCACAACAACAAAGAATCATTATGGGAAGTAACAGGTGTGTTAATGAGCTTTACATCACTATGTAGGTGTGGACGTGGCAATATAACTTGTGATGCACATTACAAACATATAATTCTTGTCTATTTCAGTTTTTGGTTAAACTTTAACTTAAAATGAAATCAAAACTATACAAGTTGAGGGTTACTACAAAATTTAATAAACCAGGGCTTGAGAGCCAGCTGAGCAGTTAAGGTGCTTGCTTACAAAGCTTAAGGACTCAGGATTGATTCCTCAGTACCCACGTAAGCCAGATGCCCAATATGGTACATGTGTCTGGAGTTTATTAGCAATTGCTAAAGGCCCTGGCATGCCCATTCTCTCTCTTTCTCTCTCTACCTCTTTCTATCTCTCTCTCAAATAAGCTAAAATAGCTAAAAGTCTGTGAAACTATTTTTAAAAGCAGATACTGGAGAGATGGCTTAGTGGTTAAGGCATTTGCCTGCAAATCCAAAGGGCCCAGGTTTGATTCCCCAGGACCCACACAAGCCAGATGCACAGGGTGGTGCATGTGTCTGGAGTTTGTTTACAGAAACTGAAGGCCCTGGAGTGCCCATTCTCTCTCTCTCTCCCTCTCTCTCTCTCTTTCTCTCTGCCTCTTTCTCAGCATCTCTCAAAAAAAAAAATAAATATTTTTTAAATTAATAAATCAGGTCCTCTCAAGAAATGTTTGCTGGAGAGGTGGCTTAGCAGTTAAGCCTGTCCCTGTGCAGCCTAAGGACCCCCGTTCGAGGCTCGATGCCCCAGGACCCATGTAAGCCAGATACACACGGTGGTGCATGCTTCTGGGGTTCGTTTGCAGTGGCTGGAGGCCCTGGCGTACCCATTCTCTATCTATCTGCCTCTTTCTCTCTCTCGGTCTGTCACTCTCAAATAAATAAATAATAAACAAAAAATGTTTAAAAAAGGAAATGTTTGCAAGTAAACACAGACAATTATTTGGAATGTGGTAAATTGTGTTGACAGATGAAGGATCCTCCCAATGTATTATGTAGCTAGGCATTTTAATGAAAAGATTCTCACCTAGTATGCAATAGGAAACACATTTACCTAATTCTAGTAGTTTCAAATTTATGCTTTTCCCCCCTCACACTATATGAAGTAGAATAGAAATGATTTCTTCACAATTGTGTGTGTTACACGTGTATGTACATGTATGTGTGAGTATGTCCATGGCATGGTGCTTGTGGAGGTCAGAGGACAACATGGGATATCATTCCCGGCCTCTCACCAGCGTCTCTCCTTTGCTGTAGCATACATGTACAACAGCGTAGCTGGCCCGGGAGCTCCTGAGCACTGTCCTGTCTCTGCCTCCCGTCTCCTTATAGGAGCACGGGGATTACAGACAAATCAGTGCTACTGGGTCCAGCTTTACCTGAGTTCTGGGGATCCAAGCTCAGCTACTCACACTTGCACAGCAAGAGCTTTATCCCCTGAGCCATCTCCCCAGCCCAGAATGTATAATTTCTTTTTTTCATTTTAGCACTAGAGTGTCATTTGGGGGATTCACTAAAGATAACTTTCAGAGTCATGCTTTGGATTTCATGTCAATTTTGTGACTGCTTTCTGAGGTTAGAGAAAAAAGAAGCGTTACATTTCAATTCATTCAAATGACAGGAACAACAAAATGGACCGTCTGTGGTTGTTCAAAGCCAATAACCTGTTCTTCCATTCCTTGAGGTCTGTCTTGCATTCAATGCAATCTTATTTTTGCTTTCTTGAACAGCCAGAAAAGTGAGAACACTGCTGGGTATAGTAATTGAATGATTCAAGTCTGAATCCTAACCCAGTTCAGGTCTAGCAAATAGATGACATTTAAGAAGAACTGTTTTTCCTCTGCAGCTGTATTAGCTGCAGTCCTTTCTTGGAGCAGCATATAGCAGCATTCTGAAGACAGGACTGTGTGTTTTCAGACAGCACTTGGCTGGTGTAGCAGATAGCTTCAGGTTCACTGAGATGACCTTCCAGTCCAGGCACAATTATGGAGGAAGGGATATTTATTGAAGCTTACAGATCCAGGGGAAGTTCCATAATGGCAAAAGAAGCTGGCCTGCCTTCACAGGACCAAACACAGAGAGCAAAGCCACAAGCCAAAAGCCACACAGCACAGCACACCTCAGGAACTCCAATTAGGCACACTTTGCATATCTTTAGATTGAAATCCTAAACCCACCACCACACCTTAAGATCCGCCCAGTGACATTGCGTCCAGCCAGGTGGCTGCAGATGCAAACTATAAACTATTAAACTACCACACCTGGGGAAAAAAAAAAAAAAGTTGCTTAGGATTTCTGTGAGTTTTATTTAATTACCGTTGTTTATATTTTCCTGTTTCAATTACCAGTTCTTTTTTTTTAATCAGCGAGTTTGACCACTTCAATCAAATCTATCTAAAATGTTGAAAGAAAGTAAGACTTTAAATGGATATTTTTCTTGTTGATAATAAGGATGGATTTGATTCTAGAATGGAAATGTATAGCCCAGTTCAACCCACAAACAATGACCAAACTTCTTTACAGAGATCTTTCAATTTGAAAACTCAATCTGTATTGTTTACTAGAATATGGATAGTCAATTCCCTGTTTGAAATGAGATATTGAAAACTTGTACAATAGTTTCAGTATGACATGGCTTTTCATTTCTTTTCTTTATATGTCATTTTCTAATTTACCTTCTTTATTAAAGTGCATCTAACAACTTTCAAATCAGAAAGCCAAGGTATTACATACAAATAACATTCCAACAAGCGTCCTTGCAGATAATTCCAGAATAGGTCCTTGTCTAGGCAGCCGCCTTTCCAGACAGCTCAGATTCACAAGTTCATCTGCAGCTTCAGAGAACCAGAGGGAAGGAGCAAGCTCCTCTTTCCCCTAAGGGGCATAAGGGCAAAAGTTGAAGGATAAGGGCTACATCTTACTCTCTTCTGAGTTATGTATATGAATAGGTCAGCTTGCCTAGTTCTCCCCTGATGTCAAGTAAGGCCCCCTTTACAATTCCTAATCCAATTTTTTTTAATAACTTAAGAAATTAATTGATAAGTTTTAAGGGAATTGCACCTGTTAAGAGTGGTATTCTTTGGTTTTAATATAGGCACTCTTTCAAAAGAAGACAAACTCTGGTCCTCTGAGAAGAATATTATTATTACTTGAGGGGCCTTAATAAAATGGAGATAAAAGGGCTGGAGAGATGGCTTGGCAGTCAAGGCACATACTTGAAGCATAAGGACCCCAGTTAGATTCTCCAGGTCCCATGTCAGCCAGATGCACAAGGGGATGCACACATCTGGAGTTCATTTGCAGTGGTTAGAGTCCCTGGCGTGCCCATTTTCACTATCCCCCCCTTTCCATCTCTCTGTCTCAAATAAATAAATAAATAAATAAATAAATAAATAAATAAATAAATATATAAATATAAAATTTTAAAAAAATGGAGATAAAATATAGCAGTCCCTAAGATTAAATGTACAATTACTCCTTTCATCTTTCTAAACATATGCACTGCTTAATACCTCTGTGGTGGTCATCATTTAAACATATAGCTGCCCTATACATCATCCTACATATATCACTCTTAATTCATAGTCTCTCACTTTAAAAAAGTTTTTTTTTTTTTTTTTGCTATTTTCCCTGATGGATTTGGGATCTCACTGGGAAAGTTATTACCTTGTATAACTAAACCAGGGTAGTTGCTAACAGTTAAGATTTTAACCCATGCAGTGCATCCTTCCTCATTTATAAACAACACTATACATCCTAGGAAGTGACATGCTTTTCTGACACTTACATGAAGTTTTAGGTTTATATATGTTTCTGCTTTTTAAACAATATGTGGTAAAGTATCTATCATCTATCCATCTATCTGTCTGTATGTATGCTTATTTAGGTCCTCTAGATTCTGTATCTAAGTGAGGAAGTATATGTCATGAATGAGTGAACAGTCCTAAAAACTCCATCTGTTTCTTGCCTCCTTCTGTCCTACCACTGATCTACCCCAGGTCCTCACCTTCTCCTGGAAAGCTGCAGGGCCTCTCCCTTCATGGTCCAGCAACAACAAGACTAAGAGTTTCCTGTGGTTGCCACACTGTTGTGCTCTGAATATGAGATGTCCATAGACTGGTGTTTGAACTCCAAAGACTCGTATTTGGACACTCAGTCCCTATTTAAGAGGTTGTTTGAGAAGGTTGTGGAGCCTTGCTGGAGGAAGTGGGTATCTGGAGGTATTTAGCCATGTCCCTCTGCCTGTCCTGTCTGATTCCTAACTGAGAACACGCTCGCTAGCAAGCCTTCTCTGCCTATATGCCATTAAACCTCATGTCAGAATAAATCCTTCCTCTGTTAAGTTGTTTCATGTCAACCACCTGGTCACCATGACAAGAAAAGTGTCTATACACAAGCTATACATACATCATATGCATGACTTTCCTCACACTGTTCCCTGCTCTCCATAGAACATTTTCCCTCCAGTCTGAAAATTTCTGGGATAAATAAGGTTACCCATTCCAGACCCTGCACAAGACTTTTTTGAAGCAAACGCTAACTTCATGAATATTTTGGGCCCACACCCCTTACCATAATTTCCTTCTGAAACACTGTACAAGAATTCAGAGCTTAAATCCACCAGGATTTATGTGGCTCTGTTATTATATTGCTTGGAGAAAGATTGCTTTGTGCTTTATACGTACATATGAAAGCTGCTTTCTTGTTTCTTGCTACAGTCCCATAAGCATTTTCTAGAAAACCCACATAAACTTAATTTATCAAAGACAAATTAAAGAGGGTTTTAGCATATTAAAAGAAAAGCACAAGTGAAGATTTTTAAAGTACCTTGGAAATAATATTTTATGTAATAAATATAAGACTCA
The DNA here is from genome assembly GCA_036365145.1 of Orientallactaga sibirica. Taxonomy (NCBI): domain Eukaryota; kingdom Metazoa; phylum Chordata; class Mammalia; order Rodentia; family Dipodidae; genus Orientallactaga; species Orientallactaga sibirica. The sequence continues at coordinate 19,317,878 of JAEOAD010000025.1, forward strand.
TTTTCCAAAAGAAAATCTTCTTGGGAAAGTCAGATTTTTCTATCTTCAAAATAATTGTGAATATATCAAAAGCTGAAAGCTAAACAGAACATAATATCCTTCAAATGCAAGGACTCTAATGATGACCTACATCATAGTGGCTGGTCTGTAACTTTGCCTCCTGGTCTCTGCTCCTGTACCTCCAACTCTACAGGAGACAGCTCCATACAAAATGCTGACACCATAGGACCAATCATGGTAGTAACATTTTTGGTAATGTACTCATTTAAATTCCAAATCCAACCTTGGGAGGTAGAAACGAGTGTCTCCTTCCTTCCATTGATCAAAGAAGGGAATGAAACAGAATGATGAAAGATCTTACTCCCAGCCTGTGATGGTTAAATTCTGTTGACAACTTGATGAGATTGGGAATCCACAGACATTCCTCTTGGGTGGGTGCCTGAGGGGGCAGTCCTTTCTCCAGAGTGGGTGGCCCTCCCAGCCTTAGGCTCTATTAAGGAAGTTCTGAAAGAACCCAGCCCTTTATTCACCCGGATGCCTGTGCTGTAAGAGCTTTGTACCTGCCCACCCCCCACACACCCGTTCCCTCTAAGGTGCATCTCTCCTGTTCCACTCCCCTCCATCAACACTGAACTAAGTTTCACCAGCTTTCCTACGTGGACTGAAGACCAGCGTCTCTCCAGGCATCATCCAGGCCTTCAGCGCTGGATGGGGACTGCTGAGCCATTCAGCCATGTGGACTGAGCAGATACCAGGGTTCCTTGACTCTCAAGCCGGTGGACAGCTATTACAGGACTGCCAGAAGTGACCCAGTAAATTCCCCCTTTGAATTGGCATTACCAATTCATTCTCTAGGTTCTGTTACTCCAGAGAACCATGACGAAAGCATACCCTTAAAACCCAAAGCTAACAAAGGGAGACATGAATCTTGATGCTCTGATTTTAGCCTCCGCCTTTCCGTCTTCCCTCACTAAAACTTTGTGAATTATAGAGGCAGACAGACCCAGATTCAAATCTCACCCATGCCCATACAGCAATCATGGGAAATTTCTATTCTATCAGCCATGAAAATTTGACGACTTGATTAACTGATCTGGACAGCAGGAAGGCTCTTTATATACAAAGTGGAATTATTCAATTTTATGGTATTGTAAGGAAGATAAAATGAATCAGCATTTATAAGGTGTCAACCAGCATGATGCCCCATACATAGTGGATGGTTAACACATGTTGATGACTTTCCCTGTGATCGTCCCTCAGGTACCTCAAATTTAAGATGACACAAGGTCAAACAGCAGTACCTGCTGCTACTTCCATATGTCTTCGTGCAGGGATAGTTACATGTGTTCAGTGACCTGCAGTATAACTTCCAATTGTCTTCACCTGAAGAACAGGTGACCCATCAAATCCCCATCTGTTTGTTCTATCAGCCCTATGCTAAGACTGGCTTATAAATCCTTACCTGAAGTTATCATAGTTCCCAAGCTGACATCACTGCCTGTGGGCATCCACTTGGACTTTGTCCATTACTAAATCGCCAGCAAATAAAGTTTAATCAAATCACTATGGTACTTAATGACCTTCACTGTTTCCACACAGCCAACAGTTAAAAGTGAAGGGTTAGCCTGGTTTCCTCCTTCCATAGCACACTCAGATCCTAGCACTCCATTCCTCACATGTAGAGGAACTTCAAACATCTTAAAATTCTCATAATGTGACAGAATGTGACAAGATGGTAGGTTCCCCTGACCTTATGTTCTGTCCATAAACTTAGGCCACTGAAAGTTCTGATGCTAAATTGTAGGTAGATGGATAAACAGACAATTAGATAGGAGGGTGAATTTAATAAATTGTTAACTCCATGTATTCAATTATTTTTCAAACATATTCTCTCATGTCCTTCAAGAAAGAAATTGCTTAGGGCTGAAGAGATGGCTTAGAAGTTAAGGCACTCAGCTATCCAGCCTAAGGACTCAGGTTGGATTCCCCAGTACCCACGTAAGCCAGATACACAAGGTGGCACATGCACTTCTAGTTTGTATGCAGTGACCGGAGTCCCTAGAGTGTCCATTCTCTCTCTATTTGCTTCTTTCTTTCTCTCTCTCTCTCTCATAAATAAATAAATAAATAAATAAATAAATAAATAAATAAATAAATAAATAAATATTTTAAAAGAAATAAATTGCTTAATTATATATAACATCAGCCTGGGTATAGAAACAGACCAATCTACCAGGTTGTCAGAACAGAAGTAAAGCATTACACAAGCAATCCACAAACAGATTTAAAAAGACAAGACACTTTCAGTGGCATTATAAATCAAAGCTTTGGGAATGTCATACTCTTACTGGAACTGCACTATTATAATAATATTTCATGGGCATGGTTAGGAAACATGGGCCTGCAGTATATTCCACAAACTTCATCAGAATACAGAAGGCCCACCACCGATATGTTTACTGACTACAAGCCAAATATGACTACTTCTTTATGCCAGGATTACATTAACCACTGAAGAAGCCTGGGCTCATCTGCATTAGACTTATGAATCATTAAACTCAGAGCCATGTCTTCCTGACAAGTAACCCATCACCTCCTTTTAGTCCCAGAGCTACACAGAAAGTAAAACAACAACAACAACAAGCTTCTGTATATACAGCAGTATTAAGTGGGTCTGTGTGGTTGTTCACACTGCCTGCAAAACAGTTGACTCAAGAAAGGAGAAGTACTAGAATTGGATATGGACGCTGTGGTAACGTCACCATGTGGAGTATCCTCCATATTTGCGTGCATTAAGCCAAACCACAATGGAACACAACTCTCTCACTGGGGTAGTTAAAATGGATGGCCCCAAATATATTCAGGATTTTATTACAGTTTTTGTAATTTAGATCTGCAGCAACCTGGCTGGAGGAGGTGTCACTGGGCGGATCCTAGGATCCAGCCCTAAGGTGTGGTGGTGGATTTGGAACTCCAGTCTAAAGATATGCAAAGTGCCCACGTTCTGCCTGCAGATCCTGAAGTGCGCTTGCTTGTGGTGCTGCTTGTGGCTTGAGGCTTTCTCTCTCTGCTTGGATCTGTGAAGCAGGCCAGCTTTTCCTGCTATTATGGAACTTCCCCTCTATCTTCAGTCCCTTCCTTCCTAACTGTGCCTACTAGAAGTTCATTTCGGTGACCTGAGGCTGTCTACTACACTCACCAAGACAGCACCACCAACAAGTGACATCACAATGTGTCCTCAGGATGCCTCAGTGAATAAATAACCATGATGTGTGACAGGTAAGCAGAAGTTGAAGAACACAAAAGTATGTTCCAGGGCTAGATGCCAGGATACACATGGACACTGAACTAGGCCAAGGACACAGTATCCGTCATCTATTTACCTGTTGGGAAATGGCAAGGATGATTCAAGACTGAGTGGATAGAGCAGAAAAACATCATGAGATTTCTGAAAAGATATTTATAATCAAGGAAAAGACATCTTTACTTTGAAGTCTTAAGAAAAACAGAAGAGCGCTGAAAATACTTTTATGGCAAGAGATAAAAGAAAATTTTTGAAGATGTTCAAGAAACTATGATTTGTACATAACAAAGAAAGTGATTTACCCTGACAGTAGGGACACAAAAGGGTCTGGCTGCACTTAAAAAATCAACGCGAAGATTTCAATCGTAGTGCATAATTAAAGCCCACAGAGGGGACTAAGAAAATAGCAGAGTCACCACAAATCAACACTAAAGAAGAAAATGAAGGGAATGCCATTCAGAAACCAGAAAAAAAATGAAGGCATTAATGTTGCAATGATAGGGTATACATAAGGAGCTAACAGTCTAAGAGCTAGCATACCAGGACATAGAGGTTATCCGGAAAAACACAAGAACGACATAATATGAAACTCAAAGAGAGACAAGTCTAAATAGACCTGTGCTTTCTCATCTTGTGACCAAATGCCTGACAGAAACAGCTTCTAAAGGAAGGAGTTATTGGGCTTACAGTTGCAGTTGCCGAAGGTATCATGAATCATGGTGGGGAAAGCGGGACAGAGTGCCTGGCAGCTCTGTTGCATAAATCTCACCCTGCTGATTGCCCTGTTGACACATATGACACATATGGGATGGCAGCTCCTCGCATCGTGGAGGACTAAGCAGGACAGTGCTCGGGCTAGAACCAGGTTTGGCTCTAACTTTCAAAGTCCCACCTCCAGCGACCTACTTCTGCCAGTGAGTCTGTACTTCCTTATCCTGAAAAGGGGTGCAGTTAGGGTGACGGGAACCCTGAAAGGAAAAAAAGGCAGGAAAGTCTGCACTTGCTAGAGATCAGCGATCATCTGCTGATCTCTTGCCTAGTTCCCTAGACCTGTTTTTTCCACACACACACACACACAAAAAAAAAAAAAAAACAGTAACCCTCCTGGGAGGGAGGTCTTGCATAGGATTTAAACATCATGGTGGGTCAAGTTCAGCCCCCAGAATGTGGTGCCTTTTCCTGAGACAACCCCTAGCCCTACCAACCAGCTGTCTCTCTGGTTCACCTGAGCTGGAAGACAGCCCACCACTATAAATTATAAACACCTTTGCAAGAGGAGGGCAGGCTCTCTGATCACTTGGGAACTTGCAGTTGTGGGTGAGGTTTTCCCTTGGCTGGGCATGCCCTTACACTCCACATGGGCTCTTTACCCCTCCAGCTCCCCATATGGCAGGAGCTCCTTAAACCTTCTATTTTCTTTTCTTTCCACATGTTTTCCAGACCCTATAGGTGGGATCTCTAGCCATGTGGGGGTCTTTCCTCGGCTCTGAATTTCCCTCAATAAATAATCCTTCTCAGTATTTTGTTTAATTCCATTAGTTTATTAAAATTAGAAATGAAGCCAGGCATGGTTGGCATACGCCTTGAATCCCAGTACTCGGTAGGAGGATCGCCATGAGTTCAAGGCCACCCTGAGATTACATAGTGAATTCGAGGTCATCCTGGCCTGGAGTGAGACCCTACCTCAAAAAAACAACAACAATGAGCTTTTGGTCCGAAACACCTACAAGGTCCCCCCCCCCGCCCGCCAAAAAAAAGACAGACTTCTGTCAGAGTTCTTGGTGACCCACCAAAGGTTAATGATAAGACCCTACTGTCGAAGATAGCATACGTGTGTGAGACCAAACACAGAGAGACCTGGCCAGAATCTGGAAGAAGGTCAGTCCCCAGACAGTTAGCTAGTCTAGTACCAGAGGGTGCTACACAAGCAACTGGGGAAAAATGTCCAACAATGGTCCAAACAACTTGAAGTCTAAGATACCCAGCAGGAAACAACTTGACGTAATGCTCATACAAGTGCAGTAGTGGCAAACAGCCATGGTGGGTAACCAACTGCTCTTGATTTGGCTAACAGATCCACTCAGTGGAATGGAACTCATTGCTGGAACTGGGAAATAAGTCAAAACCAGGTACAAAAAATGAGCTCAGTCTCCAAGAGCAAGATACCACCAAATGTGGGCTAGAAGAGAGCCAACACATATAAAATTCCCTCCAAAACATATATGGTCATCCCTTCTATCTAGTACTAACTTCTCTCTCCGTTGGAGAATTTGCTTATCTTTTTTCAGGTGGACAACAAACCTGAAGGAGGATCAGCTAACCACACCTCACCAGGGCCCCAGCTGAAACCATAGAACAACGCAGGGGAAGGGCAAGAGTTCAGCGTTCATGGCGATCACGACACCAGAAAAAGGGTGAAGGAGATAAACACAGAGAACATCCAATTACAACTAAGCCAGATATCCAGAGACACAGAGGTTCCCAAAACCTCATCACTGAAGCAGAACTAAAATGACCCCAATGTGGCTCAGGGAAACTCGCAGAAGAGGGGCGGAAAGATTGTTAGAGTCACAAGTTGGGGCATTATGCACAAAGACTGGGGCCTACCCCCAGAACTCTTGACTAACCTCACAATGCACGACCCACATTCTCCATTGATGAGGGTCCCTTTGAAAGTGGGAGGACAGGGAGGAGGACAATGGAACCAATACTATGAATGTAAAATCAGAATAATATAAATAAAAATATATATATATATTTTAAAAATCAGTAAAAATTGAAAAATGAATTAGAAACAAAGGCTGGAGAGATGGCTGAGAAGTAAAGGCATTTGCCTGCAAAGCCTAAGGATCCATGTTTGACTCTCCAGACCCCATATAAGCCAGACACACAAAGGTGAGGAAAGAGCAAGGTCACACATACAGAAGCATGGAGGTGGATTGCAGTACTGAGGCCCTGGCATGTCAATATTCTTTCTCTTCTTCTCTCTTTCTCTCTCTCTCTAAAATAAAAAATAAAACAAAATTAAAAAAAAATAAAATTAGAAACAAAACTGGGATTTGGGTTAAGGAGTTTCCTAGACCCCAAGCCCTCCTTTACATTGCAGCTAGGGACAAGCATTCCCAAAATGAGCCTCGGAGACAGGGCATTTCAGAATCAAAAGAGAACAATACAGATCAAAAGCCAGTATATATCCTTACACTTAAACAGGCCAACAGAATAAAAAAGAAGGGCTGGGAAAATAGCACAGTTGATGCGGTGGTTTGGGTTAGGTGGCCCTCATGAAGTAATGTGTTCTGAATTCTAGGTCCCCAGTAGCTGCAATTTGGAAGGTAGAACCTTGCTGGGGGAGGTGTGCTGTTGATGGCAGGCTTCATGGGCATTACAGCTCGCTTCCCCTTGCTCATTCTCCTACTGCTGTTTTCTACCTGATGTTGCCAAGGAGGTGATGTCCATCTGTAAGCATGTCCTCTGGCCTGCACAGGTGTACAAGCACATGTGAATACACAGAGACACCCATGCACATCCACACACAGATGCTCCCATACGCACATTATGATGTCCACACTCAGCAAAGCAAAAAAGAAGCTGAGGGGATGGAGAGATGGCTTAGTGGTTAAGGTGCTTGCCTGCAAAGCCTAAGGACCCAGGTTCAATTCTCTAGTACTCACATGAGCCAGATCTAGGTGGCATATTTGCCTGGAGTTTGTTTGCAGTGGCCAGAGGCCCTGGCACACCCATTCGCTGAGAAATTGAAACACAAATGTGGTAAAATATAAACAAATAATTCATCTGGGCACAAGCATATATGAATTTTTTGTACCATTCTTATTTTTGTGTATTTTCTAATGTGCTTGATGTTTTTTTTTTCTGTGACATTTAAAAAAAACTAGGGTACACTGCATAAGTCATCTTAAAATAGAAGTATTTATGGAAAGAAGGCATAAATGAAGACCCAGGCTGAGGAAGAAGAATAAGGAGCAAATGACCAACGCAGATGATGGAGATTGACACCAAGGGAAGGAGTCAGGCTTACCCTTATATTTTATGATAATATTAGAATGTGATCTATGAGAATAGCCCAATATAGTTATATTAACTAGAATTCAGCACAACAGTGTAGGACTCAGCTTAGTGATAAACATTAAGATGGTCTCTCAGGATCACTGCCCCACTTGTCCTGGGCCCGCTTCACTCTGTGCATAGCCCTGAACAGATGGGATAGGGTACTTGCTACAGTCTATGAAAACATCAACATGTATACCTATTTCCTCCCCCACACCATGAATTTGTTTTCAGATCAAGGATTATTTCTTAATCATCAGATTCCCCCCACCCCCTAGCATCTTTTTTGGTGTTAAGCAGACAGTAGGGTCTAAATAAATACTTGATAAATCTATGAATTAATTAGTCAATATTAACACAATAGACATGAAAACTACAGCAGCCATTATACAACAGGCACAGGATAAAACACAACCTGGTTAGAAAATGCTTGCTCATTTTCTTTTTTCTCTGGGGGAGGGGGCGGGCTTGGGGTAGGTTCTTACTCTAGCTCAGGCTAACCTGGAATTCGCTAGATAGTCTCAGGGTGGCCTTGAACTCACAGCGATCCTCCTACCTCTGCCTCCCAAGTACTGGGATTAAAGGCGTGTGCCACCACGCCCGGCTTAATTTGCTTTTTTGAAAAAAATAAAATAAAATGATAAAATCTTGTGGCTGGAGAGATGGCTCAGCAGTTAAGGTGCTTGCCTACAAAGCCTAATGACCTGGGTTTGATTCCCCCGTACCCACATAAAGCCAGATGCACAAAGTGGCACATGAGTCTGGAGTTCTTTTGCAGTGGTCTAGGGTCCTCGTATGCTCATTCTCATTCTCTCTCTGTGTCTGTCTCTCTCTATTTCTCTCTGCTTGGAAGTAAATAAATAAAAATATTATTTAAAATGATAAAATGTTTTAAATGATGAGAACAATGTTTTGTATATAAGAGGGATAAGAGGGATGTTTTCTTTTTCTGCCAAGATCCTTTGTGGTTCTCCATTCACTAAAGATATCAGAGTTGGGATCCAGGAAGGAATGTTTCTGAAAAGGATGAATAGTTTTCTCACAAGGATGTCTTCCTTAGTAGATTAAAATTGTTTGAATGTGTAATATAATTCCCTTTGATATGCAACCACAGATTGGTGACTTTCTTGATGTCTCCCTGTGACACTAGTAGAATAATCCTTAAAGCTGAAATAAAATCTAGAGATGAATGACTCAAAATTTAGAACCGATATGGGAAAGTAAAGATGGAGGGAGGCCAAGATCTTGCAGCTCCACTCTCTCCTTCTGGGTAGGATATTATCATTTGTTATTCTGTCATTGTGTGTAACATGTTTTCATCTGCAGAAGCTCTGACTGCCTTGCTGCAAAAAGAAAATTCTGATTTGCTTCTCAGAGCTTTTCTACATTGACTTAAAAATCAATCGACTTATTACAGAATAGTAGCATCATTTTGGGTATGAGTTCCCAGAATGACCAGAATACTAAGTATCATGTCCAATGCCAAATTTGAGGACCAGCATGCAGTAGCATTGTGAAGGAAATAATTATTAAATTCTTAATCCATATTTGTTCTATTTCCTGACACCTATTACTAATAGTATTTATTGCTATTATTATTATTTGTATAATTATTATTATTGCTGGAGACACAGAAGGCTATCTAAAGTCTTTCAATCCTCTTTTGGAGACTCATTCAATCTTACATTAGGATAAAACGGTTTTTAAATTTTTTATTTATTTGCAAATGTGTGTGTGTGTGTGTGTGCCTGCCATGTCCTCTTGTTGCTGTAAAAGAACATCAGACATTCATGTCACTTTTTGCATTCAGCTTTCGTGGGTGGCTTGGGAAATAAACATTGGTCCAGCAAGCTTTGCAAACAAGCGGGCTTTGCAAACAAGCACCTTTAACCACTGAGCCATCTTCCCTTAAATTTGACCTTTCAGCAAGATTCTTCCAATTCCTTTGCTATGGCAGTTTGGCATACTCTAAACAGGTTAGGGCAGGGTGGAACTAGCATTCTCCCATTTCAACAGGGCAAGACCATTGAGCTCCACTCAGGTGGGGGACCGGTACCTTGGATGACACCCAACCTCACTACTCAAAAGGCATACTCTATACAGCAATTCCCCCTCGGGCTGTTTAAACTTTGTAGCGTGTTTTTTTTTTTTTTTTTTTTTTTTTCTCGAGGCAGATCGCTCAGTACTCTGTCAAATAACACCCTCATACCCTCATTGAGAAGGCTTGCTTCCAGTAAACGATTTTTTTTCCAATTCCAAATTTTGTGAATTAGTGCCAATACTGACATCTGACGCTAAGGTGAATCTGACTTCATGTGCTCGCTTCGAATCTTGAAAAGCAGACATTCAGTCTTACCTTATTATTGCTTTTCCAGAACTTCCTTTCTCTCAAATGTTTCTAAAATGACCAGGCTCAAGGGACTTCCATCGATTAGCCATAGGCCCCTCCACATGAAGTGCTTCTTTTTAAAATGCATGATCTATAATTGAATATTCAGATGTGATTAGCTCAACCCCCAGTAAAATGTCCACATTATGCCCCCAGTTTTTATTTAATCAAGAACGTGAAGTGGCTTTTTTCTTTTCCCGAGCCATTTCACAGTTTTTGTCAGTGTTGTATTTCTGAATAGTGAAAATCCTCAAGGCATTTATATGAACTGCTTCCCAGTCCTCTCTTCTATATCCTGTGCCAAATCATTTTCTTGAGCTTAAAGACAGAAACTATATTTTCTTTTTCCTATGTTAAATTTAATTATTTTGTTTTATAACCTGAAAATAAAATTTTGATCTGCTTTGTAATCATTTATCTTTGATCACTGTTAGACCTGGCAAATTTGACTTGCTTATGGGGCTCTAATCAAATAAGTGGAACCGAGCGACAAAGCATTTCTCCAAATCAGATTTGAAAGGTTTCCATAACGCCACACAAATATCTCCTACCCAAATTGACATCTAAGCACCTAATTGCCTCCTGAGTAAATCTTAACTATAATATGCCCAGTTTTTAATAAATGTGATGTAATTACTGTAATAAATGAATGAATCTAAGACAGTTTAAATACATTAAAATTGTATTTCTTGCTTCTATAAAGATTAAAATATATTCCAGATGCACTGGTAGCTTTGTTCCAAGGTGCAACTCAGAGATGCAGACTCCTCCTATCAGTGGGTGTGCTAAATTCCATGTGTGGTTTCCAAAGTTGGCAACTTCCCTTCTATTGGTCTCACTGGATGACAAAAGGCCAGGGAACAAGACACATCAGCTTTTAAAAAACCTTGCCAACAAATGAAATGCAAAGCTGAAGAAATGGATGACTCAAAAAACACATCCCAGGGCTGGAGAGATGACTCAGTGGTTAAGACACTTGCCTGCAAAGCCTAAGAGCCTGTGTTTGATTCCCCAGGACCCACATAACTTTGCCAGATGTACAAGGTGACATGTGTCTGGAGTTCTTCTGCAGTGGCTAGAGGTCCTGGAGTGCCCATTCTCTCTCTTTCTATCTGCCTCTATCTCTCAAATAGATAAATTAATTAAATATTTAAAACACACACACATCCCAACAACAACAACTCCATACTACATAAGGAGAGAGAAAATCCTGTGGTGCTATTAACACTTCTGGATTTTCTTTATCCCATAAGCACTGGACACAGTCAAGTCTTTCCCCAAGAAAGACCACCAACATATTCATTCTCTCTCCCCACCCCTTTTTCCCTGCTAGGTAGAGTTCAGCAGCTCTTGCCTGAGAGGAGAAAATATTCCTATATCAAACTGCTCTCCCACTGCCTGGTAGAATCTTTATTTCCCACTGCTGTTTCTTTCCGTGGGTTCCAGATCTGGGGATTTGCATCTTGCCCTCCTTGAGAATTAAAAGGGAGTCATTTTGTGTACTGGACAACTCGTAGAACCTGCTGTCTGCTGGTGCAAATCTTGGGATCAGAATATCATCTTATGGTCACAGCTTCTTCAAATTCAAGTTCAGGGTGGAGCTTTGACCATTAGAATCCCATTACAGCTGAATAGATTCCAATTTGTTTCCTTCCAGTAACTCCCATATGTTATTAACCATGACCAATTTTCATCAGGGCATTGTTTGCATACGCTTATAATCACTTCCTTACTCTTGTATCATTCTCTCCCAGTTCATGGCTGTCTAACTTGAGGTCTTAGGATATTTTATGCTTGATTGAGAAAGCAACTCCCACAGTCTGATCTTTGTCCCAGACATTCTTAGTGACTGTTTTGTATTCACGTTAGTGTACAGAGCAATGGGGTTTCATTCTATTTCCACTATTCTCATGCATTGTATTTTGCATTGGACTTTGTTTATACTCACCACCCTTCCTGCCATCTCTTGCCCACCCAGCACTCCTCCACGGTCCCTGTGCTATTTTCATGTCTTTTAAAAATATTTTTCTTGGGCTGGAGAGATGACTTAGTGGTTAAGGTGCTTGCCTCCTAAGCCTAAGAACACCCGTTCAGTTCTCCAGGTCCCACGTTTTCCAGACAGATGCAAAGTGATACAAGGGTGCAATGCCACACTTTCCCACAAGGGGGTGCACGTGTCTGGAGTTCGTTCACAGTGGCTGAGAGCTGGTGGCATGCCCATTCTCTCTCTGTCCCTCTCTCTCTCTTTCTCTGACTCTCTCAAAAAAAAATTATTTTTTTTCTTTATGTATAATGAGGAGGGGAGAATGGGCCCACCAAGACCTCTTTCCACTGCAAACAAACTCCAGATACATGAACCACTTTATATATCTAGCTTTACATGGGTACTAGGGAATTAAACCTGGGACATCAGACTTTTTGCAAGCAAACACTTTTAACTACTGAGCAATCTCTCCAGCCCTGGATTTTATGTCTTATATACATATATATTGTTAAACCTAGGGTTTTTTTTTTTTATATATCATTTATTTACTTATTTTGAGATAGAAAGAGACAAAGGCATATAGCGAGATTGGGTGCACCAGGCCTCTAGCCACTGCAAAGGAACTCTAGACACATGTACCATCTTGTGCATCTAGCTTATGTGGGTACTGGGGAATTGAACCTGGGTCCTTAGGATTTGTGGGCAAGCTCCTTAACTGCCAAGCCATCTCTCTAGCCACTTCTGTGATGGTTTGATTCAGGTGTCCCCCACACACTTAGGTGTTCTGAATGTTAGTTGATGGAGATTTGGGAATTAATGCCTCCTGGAGGCAGTGTATTGTTGGGGGCAGGCTTATGGGTTTTATAGCCAGTTCCCCCATGCCAGTGTTTGGTACACTCTCCTGTTGCTATTGACCACCTTATGTTGGCCAGGGTGTGAAGTCCACCCTCTGCTCATGTCATTGTTTTCCCTGCCATCATGGAGCTTCCCCCTCGAGACTGTAAGCCAAAATAAACCTTTTTTTCCCCACAAGCTGCTCTTGGTTGGGTGATTTCTGCCAGCAATGCGAACCTGACTGTAACACCATCCATGATCCTCTTTTGTCCTCTTTTCTTGTTTGTTGTTCAATGAAATTTTCAAGTATACTTCTTGCAATTTAGGGTACAGAAGAACACAATTTTTTAAATTTTCTAATTCTAGGGGACACAGAACTTTGGGGAACTTTCTGTGCTCTTTAATCAACTTCAAGTCATGCTCTTCTGACTTGTTTTGTAACCACTTGCCTTACACAATAAGAAACAGCCAACATGAAAGTGGTCACTTGTGCCCCGAGAGGAAGAGATATAAAGAGTAGATTGGTCTCTACATGATTGCAGTCTTACTAAATGTCCTTCAGCGATGCCACAGAAGTTTAGATTATAATATAGCTTCCCTATTTCCATCCTCCATTACAAATGTTCTTGCCATATTTTTATCTTCATTGAAGAAAAGCAAATTGGTGTAACAAATGCAATGTTTTCAATAACACGATGCATTGGTACTTAGTTTATGAATAATTCTATAAAGTTCAAAATAAATGATCTACCTTTGGAACACTCTGCTAGGAACAGGAATTCAAACAATGAGAATATAGTTCCAATGTCTTCTAAGGGTACCATGTTGACTTAGTTACTGGAAGGATAATTGAGAAGAAAACAGTTTGTTTTAAAAAATCTTATATACTCGTATTTCAAGAATAACACAACAATGAGTACAAACTTTTGCTAGAAGGATTCAGTTGTTACTGATTGTATAGTCATCCCCTGGTATCCACCAGTCATCTCTGCTCCACACATCAATAGAAAGTTCCAGAGGAGAGTGAATTATAATTTCTAAATTATCTTGGGAAAATAGTAATGTATTCCTCAACCCCGTTTTACTCAAATATCCATATCAATGTCACACCAAATAAATTGGGGTGAATTTGTGAAATGATACAAAGCTAATGTCTATTTCATAACAAACACAGATATCTAGTAGGACACCAACAATAGGTGGTCTTTATTTATAGACATTAGCCCAACATAAAAAAAGTAAGAAAACAAGAAGTGAAACATGGCTGCTATAAACATGAAACACTATCTTAACAAACCATGATTTATGAAAAAGGGAAAAAGGTGGGGGAATAGTAGCTAAGTTTATAATAACTTACTACCAACACTCATCAGAGCGGATGAGATGTAATAAATAAACAAATAAACCTTCTATTACCATTAAGACATAAAGCATCTGTAACTTCCATACTCTGCTAGTTGAAGTGAAAATTGGTAAACTCACTATGCAACAATGACAGAATCTACCAACTCTGTGCACATGCATTTCCATGCTCAAACAATTCCATTCTTAATTAAATGCTCTGTTTTTAAGAAACGTATTTATTTATTTAAGAGAGAGAGACAGAGAAAGAAAGAGGCAGAAAGAGAACAGGCACTTCAGGGCCTCCAGCCACTGCAAACAAGCTCCAGACACATGTGCCACCTTGTGCATCTTACTTTACATGGGTCCCGGGGAATCAAACCTGGGTTCCTTAGCTTTGCAGGCAAGCTTCTAAACCACTAAGCCCTCTCTGCAGCCCAAATGCTCCTTGAAAATGTGTATAGATAAACAACAGCAGACACATGGGGAATACTCACAGCAACATCATTAGTAGTGATGCTTAAAACTCATAAGTAGCTCAAATGTCCATCAACAAGTGAACAAATTTGATCTGTATTCAAATAATGAGAACTATAAAATTATTAAGATCATACTTCTACTAGAGACTCTATACCGCCACGTGAAACAATGCCACCACATACCACAGTGCATAAAAGTCAGAGGCAAAAACATATACTGGGGGCTGGAGAGATGGCTTAGTAGTTAAAGTGCTTGCCCGCAAAGCCTAAGAACCCAGGTTCCATTCCCCAATATTCATGTAAGCCAGATTCTAGTACATCTGTTCTCTATCTTTCTCTCTCTCTCTCTCTTCTACTTCTTTCTATCTCTTTCTCAAATAAATGAATAAATAAAATATTTGAAAACATATATTGGATCATTTTCTTTCATAAAATACACACAGAGGAAAATCTGATCTGTGATATTAACATCTAAATGGTGATTGCCTTAGGACTGGATTTGAAAGGAAGAACTTTGGGAATGTATAAATGAGTTTTTGAAGGTTCTGGTAATGTTCAGTATCTTCATTTAGCTCTTACACTGGTGGATTCACATGACAAAATGTAAGATTCTCAGGCCCTTAAGAACTATATATTTTCATCGAGAAGTATCAGTATTATCACCACTAAGTTTTCTTAAGTACAGCCACCATAATCTGAAAGGATTTACTAAAACAGTACAAGTACCGGTGCAGTGAATCTTTTTTCTTATACCCATTCTGGTTTTAATCAACGCTCTATAATTTTTGAATCATATTATTTATAATCTCATAAGTCAACATGGCAGTAATGATCCTAAATTATTCATTATGAGTAATCAAAATTAGTTCCACAGACACAGCTTTTGAAGGCTAGCAGTGACTCATTTTGTCTGTCACTCAGCACCTGTGTTCAAGGATGGCCACACATGGGACATATTCAGTTCACGTCAGCGACCATCTGACTGGTATTCTACCCTCAGCATCTGATATGCTAAGAGATTCCGATAATTTCCACAGAGCCACTAGTTCCAGTCATTCCTTACTACTTTCTTTTATTACTGTAAGGTTCAGGAGTGACCACGACCACGCAAACCACTCTGAGGCAAAGATGAAAGCTTTTGTTTGGAAAAAAGCACGAGCTGCCAGGACTGACTCTCAAGAGAGGAGCACAGCCAACCTGAGTTTCTCAGGTAGTGGGCTTTATAGGGTCTTTTCAGTTGGGGGAAGGTGATGAAGGGAAAAAAGCTGAATAAGAAAGGTTCCTTGGGTTGGAGGGATGGCTTACCAGTTAAGGTGTTTGCCTGCAAAGCCAAACGACCAGGTTCAATTCCCCAGGACCCACGTTAGCCAGATGCACAAGCTGGCGCATGAGTCTGGGGTTCATTTGCACTGGCTGGAGGCCCTGGCATGCCCATTTTCTCTCCCTTTTTCTCTGTCAAGTAAACAAATAAAAATAAAAAAGTAAAAAGAAAGAAAGAAAGAAAGAGATAGAGACAGAGAAAGAAAGAAAGAAAAAAAGAAAGAAAGAGATTAAAAGAAAAGGAAAGAGAGAAAGAAAGAAAGAGAGAAAGAGAGAGAGAGAAAGAAAACAAAAAAGAAAAAGAAAGAAAAGAAAGGAAGGAAGGAAGGAAGGAAGGAAGGAAGGAAGGAAGGAAGGAGGAAAGAAGGAAAGAAAAGAAGGAAGGTTCCTTTAGGGGAGATCTAAGATAGCCAGGGTGTGACACCAGAACAGTGACCAGGTGACTCAGGAGATAAGGGAGCAGGAAACCATGACCTGGGGGCATTGTATGCAAGGAAGGGATAATGGCTGGGAGGTTTCTTGAGGAATGTGGAAAATCCACTTCATTATGTTTTTGTCCCTCTTCTGCTGTCCTTGGTGACTCCATTTTTGGGGGGAGCCTGTCCTGACCTAACAATGTATTTATTTATTTGCATGTGGAGGTGCACATCAATGGAACGCCAGATCTTGTGCCACTTTTGGGGTTTATGAATGACTAGGGAATTGAATCCTTGGCTGTCAGGCTTTGCAAGCAAGCGCCTATAACTGCTGAGCCACTTGGCCAGCCCCGTTACTTAGTACTTTCGAAACATGCACCTGACCTCCTGGCCCATAGCAAAAATATGTACTTTGTTAGCAAAAAAAGTCTAATTCCATACAAGTCAGAAGATCACTGAACCTTTGAAGATCTAGGAAACACGATATCATATCTAGAACCAAGGTGATCCTATTCTTTAATTGTTTTCAATAAAATTCTAATGCTTTATTTAGAGAGCTCAGCAGCAGTAACATTTTAAATTCTTTACATGTAAATCACAATCTTCTCCCTGGATTTCAGTATCTGTTTGATAATCCCTTACTGACTGAAAGTGAACAGGCCATTTTTCTCGGTTTAAATATCTTTTATTCTGATGTTTTATAGTTTTAACTTGGAATTTGGAGTATGCATCAGAGATGCTGATACAATCACTGCCCTCGCAGAGCTCAGTTCAGTCCAGGAGAGGTTTAAAAATAATACAACAGGGCTGGAGAGATGGCTCAGCGGTTAAGGCACCTGCCTCCTAAGCCTAAGAACTCTGGTTCCAATCTCCAGCGGTTCCAGTCTCCAGGTCCCACGTTTAACCAGATGCAAAGAGCACAATGCCGCACTTGACCACAAGGGGCGCACGCATCTGGATTTCGTGCACAGCAACTGAGAGGCTGCTTGCTGGCGTGCCCATCTCTATCTGTCTTCCTCTCCCTCTCTTATCTGTCTCTCTCTCCAAAAAATAAATAAATAAATAAATACAATAAACACAATAAACTCTGAGACATGCACTTGATGCACTGAACTCACGGAAGAAGTCAGAATCACATCAACCTAGCCAATCTAGAAACCTTTAGGAAACAGCCATCATCAGTCCTGGAAGGGCCTGCTGTCATAGCTCACATCTGTGTAGCACTTAATACTACAAGCTCTTCACATGCATTTTCATTTTTCCTGAAGGAAAAAAAAAAAAGCCCTTGATTTTTATATTGTCATTATTGTCATTATAGTTAAGTGATCTGGCAAGCTACTTATAACATGGAGTCTTAGCAGTCAATTTCAGATCTCTTAGGGCAGTAAGATTTAAAAGAAAGGTGAAAGGTTTTATAATGATCGCAACCTGTCTTTGAAAGTCTGCTTTACCACTGCTGTGTGAGAAATGATCTGTTTCATTTTTTTTTTTTTCTGAGCCTCTAGGATTACTGAACCCTTCATAGGACACAACAAATACAGGAGAAGGTTCTAGCTCCATGTCCCAGGGAATAGTCAATCAATTAACCTGTTTTCTAGGTAAGACACTGGCAGATGGAGAAATGGCATGATTAATTGGTGTTGTAGAAAGATTAATTGTTGAAGCAATATGGAAAGTGAAAAAACAAACAATATTGTGGGGAATGGAAATAGTTAGGAGGGTTTTGCAGTAGTCTACCCACAGATGAATGGTGGAAGGAAAGGAGTCTCTGTTGAGCTGGAAAAGAGAATGATGAGAAACACTGCAGAGCAGACGTACCACAGGAGGGCAGGAGAGATGGCTCAGTGGTTAGGGCATTTGCCAGCAAAGCCAAATGACCCAGGTTCTGTGGTTCCTGGTCATCCTGGGGCCGAGGCGCTGTGGCAGTCAGGAACCACAGCTGAAGAAACACCGAGACAGCTTCAGAGAGCAGCCCTGGGGGCCTTCAACCAAGCCCTACAAGGTTGGATTCCCCAGAACCCACATAAGCCAGATGCACAAGGAGGCACATGCATCTGGAGTTCATTTGCAGTGGCTGGAGGACCAGGCACACCTATTCTCTCTCTCTTTCTCTCCCCCTCCTTCCTGCTCTCTCTCTCTCAAATAAATAAATAAATAAATAAATTTTTAATAAAAATAAAGATAATTAAAAAAAAAGAAATACCTCAGGAATAGAAATATAGTAATTTGGGAACGTGATAGGTGATGTTGCCAGACACCCAGACAAAGTTTGCTTAAAGGTTGGACACTGAATTCTGTTTTATAACTATTGATTTAGAGAGGTTTATGAGATGACTAAGTAGATAACTGGAGGTATCATTAAAAAAATGTCAAGATTGTTTATTTCAATTTGGAAGTCAAGACCTGCACAAGAGTCTAAGACATGCTAAAAAACGAGATCAACCTAGGACATACCAGGCACAGAAAAAGATGAAGACGAAAAATGTGAGAAATAGGCCTAGGAAGATGGCTCTGTGGTTAAGGCACTTGCCTGCAAAGCTTAATGACCCAGGTTCACTTCCCCACTACCCACATAAAGCCAGATGCACAAAGTGGCCCATGTGTCTGGAGTTCATCTGTAGAAGCTAGAGGTCTTAGCATGCCCATTCTCTATCTTTTTTCTCTCTCTCCTTGTCTCTCTCTCTCTGCTGGGGGAGTGGGGGCTAGAGAGATTGCTTAGTGGTTAAGGAACATGCCTGCGAAGCCTAGGGACCCTGGTTTGATTCTCCAGGTCCCACATAAGCCAGATGCACAAGGGGGCGCACCCATCTGGAGTTCATTTGCAGCTAGAGGCCCTGGAGCACTCATTCGCACTCTCCCTCTTTCTCTAATAACGAAAAAGATAAAAATAAAATCTTTTAAAAAATTAAAAATGCGAGGAATAAAAACATTTAAGAGAAGGGTGGGTATGGAGGAATCCAGGCAGTTTAATAAGATAACTAAAAATGAACTGGTGTAACGTAGAAACCAGTAGAAACAAGCATAAGGAGAAGGGTCAACAAATAACTGAGCTAAGAGAAGACTAAGCACCGGGAGCCTAGCGTGACCTCCTTAGTAAAGCTTTGATGCCATCACTGGGGTGTAGGACAAAAACTAATTTAGATAAAGAAGGTCTAAAGTTTACAGACCATAATAAGGGCAAAGAGACAGGCATGAGAAACTAAGGTGTTTTCAGCGTACATCAAGTTAACAGGTTGTAGCAGACAGCTTCAAGTTCGCTGAGATGAACTTCCAGACCAGGCACAGTTATGGAGGAAGGGATTTATTGACACTTTCAGATCCAGGGAAGATCCATAATGGAAGAAGAAGCTGGCCTGGTTTCCAAGCAGAGAGAGAGAAGCCCCAAGCCCCAAAGCCAAAAGCCACTTGGCACACTTCAGGAACTCCAGGAGGCACTCAGGCACTTTGCATATGTTTAGATTGAAATTTCAAATCCACCACCACACCTTAAGATCCACCCAGTGACACTTCCTCCAGGCAGATGGCCGCAGTTCCAAAACTACACACTAAAAAAAAAAAAAAAAAAAAAAAAAAAAACAAATATATTGGAGGCCATCTATTCACACTACCACCCATACAGGTACAGGTGCAGTCTCGGGCTTAGCTCCTCTTGTGCAAAGTGGGACAAAGTGCTCACTCTGGACAGACACAACTCTCAGATTTACCAGCCAGCTAAGAGTTAGCCATGCGCAGAACCCTGAGTGAACAGTGCTTTGTGGTTCAAATGCAGGGCACAGAAAGGGAACTGCTGGGACATTAATAAAGATGACATCTTCCAGAGACCCTGTGGAGAGTCTTGGAAGCTGGGGAGGCTTTTGTTTTGGGTTTAGGAGGCACTAGGGAACCTTCGAGTACAGTGCTGTTCACTTCAGGCAGATGAGCCCTGAGTAAATGAGGATGGGTGGGAGGTGGGAGGTGGCTGGCTAACCAGATAGGACGCTATTTCAATTGGAAAGCTAAGTGCACAGGTTCATTTTTCCCTTGATGTAGTCTAAGACTCTTTTATATTTCTTTTTAAATCTTATTATTTATCTGAAAGAGACAGAGAAGAGGCCAACCTTGAGAATGATGATAGGCCAGATGGATGTGCCACTTAGTGCATCTGGCTATATGTGGATACCGGGGAAGTGAAGTCTTGAAAAAAGAAGAAAAGGAAAGAAAAGAGAGGTCAGGGTAAGATCATGGAGCTTTGCTTTCCAAAATGTGAATGGAATTCACCCGTCTAGAGACAAATTATGCAGATCCAGAGCTGAGAAGTCACTCCCCACCTTGGTAATGTGACTTAGGACCTGCTTCCCCGCCTCTCCGGAACTAAGATGATTTGCAGTGTACTGTTTACGACCTTCCCTGAGGGTCTTCCTCTTGTTTCTTGCTCCCAGGAGAAAAGTTGAGCTGCTTGGGCGAGAAATTTAAAAACTGAACAGCTACTGAGAACAATTCACACAGCATGGCTGCTTGGAGGTTTAACTCCTTCAGTTCTTCATTTATCCACCTTTGATCAAGGGGCAGAACAAAAAGATTCATAAAAAAAAGAAGAGGAAGGGCTGGAGAGATGGCTTAGCCATTAAGGCGCATGCCTGCAAAGCCTAAGAACCCCGGTTCGATTCTCCAGGTCCCACGTAAGCTAGATGCACATGGTGGAGCATACATCTGGAGTTCGTTTGCAGTGGCTAGAGGCCCTGGCATGCCCATTCTCACTCTCTTTCTCTCTCTGTCTCTAATGAATAAATAAATAAAAATAAATCTTTTAAAAAAAGAAGAGGAAAATAGATTGGAATAAGCAAATATAGAGTGTCAGCTGAGATACCTCACAAGGATCTGATTAATCTCAATGTCTTACAGATAAAAACCTGAAATATAGGGATTTAACTTAAAATTAGAATAATGGCAACTTGTTTGAAAATTATGCCACATTCACGAGGAAATAAATAGAATTAACATAATATTCTTACCGAACAAATTTGAATAGATTCATAAAAATCTAATGAGCCCATAGGGGTCAAAGTTTATGTAAACTATTCAGAAAAAATCTAAGTTTCAAATAATATATTAAAAATATATGACTGAGCTGGAAAGATGGCTCAGTGAGTAAGGCACCTGCCTGCAAAGCCTAAAGACCTAGAGTGATTCCTAAGTACCCACATAAAGCCAGATGCACAAGGTGGCACATGCATCTGGATTACATTTGCAAGGGGTAGAGGCCCTGGTGCACTCATTCTGTCCTCTCTCTCTCTCCCTGCAAATAAATAAAAGTATATAAAAAGTTATATATATGTATATACATGTATATATATATACACATCCTTTTTTAATGGAAGGAAAGTGTTTATTTTTGGCCCACCATTTCTAGGGATCATTCAACTTGGTAGGGAAAGTATGGCAGAATCAGGAAACCAAAAACCTAATGTGACATTAGCTGGTAAGAAGTAGAAGAAAGAAAAATACGTGTGTGTGTGTACAAACAGTGAAAGATATACAAGATATTAAAATGACCTAAAATAGCACAAAACATTGACCTAGGAGAAAGTAGACTGAAACTAGGAAGTACAGTACAGTTAAGAAGATAGGATGACTTTAAAAACTAGTTCAAACTCTTAAAGCTCTGGTCAGTCACAGACATTAGCAAACCAAATAAAATGCATTCATACTTGAGGTGGGCACTGGAATGCAGTTGAGTCATTAACTTGGAGAAATGAAATTGTTATAAAACCTGAACTTTAGAACCAATAATATATACTTTTTTTCCTTAAAACTAATTCAAAACAGAAACTTTGTCAATCTCATGACTCCCTGGATGGTTTTATTGAAAGTTGTCAAATGACAGCTATACTTGTAACTTAGTGGTAGTGGTAGAGTGCTTGTTCTTCTTGTACGTGGAAGGTCTGTAGCGAGTACGGACCAGAAATCAAGTTCAAGACCACCAGAATAAGGATTTTAAAAGGAGAGTCTTTAATCAGTCAGCTGTCAACTTTCCCCTCACTGCAAGCCGCTGAGGAGGAGAGCAGCCCCCTCCTACTTTTACAGTGAGTTATTATTCTTATTCTTCTTCTTCTTCTTCTTCTTCTTCTTCTTATTATTATTATTATTATTAGAGACAGAGAGAGAGAGGTGAAGAGGCAGAGAGAGAGAGAATGGGTACGCCAGCAGCCTCTCAGCTGCTGTAAATGAATTCCAGATGTGTGTGCCCCCTTATGGGCAAGCATGGCATTGAGTGCTTTCATCACTACGTCTGGCTAAACGTGGGACCTGGAGATTGAATGGGAGTTCTTAGGCTTGGCAGGCAGGCAACTTAACCGCTAAGCCATCTCTCCAGCCCTACAGTGAGTTTTTAAAGTCAAAAACTACATTCCTTTACAAGGACTTGAAAAACCCCAGCCACCACACCCCCCACAATTATCTTTAGCAAGAGTAAGCAAGCATGATTACAAAAGCAGAATTTTTGCACTTGGCTTCAGGTATGAAGCAGATAGCAAATATCAGGCCATCTTGACCTCAGGGCAAGAACAAACCCCAGATGCCTTACAGGAACCACTTCCTCATTCTTGTAATTAATGCTCTGTGCTGATCTTTAATTTCCTGTGGTTCAATATTGAAAACTGGCAAAAAGAAGGATTCCAAGATAGTCTTTCCCAATTTAAAAATAACCTTTGAAATGAACGTGGGGAAGGTAAACTTAGATGCTTTGCTCTCAGGGAAACTCTTTTTTCCAAGAGTAGCTGATTATTGCCTATTTTAAGGCACTTGGTGTGTATATGTGTGATTTCTTTATATATATTAATAGCATGCTTATGCTATTTCTCAAAATTTTGCTAAGATAGCATGGAAAGAGTAGCATGGTATTAACCCTAAAAGTATAAGATGTAGGTTTTTTTTTTTTTTCCTCAAGATCTAAAACTTTTTCAAGTAAATTCCAGTGTCAATCTTAGCAATAACCTTATTACCGAAACAAAAATATTTCTCAATAATCCTTAAATACTGCATATTATGTGTTGGTTCAATTCTCAAGAATCTGATGGTCTTAATTATTCTAATGTTCTAACAAACACCAGAAGAAAAATATTTTGGCTCACAGTTTTAGAGATTTCAGCCCATCACGGCTGAAAGGGAGTGGTGGCATAGTTCATACCATGGCAGTCAGGTAACAGAAAAAGAGAATCCTTATGCTGTGGGCTTCTTCCCTCTTTCTCTTTCACTCCCACAGGCCTACAGGGTGACACCACCCACCTTAGGATGGGTCCCCTGCTTAATCATTTCTGAAAGCACCTTTATAGAGATATACAGGCCTATGCTTTGTGAATCTCAAAGATACTTCTTTTTAAAAAATATTTTATTT
Organism: Orientallactaga sibirica; assembly: GCA_036365145.1. Classification (NCBI taxonomy): domain Eukaryota; kingdom Metazoa; phylum Chordata; class Mammalia; order Rodentia; family Dipodidae; genus Orientallactaga; species Orientallactaga sibirica. Next base: position 19,341,382 of record JAEOAD010000025.1, read on the forward strand.
TATTTTATTTTTATTGAGAAAGAGGCAGAGGCTGATAGAAAGAGAAAGAGAGAGACAGAGAAATAAAGAGAGAAGGGGCATGCCAGGACCTCTAGCCACTGCAAATGAACTCCAGATACATGGGCCACCTTGTGCATCTGGCTTACATGGGTCCTAGGGAATCAAAATTAGGTCCTTAGGCTTTGCAAGCAAATACCTTGACTGCTAAGTATCCAAGATCCTTCTTCATCCAGTCAATGTGGGAGCCAGTATGAACCAGTACATGGATGCATATGATGCCCTTCATGACCACCTGATCCCCCACACCACCACCCAACACAGGCGAAAGAGAACCGTATGCACATGTGTCAATTCACATGAATGCAGGATATTTATGAAAATATTCTCTCTATCCATCCCTCCCTCCCTCTCTTGCACACACACACACACACACACACACACACACACACTACCACCATGACAACCACCAGATCAAATATGAAGACTTTGAGAGAGAAAATCATTCTTGCCTCACCAGTTATTACTGAACTTGTGCACTGTGCCTCTATGAGAAATTGTAACTAGCAAATCTTGCTAACTTACAAAATGATTAAATCCAATTACACTGAACTACATGAAATGAGGATGTTATTTACTGTGGAGATGTTCACTTGCCTTGCTTGGATTTTTTTTTAATTTTTTAAATTTTTTTATTATTTTTATTTATTTTTGGAGAGAGACACAGAGAGAGACAGACAGAGAGGGAGAGGGAGACAGACAGAGATGGGTGCACCAGCAGTCACTCAGCTGCTGTGAACAAAATCCAGATATGTGCTCCCCCTTGTGGTCAAGTGCGGAATTGCACCCTTGTGTCACTTTGCGTCTGACTAAATGTGGGACCTGGAGATTGGAACTACTGGAGATTGGAACCACTGGAGGAGGTGCCATAAACTAAGCATCTCTCCAGCCCGGATTTTTTTTAATTAATTGGAAAACCATCATATGTTAGTACTGTCATTTCCATCCTCTCTGCCCCATTCTGCCAAGGGCCCTCAGTGGGATTGCTGGCATTCCCGCTAGGTTTGTGGGGTAAAAATGTGAGTGTATCAGTCAGTCATTGTGAGAGGCTGGGGACAGTGCCTCTGGACAGTCCCTTCCACTCTGTGGCTCTTACATTCTTTCCACCTCCTCTTCCACAAAATGCCCTGAACCTTGGTGGGTATGTTTTAAGTCTACTTTAGTGTTGAGCGCTCAGCAGGTTCTGGATTTCTGCTTTAGTGCATTTTGAGTAACATATCGATGATGGAAAAATTTCCTTTGAGAAATTGTTTTAAAAATTTTATTTTTATTTATTTATTTATTAGAGACAGAGAAAGGGAGGAGAGAGAGAGAGAGAGAGAGAGAGAGCAAGAATGGGCACGCCAGGACCGCTAGCCACTGCAAACAAACTCCAGACGCGTGTGCCACCTTGTGCATCTGGTTTACGTGGGACCTAGAGAATCCAACCGGGGTCTTTAGGATTCACAGTCAAATGCCCTAACTGCTAAGCTATCTCTACAGCCCTCATTTGAGAAAATTTTTAAATTACTACGGAAAATCTTTCAATGTATATTTTCTATAGATATGCCCATTAAAAGATTCTGGATTATTCTAACAAAATAGATCATTTTAAAAACTCTTTAAACAGTAAACCTTTCTTAGAAACCCTCATTAAGTGCGGATTTGTGGAAGCATTCTGGGTAGTCTCTGCTGCTTCCCATTCTGTGCTGCAACGCAGATGGTCTGTGCAGAAGGTCTGTGAGTGACTTCCTAATTGTTTCGGAGGCACTTAAATCACAAGTGCAGGAAAGTCTAACCAGAGCCAGAGACATTGTTTCTTCTACTTTCCTGAGATGGGATAGAATTTTTCTCAGGCTAGTAAAAAATAAAATGCTGAGAAGTAGCACTGAGAAATAGGGTCTGTTCTGAACTAAAAGGTGTTTTGGAAAGAAGAGGCTCAAGACAGCACTGTATACACCTCTGAGCCTTGACCAGTACGTCTCAGTATTAGCAGAATACAAGCCAAGGTACCATTCTCTCACCATTCAGTGGTGGCATGAAAGAAAATGAACAATTTCTTGTTGGTGTTGGGACAGTCTCGGAACTAAATGAGAAGGAGTCATCTGATCTGTGCTGTGTGACAAGTGGGAAAAGTCCTGAGATCAGACAACCACCTCAGAAGGTGCTCTCCAGGACAAATTCTAACGCAGGAACCCAGGTTGTTAGACTTTTTCAGGCAATGGCCTGGACCACTAAGCCATGTCTCCACTCCCTGTATGTTTTCTTTAATCAATATCAAACCAAATTAGCTGGTATATTTTACTATTTCCCTGGAGCTGAGATTACAGGTACACACAACCTCACTGGCCTTTTCTGTAGGTGCTAGGGTCCTCTTGCTGTCCACTGGACCATCTTTCTGACCCTAGAAAATTCTATTTTAATTTATGTTCATATTTTCTCAACTTGTTACTCTAAAAAAATACTTACAGATAGTAAATTGGAATTTTTATGCATAAGTTTCAATTATTCACGCATTTTCTAGCCAGCCAACAAATACAACAGCAAATAGATTTTATGATTTGTATTTGTATGTAGGGCCTTAATCCCCATCTCAAAGAAAACAAATAATGAGTGAAATACCTAATTTGCTCCGTTAAAAGACACAAAGTCTTTCTTATACAGGCTTTAACAGACTTAAAAGTTTCTGAAATTGTTTCTCTTGAAAAGCTTCCTGGATGTCATGTTCTGAATCTGCCATTCCATCCTTAAGCATTGCTGTGAGAAACAGACTGAACATAATGGGGGGGGAGGGGGGCGTGCAAAGCCAAGATCCATTTCACTGCTGAAAGTATTGAGCAAAGAAACAACAAAATTCTGATACAACCAGTCAGTCATCGCATCAATATCAGACTTTCTGGAAACTCCCAAGCAGCTACCAGAGCAAATGTCTACCATTTCCATCAAACACAGACAGCCCTGGGTCGTGTCTTGGCTCTGCTTCGGCTATGTGGGTGACCACCATCATGGCATTTCACCTCCAATATCTCAACTTATTACAGTAAAATAGGCTCGATAACTCACTTCCTTGAATGGATTTGAGGATCATTGTAGTTACTTTCATGTTGCTGGTACAAGACACCTGACCACAATCAGCTGGAAGGAGGAAAGGGTGTATTTTGGCTTACAGTCTTTAGGAAGCTTCATGATGGCAGGGACAGGATGGCAGGGCAGAGGCCTATGTGCTGCAACAGCTGGCAGAATGCAGTCAGAGAATGAGCTCTTCTTCCAACCACCACCAAATGGGGAGTCGCAGGAGAGTCTAGAGCAGTGTTTGTCACATGGGATTTTGTTCTGTAAGGAATTAACTGTACACTGATTTGGCATCATGCTGTTCCATGATTTCCTCTTTACTCACAGCTCTCTCCCACTGTTATTTAAGACATTTTGTAGCAGAAATAGTAATACTTTTGTAACAGTTCCCTTGTTAAATACCAAGTGTCAAAGATTATAACATCCCCACATTCCACCATCTATGCATGAAATATTGACAATGGTTTTGGCACCAGTATCAAATCCATCCTTGAGAGTTTGACACAAGCTTAATTGACATACAGAATGAGAACTGACTTAATTATGATTCACAACCAACATGGAAGAACTCTATCCCAGTGATTACCACTCAACTCACTGTGTACAGGTGACCAAAACTCATTTAACAGTCAACAAAATTATTCCTTCTATACTTGGTGATAATATTTAAACATCTTATAAGACCTAACTTAAAAAAAAAAAAAAACTTTTAGCCGGACGTGGTAGCACATGCCTTTAATCCCAGCACTTGGGAGGCAGAGGTAGGAGGATCACTGTGAGTTCGAGGCCACCCTGAGACTACATAGTTAATTCCAGTTCAGCCTGGACCAGAGTGAAACCCTACCTTGAAAAAAAAAAAAAAAAAAAAAACCAAAAAAAACTTTTATATATTTACCTGTGTGTATGCATGTCTGTGGTCATGTGTTTGTGTGTTTATTTTTAGGTTTTTGCATACCACAGTGAACAATGTCAAATTGTTTGTGCTCTTCTTTCATTTTTTTTTAATTTTGAAAAATATTTATTTATTTATTTATTTATTTAAAAGAAAAGGAGGTAGAAAGAGAGAGAGAGAATGGGTGCACCAGGGCCTCCAGCCACTTCAAACAAACTCCACATGCATTCTCCACCGGTGTATCTGGCTTTTGTGGATTCTGGGAACTTGAACCTGGGTCCTTTGGCTTTTTAGGCAAACACCTTAACTGATAAGCCATCTCCCCAGCCCTTTCTTTCACTTTTTCTGAGACCATTGCCACTGCAAATGAATAACAGACTAGCTGGCCCCAGAGCTTCGTATACTTCATTATCCACCTCCCTTTGTCGTAGACATATTGAGATCACAGATACATGAGTCACTTTGTGTCTAGACTTACGTGGGTGCTGGGCCATTGAACTTGAGCCTGTGGGTTTTGCCAGCAAGAGTATTTAACTGATGAGCCATCTTCCCGTGTAGACCTTGCATTTACTGAGTACCTACTATGTGACAAGGCTCTCTCAAATTCTGTTTTTTTTTTAATGCTTTATTTTTATTTATTTATTTATTTGAGAGAGAAAAGAATGGGCACACCAGGGCCTCCAGCCATTGCAAACGCGCTCCAGATGTATGTGCCCCTTTGTGCATCTGGCTTACATGGGTCCTGGAGAATCAAACAGGAGTCCTTTGGCTTTGCATGCAAACACCTTAACCATGAAGCCATCTCTCCAGCCATCAAATTCTATGTTTTAATTAATTTAACCAAACCCACAAAACTTTGGCATGAAAATTAATATTATTTCACCTCATAGAGGAAGAACTTGAAGTTACAAGGAAGGTAAGTTACAACAGAACATTACAACATTATAAACAATAGATCATTTTAATATCTACATGAAAGTATGGAAAACAAGAGAGAGACATTGAAGGATTTTTTTTTTCCTTCAGTTTTTATCAGTGGAGGCCATTGCTTAGTTCTGGATCCTGTATTTATTTGTTGAAAGGTGTTGCCCGGGATGGCTGTATTTAGAGGTGGCAGAATTTTGTTGGGGAAACCTTCAGTCACTGGCATGTGTCCTCCAAGGCAAGTACAGGACTCTGGCTGCTTGCTCAAGCTCCTGTTGCATCCTGGCTCCTGAGGTGAGTGGAAACGCTCTGCCACACACTCCTTCCCGTACGCACTCCTCACCACATGCTCAAGTAAACATGGCCGATTGACCATGGACTGGACCCTCAAAAACTGTGACCCCCAAATAAACATTTTTCTTTCCCTAAGTTAATTTTTGCAGGTATTTTGTTATAGTGATGGGAAACCTGAGTAATATGGTTGGAAACGCAAATGACTGAGAACAATGAATACCACAGACCCTGGAAAGGAGAAAACTGTCACAGTAATAAGAGACCACAGGTATCCAAGAAAGGCTTTCGTGACGTCACAGTTTAATCAGCGGGCTCTCCTAGGCACGGGATCTTCTTGGAGCATTTTGATAGATCTCTTCCACACACCTCAAGAGCTTATTCATGAAAATAGAACCTTGAGTGTCTCACCTCAGGACTTTTCCTCCTCCAGCACTGAGCAGAAATTCCACGCCACCCAGGTCTATTAGCTCAACTATGTAAAGTTTACTCTCAGGAGGGTTAGACATGAGGATTGTCTCAAGTTTGAAGCCAGGCTGGGATACAGAGTGAGTTCCAGAACAGCTTGAGCTCTAAGGTGAGCCCCTACCCTAAACTATGTCCTCACCCCATGAATATCATTTCCTGATAATTCAGTTCGAACATCCATTTTAGAAAATGCTCAATGAACATAATACATTTTCATAAATTTACCGTTAAATCTATTAAAGATTATAGTTAGAACTAATGGGCATTTGTTACACTGCTGTCTTCACACATATAAATTTGAAATGTTATCCAAATGTCCTATTTTTTTTCCTACAGTAAATGTCAGGTTGTTGACAAATGCTTTATTAGAAATACGCTGTGCATGGAATTAAAGAATACACTATTTTCTCTCCAGCAAACAAGAGCTATTTCAAGCTACATTCTAATGAGTACTGTCGCTTTCCTGAGTGATTTACAAATATCAGGGCTGCATAAATCAACATGGAAACTGCATGTTCCATAACTCCAGATCATCCTTTCTCAGAAAATGAAGAGGAAGATAACCACAAGGGACACTGGGCATTAACTCCCTCCTTGGGAGGTATGCAATCATAGTGAAGTCCAAACAAAGTAGGATGCTCTCAAATCCTGGTATAAACCAATGTTAAGGAGGCTTTTAAAACTTCTCACTCCTCAGTGGTGATGTTTTCTAAAAGCCACCTTAAATTATGTTGTGATTACATCACAATACATTTTACAGTAAGTTGAAGATGCCATATGCCAATAAACCATTCGATATATCTAGCCTACCAAACCTCTTAGCTCAAAATGGTACTATACTACAGATGACCTCTCTCTTTCCCTCCTGGGCATGTGGCTGCCAGAGCTGCTGCTAGCTGCCAACTCTACCCAGGGTCATGAGACAGTGTCACAGTGTGCCTCACTAGCTGAGGAAGAGGTCAAAACTCAAACTGCTGTTTCTTCTCAATGAATATCAATACTTTCACATCCTTATAAAGTCAGAAAGTCAAGAGGCTGAAAGATGGTAAGTTGGGGACCACTTATACTATTGACCATACCACTTACCTTCATGTTCACTTCCCAGTGGTCACTGAGAAGAGGAAAGGCGCCAAAGTACTTCCCACACTGACGATGCACCAAAATCCTGCTTTGACCATTTCAAAATCATTCCCTTTAGTAACAAGAAACCTAAGCAGAAGTTAGTGTTGGTTTTATTACTACCTTCTCATGACTGGACAAAATTCCTGATCCAAAGCAGCTGATGGGAGGAAGAGCATTTATTTCGGCTTACAGTCTCAAGGGGCAGTTTCACGATGGCAGGGGAAAGATGGTAAAGCAAAGGCCGGACATCACCCCTCCTTGCCACATCAGGTGGCAATCAGTAGCAAGAGAGTGAGCTGAGCTAACACTGTCAAGCTAGGAGCTAACAGACCTCAAGGTCCACCCCCATCAACACGTCTCCTCCACCAAGGCTCCACATCCCAAATTGCCACCCGCCGGGGAACAAGCATTCAGAACCCATGAGTTTCTGGACCACCAGAGCTGCTGTGATTGTTTGTTCTGACATCTGTGATGCACATCCGACCACTTCCAAATCGGCAGCGTTGTGCTAGGAGACAAGAGCCTCCTTATTCATGCCATGCTCTCTTCTTAGATGTATGCACAGCGGTGAGCGGGAGAAAGTCTCTGCATTTGTCAGTTTTATGTTCTAGAAAGGGAAGGAAGACCACATTCATCTTCAGAGAGAAACAAAACATGCTCATAAGAAAAAGGCTGAAAGCTGCTGCTACTTTAAGTGGAGTTGTCAGAGAGGACTCTCTGGGGATCCGGCAACTTGAGATCTAAATGAAAGAAAAGTCTACACATCAGAGAACTGAGACTTCCGGACCTAAAAATGCTACAAGTTCAAAGGTAGAAATGTACAAGTTTGGCCTGGATATTGGAGCTAAGGGAAGGGCAGTGAAGTTGTCACAGAATAGAAGGAAAGAGCCGTGGGAAATGCTTCCCCAACCATCCAGAGCTTTGAGGAACAGGCTGAAAATTCGAGGAGATATTTTCAAAGAAGGTAGAAAGTCTGGGTAGAATGTTATAGAAAGAACTAATTTGAGCTAATAGATGTGTTCTGACAATCGCATTTCTGATTGGCTTTGGGTTTAGAGGATGGGGGCAGGGATGGCAATGAGGAGATTTGGGCTGTAGTTAACGTGAAAGATAAGGTTGATAACGCTGATGCTATGAAGAAGTGATCAGATCTGGGAAGCCATTGGATACAGCACCGAGAAGACTTCCTGATGGACATGGAATGTTGAAGAGACTTCAACACTTATGACAGCCTTCACACTAAGGTCCTCACTGAGCCAGTCAGTGAACTTCATCTAACATGGGAAAAATGAAACCCAACTTACTGCAAGAAAAACATTACATATCCATGTACATTATACAAGAATATAGTGGTGTGAGTTTTCTATTTACTTTGTATTTCTAATATTTTTGTACTTTTTTTATTTATGTGTGAGACAGTGAGAGAGACAGAGAGAGAGAGAGGCAGATGAAAAGAGAGTGAGTATGGGCATGACTGGGTCTCCTGCCATGCAAACACGCTCCAGACACATGTACCACTTTGTGCATGTCCCGTTACATGAGTACTGGAGAATCAAACCCCAGATGGTCGGGCTTTCAGGCTTGACAAGCAAGCAAGCACCTTTAATGTCTGAGACTTCTCTCCAGCACTTACTTTGTATTTCTAAGGCTTAGAAATTACACTTTGAGATCTTCAAATGAGCTGAGCATATGCTAACCTCTTTAAAAGATTGCATTCAAATCCTACTCAAATAAAAATTACGTGAAAGTTTCATCTGCTTCATGTTTAAGGCACTAAATAAAAATGGGACACTCTCAGAGCATATGTGGCAACATATTGGATTCTTAAGGTATAATTTGTTCACTAGTTTCCTCATAAAGCCTAATCTAGATTCTTGCCAATTAAAATATTTTTCTTCATTTTCTCTTGGGATGTCTATTCTAGAAGTTGACTTCCAGTTTTTCTTTGTATACAATGCAGGCAAGTGTTAAGAATGAATTTCGGAATGGCCATTTTCAGCGAGGCGTTTGACTTATATCATGATATTAAAAGGTCACAGTTTGTCAAGCATGTCAATGTACTGCTAATAGTTTATTGATTCTAGGGAGAAATCATTTGAAACTATGCTAAGGAAATATCATGCTGCACTTCCTACCTTCAGACACACTTGTTGAGAATGTGGTGCCAGCATTCTGGTCCCCTACAGGATTAACTTTACATCTTTCTATTTTGGTGTGTCACCATCAGTCTGTGTTAGAGACAGTGACGAAAACAGTTGTCTGAATTGCACAATCATATTCATTTTCAAGAGTTGTCAAGGAAAGTAGTTGTTTACAACAACTTTTAATGGAGTGCTCCCTCAGTTCTCCCTGTATAATGAAATATGTACATAGAGAGTTGTACTTTTCGGGTGTAAGTGGTTTTTACTTCATGACTACTGTGAATTGTGTGAATCAACTTTTCTTTGTTTGTGAGCTGTTAAAGATATTTTAAAATTACCCAGATAGTGCTTAAGTTAATCATTACAGTAAACATCTCAGTGTAATATTTGCACTCCCCTGCCCCACTTAGGTTTTATGGAATCCTTGCTATTTTTATTTGAACTTCTTGAAAAATAATAATGGGGTTAAAGAGATTGCTCAGTGGTTAAGGCACTTTTTCTCCAATGACTAATGACCTGGTTCAATTTCCCAGTATTCACGTAAGCCAGATGCACAAAGTGGTGCATGCATCTGGAATTTGTTTGTCGTGGCTAGAGGCCCTGCACATTCTCAGTTTCTCTCTCTCACTCGCTCTCACTCTCCCTTCCTCCTTGTGAAAATAAATAGAAGCATCTGGAGTTCAATTTCAGTGGCTGAGTCCCGGACATGCCAATTCTCTCTCTCTCTCTCTTACACTTTTTCTCTAAAAAAATTATATATATATATATATATATGGAGAGAGAGAGAGAGAGAGAGAGAGAGAGAAGGCTGTAGAGATGACTAGGCAGTTAAAGTGCTTGCCTGTGAAGCTTAAGGACCCAGGTTCAGCTCTCCAGAACCCAAGTAAGCCAGATGAACATGGTAGCACATGCATCTGGAGTTTGTTTGCAGTGGCTAAAGGCCCTGGTGCTCTCATTCTTTCTTTCTTTCTCACTCTCTCTCTCTCTCATAAATAAATAACAAGAAAATAAACTAAAATAAATATTTAAAAAGAAAAATAATAATGCTGGATGAATTACTTTATTCTTTCTTAATCTAATTTTCCCTCATTGAAAACTTGAGAGTTACGTTATAAAATCTCCTAGATTCTTTCCTTCTGTCATAGAAAATATTCAGAAAGATGAAATATGTACTTCAGCTTCAGACAGAGAAAGGATTTAGTATCACATCCCAAAAGGATTCAGCTGCTTACTGCTCTCCCTACATATCAAACTAGATCTGCTTCAGGAAATGGAGAATCCAATATCCATCCTGTCTTGTTAAGTTGCAAAGTCATGCTTACTAGCTCCGTACACTTCAAACAGTGTTTCTGAGGTCTTGGAACTTATGAATTTACTTCAGGCGACCATAGGCCTCTATCAATGCATAACCTACATTTAAGCAATGTTGTTCATTATTGAAAAAAAAACAATAGAGAACAAAAGAATGTTTTGCAACCAATCATAAATTTCAGGGGAGTATTTTATTTAGGTCTGAACTATTGCTTTGTGAGTCTGAAAATGATAAAGTAAAAACTGTAAACTGTTTCCCAGACCAGATATTGGCTCTCATCTCACCAAGCTACTACATAAACAAAAATAAACAAGTAGAAGTTACAAATGGATAAGAAAATTTGAAAGAAATATCAATCTGTAGACCAACAAGGAGCTATAAAAGAATGCAGTATTTAAAGCTATTTTATGTTCTGCCTGTACGAAGAGCTCAAATGGTGGCTGGCTCCAATAACTGACTACACATCATGACCTATATCTCCTGCTTCGTGTTCCTAAACTGATGTGCAGTCTTAAAAATGCTGGAAATGACTTATTTTTGAATCTCCCATCATACTGTAGGTGAGAAAAGCCTGAGACACTATGGCCAACAGCCTCAAGGAGTGTGTCTTCCACTCACTAATCTTTTCTGGAAACTACTTGTGGTTTGATACACCCTTAGACCTTCTTTTGTGTCTTGTGCAAGGAGAACCCATTCAGCTCTAAGTCTTGAGAATTCTGTTCAACTTATGACCGTTGCAGTATACCAAACTCTTCTCTTTGTCTGCTTTTGCCATAGTCTCCATAAATTATTCTTTTAAAGTAAATTAAAAAATGATTAGTAAGAATAAAAACTGTTTTATGGGCTGGAGAGATGGCTTAGCAGTTAAGGCACCTGCCTGCCAACCCTTAGAATGCCGGTCGATTCACCAGGTCCCACGTTTAGCCAGACGCAAGTGACGCAAGCGCGCAATGCCGCACTTGCCCACAAGGGGGTGCATGTGTCTGGAGTTCATTCACAGAGGCTGAAATGGCCCTGGCATGCCCATTCTCTCTTTCTCTGCCTCTCTCTCTCTCTCTCTCTCTTTCTCTCTCTGTTTCTTTCTGTCTCTCTCTCTCTCAAAAAACTGTTTTATAAGTTATTAATATAATAGCCATTGGAAATGTCATCTCTTGCTCTATATTATCACCCTTCAATCTTGATAACTGGCCCACACACAAGGGTGATGTTTTTGTATTTATACTGAGAATTTAACTATGCTAACATAAAGTAGTTTGATCACAATCCCTTTCTATTACTCTCCCTTGTCTCACCAACCCCCCATGTTAGTGAACCTAGTCCTGCTTCCAAGTAGTCCTTCCTCTGTTCTGATGTCTCGTTCTTTCTATCCTCCTTCATCCTCCATTTCAAAACTGTTGGTGGACACAGTATTGTGTAGACCTTATGGACGTAGTAAGACCTACTGTGGGGTCACAGAGAACAGTGCCCCAAAGTCCTCCTCTCCACTCAGTGGCTGTTATATTCTTTCTGCCCCTGCTTTCAGAATGCCATCACACTAAACTACAGATGTGATTAATAAGCTATATAGAAACCTACAGCTTTGTTAGCTAAATAAAAATGTAATTGTTTTAAAAAAATAGACTTTGGTCAGAAGTGTGATACATTTGATTCTTTCACCACAGGAAAGCAATGATAAGATACATACTAGAAAACTACAACACAGATGACAGCAGTACTAATTGCTTTGAATTGGAACTTTTTTACCGATATGTTTACATAGAAAGCAGAATAATTTTATGTGATTACTGTTAATGTATCAGGTTCCTAACTCCTATGGGTGTGAGTTCCCCTGTCTATATATGTATGTATGTGCACACATGAGAACGTGTGTGAGTGTGTGTGTGTGTGTGTGTGTGTGTGTGTTTCTAAGACAGCTTATTAACTTTAACTCTAAAACCTGTTGATATTTAAAATTGGAGCAATGGGAACATCATTTTCCATCAGTTCTTTCCATATGAGAAACCTAGGGGAAGGGAACCCATCAGAACTCTCCAAAATCAAGAAAACTAAGTTTATTGTTTTTAATAATTTTTCTCTAAAACTTTAGCATTTCCATCATATAACATTCTACAATTTAAAATAAATTTAAATTTATGTGTATGACTAATATAGAATGAATACAGTATAAGCATGAGCTGAACAGGTCATTGTTGTGAATAACCCAATACTGTAAAATAACCTAATCTTTCATTGAGCTTATAAAATGTCATCAAAGAACTCTACTAGTGAATATGAATAACCCTTATTTCCTCTGAGACATTTCGTACATAGAAAACAAATTATGGCAAATTGTACATTAGTAACTTTTTTCACTCAAATTGACTCTAGCCATTTTCTTTTTCTTCCATTTTTGCCTTCCTCCTACTGAATTCAGATTTTAGAACTTACATTTAAATTTACTGAGTGATAATTCTACTCAATTTACATTAGATATTAAATACTCATTTCAAACATTGAAACACCACAATCAGGAAAGTCTTACTTTTGTAAAATACAGGCTCAAGCAACTAACTCCAGGATCATCTTTCAGTAGACCTGAACATGGTATGAGATGCCATTCTATTGTTTTAAGAAAAATTCAAAATTTTCTTGACTTAGTCACCAGTAGTACGGGGATATGTGTAAGCAACTTGAGATATTCACATTGTTCACACGATATCTGGATTTCCTGACACAATTTGAAATTTAAATGCCTATAAATAATGAAAGCAGAAGTAAAATAAAAATTCAGTCATGTTGAAATGAAAAGAAATGAATTTGTAGAGATTTGTGAAATGGTGTCATAGATTTTATTAGAACAACGCTGCCAAGGAAATGATATAAACCCCAGAAAAAGTAAAACAATCAAGTATAAGTGAACAGAAAGATTTAAAAAAAAAAAAAAACATAGTTCTGGAGAGCTGGCTTAGCAGTTAAGGCACTTGCTTGAGAAGCCTAAGGACCCAGGCTTAAGTCCTCAGAACTCATGTAAGCCAGATACACCTGGTGGCGCATGTATCTGGAGTCTGTCTGTAGTGGCTAGAGGCCCTGGTGCACCCATTCTCTCTCTTAAATAATTAAATAAAATAAATGTAGAATTGAGTCTACAAGTGGGAGAAGCACATCAGTACTGGGGTTCTAGTTTGTAAGGCTGAGGCTCCACATCACTCAACTCAATGGACATCGTGATACTGGTGGTTGGAAACAATTCTACCAAGTTGCAGAGCCCGAAGGACAAGCAGAGCGTAAGCAACAGCTGAAAGTGAGGATGAAATTCAAGAGAAAAATAAAAATAAAGAAGAGCAACGCAAAGACTTCCAGGACAGTAAGTCCATTACATTTTATACACGGCACAACATAAACTCTAAATAAACTGTGGAAACTAAATATTTGTACATTGTAATTTCAGGAACAACACTGAAAGATAATGCAAAGAAATGCTGTAAAGTCAATGGACAAGGTAAAAGAGAAGTGCAAAAATGTCATCATTCAATATATAAGACAGGAAAAGAGAGACAGACAAGGAATAAAAATATATAGGGTAGCCAGGTGTGGCAACACACACCTTTAATCCCAGCACTGGGGAAGCAGAGGTAGGAGGATCACCACGTGTTTGAGGCCAGCCTGAGCCTACATAGTGAACTACAGGTCAGCCTGGGCTAGAGTGAGACCCTACCTCAAAAAAACAATATATATATATATATAAACATGTATTATTTTATACATTGAATAAATATTATTATTATATATAAAATTATATATAATTATATATATAGGATAAAAAATAAAAAACAATTGTACACTGTAACCTGAGAATATCAATAATGATGCCAAATGTGAATGAATTAAACCCTAATCAAAAGAAAATATCTGCATAGATTTTGGAGATAAGACATAATTATAAGCACTCCAAATAAAAGCAAAAGACTGAAGGTATATAATGGAAATTATGATGTTCAATAAAACAGTGACTGTTCGATGATGCATTAAGTATTAATGTTACATGAATATCATGCCAATATTAGATAAACGTGTGTGTGTGATACGTGCCTAAGTGTAGGCATGTTTGCATGCATGTGATTGTGTGTGTGTGTGTAGGTAACATGCTGACATTGGCTGTCTTTCCTAGTCATTTTCTGTCTCATTTACTGAGATAGGGTCTCTCCCTGGAATGCAGTGCTTATCGATGAGCTCGCCAGCGAGAATCCCCTGTATCCCTCTACCTCGCATTGTTATTTAGTGGGGCCGCCACGCCTGTCCGACATTTCTGTGGGCACTGGGAATCTGAAATCAGGTCCTCAAGCCTGTGTGTCTGTCAAGTAATGTACTGACGGAGCCACCTCGTCACCCCTAAATAAAGTGATCTTAATGACAGAATTTGCACCCAAGAACTGAATTTGAGTGAAGGAAAAAATGTACTCCAGAAACAAGTGGAAGAAAAATAATAATCGAGACCTTCAAATGAAATCACATGCAATAAATAATTTAATGTGTATGGAGAAGAGAAAAAAATGAGATGTTCAACATTTTCATGAATAAATGTTCAAACAATATAGTAATGTATAGTAATGTTATAAAGGCCCTCCTGAAAAGCATGAGGACAGAAAATGTCTCTCACAATATACAAAGATCTTTTAGAAGATTATTTATAGATTGCAATTTATTTTCAGTAGATGAAGACGTAGACTCTGTGACTTACTGAAGCTATAAATTTTTTCTTTAGAAATGTATTGCTCCCAGATGGAGCTGAGTCAGAAAAATCTACTACACTTCTAAATCTTACATTATGGAGAAAGAGAGAGAGAGGCTAGGGTGCGGGGGGGGGGGACGGGGAGGAGTTAAGCAACACCAGTCCAGATCCCCTTTAGTCCTAAAGAATGAAAAATTTAAGAGAGGCCGAGAGCAGGAGTGTGAAATAGAATTTCTTCCACCATTATAGAAAACAAATGGCATGGGGAGGAAACATTCTTCCGGGGGTCTTCTTCATGAGCCAGGGCCAATGCTAAATGCTGACAATATGAAGGATCGGGGGTAAGATCCCAAAGGGACCCAGAATTGAATGAAGGCTGTCCTCTCCATACAGTCACTTGTGTCTTCAGCTACACATCCTCCTTACTTCATCCTCCCCTCTCTAAATCTTGGTTCTACCTCAACCACATCATTGAAATTGCATTTCGCTTCTGATTTACTTATCTGACAAAATATGCCAGGGTCTGATGTTATAATTCTTCATCTCCCATTGCCCCAAACCTAATAGCTTCAAATGTTACCCACATGTGAACGTCAGGGTTCTATGCATCAGAACTCCAGTGTGTGTGCGTGCATCGTGGGGCTATCTGCATCGGGGTGTCTCTAAGTTGAAATCAGTTATCCACAGACTGAAGTCTCATCTGGAGGACCTGGGATCCATTCTTCCTCTTCCAAGCTCAAGCTTGTCATTGGCAGGGCAGCTGCTTCTGGTCGTAGGACTGAGACGTATTTTCTAGTTGTCACCTGCAGGCTCGTCTCAGCTCCCAGAAGCCACTCATAGTCTCTGAAATATATTCTTTCCGTCTTCAAGCTAACAAAGAGACACTGAGTTCTTCTCATGCCCCAATCTCAGACCCCGTCCACCCTGCTTCAAGACTCAGATTTAAAGGAGTCATGTGATCGCTCCCATTCCAGTAGGTAATTTCTGTATCTTAAAATCCATAGATTTGGCATTTAAACTTAACAGAATCCATAAAAATTGATATAATGTTGAGAGTGCTAATCCTCATAGTCGTATTTATTTGTTGACTTTTTTTTTTTTTAGAGAGAGACACAGAGAGAGAGGGGGGGGGAGAGGGAGACAGATAGACATGGGCGCACCAGCAACCTCTCAGCTGCTATGAACGAAATCCAGATGCATGCGCCCCCTTGTGGTCAAGTGGGGCATTGCGCCCTTACGTCACTTTGCATCTGACTAAACAGTGGGACCTGGAGATTGGAACCTCTGGAGATTGGAACCGGATTCTTAGGCTTAGCAGGCAGGTGCCTTAATGGCTAAGACATCTTTCCAGCCCATTTGTTGGCTTTTTTATTTGCAAAGCTGGCAATTGAATGCAGGGCCTTGTGCATGCCAGGCAAGCGCTCTGCCGCTGAGTACTTCAGTGCATCTTCACTTCAGGTTCCTGTAGTTTCATAATCTCTGATATGTATATCAAGAAGGAGGAATCTTGGGAAACATCTCAGAACTTCCCCCAATGCCATATACTAATAATGCAGTGAATCTGACCCAGTGACATTGACTCGATAGGAAGCTAGTAAGAAAAAGGGCATTCAGTGTCACTGATAGTATGACGAACACAATAGATGATTCAGAAATCACTTAAAGTGACATTTTGTGGGGGCCTGCAAAGCCAAAGGACCCAGGTTCAATTCCCCAGTACCCACGTAAGCCAGATGCACAAGGTGGCGCATGCATCTGGAGTTTGTTTGCAGTGGCTGGAAGCCCTGGCACACCCATTCATTCCCTCTCACTCTCTCTCTCTCTCTCTCTCTCTCTCTCTCTCTCTCTCTCTGCCTTTTTCCCTCTCTCAAATAAATAAATAAAATAAAATAGTTAAAAAAGGAGACGTTTTGTTCATAGTCTGTGATTGTGGTTCAAAACCTAATTGTACTACAGTGTGATTCAATTAGCTGATGCAGAAAATATTGGGCCACTCCATTATCAGACAGAACCAAAAATCAAGACTCGTGGAAAATGGAATTCTTATGAAAACCAAAGGGAAAAGTAATGGCCACGTATTAAAATCTCCTTAAGTACATAAGGTTTCAGAACCATGTATTGCAGAGGAAGGAACCAACATTTCACATCTTACCTGATAACTACTGGCTGTTTGCAGAGCAAGTTATTCATACTGTTGAATTAGGTAACTTATGTATGCTGAGATTCTAATTCCATCTGGGATAACTGCTGCTAAAAAAAAAAAAAAAAATCTTAGTCTATCAGAAGGCGCTGACACTGCACTCAGTAAAAGCTGTGTACACATTGAAATTCAGACAAGATTCTACTAATACGAAAGCCAATCGCATTGTTTCATTGCTGCATTTCCAGCTCCAAGGCTTAAGGACAAATATTCTCAAGAGATATGAATGTGAAGTTGAAATGGCCGGAAAACACATTAGAATGAAAACAGAGGGAAAAGCTACAATAAGCTTCCTTCTGAAAATGTAAAGTGGTTCTGCCTCCAACGCAGGTAGCCCCTGTGGACAGAACTGTGCGACTGGGACAGCAGTGAGTGTGGAAGAGGCATCCTCCTCTTACCGTAGTCAGCAATCTCGGAAGAAAAGCTCTAAAACATGGTGATGTCGCCATCCGGAAGTCTCTCACTGAACCCATAGCTCAGCCATCAGGCAGGACAGGTTTGCCTGCAAACTAGCAAGCCCCATGGACTTTCCCTGACTCTGTCTCCTCAGTGCTGCTCGTACCCACAGCCTGCTTTTACACTTGGGCTAGAGATCCGAATTCAGGTGTGCAAGCTTGTTTGGCACTCACTCCACCCACTCACTGCGACGTCTCCCCAGCGGCTGTTTGCTATTTGAAGACAGGCTCTCACATAGCTTTAGCTGGACTCAGACTTGCTCCACAGATGAAGATCGCCTTGAAATCCTGACTTCCCTCTTCTACCCACCCAGCCCCCAGGTGCTGGAATCACATATTTGCATAAACACACTCAGCGCCAATTTCGTTTTTGAAATCATCTTCTGCCTAAAGGCACAATTCTAAGTTCCAAAATTTTGATCGTCTTACGTTTTAATATTTAGTGTTTTTATAAAGCAAACATTGGGGCTGCAGAGATGATTTAACAGTTAAAGAGCTTGTGTGCAAAGTCAAAGGACCTAGGTTCAATTCCCCAGGACCCACGTACCCAGATGCACAAGGGGGCACATGCATCTGGAGTTCATTTGCAGTGGCTGGAGGCACTGGAGCACCCATACCCACTCTCTCTCTCTCTTTCTCAGCCTCTTTCTCTTTCTCTCTCTCAAATAAAAAAATAATAATAAAATAAAAATTTAAAAGTAAAAATTAACCATAATGCTATAGATTTTGTTTGTTTACTTTTAAGGGCTTAGCTTTTGTTTGACTGAATGGAGTTCCACTATGCAGATCAAGCTAGTATTGTGGCTGTACTATAACATTTCCCCCAGGGCTGGAGAAATGGCTTAGCAGTTAAGGTGTTTGCCTACAAAGCCAAAGGATACTGGTTTGACTCTCCAGGACCCACGTAAGCCAGATGCACAAGGGATTGCATGCATCTGGAGTTCATTTGCAGTGGCTGGAGGCACTGGCGCTCCCTCTCTCTCTCTTTCTTCCTGCCCATTTCTCTGTCTCACAAATAAATAAAGAAAACCATTCCCCCAGAGTTCAAGTGTTTGTGATTTAGTCTCTTACTTAGTTCCCAGATGGCGGGGCCTTTGGAAGATGGAACCTTGCTGGAGGTGGTATACTACTGGGGCACAGGCCTTGACATTTTATACTCCCATCAGTGCTATCCAGCTCAGCCTTGCTGTGCCCTCCCAGCAGATGTGACAAGATGTGACACCCTAGCTGTTGGCTCTGCCTTGAGTTCCTGCCCATGATGACGCTTCCCCTGAAAACCATAAGCCAAAATCAACCCTTTCCTTCCATAAACTGCTTCTGGTTGTGTGTTTTTCTCAGTAATTGCAAAGGGAACTGCTACAGTGGGCCTCTGAGTCTTCATCTTGCTGCCTCAGCCTCTCACGTGCTAGAATCACAAGCGGATGCCACCACATTCGGCTTTCACCACGCTGTCTGATCAGAAGCTAAATGACTTTTAGCAACTTAATGATGGATTGGGATTTTTGTTTTTATGAAAAATAACAGTAACCAATGTCTCTATTCATCCTAATTATCTACAAACAAATACCTCAGAGAAAGCCACCATTTCCTTGTTTTTTTTTTTAATTTTTTTTATTATTTTATTTATTTTTGGAGAGAGACAGACAGAGATGGGCGCTCCAGCAGCCTCTCTCAGCTGCTGTGAACGAAATCCAGATGCGTGCTCCCCCTTGTGGTCAAGTGCAGCATAGCGCCCTTGCGTCACTTTGCATCTGGCTAAACGTGACCTGGAGATTGGAACCCAGTTCTTAGGCTTAGCAGGCAGGCGCCTTAACCGCTAAGACATCTCTCTAGCCCATTTCCTTGTTTTTGTAAAGCATATAACCCAGTTAAATTTATGTCATTACATTTGTTTATATCATTTATTAACTTTTTATATGTAGAAAAATAAGGAAGAGTGTTCACACTAACCTACTTTGCATTTGAACTTACACACTACAGTAAAGTAACTTCAAAATCGAAAAACTAATATATATCCAGAAGAAATTTATTTACAGGCAACAGAGTCATGGCCGGGTTAGGAAAAAAAAATGCCATAAATCTTAAAGACATGGAGCAAGAGTCATTTCCCTCAAAAATTACATTAAACTAATTGGATGCTTATGTTTACATTAAATCTAACAGCATATTAAACTTTAGTTTCAAAGTCCCCTTATAGCTAGGCATGTGGGCTCACAATTGTAATCTCAGCACTAGGCAGGCAGGAGGACCTCAAGCTCACAGCTAGCCTGGGCTATATAGGAAGACTAAGTTAAAAAGAACAGTGTCAGGGATGGAGAGATGGCTTAATGGTTAAGGCACTTGCCTGCAAAGCCAAAGGACCCAGGTTTGATTCCCTAGTACCCACATAAGCCAGATGCATAAGGTGGCACTTGTGTCTCAAGTTTGCTCACAGTGGCTGAAGGCCCTAGCATGCTCATTCTCTCTCTATGTATATATATGCCTCTCTCTCTTTCTCTTTCTCTCTCATAAATAAAATAAATTTTAAAAACAATTTCCTTGTATCATATATCAAATATCCATAAGTGTACTTTATATCCTATCATACATATGCAAACAAATGCAAGTTGTCAGAAAAAAAAATATTAAATTTCTTAAAGACTTATCCTTCTTAATCTTAAGGTTTCATTTTGATTTGTTTTCCTTTTAGGGGTGTATCTCATCAAGGGAAGGGAGTTAGAAAACAAAGAAAGAATCAAAGAAGGCCATAAGACATTATGCAATGCTCTATCTATTTAAACAAGCAAACTTGTAGAATTCCAAAATACTCTTGCTCATCCTTACTGTAATGGGTATAATTTTTCTAATTGCTGCCCTCTAACTTCAAAATTGCACATCTTGCTGCATTTGACCTGCAATGGACTCCAGACTGTTTTAAGGCTATTCAGAAAAATTAGCTTTTTAAATACTTTAACAGTTCTTCATCTATCTGAATGAGTCAACTGAGTATGCATGAGTCTTACAAAAATAGATTCAACCCAAATTTTCAAAGCGCCAATGACCTTTTCTCTTCCTAAATAAGCACACGAAAGTGGCAAATTTGTTAAAATAGCTTCAGGACTAATAGACGCGGTTTCAGTCAGCACTCTGAAGACCTCAGAGCAGGCAAACTTCTGGTTCATAGTTTATTCAACGGATTTGTGTCTAGAGAGTAAGTGTTAGAAACACCTAGAAAGACTATCATAATGTAGAGTATTGTATCTTCTAAAACAATCCCGTGCTTTATATCCTCAGCTGCGTTCACGAAGGAAGAATGATGAAGTCACATGAAATAATGGGATCAGGCCTCCTCTGTTCCGCCATCCCACCATTCATGTGCATGCGTACATTGCTGTGCTAGATTAACTTCCTCTCCGAGCAGATATCCCTTCTGGAAGGGCTGCCCAGGCTCTGTCTCCAGTCTTGCTCTCCTCTACCTTATTCCCCAAAAGCGCATATTTTCATTTCTGCTACACTTGACATTACTGTAATCTTGCCAGTCTTCTATTGTTTGTTCCACCATAACACCCTATTATGATCACTTGGAACTCAGCCCAGTGGCTCTGGTATTTATGGCTCCTATTTAACTCTGCTTTTCTGGGCCAATCCCAGTTTCAACTATTCTGCCCTGCTATGTTCATAAATTCCTTCATACTTACCAAGCCATCTGTGCCAGATTTCATGTTCTACAACAATGCTTTCTGAGTCTTGGTTACAATTTGAAAGGCCTTTTTCTTGTGAAAATATCGCCATATATGTTGATTCGATTTTCAAGGCAAGCCCCCAAGCTTGTTAACCCATAGTTGACTATACTACAGAAAATCTAATGAATTCTTTCTCTACTCACCATCCCACACTGGTCTTATGATGGACTGGAAGTTAAGGCACATGAACAAATTGTAGATTGAAAGGGGTCATGGGTTTACAGCAAAGCAGAAAAGGGTAGGTCATGTTGGAGAAAACTTAAATAACCGAGTTCAGTCATACACCTCTGAGATGGGATTTTTCATATTGTAAAGGAATTGAAAGATACAAGTGTTAGAACCAAAATGACCCCATCTTTGGACTCTGGCTGCCATTTCATTATACCTCTGTTTTCCAAGAGTGACCTAACCACCCCTCCCAACTATCTCATTCCACAATAATCCAGACCCCTTGTCTGATTATCACTTTCCTATCGTGGCACAAGCCCTGAGGGCAAAGCGGGCTGTTCTGTAACCGAGGAATTCCAATGATGCCCCCCAACAACAGCCCCATCTCTAGTCTGTATAGAGAGCTGCTTCTAACCTGCCTGGTTAGAACCCCTCTCGGCTTTCCTTTGAATAAAGTCTGACTCTGCTATTGAGCCAAATCTCTCATTTCTTTCTCGTTTTTCCTCACAAGAAGTTCCTTTCAAGTAATGAAAGGCTGTAATACAGCATCCCAGGCACCAGAGAGCTGAAGTCATGCAAAATATCTAGCATGAGTCTGAGAACCCGGCGGCCAGGTTGACTCCCCAGGAGACACACCCACAGCCTCAGAGCCCTCCCCATCTCCCTGCGCCCTCTGCGGCAGACCTATACTGCCCTCTGTCTCTTCTTGTGACTTCTGTTATTGCTGTTTGATTCTCAGATGATTTTGCATTTAAAATGTCCCAAGGAGGGAATATTATCATTTTAGACAAATTCTAGAAAAGGCACGTAGAGCCACATTAGGGGCTGCTGTCCACTGGACGGACAACTGCCTTAGGGAATGCCACCAATCGAGCCTAAATTAAAGTGGCCTTATGTTCGGGTTGTTCCCAGCTTAACTCTATTATCTTAGTGTTAGAAAAATACTTTCATTCTCAGAAATATATATATATCTACTTTGTAGTACAAATCATATGGTTGCTTTATGCAGAATCCCATGGAATCAAAGCCTGAGATTTGAAGGTCAGAAACACATTCACCCCAACCATCTGTCCAGTTCAGGACACTACTTCTTCAGCAAGGAGCAGTGCATTTAATTACAAGATTATATATCTACTTTTTGCCAATAGCATGTAACTCATTAGTTCACCAGTTCTACACGTGAATGTTAAATTTGTGCATATAATATGCCTGTATGGAAAGCCTTTGGGCTCTGAGCACAATTCTAAGCACTGCAACTGCAGCAGGGAACTAAAAGGACAGAGACCTCTGAGTATTTACAGAGTACTGGCAAAGTTGCTAATCATGACACTCATTGAATATTGGTCTGTGCTGGCCACCGTTGTCACCCTCATGCTGAATACATGTTTTACCTCATTGTGTTCATAAAATGACTCCAATGAGTAGATTCTACTGTAGTGACCATCAGCGCCAAGAACTGAGTCAGAGACAAATAATAAAACATGTCAAAGCCAGGGCTGGGGACATGATGGTTCAGCAGTTAAATGTGTTTGCTTTGCAAAGCCTAACAAACAGGGTTCAAACCCCCAGGACCCACATAAAGCCAGGTTTGTGAAGAAGTGGCACATGCATCTGGAGATCGCAATAGCAGGAGGTCCTTGCATGCCCATACTCACTCTTTCTCTCTCACGCTCTCATATAAATAAATAAAAATATTTTTAAAAAACCATCTCCAAGTGAGACAGCTGATGAATGATGACCCTAGGATTAACCTAGACTGTCAGGGTCTCGGTTCCTGTTCATCCCACTATATACTATGACGTTGTTTGTAGAAGTACAGGAACTATAAAAACATAACTAATGTTACAGAGAAGGAGAGCAGCCACAATTGTGTTGAAGCCTCTACAAGGCTGGATGACTGATTATAACTTTATAATGGTGGGTGGCTGGAATGTTACAGATCAAAAGCCACCTTTTCATGGCTATTTAGTACCCTCAATAGTTTTTTACTACTCCAAGTTTAGAGAAATCTTGCAGGTAGCAGGCCCAGAATTTAGAAAAAATACCCATGTGGTAGATCTAGAGTGTAAGGGACATACACACATGGTAGTTTCAAAGATTAGAGAAAAACCATACATGTAATTGAAGTGAGAAATTATCTCAAAGCATAAAGCAGATAGAAGGCAAGTAGAAAATTATCCAGGCCAAGAAACAATGTGATCCCCTACCCAGCTAGGTAGGGGAAAGCCAGACATTACATGTGTCCAGAGAGCGAATCACAGTGCAGAGAGAGGACAGAGATGTGTACGAACAAGCCTTTATGGTCCATTAAAAATGGATTCTTTCAGGTATGTGAGGGGAAGACCTGACTGGTTTGCAGAGTCCAACCCACCTAGGTAGTGTGCTAGATAGACTGTGGATACAGCAGAGCATGCTGCATCTGTTGTTGATGAAACTGTCTCAGACACAAGTTCGGTTTTTGCCAAGTCAGGGTGGTATCTTCTGGATCTCTCTTTGGGCTCCTTTCCCTAAAAGGAGCTAGATTGCTGAGTCTCCTTCAAAAGGATGTGATATTGTAAACATTTAAAAGATTTTTTTTTCCAGACACTTTAGCCATCCTAGAAAAACCCCATGGAAACTCCAGATTGCTTGCTCTGAGAAAGAAGAACTTTTTTCCCAACTAAAAATCACCAGAAGAGCTGGAGAGATGGCTTAGTGCTTAAGTGCTTGCCTGTGAAGCCTAAGGACCCTGGTTCAAGGCTCGATTCTCCAGGACCCAGATAAGCCAGATGCACGGGGAGGGGGGGTGCATGCATCTGGAGTTCTTTTGCAGTGGCTGGAGGCCCTGAAGCACCCATTCTCTCTCTCTCTCTCTCTCTCTCTCTCTCTCCCTGCCTATTTATGTATCTCTCTCTCGCAAATAAATAAATATTTTTTTTTAAATCACCAGAATGTCTGAAAACATTACAACATCAGGGAGGTCAAAATGAAATCTCATCTAGGACTACATAGGCCTGCTGCAAACATACACAGGTGATCCCACCTGCCCCCAAGCAGTTCCTTCTGGGAGTGTCATTGAGGCATAAGTGAATTCTTTATTATCAGTCAAAAAAGCTGAAGTTGGGCTGGAGAAATGGCTTGGCAGTTAAGGTGTTTGCCTGCCAAGCCTAAGAATGCTGGTTCCAATCTCCAGGTCCCACATTTAGCCAGATGCAAAAAGTGATGCAAGGGCGCAATGCCGCACTTGACCACAAGAAGGCGCACGCATCTGGAGTTCGTTCACAGCGGCTGAGAGGCTGCTGGCGCTCCCATTTTCTCTCTCTCTTTCTCTCTGTCTCTCTAGCTTTCTGTCTCTCTTTCTCTCTCAAATTAAAAAAAAAAAGCTGAAGTCAGCACCTGCAGCTCTGAAATTACGTGGGCAATAACTGCAAAACAAAGGCAATAACAATATGCTTTTTGCTTTACTCAGAAGTCAAAACAGTACAGACAACAAGAGCCAAAGAGCTCAGGCAAAATGTAATGCAGCTGCAATTAACCTTCCTGATTTATCTCTGTAGACCTAAAGTCAGCACCAGCACTTGCAAAATAATAGTTGCTGAATCTGACAGATATTATAAATTATATATGGGAATTTAAAGCATCGAAAATAACTTAAACAATGCTGAAAGAGAAGAAACGAAGTTGCAGCCCCACACTACCTGATTTCAAGACTTACTACAGACTACAGTAATGAAGACAGTGATGAGCTGATGGAAGCCTAGATGACTGGCCCTCGCAAAAGCAACGAATCGATTCTCACCAGAGACACCAGGGTCATTTGAGGATGAAGGAAGAGTCTTTTCACCAAATGATCCTGAGATGCCTCGCAAGAAAAGATGCCGACTTCTGTTTCCAGGAAAACATGAAGAGGCTCAACTTTTCCTGTTCTCCCCTGTTCCCACCCTCCCTCAAGTGCACATAAAAATCTGACCCTTTGCTCAATATGGTTTGCATGTTACTTAGAAAGTACATGATAATGTTTGCTCCTTTAATATTGGATTCAAGCAAAAGAAAACTAAAGAATCCACCAGTGTGTTGTTCCTCAGGTGTGTGTGTGTGTGTAACAGAAAGAAAGAGAGAGAGAGCGAGAGAGAGAGAGAATGAACAAACAAGGACCACATACACAACAGAACATAGGCTGTATGAATCCATTTATTTGAAACTCAAAACAGGCAAAACTAATTTATGAGAATATGTTTCAGGAAAAAAAATGGTCTCCATCTTCAGTTGATAGGTATTTCCTGGCATATACATTTTTTCAAACCCACAACAATACTATGCAACTAAAATGTACATATTCAATAGCATATACATTAAATCCAATAAAATGCCAACAATAACACAAATCACATTTTATAAAACTATGTCATAACATGAAAATAAGTTTGTTGCCATGAAATGTGTCATCTATAAAGAATATCATTTATAATTTTGTGAGAGAAAACTCACTAAATTGGATCTACTAAATAACATAGTAATTATAATACTTTTGCTTTATAAACTTCACTTCCTACATTTTCTGCAGTATACATATAATAGTTACATATATTTTAAAAGTTGTATGCTAAATTCAAGGAATTTATAGTGGGCCATATTGTGTTCAGATTGCTTCAAAAAATACACTTTAATTGGCTAGAGAGATGGCTGAGTGGTTAAGGCACTTTCCTGCAAAGCCAAAGGACTCATATTCAATTCCCCAGGATCCATGTAAGCCAGATGCACAAGGTGGCACATGTGTCTGGAGTTCATTTGCAATGGCTGGAGGTCCTGGTGAGCCCATTCATTCTCTCTCTCTCTCTCTCTTTCTCTCCCCTCAACCAAATAAACAAAAATAAAATACATTAAAAATAGTCTTTAACCATTTTGATCCTATTGTAAAATCCAAAATATCCTCAGAGACATATCTTGCTTATTGCATCATTTTTGTGCCTAGAACATCCATCCCATTGTCCAACACCTTCTGTGTTGATTGCTCCTTGTTGCCAACTCTGTCCATCTCTTTGCTTCCTCAGCCTCTATCCTTATCACAAAATCCCTACAGATCAAAAGTGATGCAGACAGATACTGAGGATACTCAAAACACACCAAAGCAGAAATCCAGAAGCTGCTGAGAGCTCAACACTAAAGTAGACTTAAAGCACACCCACTAGGGCTCTGGGAAGTTTGCAGAAGAGGGGCGAAAGAATGTAAGAGCCACAGGTTGGGGAGGAATATCTGGAGACATAGCCCTCCCCACAATGACAGACTGCTGCTCTCACAGCTCATAACCCACAACTCCATGGTGAATACCAGCAATCCCATTAAGGATTGCCCTCAGGGAATGGGGCAGGGAGAGGGAAATGATGGTACCAACACATGATGTGTCCATACAAAGTTTCTACTTAATAAAAAAATAAATAAATAAACAGTTGGGCTGGAGAAATGGCTTAGTGGTTAAGGCATTTGCCAGTGAAGCCAAAGGATCCCAGTTTGATCTCCAGGACCCATGTAGGCCAGATATACGAGGGGCATGTGCATCTGGCGTTTGTTTGCAGTGGCTCAAGGCCCTGGCATGCCCACTCTCTCTCTGTCTGCCTCTCTTCTATCTCTATCTCTCTCTCTGCTTGCAAATCAATCAATAAATAAATAAATAATTTTTTTAAAAAGAAATATTTAAAATGTCAACAGGGAGTGGTGGCACATGTCTTTAATCCCAGCACTGGGGAGGCAGAGGTAGGAGGATCATCATGAGTTTGAGGCCAATCTGAGACTACATAGTGAATTCCAGGTTAGCCAGGGCTAGAGTCAGACCCTCTCTCTCAAAAAAAAAAAAAAAAAAAAAAAAAAAAAAAAAAAAAAAAAAAAAAAAAAAAAAAAAAAAAGATTTAAATGTTGATAGCTAAAATAGAACAGGACAATACAAAATATGTAAATAAATATATAAAAAGAAAGAAGGATCATGGACACCTTTCAGTGGCCTATATTCACACTGCTCAATGCAATTAAGCTTTTTTTCAAATGTCCTCCTTAAAATGCCCGGGATTACTTTGTGCAAAGCGCAAGCCTCCTCCACTCCTCACACATTCATGAGCATGATCAAAAGGCAACCTAAGAGGTTTCTTATTTCATCTTCTTACTATTTTGCACGCTTTTATCGCTAGATACTTGACCATTCACTTCACGTAACATCCCCAACCAAAGATTTTTCTGCAAGGACTCATCTTCGAAAATCTTGACAATCAATTCAACTATAGCAGAACAGGAAGCTTAAAGAAACACGAACGTAAATTAACCGGCTCTATGATTTTTCTTTTTTTCGTCAGTGGAGAATTCATGGATGTAGAGAATTTAAATATGCGTGACCACTCACAACATGGACTAACGCATCTCTTAACATAAAGGGGTTCAAAGATTTTTTAGGACAGCTCAACTCTCAGGAAACGTAGTTTGAAAAGAAGATGTGCAAAGATAAAGGCAGCCAGTGGGTTTTGATCTCATTAGTTTAGAAATCTCATGGGCAGTACTAAACATTTGCTTATAATGGTTAATCATCACATAAATCCTTATTGCTATTTGGTATAATTATTATTTGACAAGTGAAGAAACTGCTCTTGAGAGTTTACTAACTCATTCAAAGACATATATATAGTATCAGGAAAACCCAGAATTCAAACTCCAGTGTTGTATGTCCAAAGACTAGAAGCTAAACTTACAGCCCCATTAGAACATGTGGGCTATGTGTATTTCTTACTCTTGTTTCAAAAAGAAAATTAATGAAACATTTTCATCCTTTCTATCCTTAGCATAATCTTCACACTTAATGAGATGCTTTATTGATTAATCAGTTGGAATTAAAATTATACAACAGGGCTAGAGAGATGGCTTAGGGGTTAAGGCGCCTGCCTCCTAAGCCTAAGAACACTGGTTCCAATCGCCATCAGTTCTAATCTCCAGGTTCCACGTTTAGCCAGATGCAAAGTGACACAAGGGCGCAATGCCACACTTGACCACAAGGGGGCGTACGCATCTGTATTTCGTTCGCAGCTGCTGGCGCTCCCATCTCTGTTCCTCTCCCTCCCTCTCTCTCTCTCTCTCTCTCTCTCTGTCTCTCTCCAAAAAATAAAAAATAAAAAATTATACAATACCGTTAGCATGATACATTTTATATTACCTTCTGCATGTACAATATCCAATTTAATCATTGTAGTAGTCTGTGACATGATTATTACTACATTCTTATTGCAGTGGAGAACTGGTTAAATAAGGAATGGATCCAAAGACTACTCAGCTAATGAGCAATAGCACACTGAGGGTACAGGTCTATTGGAACAGTGCTTATGTGGCATTGCATGAGGCCCTGGGTTTCATCCCTAACACAACAAAATTAAAAAAAAAAAAAAGTAAGAAGAATACACAATCAGCCGGGCTTGGTAGCACACGCCTTCAATCCCAGCACTCGGGAGGCAGAGGTAGGAGGATCACCATGAGTCCACAGCCACCCTGAGACTACAGAGTGAATTCTATGTTAACCTGAGCTAGAGTGACACCCTAGTTTGAAAAACCAAAAATAAATAAATAAATAAATAAATAAATAAATAAATAAATAAATAAAAAGAAGAAGAAGAAACAATCAGAAAAGAAAAGACTTCAGGATTTCCTTTGCATCCCATTAATATTTTCTGACATACGCCGAGCGTGTGGTGCACACCTTTAATCCCAGCACTCGGGAGGCAGAGGTAGGAGGATCACCGAGAGTTCGAGGCCACCCTGAGACTACATAGTTAATTCCAGGTCAGCCTGGACCAGAGTGAGACCCTACCTCTCAAAACCAATATATATATATATTCTGACATACAGGTGAATTGAAAAGTATTTATATCCCAAAGATCTGTAATGCACACTATGAGTCGGTTTGGAGCTGAGCTGGCTTGGACTAACAGCAGTGCCCGTGTCTAAGTCCTCAGAGATCACCTACTGTAGCTGATAGACCTCTTTCTTCAGTTCTAACATTGCCCTGGAGGAACTCTTAGAAATTGCCAGAAGTGTTTTCTGCTCAGTATCTGATCTCATTATTCTCCCCTGATTTGGAAGATGTCAGGCAGTTATTTCTCACTCCACGCTCACGTTCCTTGTCTCCGCTAAATTTCCCTCTCTGAAGAGAGAGCTGCCACTAATCTCTGATGGCCAATTGAGAAGCAAACCTCCTTGTGTCTCCCCAGGGCTAAGTCAAAGTGGAACAATTCTTCCTCTAGCTGAGGTATTTTTCCCCTAATGCAGTATGAAATTAAAGCTTGCCTCCTTTCAGCTAATTTTCCTGTCAGACTTGTTAGTTATTTATTAAAAACCAACCAGGACCTACACTTGTTTTAAATCTCGGGAGTCTTTTCCTTCTCTGTCTCTAGAGAGAAGAGAAAAATAATTACCTTAAAACCAGCATTGACTTTTGTGTGACTGGGAGACAGTTAGTCTCCCTGGTATTTACCAGGAAACTCAGCTTCAGAAAGAGGAATAAAGCTGATATATAGAGACTCAAAAACCAGCACCCTATTTGTTCTTCAGAAAACTATGGCTCAGATACCTACATCTTCAAGTCTCACCATCTTCACACTGTGTAAATCATATTACTTACTACCTGCCTCATAAGAGTACAGCAGGACTTCTGTGAGCTAATACACACAGAGACAGATGGGAGGGGAGAGAAAAGAGGGGGAGAGAGAGAAGTTCTGGCATCAAATGCACGCATTAAAAGATCTTTGTACCTCTCCCTATTTCGTTTTTTTATTCATGTGGCATCAACCTAAATTCCTGTTTCCAGTACAAATCTATCAATTTATACAACCCTGATGAAAGTATTTTCTCAATCAATAAACTCTTCTGGATACATTTAAACACACACAACTTCAATTTTAAGCAGAATATGGATCCCTTTAAAATGCAAGCCAATAGTAATAGAATAGAAATTAAATTTGGAAGACAATATGAATTTGGAGGAGAAGATGAAACTAGAGAGGCCGCTTGCCTTCCAGAAGCTAGATTTAGGAACCACAAAGGATCATCAGGTTCTAACTCTGAGGCACATCCAACTCAAAGTGAGCATAGATAAATAAAAATTTAGAACACAAGTCCAAAAATGTAACATCCCACACAGAGCCTTTAATTTATAATTCATATGAATCAACCGTCTACCTGTGCTTTACCACATACTAAAAAGGAGCAAGTTATTAAGACATAGGGCCTACCTTATTTCATCGTTAAGGTATGCCAGTTCTCAGAGACAACTGCACTGTGTCTGCATGACTGCATACCAGAACAAGGGAGATTACGCTACTCCACCCTGCGTTCATCAAAATCCACTTAAGTGCAGGTTTAAGGTATCATAATGAATAATATTTTGGGGAAAAAATGCATTGAGAAAAGTATCCAAAAGGATGAAAAGATTCAACGTAATGGCATCTGTGCTGTAGATGAAGTCCCACAAGACAGAGAAAGCTCAGTGAGGCTCTATAATTGATCTCATATACCATATCAAAGAGAAATGAGAACTTTTCCCATGGAAAAAAATAAGCAGCGTGGTGAATAATGAGGAAAATTTTCTGACAGGCAGATTTTAGTATTAAAAACTTAATGATTATAAATATTATTAAATTAAATAGACTTCATAAAATTCCACTGGTAATTTTAAAACAAAAACATGTAGGGTTCCTCCCATGGTAAGATGACAACCTAGGAACCTTCTAGAATGCAGTTTTTTTTTTTTTTTTTTTTTTAATTGTGGTAGGGTCTCACTCGGGCCCAGGCTGACCTGTAATTCACTATGTCGTCTCAGGGTGGCCTAGAACTCACGGTGATGCTCCTACCTCTGCCTCCTGAGTGCTGGGATTAAAGGTGTGCGCCACCACGCCCGGCTAGAATGTAGTTTTTAGTGCTGCAGGTTTTCTTTACATCCCTGTCACTTACTTTGGAGGATAGGGAAACTTAGGCTTGGACTGATTTTAGTACCCTACCATCGCTGCATAATGTTTTCTGACTTTTATTACTGGTCTCTCACGCAGCAAAAATAATAATGTTTGCAATGGCTAGCATGTATTAAGTATGTTCATGTGCCATTTGACAATATTTCAGTTTATGACCAACCACATGTACACTGGTGGTCTCATAAGATATTGCCTGGGGCTGGAGAGCTGCTTCAGTTCATAAAATGTTTGCAAACCAACTCGGAGTATCTGAGTTCAGATCCCCAGACCTCCCGTATAAAGCCGGAAGCTGTGACGGGCTTCTGTAATCTCAACGTGCCTGCCAAGAGAAGAGTAGGCAGAGGCAGAAGAATTTCCCTGGAGCTCATGAAGGTAGTGGTGAGACTCAGACACAGGCTCAAGTGAGGTGGAAGGCAAGGACTGACCTTAAAACTGTCCAGTCTTCCACACATGAGCCATAGCCCATGTGTTCACACATGCACAAAAACTAAATAAAAATTTTAAAAATGACAATGAACATGTGATTGACCCATAATATTGCAGGCATTTGTATAAGCATACTCTAAAATGAACACAATGATAAAAATTGCCTAAGAATGCATTTCTCAGTCCATCCAGCCATCATCACATGATAGGAACCTGCACTTGCTATCGATTTATTAGCTACAATGCAAATAATTTTCACTGATTGTCAATGTAATCCTCATAACAACTTTAGCATTTTACCATACAATACTCCTAAGGGTATTCAGTGCTGTTGCTGTGGTCATTTACAGATGGCAAAGCAAAGTCATTAAGTAGCGTTATTGTTATTATTTTTCATGCTAATCCTGAGGCACACAGAATAACCATCTCATGTCTCTTTATCAGACTCCAATATTTCAATTCCATTGTCCCACAAGTAACATAAAAAATAATTGGAAAAGTGGATCTTATATATGTCCAATAAAAAGTAATATCCCAAAATAAAAAAATAAAAGAATAAATAATAATTGGAAATAGCTAGACTTATTCAAGACACTCAATTGTCAACATCAACTCTAAAGGTTTTACAAGGTTTTTACAAAGGTGCCAAGGAAATTAAAAAAAAATATTATTATTATTATTTTTTGGAGAGAGTCAGAGAGAGAGAAAGAGAGAGAGAGGGACAGATAGAGAATGGGAGTGAGCCAGCAGCCTCTCAGCCACTCTGTGCCCCCTTGTGGCTAAATGTGGGACTTGGAGAATCAAACTTAGGTTTAAGAGGCAGGCACCTTAACCTCTAAGCCATCTCTCCAGCCCTCAAAAATACTTTTAAATAAAATTTTGACTCACAAAGGAAAACAAAATTCTCCAACTTATTTTTGATGTTTAATTTCTTGGGTTTTTTTCCCACATATTAGTAACCATTGATAAATGTTGGAGGGTAGAAAATAATTTTTTATCAAGATTGACTATTATTTTTTATAGATTATTTTTATTTATTTATTTGAGAGAAAGAGAGAGAGAGAGAGAGAGAGAGAATATGGCCATTGCAAATGAACTCCGGATGCATGTGCCCCTTGTGCATCTGGCTTACGTGGGTACTGGGGAATCTAACTGAGGTCCTTTGGCTTTGCAGGCAAGTGTCTTAACCACTAAGCCATCTCTCCAGCCCAAGATGGAGTATTATTAACCGAGGGTAAATAGCTTAGATCTCTTTGTGATTCATCATTGACTTTCACTTTGAAATTCCTAACTATCTTAAGGAAAGTTGGTGATTTCTAGCCAATAAGTTCCACAATGATATTCAATTTTATATACCAGTGATTCTCAACTTAATAGGACTATACCTCTGTAAATCCATTGTAAAATGAAAGTATCATAAGTTGAAATTTATATAATACAATTAGCCCACAACCATCATAACCTAGTCACAGGCACACTGGAGCATCACTGGTAAGCGTGTGACTGGCTATTCACTGTGGCTTGTAACCACTGCTCATCACCTCTAGTACCGTGCCGCGTATTGATAAGCCATGCTAAAAGTCAAGATTCAAAGTTGAAAATATATCTTCCATTTTCTGCCGAAAGCATATTATTCTCATACCACTCTAAAGTCAAAAAAGTCATAATATGACATTATACATGAGCGAGAAACGTATGCACTTCCATATTAAAATAACCTTCAAAGACTTTTGATTTTTGTTGTAATTCAGGTTTGCATTTACTAAGCATTATTAAGTGGCAATATGTCCAAGATGTTCTCTTTGAGTGGTGGCTAAGACATGACCCTAATGTGGAAGAACTCAGTTTTAAGGATATAGATAGAATGATAATTTATCACCAAGGTAAAGAGGATCATAAAGTACAGACAGTACTGTACAGAACACAAGAAGAAAACTGAATTAGTTAGAAGCCTCAGTTATCTACAAACAAAATTTTAAAATAAAAAAAAAATGTAACTTTCCAAGACATGAGTGACTTGAAGTTTGTGGGAGAATAGCAGAAGGATTCTGAAATAGAACAGAGAATATAGATAAAATTCATGTAAGAATCGGAAAATAATAGTGCAGGAATCAAAACCTTAGAGACTAGGAAGTCATCCTTCATTGTAAATCTATTTCTTGTCTGTGGTAGTTTGAATGTAAAATACCACCCATCGCAGCATGTTGTGAATACTTAATCCCCAGTGCTGTTTGGGAAGGTTGTGAAACCTTTAGGAAATGGGGCCTTGGTGGACGAAGTGTGTCATTAGGAGTGAGTCTTCAAGTGACACAACCCTACAGGCATTCATTGTTTTCCCTAGATACTACCTGCTGCTATGAAGATGTGACACCAGCTTCCCTATCAGGCCTTCTTGGCCAGGATGAACGCTTTCCTTCAAAACTGTAAGCCAAAAATAAACTCATTCTTTATTAAGCTGTTTTTGATGAAGTATTTTGTCCCAATAATGAAAACATAACTAATACAATGTTAATGAATGTTTTAGTTTCTCATAAGTTCAATTCCTCCTATTTTTTTATCTTAATGGCCCTATAGGAAAGAGAATCTTCTCTTTCCAATTCCTGTTGTAATAGCTTTACAAAAGGACTCTGACATGTCCTTCCTACTATAATCAGAACTTTCAGAACACTAGTAGAAGTACAGAGTGGGGAATTATACTGGACAGACAAAAAAATATATTGTTACCATAGCCTATCATTAGCACTTTTCCCAAAAGAAAAGTTCAGAAATACTGAAAAAGGAAGATTGGGTAAAATCTTTTAAAAGTATTGGCAGAGTTGAGCTGGAGGTTTGCTTAGTGGTTAAGGCACTTGGCTGCATAGCCAAAGGACCCAGGTTTGATTCCCTAGGACCCACATAAGCCAGATGCACAAGGTGGCACATGTGTCTGGAGTGGTTGGAGGCCCAGGCACGACCATTCTCTTTGTCAATCTCTCTCTCTGTCTCCTCTCTCTCTCTCAAATTAATTAATAAATAAAATAGTCAATTTTGAAAAGGGTTAGAATAATCAGAATGTACAAAGACAACTAAGCAAGAATTGATCCGACAATAACCAAGGTGGAGGTTACATGGGGATTATGGAAAATGGGTCTGGAGTGTCAGATAAGGGTCAAGTGATAGAGGACCTTGAATAGTATGCCCCAAGTCAAGAATGACTGATGAGGCTGCATGTTCCAGAAATCTAATGATTAATTTCACATGTCGCCTAAGATTTAATGAGGGGATGCATGTCATGTCCCACACATGCACAATGCCTGCCACACCAAGACCCACAGGCCACTCTCCTGTGTATATTCACCCCCTACTTTTTCCTCCCATCTATCAATTCGTGTAGACTCATCTTCTTCAACTCTGATGGAGTCATAGTCTGTATTGTCACAGTAACAAACTCAGGGGAATTACCCATCCATTCTACAGCCTTTCAATTGAAATCCGTCAGTTTTATCCTAAGAATTACCAAGGAAAATGTTTCTTGAGGCATCAAGCAAGGGCCTCTTATAAAATAAATACAACCAGTGGGGAAATTAATTTGTCTCAGCTGCATTAGAAATGTGTGCTTGTGTTTTATGAATTCTTTCCGACTTGGCCTGCCTCTACTTTATAATAATTAATATTCTACACTGTCTAATGCAGAGTGCGCACCCATCACAGGCAGTCTGTGTCACGCTTTCTTTTGATGTTTTTTTTGTTCATGAGCCAAGCACTGCTGTGCAGCCTTCTTGGGGGATTTCTATTTCAACTCCAGAAAGTTGTTAACATAAGGCTGAGCCTGTTCTGTGACCTTATTATGACAGCTTGTTCAAACTACATAAAGGGAAAGGCCAGGAAAAAGTTTCAAAACAATGTTTGTTATACTCAGCCCTGATCCCACAATTCACGAACTTGAGCAATGGTGGAGGCAGCAGAGCTGGAAGAACCTCAAGCGCGTCATTCACTCTTGATTCCATGCAGCTACTTCACTACTCCATGGCTCTTCAAAGCACAAAATTAATCTGTTAAAATACAAGAAGGGGGCTAAGAATTGAGCTAAGCAGTAGAGTGCTGGATAAGCAAGCACAAGGTTTTAGGTTCGGTCTATAATGAAAACATAGAGAGAGATGGAGAAAAAGGGAGAAAGTGAAAGATTAGATAGGTCCAGAGGCAACTTCCTATAGTCTTGGCACTCAGGAGGCAGAGACAGGAGGATCCGTTGTAAGTTTGAGATCAGCCTGGCTATATTATCGGTTCCAAGCAAGTCAGAGCTACACAGTCAAATCCTGTTGACAACAATTTTTTTTTTTTAAAGAGGTATTCAGATAGGAAAGCTCCAATGATAAAATGTTTAGGCATGACTTCTTTAAATCCTAGAAGTTTCCATTAGAGAAGAAGAAATAAAACCATGGTGTGAGTAGCTATATGCATTAAATGGCAGGCATAACATATATATGTGTATAGAATATCAAGATATGAACACAAAATCCAAAATTTTATGAATGCACTCATTTAATCAATATACAAATTATATCTGTAATATAAAACTTAATTTAAAATTAAAATCAGAAGCAACCAAAATAGCCAACAATAGGTACATGATTTTTAATTATATTCCTTTTCTAGAATGCTCTGCAGTTGCTAAAATTACTTTAATGAAAGTTTATGATATAATTATAACATATTTATAATCTATTTTAAAAAAATTTTTGAGCGAGACAGAAGAAAAGAAGCACACAGAAAGAGAACATGAGCACATGAGGGCTTCATGCCTCTGCAAACAAATTCCAGATGAATTCATTTTGTGCATCTGGCTTTGCATGGGTACTGGGGAATCGAACCTGGGCCATTAGGCTTTGCAAGTAAGTGCCTTTAATATATGCAAGTAAGCCCAGTAATATATTTTTAAATGAGGGCCATACATGAGAACTACAAAATGATCCCATATTTTCACAAGAGTGTGTCATGTCATTTGACAAAATTTATTCACACATAACTACTTTCTTCTCCTTCCTCCTTTTGCTATTTTACTCATTCCCTTGGTCTCACTTCAACTTTCATGTCATAAATACATAAAAGATTTTATGTGCTTATGTAAAATTTGGAATTCACAAATCAGACAAAACATGTTTGTTTTTCCACATATGACTTACTTAGTTTCATATAATGATCTCCAGCTGCAACCATTTTCTTACAAATGACATCACTTTGTTCTCGCATATGACTGCATAAAATGTTACGTGTATATATACCATAATTTGTATTCATTCGCCTGTTGAGGAAGTCATAAGTTTGCTGTTGTGAACATTGTTTCTATAAACATAGTTGTGCAAGCATCTCTATGATATGTTGACTTAGGCTACTTGGGTTGTATATTCAGGTATATGGTAAAGCCTGGCCGCATCGTGGATGTATTTTCAGGTTTTTTTTTTTTTTTTTTTTTTTTTTTTTTTTTTTACTAACCTCCACACTGACTTCCATAATCACTACACTAATTTACATCCCTACCAGATGTGTTTAACAGTTTTCTTTTCCCTACATCCTCACCAGTATGTGTTCTCATTTATTTTTTAATGGAAATATTGTTTCAATTTAATTTAATTATTTATTTACTTATAAGAGAGTGAGAATGGGCACACCAGGGCCTTCAGCCACTGCAAACAAACTCCAGACACATGTGCCACCTTGTGCATCTGGCTTACGTGTGTACTGGGGAATCAAACCTTGGTCCTTAGGCTTTGCACGAAAGCAATTTAACTGCTAAGTTATCTCTCTAGCCCCCATTTATTTTTTTAATGTTAGTCTTTATGACTGGGGTGAGATGGAATCTCTATTGACATAATTTCTTGTAGTCTCATATATGCTCACATTAGAGTAGAACTCGAAATCAACAGCAAGAAAAATTTCAAAAAGTATACAAGCTCAAAAAAAAACAGACAACCTGAATGATAAATGGTCATTGAAAAAAAAAATAGGAAAGAATTTCCTTGTGCTTTTTAGCTTTACTTTGTATCTTAAAATGTAGTTTATTTTAGAGAATATTTTTGTGCTGTAATCTTCAGGTAGAATACTCTGCAGGTATCTATTAAATCCATAGGATCTATGGTATCATTTAACTCTGATGATTATCTATTGATTGTGTTTTGACTGAATGACCTGCCTACAGGTAAAAGTGGGGTACCTAAGTCACCCACTGATATTATAATGAGGTTATTTTACAGCTTTAAATCCAACAGGGGCTTCAATCTATTCTTTTTTAAGTAGAGTGTGCCAAGGGCTTGGTGCGCATATATTGACAGTTAGTATCTCTTGATGGAATTCTGCCTTAATAAATATGAACCCACCTTCTTTTTTCTCATCTAATTTTTCTTTGAATTTTAATTTCTCAGTCTTTGGACTACAATATCTGCTTGTTTTCTAGTTTAATATTTTCCAATGGTTTTCCCCATCTATTTCCACTAAGGCTGTGTTTGGCTTGGCCAGTGAGGTTCATTTTCTGCAGAAAACAAATCCTGTTTTATAATCTCATACACGAATCCATTTATTCTGAGAGGAGTATTGAGGCTATTAACAAAGTAGTTATAGAAAGATACATATTCATTTCTACCATGTTATTGTTTTGCTCCAGGCTGTTACTATCCTAGTCCTTTGGAGGACTTTTTGGTTGTTTTGCTTTGTTTGGTTTCGGTTTGGTTTGGTGTTTCTAAGGTCTTTCTTGAGCCCTGGCTGACCTGAAAGTTACTAGGTCACCTCATGGTGATTCTCTTACCTCTTTCTCCCAATCACTGAGATTAAAGGTGTTTGGCACCACACCCTGAGTTAGTCTTTCTATGCCACATGAATGTGTATGTAGAATTCCTTTAAATATTTTCTATAGTCCTAGTCATAAATTGACCAGTCATAAATTCCTTTAGTTTGTGTTTATCCTGGAAACTTTTCTTTATCCTTCAGTTATAAAGGATAGCTTTCTGGATAGAGTCGTTGGGCTTAATAGCTATGGTCTTTCAGAGTTTGGAATACATCACCCACTTTAGAGTTTCTGCTGAGAAATCTAGTGATTCTGATGGGTTTGTCGGTACATGTGGCTTGGTATTTCTTCCTCTCTTCTAGCATTCAATAGTCTTCATTGTTAGGTATATTTTAGTGTTTTAAGCATGATGTTGAAAAGATTATTTTCTGGTCCTTGTATGCTTTGAATTCCAAATGGCTCCTATGTCCAGATGGTCATCTCTAGCTATAGATTTAGGTAATTATCTGCTCTAATTTTACTGAATATATTTTCTACAGACAAGTTTGTGCTTCTCCTTCCTCCATATCCATGATTCATAAATTTTGTCTTTTAGACACTTAATGGCACATGTTTTATTCATTTTTCTTATATTATTTTTATATTGTGTGAATTTCAAAATTTAGGTCCTCTCCAAGCCCTGATAATCTGGGTTTCATTTAATCCACTTTATGGATGGGACTTACACTTAGTTTTTTTCTTTACTTACTTTAAAAAAAATCATTTGTTTATTTATTGGAGAGTAGGGGAGAAAATGGTCATGCCAGGGCCTCAAGCCACTGCAAACAAATTCTAGATGCATGTGGCACCTTGTGCACCTGGCTTACATGGGTACTGGGAAATTGAAATGGGGTCTTATGCTTCACAGGCAAGTATCTTAACTGCTAAGCCATCTCTCCAGCCCTGACTCAGTTTTTTCATTTCAAAAATTTCAATTTGATACTTTTCTTAGTTCCATCTCTTTATTCCTCTCTCATACTTTGTATTGACTTTGTTCATTATGCTATTTATTTGTATTATCTTTACATTCATTCTGGGGTTGATTTGTGTACTCATTGATTTGATTGAACATTCTTACAATCGTTCTTTTGAAGTCTTTGTGATTTTATCTAATTTTCTCTCATTGGAATCCAGTACTGTAGAACTGGTCATTTTTGGGAAGTGTCACATTCCTTTGAGTTCTCTTTCTTCATGTATGCCTGCACTGGGAATTTGTGCATCCAGGAGTAGGCCGTTGGATTTTTTTTTAATTTTTTTTAATGTTTATTTACTTTTGGAGAGAGACATAGAGAGAGACAGACAGAGAGGGAGAGGGAAACAGATAGAGAATGGGCATGCCAGCAGTCTCTCAGCTGCTGAGAATGAAATCCAGATGTGTGCACCACCTTGTGGGCAAGTGCAGCATTGCGCCCTTGCGTCACTTTGCATCTGAGCTAAACATGGGACCTGAAGATTGGAACTGGGTTCTTAGGCTTAACAGGTAGGCACCTTAACCACTAAGCCATCTCTCCAACCCATGTTGGATTTTTTAAAATCACATATATGCTTTCAGTTGTATTTGCAAAGTGCAAGTGGGGTTCAGTGCACTAGTGTTGAGGTGCCATCCCCCTCTGGACTGGGGATGTTGTTCAATAAATCTCCTAACTCCGCCAGGAAGCATCAGACATATTCTCCAGCCCCATCACAAGTATGGAATACTAAGAACAAAGGCAACCACAGCTGATAGATGGCTCCACTATAAAATTATAGTGATTAAAAACAATTGTCCCAAGCTGGGCGTGGTGGCGCACTCCTTTTATCCCAGCACTTGGAAGGCAGAGGTAGGAGGGTCACCATGAGTTCGAGGCCACCCTGAGAATACATAGTAAATTACAGATCAGTCTGAGCTAGAGTGAGACTCTATCTCAAAAAAAAAAATTTTTAAAAATTGTTCCATCAATCACAATAACTTTGGAGGGACAAAGGAACAAGGATAATGCAATATCTACTAGACTATTGCTTGTTAGCAAGAGTAGGAAGGGACATAAAATAACCTTTAAAAACACAAATTAGTTTAAGAGCAACAGTGAAAACTATATGGAAAGTAAATCATATACAAGGACGTTTGGGTTACTCCAGATACATGTGCCACCTTGTCCATCTGGCTTACATGGGTAATGGAGAATTGAACCTGGGTCCTTGGGTTGTGCAGGGAAGCACTTTAACTGCTAAGGCATCTCTCCAGCTCCTGAGCAGTTAACCTTGTTAATGATGATTATTGAGACGGCCATATTGTGTTTATGACCAGGAATTGAACACTAGAGCTATGAAACCTGGAACAAGTTATATATTCTGAATAGGTCTTCCTACTTTTGTTTCTTTATATATCAAGTGTGGAAAACAATAATGAACACAATATATGAAAAAATGAGCTAATTCACGTAAAAACATTTGAGGGTTAGAGAGATGGCTTAGCAGTTAAGGCACTTGCCTATGAGCCTAAGGGCCCAGGTTCAACTCCCCAGTGCCCATGTAAGCCAGATATACAAGGTGACACGTGGTCTGGAGTTCATTTGCAGTGGCAAGAGGCCTTGGTGTGCCCATTCTCTCTATCTGCCTCTTTCTCTCTCCGTCTCTCTCACATAAATAAAAATTAAATAAATAAAAACTTGAACTGTGCCTCACTTCCTTATC
Source organism: Orientallactaga sibirica (assembly GCA_036365145.1). NCBI lineage: Eukaryota > Metazoa > Chordata > Mammalia > Rodentia > Dipodidae > Orientallactaga > Orientallactaga sibirica. Next base: position 19,382,759 of record JAEOAD010000025.1, read on the forward strand.
ATGGTAATAGCTCAAATGTCCCTGCCTAAGAGAGGACTTGATTGACAACCTAATCTAAACATCCACTCACTCTGTATCTTATCACTGTTTTATCTTCTTCTTAGCACTTAACATTTTCTCATGCTATTAAGGGCAGGTTTGTTTATTTCACATTATCTGCCTCCTTCCACTGTAATAAAGTGCCTTCTCATCTTTTCCATTTCATTGCAGCAGCAACATAAGTACAGAACAAAAAATACTTATTAAAAGGAAAACAAAGACTTGTTCCCCCAAAAGAGTAGATGATGAGAAGTGAGTGAAGGACAAAAGGAACCGCGTAGGATGAAAGCAGGAAGGCGTCTGAGTTGGGTGGGGAGTGTTAGAGGGAGGGGGAGGGCAAAGTGAGGGAGAGAACCAAATAAAATTGGGGGGGCTGAAGAGATGACTTAGCACTTAATGCACTTGCCTGCGAGGCCTAAGGAGCCAACCTCGATGCCCCAGGACCTACGTAAGCCAGATGCTGAAGGTGGCTTATGAATTTGTTTGCAGTACCTGGAGCCCCTGACATGCCCATCCTATCTCTATCTCTCTCTCTCTACCTTTCTGTGTCTCTGTTTCTCTCTCTCTCTCTCCAGTAAATAAATGTTTGAAAAGCACCATGATGATGTCTATGGCCATACCACTCTGACAGTACCTGATGCCATCTGAAAAAACACCATAGTAAAAACAAATCTTTTGTATACTAATACAAAAAAAATTTTAAAAATAAGAGAAAACAGGATATCTGGGAGTAAGGGAGTCTTGATAATCTTGAATATTTACTCTTAGGCATCCTTCAAGAAGTCACGTGTATATGGGCTACTTCTAAAGGTTAACCCATCTACCTTATGTTGAACCATTCAAGTGCCCCTGTGCCAGCTGAGCTTGCAGAACAAGATGCCTCTCCCCACAGTCACTACTGATGTAGGAGAAATAGCCATTTATATATGCTATGTAGCCAAAGCTGGCTGGACCAGGGCTAAACAAAGGGAATGCCAGATATTGGCTGTGCTTAACCTATCACATCCTCCCACCAGAATTGGAATTTAGAACACAGAAAGATTGATTAATTAAATGACAGTTACTGAAATCCAGAGTGCATTATGTAGTTCAGCCAGGTGGATTTTCAATAAGGAGAAAAAAAATGCAAACAACCGAAACACCAAACAAAGCATAAATACCCTCATTCGTCGTTGAACCAGTGATCAAAATCTATGTAAAAAAGAACTGTCTAGAAAAATAGACAGTGAACCACAGTCAGGTTTATAAGCCAAACCCACCAAAATGGGACTCATAAGAAGCAACTGGGGCTGGAAAGGTGGCTCAGAGGGTTAAAGCACTTGCCTGCAAAGCCAAAGGACCCAGGTTTGGTTCTCCAGGACCCACATAAGCCATGTATACAAGGCGGCACATGTGTCCGGAGTTTATTTGCAGTGGCGGGGGCACTGATGGGCCCATTCTGTCCCTCTTCTTCTACCTCTCCCTCTTTCTCTCTGTTAAATAAATAAATATATATATATATTTTTTTTTTAAAAAGCCACCATTGAGAAGTCAACCTGGCACTAAAGTCCTCGGAAGCAGGCATTAGTCACTAGGTCTGTCTAGTATTTTCACGTTATTCAGCAAGGAGCTATGATCATAGTACAAGCTCAAATGATATCTTGTCTTCCTTATCAAGGGTCTATTCTCTGAATGTCTCCCACTCTTTCCTTTCTTCCAGGCATTCCTATTTCTTTCTAGGAGATGAAGTTTGCTTAGGTGCCTTTAACAACACATCCTTGTCACAGCATTAAAATTATTATCCAGGTCACTTTGATTCTACGACCTTCTTTCCCCGTGCTTGATGAAACATAATGCTACAAAAAAAAAAAAAAAAAAAAAAAAAAAAAAAAAAACACTGATGTAAGCACAGAGTTTAAATTATTGTGAAGTGAGTTCTAGCAAAGATCAACCAACTTCTTTAAATATGAAAACTAAGGAAGCTGGAATAATAGCTTCTTTAGAAGCTAAGAAAGTGGTTCCAGAGAGCCACAGTCTGTTTTCCAAGATAACAAAAAAAAAAAAAAAAAACAGTAAAACAATAAGTTCAGCAAAATGATGGCAATAGAGCACCAAATGCTGTTTGCATTGAAGATTAGGGTATTATGGGAGAGTCAATAAAATGTGAATACAAATTGAGTGAGTTTCATCCCAAAACATGCGGATAAAAATTGGCTGACTGAACATTATTTGTTGTCATCCAGATGTGAAAGCATGAAAGAAAAATACCAAATCTCTCTTATAAATCTCATCTCCAACTTTCAGGAGTATCTGGTCTCCTCACTCGATGGAGCGTCCCAGTTCTACGTTAACCACAGAACCCAAATAATTGCCCATTGCTAAGGAAACAGCACTTGTTCCATTATGCTGTACTTACTCTAAAAAAATGCTTTAAAAATAAAAGATATGCTGAGTTTATTATTTCCAAGAACTTCTTTTAGCATAAATTATGAGTTCCAAAAACACACTTCATTTAAATGAAAAAAAAAAAAAAAAGAATTCCTATCCATGATGTTCTGTACAGACTTTCCCTGCTACTTTATTTTACTTTATTTTTTCACTGAGTTGACTAAGTAGCATGAAATGAAATCCCAGCAAGTGTATAGCTTTTGGGGAAATTCAAGCTTTATCATCATGGGTTAAAAAGGCAAAGCGCTTCTTCATAGACCATCACTTAAACCATCCACAAAATAGATTTTTAAACCCTAGAGAGATGCTACATAAATTCCAAGTATGATTAGCATTTGAGATTAGCAATGTGGGAAGGCTTTAAAGGTCTGTATTTAATTAAAATGTTGTGGCTACAGAGAAAGGACCCTACTTGCTATGTAGAAATCAAAGTAAAGGGAAACTTTTTTTATATATATTGAGTGCAGTCACTATAGCTTGTTTCAGCAAATTTTAAGGACTTCTCCTTTCCACCAGATAACCCCTAAAGTATCATATTCTTGTTAGTTTCCCAAGCAAAAGCAAGAACTACTCTATTAAAAATTTTATGTCTGAGTAAACCCAGTCCCAAAGCACAATAAAAAATATAGCAAAAGGAACAATAAGCTTTCACACTGTTGCTTCACAAAATGTGTTTATTTCTGGTTATTTGGGAGGGTTTTCTTAAAATACAAAGTGGATTTCTGACCAGAATTGACCCAAATTAGTCTTACAATCTTTCTCCATTCAACCTGCGTCACTCACGGCTTCATGGATTGCCTTCTATATAAAACTCACCATTATTCTCCTAAAAACTGGCTTAATTAGATTTTTCAGGATTTTGTAGTCAGCCAGAATTATCAGATTTGTGGCTGATAGAAATTTGAATTTGCAGCATTTTAAACTGTTCTATGAAATGTCTTGACACCGATGATGAGGACGGGTTCATTTCCTCCAAGTTAACATCCCAGGAATGAATGAAGACTGGCTCATTTTCTAGGGCTCTCTCTGCATGTTGGCTTTTGTCATAAGCTGGTGGCATCCAATAATTCCAGTGAGAGACTCTCATCAGTTTTTAAAAAGTAGCATTTGTTTTGTTAAAAAAAAAAAAATAGAAAAGAAAAGAAAAGTGGGCTGGAGAGATGGCTCAGCGGTTAAAGCGCCTGCCTGCTAAGCCTAAGAACCCGGTTCCAATCTCCAGGTCCCACGTTTAGCCAGATGCAAAGTGACGCAAGGGCGCAATGCCACACTTGACCACAAGGGGGCGCACACATCTGGATTTTGTTCGCAGCAGCTGAGAGACTGCTGGCGCACCCATCTCTATCTGTCTTCCTCTCCCCTAATTCTGTCTCTCTCTGTGTCTCTCTCCAAAAAAAAAAAAAAAAAGTAGGTGGGTGATTCACACATGAATAGAAGAAGGCACAATTAATTCCAGAAGTGGTCGAGCATCTCTGTGGGAGTTAGCGAGAGAGTTCAGTGTTCAGATACTCTATAGTGAAAACTTGGGCTTGGGCTGGAGAGATGGTTTAGCGCTCAAGGCATTTGCTTGCAAAGCCAAAGGATCCAGGTTCTCCGGTACCCGCATAAGCCAGATGCACAGGTGGTGCATATGTCTGGAGTTCATTTGCAGTGGCTGGATGCCCTAGCATTTCCATTCTCTCTCTCTCTCCTTCTCTCTCCCTTTCTCTGCCTTTTCCTCTGTCAATAAATAAATAAATAAGTCCAGGCATGGTGCATGCCCTTAATCCCAGCATTTGGGAGGTAGAGGTAGGAGGATCACTGTGAGTTCAAGGCCAGCCTGAGAATATAGAGTGAATTCCAGGTCAGCCTGAGCTACAGTGAGACCCTACCTCAAAAAAAATAAATAAATAAATAAATAAATAAATAAATAAATAAATAAAAATATTTAAAAAAAAAATGTGCCTTGAAGAGTCTTGTGATTCCAGAAGACTCCTGAACCAAGAGGGTCTCCAGATATAGACAAGAAATAGAGAGAAGACAGAGAGTTCTCATAATTCAAGCTCTAATTCACTGATGTGATTTTTAGTAAGGCCATGCTGAGGTTGGTCATACTATGGAAAATAGGGGTACTACCTTAACAGAGACTTAGCTTCTCAGAACAAGGAACGACAGGATCTTTACAAGATTCTCCTACAAACTGCCTTAAGGTGACTCATGACGTCTGAGTCTTTGTCCATTGATGTAGGTAGAGTGCTGGAAATAACGTGGGAAGCATCAAGGCCTTCTGCTCCCTTGCCGTGTGCGCAAGGCCTCTTCTTCTTTTGCAATTGTTTAGGATATTCTCTTTAACCCTTCAGTACCCATAGTTATTAATGCTAAAGCTGAGCTTCCTGTTAAGCCACTCAGTAGTTTGTGGTCATCTCTCATATACCAGGGCCTGTGCTAACTGCTGAAAATGCAAGGAATGTAAATGACCCGGGTCTTGAAAACCCCCCATGACTCTAAGGTACTGGTAATGTCATACACAACTAGAGAGCAGAGAATGAATATTCCATTATGTGTCTAATTTTGAGAATGCCAAACACAATGAGGTAATGAATAAATCTTGTTACACGTAATGATACCTAATCATTCTCAAGAACGGAAATCTATCCAGCCAGGGCACAGACTTAATTTCACACATCACTCTTAGTAAAGGTGTTATTGACACACAACTCAGCATGAGATAGATAATGTCCCCAAGAAAGGAAATCTGACTGAGAACCTAAAGTCCTGAATTATTACACTGTTAATTCTCTAGGTGACCATGGGCAATTCATTTCATTCTGTGAGCCTCAGTTTTTTTTTTTTTTAGTTATGAAATTAATAAGCCAGACTAAATTATTCAAAAGGTTTGTTCTACTTCAGAACCCCTGGCCAATCATTTAGTAATGCCTGATTTCTCATAAATAAATAGACTTACTTCAACTCCCTATGCGATACTGCTTGAATGCTCAGTTTTTTCACTTACCCTTATTTTTGAAGCAAGATTTATTTTGAAGACATGATTTATTTTGTCTATGGTCAGAAGCATGAAAATGTCATCTCAGAATATTATACTTGGCTTGGAGGTTTTCAGTAAGTTCTTAAAAACATTTGCTAAATGTTTTATTCTCAGATGTCTAGCTCAAACCAAATTCCAAGGACATTAATTTCTATTCCAGCCAAACGTTCATTTCATTATTTGAAGTTATTTTCAGAATATTTAAATATTTTGGCCATGTGTGTGTGCGCATGTGTGTGGGTGTGTGTTCTATGTGTGATATGGCATGAGTATGTATAATGTAGGCGCATGTGTGGCTCAGAAGTCATTACAGGAGAAGCAGTGACACAAATCCTGCTCTCACAGCAAGCCTGAAAACCAGTTCCAGGGAAATGGTGACAGACACTGTCATCAATCAAACCTCATCAAAACAGATTCAGAGTCTACAGAAAAAGCAACACTAAATCAATCTCTATCTTGCCCACCAAGGCTCAGGGAGTATCATGGAACAGGGGGCAGAAAGATTGTAAGAGCCTCAGGGTGGGTGGGAACAGCCATGTTTCCCCATCCCTGCAAAGACTGACTGAAGCCTCTTCGTCCCCACAATGACTACGAAACCCCCCCCAAAAAAACCCATAGCAGAATTGGGGTGGGGATAGGGTGTCTGTATGTGAAACCATTTTGTTAAAAAAAAAAAAATCAATAGGGCTGGAGAGATGGCTTCACGGTTAAGGAACATGCCTGAGAAGCCTAAGGACCCCAGTTTGATCCTCCAGGTCCCACATTAGCCAGATGAATATGGGGGAGCATGCATCTGGAGTTCATTTGCAGTGGATAGAGGCCCTGCGCACCCATTCTCACTCTTTCTCTCTCCCTTTCTCCCTTTCTCCCCCTCTCTCTGTCTCTAATAAATAAATAAAATTAAAACCTTTTAAAAACTCAATAAGGCAAAAAAAAAAAAAAAGAAATCTCAGCCCTCCACACACAACCTTGTTTTTGTATCAGATATATCACTCCCAAAGTGAGTAAAGTGGGAAAATGAAAAGAAAACTCAGGAAAATAAGTACATTTATAGTACTATGCAAAAGAATAATAATGTGTAGGAATAAATTGAACCAAGCAGATTTTTTTAAAAGGTACACACTGAAAACTCTAAGAAACTAAAGAAGGATATTGAAGACCAAAAATAAGAGGAAATATAGGCATATGGATGAGAAGAACGAACATTGTTAAAATGTCCATGCTATCAGAAGAGATCTAGAAATCCATGGAATCCTTATCAAAATTCCAGTGTGGACGCTGGGCGTGGTGGTGCACGCCTTTAATACCAGCAGTTGGGAGGCAGAGGTAGGAGGATCACCGTGAGTTTGAGGCCACCCTGAAACTACAGAGTGAATTCCAGGTCAGCCTAAGCCTCAAAAAAACAAACAACAACAAAAAAAAATCCAGTGTGGTGTGTAAGTATGCACATGTGTGTGCAGATGTGTACACCCCACTCACAGAGTGTGGAGCAGATGAATACACCCCACTCACACAGTGTGTGCGCAGATGTATGCACCTCATTTTACTCACACAGAGGGTGTATACAGATAGATACACCCACTTATATGGAGTGTGTGCAGATATGTACATATTTTTGCTATCAGACTGACTGTGTAGTTAACCCCAGTGAGTCTCCTGACTTGTCCCCACTCAGGATCAGAGTGACAGGCACGTGTGGCCACACCCAGCTTTTTACATGCCTGCTGGAAATGGAACTCAGGTCTTCACTCTTGTACGGCAGGTACTCTGACCCACAGGCATCTCAGGAGCCCCCAGTGATACTTTTCAAAGAATTAAAAACAAAATCCAATCCTAAAGTTCATACAGAAAATTCATATTCATTTAGTCAAAGCACTAATTTAAAATGTCAAAACTGAGCCGGGCGTGGTGGCGCACGCCTTTAATCCCAGCACTTGGGAGGCAGAGGTAGGAGGATTGCCATGAGGTCAAGGCCACCCTGAGACTACATAGTTAATTCCAGGTCAGCCTGGACCAGAGTGAAACCCTACCTCAAAAATAAATAAATAAATAAATAAATAAATAAATAAATAAAATAAAATGTCAAAACTGGAGTCATCAAAATGTGCCTCACAAAATATCTTCTAAAACTGTACTATTCAAAACAAAATGGAATCAGAATAAAGACACATCATGAAGCCAGGGGTGGTGGCGCATATCTTTCATTCCAGCACTCGGGAGGCAGAGGTGAGAGGACCGCCATGAGTTTGAGGCCACCCTGAGGATACAGAGCGAATTCCAGGTCAGCCTGGACTAGAGTGAGAAAAAAAAAAAAAAAAAAAAAAAAAAAGATAGATCATGAAAGAGAGTGGAAACAATGGACCATCAATGATCCATGGTCAATTAATCTTCCACAACAATGCCAGGGACATACAAGTCCTGAAGGACTGTCTTCATCGAGTGGTTTTGAGGACGTTAGAGATCTGCATACACCGTATATGAAAACAATCCAGCATCATTACAAATATATATGTTAAGCTACAGCAAATCCCTCGGAAGAAAATAGAAACCTTACTGGCATTGGTCTGGGCAGTGAATTTTTCTTTTTTGTATTTGCCTTCTAAGACACAAGTAATGAAAACTCGGTACCCCTGGGATTATGTCAAACTATAAAGCTCCTGGATAGCAAAATAAAAATGAGAATGACCCTGGTGAAATAGCTTAGCAGTTAAAGGCACCTACTTTCAGAGCCTTTCAGCCAACATTCAATTCCCAGCATTCATGTAGAGCCAGATGCAATAATTGACAAAAGTATCTGGTGTTCATTTACAGTAGCAAGAGACCCTAGCATGCCTATACACACATGAGCAAATAAATAAAAATATTTTTAGGAGGCAGAGGTAGGAAGACCGCCGAGAGTTGGAGGCCACCCTGAGACTGCATAGTTAATTCCAGGTCAGCCTGGAGTGAGACCCTACCTCGCAAAAAAAATAAATAAATAAATAAATGAATATAGGGCTGGAGAGATGGCTTAGCGGTTAAACGCTTGCCTATGAAGCCTAATGACCCCGGTTCGAGGCTCGATTCTCCAGGACCCACGTAAGCCAGATGAACAAGAGGGTGCATGCATCTGGAGTTCATTTGCAGTGGCTGGAGGCCCTGGTGCACCCACCTCTCTCTCTCTCTCTCTCTCTCTCTCTCTCTCTACCTGCCTATTTCTGTATCTCTCTCTCAAATAAATAAATAAATAAATAAAATTTAAAAATTTAAAAAGTGGATTATTGAAGCATAGACTTAAAAAAATAAATAAATAAATATAAGCTTTTTTTAAAATGTATTTATTTATTTAGGAGAGAAAGAAATAGAGGCAGAAAAAGAAAGAGAGAATGAGCACACCAGGGCCTCCAACGCCTGCAAACGAACTCCAAACACATGCACCACCCTGTGCATCTGGCTGACATGGGTACTGGGGAATGGAACCTGGGTCCCTAGGCTTTGGAGGCAAGTGCCTTAACCACTAAGCCATCTCTCCAGCCCATAAATATAAACTCAGAATGAAGAGACAACCTAATGCATGACAGAAAATACTTGTGGGCCATGTATCTATAGGAAATTAATACTCACAATATAAAACAGCTTGATGGCAAGAAAAGAAATAACTCAGTTGGCGAATGAAAAAGGGCTCAATTAGACTCTTATCAAAGGAAGATACCTAAGAGGTATATGAAAGCATGTTAAACCTCTGTCACACCCTCCAAGGCTCAGGGTCCGTTGCGGAAGAGGGGGTGGATAGAATGGAAGAGCCAAAGGAAAGGTACAACTCCTTACAATGCAACTGTCCAGACAGAAATTGGCCTCGATATCCATGACTTTGCTGTGCCTAGCAATACCCTCGAAAGGCCCTCAAAATAGAAGAAAAAGATGATGACATCAAATTAAAAGAGAGACTAATGGAGAGAGGGAGGGGATACGATGGAGATTGGAGTTCTAAAGGGGAATGGGGGAGGGAAGGGAAATATCATGAGTTTTTTGTATGTAAGTATAGAAGTTGTCAATAAAAAAAAAGAAAGCATGTTAAGCTCCACACATCACCAAGGAAAAACAAATCAAAATAATATTATTCATCACCTGGGAGAATGTCTAATGTCCCCAGAAAGGAAAAGAGGAATTGGGACATAAAGGGAACCCTATAAATTTTCAGTGGGAGTATATTCAGTCTAGTATTTTTATATGTATATATATATTAAAAAAAAAACACTGAAACATCTCTGTCACACCCTCCAAGGCTCAGGGTCTGTTCTGGAAGAGGTGGCAGAAAGAATGTAAGAGCCAAAGGAAGGGTACGACTCCTTACAATGCAACTGTCCAGACAGAAATTGGCCTTGATAACCATGACCTCGCAGTGCCTAGCAATACCTTCACAAGACCTTCATAATAGGAGAAAAAGATGATGACATCAAATTAAAAGAGAGACTAATGGAGAGAGAGAGGGGATATGATGGAGAGTGGAGCTCTGAAGGGGAAAGGGGGGAGGGGAGGGAAATATCATGGCTTATTGTCTATAAGCATAGAAATTGTCAATAAAAAATTTTAAAAATTTTAGCCGGGAGTGGTGGCACATGCCTTTAATCCCAGCACTTGGGAGGCAGAGGTAGGAGGATCACCATGATTTCGAGGCCACCCTGAGAATACAGGGTGAATTCCAGGTCAGCCTGGGCTAGAGAAAGACTTTACCTTGAAAAAACAAAAATAAATAAATAAACAAACAATATTCATATTCCTCAAAAAGTTAAAATTACAGCAGTCATATAATCCCATTTCTGGGCATCTATCTAAAAGAAGTATGGTAATTGTCTCAGAGATATCCAGACTCCCACAGTCACTGCATTCACAAAGTGCACACCTGGAACCCGTCTAAATGTCCTGTGACCAACAAAGATATTGGACACACACACAAACATCTACAGGAATATTATTCCATTATGAAAAAGGAAATTGTGTCGTTATAATAACCGGGATATGTTATGACAAATGAAAGAGCCAAGCACAAAATGACAATGACAAACATCAAACATTCATAATCTAAAGAAAGGGAGTTCATACAAGAGAAAAATACGATGGTGGCTAGAAGTTAAGAGATGAGAAATACGGAATTGTACTCACCATAGGGCCCAAAATGTCAGTTATACAAGATGAATAAAGTCTGTATACCTAATGTACAACATGGCAAAAGCAAAAGTTCTGCATGATATAACTAAAATTTGTAAGAATAGCTCTTAAATATTCTCACTAAAAGAATAACCATAAAAAGGTGAGAATACACTAATTAATTTGCCTATGGCAACTATTTGGCATATATCAAAATATTTTACGTAATGTTACTTTTGATTTGTGAATCGTGCCTCAAAAAAAAAAAAAAAAAAGCTGAAAAGGGGGCTGGAGAGATAGCTTAGTGGTTAAGGTGCTTGCCTGGCAAGCCTAAGAATGCATGTTTGAATCTCTCCGTCCCACATAGCCAAATGCACAGCAATGCAAGCATGCAATGTTGCACATGTGCCACAAGGGGGAGCACACATCTGGAGTCCTTTCACAGTGGCTGAAAGGCCCTGGCACACCCATTCCTTCTCTCTCTCTCTCTCTCTCTCTCTCTCTCTCTCAAAAATAACATAATAAAAAAAAAGGTGAGGCCTGGAGAGATGGCTTAGTGGTTAAGCGCTTGCCTGTGAAGCCTAAGGACCCCGGTTCAAGGCTCAGTTCCCCAGGATTTACCTAAGTCAGATGCACAAGATGGTACATGCATCTGGAGTTTGTTAGCTGTGGCTGGAGGCCTTGATGCACCCATTCTCTCCCTATCTATCTGCCTCTTTCTCTCTCTGTCTGTTGCTCTCAAATAAATAAAGAAAAACATAAAAATAAATAAATAAAAAGCTGAAAATGTAAAGGTGTGTGTGCCCCAGAAGAAAGTAGCTTCTGCTTTTAAAAAACTAGATAGAATAAGATAGAATAAGGGGATGGGGGGGATGACTCAGTGCGTAAAGTGAGGACATGAATTCTAATCTTCAGAACCATGTAAGAGCTGGAAGCGTTAGCATGCATCTGTAATCCCAGAAGTCCTATAGAAAGGTGGGAGGTGAAGATAGGAAAGTATGCAGAAACCCATGAGCCAGCTAGCCTGGTGTACACAACAGTGTAGGAAACAACAAAGAGACTCTGTCGCAAACAAAGGGGAAGGCGAGGACCAACACCCATGATTGTCCGCTCACCACCACACATGCATCACGGCACACACATGCCTGTACGGAGACACCCCCCCCACACACACACACGCACACGAATAGTATGAAAGTTTGATTTAGAAATTAAGAGAAATTTGCTTTAGTTAATTAATTTACTTATTTGGTTTTTCAAGGTAGGGTCTCACTCTAGCTCAGGCTGACCTGGAATTCACTATGTAGTCTCAGGGTGGTCTCGAACTCACAGCGATCCTCCTACCTCTGCCTCCCGAGTGCTGGGATTAAAGAAAGGTATATGCCACCATGCCTGGCTTTGCTTTTATTTTAATGCAAATAATTTATTTGGTCATTCAGATACAAATGTAGTTATATAGCTAAATATTTACCTGATTCCAATTTTTATAAGAAATTAAGAAGCAAATATAAATTCACATGTAAAAAAAATTGTTATATTCTCCATGTCTTCCTTCCGTTTTCTCGTCTCTGAGACTGTGCTTCCCCCCAAAGCTTTTCTCCAATGGAATAGAATAGACTACTTGTGCCACCAATATGAATCTTGTGTTATTTATTCATTGTCTCATAATATGTATAAGTCCTTGTACTTGACCTAATGTTAAGCCATGAGACTGTAATTGAAGAGAAGGGACATTTCTCAGAAGTGGTGTTACATTGCACTTTCGAGCATGAGTGGTTTAAAAAGACAAGTGGAGTTTTGAAGACAGGAAACAATGTTCCAGCACCCCAGGACGACTAAAAGATGACATCTTCCATGACACCCCCAGAAGACCAATCAAATATCAGTACAATACACATGATTTATTTATCTAACTACCACTGTTTTCTTTTTCTATACTAGCCCGACTTCATTTGTATCTACTTTCTTGTGGGTGAAATAAATATATATATATTTCTTTTTAGAAATGTTTTGTCATTATCTATTTCCTTCATCAGAGTTTTCGATTTATCAGCAGATCCCATCATGTAGTTATCCTATCTCCATGGGCTCAGTTTCAGTTGTCATTGTATAAATAGAGATCAAGGTCAGTTCTACATTAAAATTCTGGCATTCAGCATTTATGGATTCAGAGTACTAAAAGCTAAGCTTTTTAAAGAGCTGGAAAAAAAAATTGGCTTCAAACACAAATCTCACCATCAGGGGCAGTTCCCCCACCCCCACCCTATGGAGTTGTTAGTATAAAAATCCTTTAAGGCCATCTGTAATTCAAAAACAGGTAGGACTTGAGAAAAAAAATTAAGAAAAATTCAAAATTTTATTAAGGACAAAAGGAAACAGCATTTTTTACATGAGCTAAAATGAGGGCAAAAGAAGTTTCCTATTTGCAAAGAGGGCTTAATTTGTTTTCCCATTCCTTCTGACTCCTACAAGCTTCTTAATTAGCTTAAAAGTAAGTATAAATGTAAATAATATTCCCTTTCAGACACCCACATCCTGAATGTCATCACAACACACACACACACACACACACACACACATGTGTGTGCTTCTACATCCTTGCACTCCTGCCTAAGCATAACATTTTCTTCACTTTGGCCAGTTGACGTTAATGCTATAAAGATGGTTATATATGTGGGGTGTGTGTGTGTGTGTGTGTGTGTGTGAGAGAGAGAGAGAGAGAGAGAGAGAGAGATAAAGTCTCTCTCCTAGACCAAACTCTCTAGTAAGATGCCTCGGAACCTCGTTATAACTGGCCTCAGTGCTGCTTATAAACACTGCACATTCTAGTGGAAGGGACACCAGCATCCCCCACCCTAAAGTGAGTCTTCAACAACAATATTTGGGGTCATTTCAAGGCACAGTCCAAAGATGAGCCTAGTTCTCCCTAACATGCCTGCCTATGAGGCAGTTCAGTGTTGCCAGGCAATTCTGCTGTTTATTCCCAACAGAATCTGGAATAATCCCTTGTGGTAGTTTGAAGGTGTGGCCCCATAGACTCAGGCATATTTGATGACACTTTCTACTTGAGTTCATGAGCAGGCAGATTCCTGCATGTCACCGTGGGTCGATCCTGGAGTCCAGCGAAAGGTGTTTTGGGGGGCGGATCTTCAGCCCAGCCCCACTAGGAGTGTGCAGCAGCAGCTTGAGTTTCCCGGAGTCTGCTTGCTGTAGTTATTTCTCTCTGCCTGGATCTGGGAAAGTGAGCATCTGCTTCTGCCCTTCACAGAACTTCCCCTGGATCTGTAAGCCTGAAAGCAACCTGTTCCTCTCATAAACTGTGTCTGGTTGGATGTTTGTCCCATCAATGAGGACCTGACTGCAACACCACTAAAGGGTCCATTGAGACAGTAATTTTGGGGCTGGAGAAATGGCTTAGCAGTTAAGGTACTTCCCTGCAAAGCCTAAAGTCCCAGGTTCAATTCCCCAGTACCCATGTAAGCCAGCTGCACAAGACGGTGCATGCATCTGGAGTTCATTTGCAGTGGCTGCAGGCCCTGGCATGCCCATTCTCCCTGTGTGTCTCTCTCTCTCTCTCTCTCCAATAAGTAAAATATTTTTTAAAACACAATAACTTTGAAATTCTTGCCCCATTTGAGATTCTCAAATGCCTTCTACCACTTAGGACTTATTTTATAGTTCTGAAAGCTGTCCCTAAAAAAAAATTCCGGGGGCTGGAGAGATGGCTTACCAGTTAAGGCGCCTGCCTGTCTGATCTGCAGGTCCCACGTTTAGCCAGATGCAAGTGACGCAAGCACACAATGCCGGGCTTGCCCACAAGGGGGTGCATGCGTCTGTAGTTCATTCACAGTAGCTGAAATGGCCCTGGTGCACCCATTCTCTCTCTTCCTGCCTCTTCCTCTCTCTCTCTCTCTCTCTTTCTCTCTGTCTCTAAAAAAAAAAAAAAAACATTCTGGTACATAATTCCCATTTTCCCTCCTATCCCATTGAAACAAAAAAGTCATGAGGAGGTTACTCTTCCTCAGATAATTCATCAATTAAAATGTCAAAGCTAAATTTCTGCTCAAAGCTTTTTTTTTTTTTTTCTCCCCACCCTAGTCCTTCATTTTCCTTTCTAAATGTCCAAGTCGCATATCCATCATCAAACCTAAGTCCAGGTCCCCCGGATATTCTCTCCCATGTGAGGCGTGACAGAGTATTCTGTCACAAAATATGCCACTTTAGCAGAGACTTGGTTTGGAATGGAAGGCAATTGAGAAGAATCAGACAAAAGTGAAACGCTCTGATTCTTTCCCACCCCCCATTTTCCTAAAGGAAAAACAAAAATTTGTAAAAATTTGCCTCTTCCCTCTCTACCAGGGAGGAAACAGAAAATTCTAAACTTTTATCAGGACAGAAAGAAAAAGAATCAGTTACATAATTAATACATTTTTTTTCAACTAGCCTTCATTAACCATTACTTTCCCCATTACTTCCCACAATGTGCTCCCTCAGAAACGCAGAGAGCTCTAACTGTACATTAACATCTTTGAAAATGTATTGTTCACTTTCAAAGGATGCTCTATGAGCCCATATTCAATCCACCTGTTAACAATCCACTTGGGATGCTGTAACAAAATGTCATGGACTGTGTAATTTCTAAAGAAGAGAAATTTATTTCTTCATCGCTCCAGAGGTTGAGCCTTCTAATATCAAGATGCATGTGGGGTTCACATCTGGTGAATTTCCAAGCTCCACTTGTTCATACCCAGCATCCACTAGAACGGTGGGTGCTATGTTGTCACATCATGGGAGGACATAATTGCAGAAAAGGCCTACCTAACTTCCTCCAGTCCTTTGCCAATGTTACTTATCTCATTCATCTAATTACCTCCTAAGGGTGACACCATTAATACTTCTAAGCCATCTCTCCAACCATTAGTCTAATTTTTAATGGCAAAAGGGGTTTCTTCCCCTACGTGTGTTTATTACAGAGTATATTCCATCCTTACTACAACTAGAGTCTAAGACTTGTCAGCTTGGTGTTTGCAAACTGAGAACAAAGGCAAATGAGCGGAGTTGGTAGAAAAGTTGAGAATCCAAAAGTGTCTGGAAGGAGGTCAAGGAAAGCTCGAGCCCTGAAGAATAGGTCCTGAAAGCGCTCACTGCACTGGCATGCACTGGAAGGATGCAGCAATTGGATGTTTGACAAGTCAGCCCCAAATGTTAGCGTTCTGCCTGATGAGCATGTGCTTACTTACAGATTGGATCGTTTTTGTATTTTTCTGTGCTTTAACTCACAAACGGTCATGTTATGAATCTGAAAATAATCACAGTATCTAAAGATGGTTTTGAAAAGTCCATGTCAGGCTGGAGGGATGGCTTATCCGTTAAGGCATTTGCCTGCAAAGTCAAAGGACCCAGGTTTGATTCCCCAGGACCTACATTATCCAGATGCACAAGGGAGCACATGTGTCTGGAGTTCGTTTGCAGAGGCTGGAGGCCCTGGCGCACCCATTCTCTCTCTCTCTCTCTCTCTCCCTCTTTCTCTGTTAAAGAAAAGAAACCAAAAGACAAGACAAGAAAAGAAAAGAAAAAGTCAATGTCAAAAGAGACAGCTACAGGGGATGTTGGCACAAACCTGCATTCCTAGCACTCTGAAGGCGAAGGCAGGAGAATCATAAGTTTGAGTCCAACTTGGGTTCATTAACAAGTTTTAGGCCAGCCTGAGCTAGAGGGAGACTCTGTCTCAAACAAAACAAAACAAATCAAAGAGACAGTAATGGGTAACAAAAGGTAAAAGGAACCGGAGTCAAACACAAGTTCCTGTTTTAGCATACCTGCTTTAACAGACTGGTTATTTAGCACATCTGAATCTTGATTTATTTAAGAAGGGCCACAGTTGGAGAGGGAGGGTCATGAAAGGGTAATGGGGATGAATATCATCAAAATATATTTTATATGTGTATGACACTGTCAAAATAAAAGAACATAGAAAAACTGATGAGGCAATTCCTTACACACGGGGTTGCAATGAAATGGATGCATATCAATTCAAATGAATTGCTCTCATCATTATTTTTAATATGCTATTTATTTATTTATTTATTTATTTATTTATTTATTTATTTGAGAGAGAAAGAGATGAAGAGACAGAGAGAAAGAGAGAATGGGCACACCAGGGCCTCCAGCCATTGCAAACAAACTCCAGATGCATGCACTCCCTTGTGCATCTGACTTACGTGGGTCCTGGGGAATCGAACCAAGGTCCCTTGGCTTCTCAGGCAAGCACCTTAACCGCTAAGCCCTGACATGTTACAGAAATTTGAAAACCCAAAAAGAATAAGAAAAACCTCATATACATTTCAGAGAAGGAACTTTGGGGATATGATAAATGGTATCTATTAGCAATAATAATGAAAAAATAATAATTAACAATTCCTATAGCTTTCATCTGCATCAGGCTCTGGGTTAATCCCTTGATATTCACTATTTTACTTCATTTACACAGCATCCTAATGAAGTAGAAGCCATCAGTAGAGGCTAGTAACTTACTCCACATCATAGAACTGAACACCGGTAGAAATTACTGCCCTAGATAACACTTCTAATTTCTTCTTTTCCTCAATCCTGTTATTAAAGGAAGGTGAACTCTATCTGTGTCCTTTCCCTGGAGGATAATGAGAAAAACAAAAACCCAGATTCTGCCCATAAGTCAGGCATGCCCAGAGTTACAGAATTCCCAAAACTGTACTTCTGTTGTGTGCTTAAATACATGCTTCCCAGACTCCACAGACAGAATGAAAACCATTGCAGCATTGTGATTCCATTTTTACAGACTCAGAAATACAATCAGACAAGAGCAGACCAAATCTGTTGAAAAATAAATCAGCTTTCCTCTTCACTCTTCAATCCTGTAGCACTGGTCAGTCAGAATATAGATCAAGTCCACATTGTTGACGTATAGCAGTATTGGTATGTCCTTGATTCTTGCTGGTTCTATTACCAAAACAGGATGGCTTGGCTTCCCTTTCATACAATCACGTCATCAAATGTCAAATGAATGACTGGAGGGATTCTAGGAGCGGATGCTTTCTCTTTGTAAAGTTTAGAAAGTCACATAGTACAATAGCTTTTTTTTTTGAGAGAGAGAGAGAGAGTCAAAGAGAGAGAAAGAGAGAATGAACAGAGGCCTCTCAGCTGCCTTGCATGAACTCCAGACGCGTGCACCCCCTTGTGGGCAAGTGCAGCATTTTGCCCTTGCGTCACTTTGCATCTGACTAAACATGGGACCTGGAGAATCAAACGGGCATTCTTAGGCTTAGCAGGCAGGTGCCTTAACTACTAAGCCATCTATCCAGCCCTACAACAGTTTTAAAATATGCTAGATATCTGATGAAAGTGGCTTTTAGTTTTTAATTTTATTTTCTTTCTTTATTTATTTGAGAGAGAGAGAAAAAAATGGATGGGCAAAGGTGTCTAGCCACTGTAAATGAACTCCAGAAGCATGTGCCATCTTGTGCATCTGCCTTACATAGGTACTAGGATAGCAAACCTGGGTCTTTAGGCTTTGCAGGCAAGCATCTTAACTGCTAAGCCATCTCTCTAGTCTGGCTTTTAGTTTTTTTTAAATTTGAGAAATCACGCACACATATGTTTCTTTTGCCCTTGGAGAATATAAATACCCAGAGGCAAGTCATTTTTGCACAGTATTTTCTGTCATGAAGCAATGAAATGCAAATGGAAGCCAATTGAATTTAACAATTTGTTTACTCAGTAAGAAAACAGCTGGAGAAAAAAAATAAATAATTAGTCAGTCATGTTAGATAAAGAGCATTCCCATGTATGATCTAGTATTGTAATAAGGAGACTGCCAGTATGAATGATGAAGAATTGGCAATTAACCTTCTACCTCAAGAAAGGAAACTCAGAATGTTCAAGAAATTAATAAGCCAGGCTTCAGTTTCAAATTTTATTCATTAAATATCCAGAGTTAAAATAATTGTATTGTTGAAAGTTCTACAAGATGTCATATTTTAAGAGCACTCATATTAAAAAAAAGTTTTTGAACCAATGCTAAAGAGCATATATTAAAGCAGGTTTAACCTAATATAATTATCACAGGGAACTACCCGATCAGAAGTTAAGTTATAATAGTCCTTTAATCTCTATGCCCACTATAAATTGTAAAGAGAAGGGAGTTAACCTCTTTTGTAGCTCTTTGCTGATATTGTGTGCAGAGTCAGTTATCAGCAATGCTTTTCCAAAAGGGGGTTACTAGCTTCAGCCATGAAGTTCCTTCATTGTGTGCCTACCCGAAACATTTCTTAGAAGTCTAGAAGACATGTCTAAATATCTATATTTGTTCCCATAGATTAGTACAGTTCAAAGCCTTCATCACAGAAGATTCCTACTACAATGGATAAAGGTTAATGCAGAGATTCATGGCTTGCAACACTGTTAAGAATAAGAGATTAGGGGCTGGATTAACAGTTAAGGCACATGCCTGCAAAGCCTAAGGACCCAGGTTTGATTCTTCAGGTCCCACATAAGCCAGATGCACATGGTGGTGCATGCATCTGGAGTTCACTTGCAGTGGGTAGAGGCCCTGGTGTTCCCATTTTCTCTCTCTCTCTATCTCTCTCTCTCCCCTCCTCCTGTCTCTAATAAATAAATAAATAAAAATTTAAAAAATTAAAAAGAATAAGAGACTAGGGCTGGAGAGATGACTTAGCAGTTGAGGCACTTGCCTGCAAAGCCAAAGGCCCCAGGTTCAATCCCCTAGGACCTATGAAAGCCAGATGCACAGGGTGGTGCATGCATCTGGAATTCATTTGCAGTGGTGGATACCCTGGCACACCCATTATCTCTCTCTCCCTCTCTCTGCCTCTTTCTCTCTCATAAATAAGTAAATAAAATATTTTTTAAAAAAGAATAAGAGACTATTTCTCCATGCTCAGCCTCAAAATAAGACAGCTAAGCTACCCCTTCTCTGGTGCCAGGCACGTCACAGAAAAGCAGGTGGAAAGAATGCAGAGCAGGAGGATAGGGCAGAGGGCTGCAAAATGGGATCTTCTGGAATGGACAAGGCCAAGACCCTTATGAACTCATGGTAGCTGCAGTTTCCTGCCCAAAACTGAGCCTGCCATGAATCCATCACAGATAGGAAGGGTCCATACCTCCCAGAGAAGCTGATGGCAGCTAATAGTCACCGGGAGAGGGACAGTCATGCACATCAGAGGTGTAACCTCTGGCTAGTTTCCCACTCCATAGGAAACACTTCCCACCTATGATCTTGCAAGCAACCCTAGATAAAAGTAAGATTGGGATTAATGGGAAAGAAGAAGAGTGTTACTGGGAGGGGAGGGAGACACGAGAGGGCAATGGGGAATTAAGAACAAAATACATTATATAGGACTGAGGAGATGGCTCAGCAGTTAAAGGCACTTCATTGCAAAGGCTGATGGCCAAGTTTGATTCCTTACAACCCATATAAAGCCAGATGCACAAGGTGATGCATGCTTCTGCACTATTTCTCTCTCTCTCTCTCTCTCTCTCTCTCTCTCTCTCTCTCCATATATATTGCAAATAAAAAATTTTAAAAATACATTATATGCATGTATGAATCAAAAAATCATGTATTTAGCACAAATAAAGAAGACAGGGCCACAAAACATTGAGATATGAGGTGGTGACAATGATTCCTGGGAACTTGGTAACAGGAAAGTCAGGAGTACCCCAGATCCACATCTTCTCCTTGCCTTCTGCCAGCACATGGAGAGCTGGACTCCATTCACTCCAGAAAAGCATTCAGGTTCTCAGTTCAGAAGGAAGCTGCCTTCGACTTTGAACATTCTGAGTTTATGCAGCAATGATGACACAGATGGATTGGCCAACTACAGAACTAAGATAAAATCCCAACTATATCCCGAGGTCCCGACGATGGTGGAAAACAAACACGTGATCGTTATGTGAGGCTGGGTTTTGGAACCTGAAGAAGCAATAAGAAAATAAAAGTCAGGGCAGAAGGCAAAGACAGAAAAAGAAGAGGAGGAGGAGGAGGAGGAAAAGGTGCTGGAGCAAAAGGAAGTGGAGGAAAAGGAGGAGAAAGAGGAGGAGGCAGAGGAGCAAGAGGAGAAAAAAGAAGAGGAAGAAGAGGAAAAAAAGAAAATAAATGAAAAAAACTAAAAAGAGATGAGTATTGTGACATATGCCTGTCATCCCAGCTTTGAGGAACTGAAGCAGGGGAGTTGCCAGTTCAAGGCTAGCCCAAATAACAAGTCCTAATTCCAGCAATAACAAAAATTGCTAAAAGGAGCATTAAGAAGAAATTAGGAAGGTTTGTTGTCCCTTTGGAAATTTAAGAAATTGGTTACAAAACAAAATGCCTTGGTATGACAGAGATACTGACCCATAACCCCCCAACCTCTAGGGCCCAGAAAGAGTTGTCCTGTGTGCCTGCTGTGATCGCCGCCATTGTGCCATTGCTCCTGCTGGGGCTGCTACTCCAGGGAAGGTTCTGGCACAGCAGAAGGAAAGAATCTGATGGCCTGGAGTCGTAGAAAGCCAGCCTTACACTGTAGCTGAGGTGCTCAAGGACCCCCAACACCCAGAGAAATAAGCCCAGGTAACACTAGAATACTGTGGACGAGGGGCAGAAAGATTGTAAGAAGCAAAGGTTGGGCAGGCATACCCAGAAGCACTCACCACCCCCTAACTGACTGCTGCTTGCGGTGACAACGCATAACCCACAACTCCATGGGGAATACCAGCAACCCCACTGAGGTAGGTTCTCAGTGGATTGGGGGCACGGAGGAGAAAAATGGTGGCACCAACACATGACAAAGTCTATTCTTAATAAAAAAGAATAGGCCATTTTCTTCTTCTTTGATCCCATAGATGTGAATATAGTGAGATTTTCTCACAACCATTTTGCCCTATTGTGACTTGGATGTAGTACAGCCTCCTGGCTTTGATGTACTCGGTGGAACTTTCTAGTACATTGCCAATGGCTTTGACGCAAAGGCTAGAGAAAATGTATCTTATTCCCCAAGCCTTGTTCCCAATCTGTCTCAAGCAAGGCCCCTAAAATGCCCTTGATTAAAGGAGTGAGCCGAAGGAAGAGCAATCAGCTGTCCAGCAAGGTGGCTGTAATCCTCAATATTGGTAATTATACTTCAAATGCATTGAGCTTTGTAGTCAAAGCTCAGGAGGTAAAAATGGAGTCATCTAAACAAAAGTTGATTCAGGTCTTTCAAGGCTCAACAACAAAAAAAAACAAACCTGGATGTTCTTTAGCATGTCTTGTACTCAATTACCCTCGTTGATGATTTTGTTAGATCTCCCGAGACAATTACTGCCTCACCTGTCCATGTGAGAAAAATCTTAAGCAATCACAGAAAACACTACACCTCACTTTTCTAACGAAGAGAGCACCCAGCTTGGTGTAAGTGTGTATTGACATAAATTTGAGGCCCTGCCACTTATGATCAATCGTTCTGAGATTTCATCAGGAACAAAGAGCTCATCCACTTCTCCTCGAAAGCCAGCCGAAGAATTAGCTCCTTTTCTGATCCTGTCTGCCATGCACGTGACAAGCACATCCCACACTGCCCTTCACTTAGTGGAGTTCTTGTCAGTAAAAATGCATGCTTTCTCTTTCCATCTTCAGACTCAAGTTCAAAATCCACAGCATATGGCTCTTTCATCTTATCTATGAGTTTTTATCCCAAATAATAGATGAATTTGTTCAAATTTCTATATGCTGCCTGCTATTTCATCATCAACTAACTCCTCAATCAGCAATGTCCAAGCACACAATTGCAGTCTTCTGCTGGCCTAACTTGTAGGTGGCCAGTGCTGATGTAAAAACGTCACACTGTACTTTGCACAGTTCTTCAATAGGATTCAATCATTTAATACCCTTGTCACAACTGATGTCAATCCATCCGCCCTGATGGAACCATTTCTCAACTATTGAAGAGAGAGTGAATACAATGATTCCTGTATATACAATATGCTCCCAACCTAATGAAATCAGACCTATTTTACCATAGGCAAAAATTGATCCGTATGATGGTTTGTTAAGCTGTTGCACTTGATGTTCTCTTTACAATCTCCACAGCATTCTTTTGGAGGCTCCCAGGAACACAATATATTGTTCAACAATTTTGAAACTCAATTTCATATTTTAAAGAGACATGCCTAGAAAACTCTCTTCCCGCATGTCATTGTCCAGACATTCCTAAAATTTGGAGAATTATCTGTTGAAATCCCTGACTCAAGATGTTATTTCAAACATTAATCTCACCAGAAAGTAATATTTCTTATGCTGTCATTGCTATGGCCAAATAACCTTTTAGGCGCTATTGACATATTAATCTTTATACATATTGAATGGCAAACACTATTCTCAAATGGGATCTCTGACCTTGAATCCAAATCCAATGCAGACCCAGAAATGTACCTCCTAAGTCGATATTATATTGCTTCTTTTCCTATAATGTCATCCAGTCTAATAGTTCATGAAAGAAATGTGTTTAGAAGCCTGACTTTTTTATTATTGTTGTTTGTTGCAGTTGTTATTTGTGATAAGAATTGTAGTATTGCTACCTGCAGTCTCTGGATGTTGCCAGGTCCTTGACCCCTTATTTGAAGAATCTGAAAAGATGCACACAAAAGGTGAAATATCAAGAAACTACACTAAGGGCTGGAGAGATTGCTTAGTGATTAAGGTGCTTGCCTGAGAAGCCTGAGGACCTAGGTTCTATTTCCCAGGACCCATTTGCAGGCTAGAGGTCCTGGTGTACCCAATGTCTCTCTCTCTGTCTCTGTCTCTCTCTCTCCCCCCATCTCTCTTTTTTTCTATATGCCTCTTTATCTCACTAAATAAATAAATAAATAAATAAATAAATAAATAAATAAATAAAATATTTTTAAGGGCTGGAGAGATGGCTTAGCGGTTAAGGCACCTGCCTGCTAAGCCTAAGAACGCTGGTTCCAATCTCCACCGGTTCCAATCTCCAGGTCCCACGTTTAGCCAGATGCAAAAGTGACGCAAGGGCGCAATGCCGCACTTGACCACAAGGGGGCACACGCATCTGGATTTCATTCACAGCAGCTGAGAGACTGCTGGCGTGCCCATCTCTGTCTTCCTCTCTATCTGTTTCTCTCTGTGTCTTTCTCCAAAAATAAATAAAATAATTTAAAAAATATTTTTAAAGAATGAAACTACATTAAGAGCAAAGCAATAGTAGAACCCCTGAGTAGAAGAGGGCTCAAGGCCCCTGTTACTTCCCAGAGAGGGGAGGGCTTCTTGGTAAGGGGTACACTATAAGGAGGTATCAGTTGCTAAGTATGTACTCTGAGTGGTGCTCTGGTTTGATTGACAGATTTGGGTCATATAATCTTGTCTCTACTGCACATATCACTTCCCATGATGCACCTGATTTTAGTCCTAAAGATGCCCGGTTATAACTGGGCATAAAGTGGTAAACAAGATGTTCTCCCTAAAACTTCACTTAGAGGATATAGTTTGTCTGCTTGCCTGGGCATCCCAAACCAGTCCAAGCTGGATGGCTTCCTGTTGTTCTAATCCCAGATGTATCTGAGAACATGTTTCAATAGGAACTGATCACAAATAAAGGTCATCAGGAAAGGCTAATTCATTCTTTGGAGTCAGGGACACATGCCTCTCGGGGCAGGTGGGTATCCCAGGCTGCCAACAGGTTGCTCAAATGCAATGTGAGAAAAGGATGTGTTGACTGCCCAAGACAAGCAGTGCTCTGCATTGATAAACCATTTTCCTAAGCTTGCCTGCCTCAGTATGGTTTGTCATTTATTGAATAGATACCATGAAGTAGAAGGTATGTTACATGCTCTACACACATCATCCATATACTTAATCATTGACTGCTTGGGGAATTAATTTTAAATTGAGGAATCTGCTGTCATAGTTCCATGATGCTGGGATGTCCATCCAACCAGACACAGTTTATGTGAGGAACGGGTTTATTTTGGGCTTACAGATCTAAGGGAAGTTCCATCAGTGGAAGAGAAAGCTGGCTCCTTTCACAATTCCAAGCAGAGAAAAACCCACCCAATAGCCATCAAACACCAAAATCCAGAGCTCAAACTGTTCTCACCACACCTTTGGGTTGGCATTCAGATCCATCCTGCCCCAGTGACAACTCCTCTAGCCTGACAGCTGAAGACCCAAGTTACAAGTAGCATTCTAATAAAACCCCTGAGTCTGTGAGGTCATACACTTCCACTATCACATTCTGAATTCCATCCCTATGACAGTGAAAAGGAAACCTTGTTTTCTGTACAGATTTTTGTTTCTTAAGCTAGCAGAAAAGATGTCCCTAATTACACAACTGTCAGCCTAAACTAGGTGATCAGTGTGTCTTTGGGAGGGAAGCAAATCTTGGTGACTTCCAACTGGACAAAAAGACATGAATAAAAGTCCAAAGGAAAGACGATCTTGAAAGATAAATAAATAGTTCAATAATAAATTTTTATAAAGAATAGCAACACCAAACACCCATATTAGAATGCTTAAGTTGAGAGAAGACAAAGAAACTACATACATAGTTGGACAAGGAAAAGAATCTCATGGTTTCTGTTAAACATGGAGATAATCAAAACAGACTGCACAGACATTTGGGACCTGCATAGCTGAACTCTGCCTTTGTATTTGTTCACAAGCATAGTGTTTGAATCCAGATGCCTTCATATAGTCATGGTCCATCCATGACAAAGTATGCATGAGACAAGAAATCCATGTTTTTATATCATTTGCCAGCAATTGGAAATGACATAATAACCTTTAGGGAGTTCAGTTTTATCCATTTCACAATGAAAATTAATCAAACCACTCTGCCAATAGCAAACCCATTTATATCATAATGTGTCAGATAATTGAAAGTTTTTTCAAATAACAGAAAGCAGTGGACAAATGTAAAAGTCATTATTATTATTCTGTGTCTGAATGCAGCCACTCCAAACCAAAGATCACATACCAAAACGCTTCCTGAGGGTACTGGGTGACATGTACAACTGGCTCATAAAACCCTCAGTGATTGACAATGAAGAGCATAAGGAGAATGGACCAAAAGTCCAACTGGGCATGGTACTTGAAGAAAGAAATCTGAACCTTCCTTCATACTTCCTCTAATGGACATGATCATTGGTTCATTACATGTATAATTTTCTCTTGTGGAAAATTAGAAACCTATTGTCTCTTAAACCTTATAAATACCGATGAATAAAATAATCATAGTTTGTTATTTTTCCTTAATGAAATCAGTTCCTAACTTTCCTTTATTAATAACTACATTGTTATTTCTCCATGACAATAATCTGTACCATGATCTGACTCCTATGAACACTCCTGTGAAACCACCAAGGCCTAATCCTTGGATAGTCAATTGAGATTCTAGTGTTAGCAAGAATCTCAGATGCTATATGACCACCCTGGTCTTCCTTTAGCAAGAATCCTATTAGATTGGCTGACCCAACCTCCCCTTACACCCAGTGTTTCCTCTTAGTCATTTTCCACCCACCAAGCTCCCTGCCCCAACCCTATTTTGTGACTATCAATCCTTGATTTGTTGAACTAAAAATTGAGGCTAACTTCTCTCCCTTACTGCAAAGTCCCATAGCAGTCACCTCACACTATCATAATAGCCTTAAATAGTCTTCCTGTTTTAAATTTTTATTTATTTATTTTTTGGAGAGAGACATAGAAAGAGACAGAGAGGGAGAGGGAGACAGATAGAGATGGGCACGCTATCAGTCTCTCAGCTGCTGTGAACAAAATCTAGATGCGTGCGGCCACTTGTGGTCAAGTGCAGCATTGCACCCTTGTGTCACTTTGCATCTGGCTAAACGTGGGACCTGGAGATTGGAACTGGGTTCTTAGGCTTAGCAGGCAGGTGCCTTAACCGCTAAGACATCTCTCCAGCCCGGTCTTCCTGTTTTAATGAGAAGCATGAGTCGATTTTTTTCTTTCACATCACTCAATGAGAAAGGTTTTTTCCAACTCTCATCATCCTCCTTAAATGTGAATGAACTTTAAGTATAGATACCTGAGGTTCCTGTGATATTCATTGAGAGTAGAGGAAAGTATCTTTGTCAGACACTGTCCTGGAGAAAGAGTTCCCTGGATGGAGCCTTCTAAATGGCACGGGAACTCTTCTGCTTGAACTAGCTTAAAATCAGCTCTGCCTGCTAGTGCCCATACATCTGACAACAGCAAATGAAAATCCTCTTCGGTAGAAATAACCTAAGGCTCAGGTTTCAATTATTTTCATAATTAGCTTTTCAGAAACCACAACATCTAGCGTGAAGCTAAGATCGCTAGAAATGTGGGAATGAGAAATCACAGGGACGAACCATCATAGATCACAACAGACAACCAGCTGCAGGTCAAGCTTGAAACTTGGGCAGGGAGCTAGAAAGAGCTAGAAAGTGACATAGAGCTTACAATACATAAGGCTCCAGATTCAATGCCCAACAGTGAAAAAATGGAATTAAAAAAAGGGGGACACAGATAACTTTAAAGAGTGACAATGTCAAGAAAATGTCACAGTATAACAAAATTTAGCAATCTGACACATACAGTTGGAGACGGAACACAGAATGAAACGGTAGAGAAGACAGAAGAGCCAGGTAGTGGGCGAGAGGATCCGTATGAGCAACGACTGCATAAAACATCATTGATAACGTTGTTTTCAAGTACAGATTGTGTGGAGACGTTCCATTTATCACTCTTCATTGTCTTAGACGCTGTTACGTACACTTACCTGATTTGTATGTGTGTGAATGTATGAGAAAACAACATGTTAGTCAGAGTAAATGAACTAATGCTTAATGTCGTTGCGATGAACAGACAAAGTCCAAAGTACGTGTTGTAACTTCTAAAGTGTGCACACGTCACAGATATTCTACCTAGAGACTGGAAGGGGACAGTTACCATCCTGAACCCTGGGAAAGACACACTAAGAACTGATGGTTTGGAGGGAGAGAAGAGGTGGCGAGGAAGGGCAGGGAACAAGCATCATTATGGAAGCCAAGAGATGCAATGGAAAACTGATTCAAGAGAAGGGTAGGTTTTAAGGATAAAAGAAGAAAATTAAGTAGCCCAGAGCCCAAAACAATACTTATTTTTCAAAATTGTGACATATGGAGAGGTGAAATGAGCTATTATAAATGAGTAAATGTTCATCTTTCATCATAGGGGGTTAATTAATAAAGCAGAACACAGTAACATAAACCCTCATTTTAAATTAAAGATAATTACCTGAAAAACTAAAAAAAAATAAAGCATTTTATTTATTTATTTGAGAGCATGCATGCAAGAGAGAGAAAGAGATAGTAAGAGAGAGAATGGGTGCACCAGGGCCTCCAGCCACTTTAAATGAACTCCAGACACATGCACCACCTTGTGCATCTAGCTTATGTGGGTCCTGGGGAATTGAACCTGGGTCCTTTGGTTTTGCAGGCAAGCACCTTAACCACTAAGCCATCTCTCCAGCCCTATGCTGGTAATTCTAAGAGAAGAGCTGAGGAAGATAAAGGATGAAGTAGATGAAAGCTGCTATCTATTTTCAGTTCAGATTGATTATTTTACACTCCAGATACATGGAAATTTGGCCCGTATGTATTATATGTAATGTTATAGGCTAACATTTCATTAATATACAGATATAGGTATTATGTTTATAACACATACATGGCATAAATTTGGTCAAACATAATCCAACATGCCTTCTGTGTTATATTTTTATCATATTTTTAATCATATCTGTACTTAATATATTTATGCTCATATTTGCATGTTCTTTTCCAGAGAATTAAACTGCAATTGTCCTCATAAACTAATTTTATTTCCACTGTTCTTTAGTAGTTGAGACTGTTGAAAGTCGAGTTTTGCTTTCATAAGTGTAGAATTCGATGAGATGTCAAGTCTCCCTTCTAACTATGCGGCCTACAAAAATTTAATTAACCTCCTTGCATCTTTATTTCCTCATCTGCAAAGTAAAATAAATGATCATTCCTTTAAACAGGATTATGAGAGAGATGATGTATTTAAAATATTTAGCTGGTGCCTTCATAAAGTAAGATCTCAATATATAGAAATAATGACCATGTGTTTAACCACATTACCACGTGTAAGCGTTCCAGAACTGACCCTTCTCTGTCTTCCTCTCTCCCTCCTCCCACCTGGCCATACTGAGAAATAGGAATGCGACCTTCCCCCAGTGGCCACCTCAATACATCACCTTTCTCTCTCTCTTTCTCTCTCTTTCTCTCTCTCTCTCTCTCCCCACCCCCCCCCCATTCTCTTTACCTAGGATTCTGATGTCTCTCTTTCCCCATGGCTTTGGCTTCCACTAAATCTCTCCTGGCATTAAAAGTCTTGGACTCAAAAAAAAAAAAAGTTTGGGGCTGGAGAGATGGCTTAGTACTTAAGGTGTTTACCTGCAAAGCCTAAGGACCCAGGTTCAATTCCTAAGTGCCTACATAAGCCAGATGCACATAGTAGTGCATGTGCCTGGAGTTCATTTGCATTGGCTAGAGGCCCTAGCATGCCTATTCTCTATATCCACCTGTCTGTCTGTCTATCTGTCTATATCTATCTCTCTATATATCTAATAAATAAAATAATTTTTAAAAAGTTTGTCTCTGGTTCTATCCTGAACCCAGAACCTGACACTATATATGACTTTAATAAACATCTTGGGTAGGTGTTACTGTATATCAAGAATTCTCCTCAGACTACCTAGAAAATGTTCACAATTTTACAGGAAGAAATTGATGCAGAATGCTAGGATATATGATACCACTCACTCCGAAAGTTTTCCAATTTCATGTCCATTATTGTCCAAACACAGTGATAGCTTTGTTGTTAGGTAGTACATGTGTTCATTGATAGTTTTCTAGGGCAGGGATTGGATTGTACCCCCATCTCCTGTCAGTACTATAATTACTGGTGTGGGCAACACTCCCCCTCTCTGCATCTGTTGATTTCATTCCTCACACCTCTGACACCGTATAACGCTATTCTTTATTATGTATTTGAATCCTGCCTATTTCTATAACCTTAGTTCAAGTGATTTTACCATTTTTCAACCTCCTGCTTTCAGCAGGCTGTGTGCTATCACTCACATCTCTGTTAACCCATCACATGGAGCTCAATCATTGTGACACAAATCAAGAGAGGACAAGATAAACTTAAAGAAGTTCCAGACAGCACTCAATATATGTACCAAGTTATCACTGATAACTTCAGACCAAATATCAAAGGCGATGATGGTATCATAGACATTGTGATTGTTGAGTACCAAAACATAAATACTGTCACGTTTAAATGGAGTTGGAGCCCATGGAGGGGGGGATGCCCTTGTTTGTAGGAGACTCAGCCAATTCCAAGTATATCTCCCGTAAAGATTAAAACTGTGCAGGTTTAGCAAACAATGACTATTTTTCTGTTCGATAAAATTTTTGAAGAAAGATATGAAAAATATGTTCTAAAATTTCATTCAAACACAGACATTTTTCAAAATTCTGAAAGCAATTGGCAAAAGGAGGTCCCATTGAAAGTCTGCTCTGCAAAAGCCCTTGCTTAGGGGAAAATGCTAGCAGTAAATAACTAACATTTGGGAAACAATTGTTCAGCTCTGAGTTACAAATGAAGCAAAGACTTCAAACACTTCTGTGGCCTTATTGTGAAAGGCCTGTCAACCACAGATGCTGCTCCTGGCCATACACAACTAGAGAGATGCACACCTTGTTCCTTTCATGCTATTAACCAAATGTTAAACATTATACAAGTGCCATTTGAAAACAAAAGTGTGTTCCTGAGATGCATTCATTTTGTAATTTATCATGGAATGCTTTCACAAGCAGCTAATCAAATGGAATATTTGGGACAAGGACTAATGTTCCTTTCAAAAAAAAAGGGGGATATAAAAAAACAGATTTATTTCTAAGTAACAACAATTAAGAGTAGCATGGAAGAAAGATAATGAGGGACGCTAGTGAAAGACAGACATTCTAAATTTGACAGCACACGGAACACACTTCCGCCGTGCCCAGTTTGCTTGTTTTCCTTGTTACCATCATTAATAATTAAACAGTGAGAAATTTCCTTCCTACTTTTAAAGTCAAGCTATAGTCCTGAGGACTAAAGTGCCCAGAAAAGCACTGTGTCCGCCGCACCTACGTCCGACCAGGCTGACTGTTGCAAGCTCAGAGCCAGATTACCTTGGGCTACTTTAGCCCCTCCGTAGCCATCACTGGCCACCTCCATGTCTGACCTAGCACCCACCATGTTTATCAGTTGGTCATGTGTGACGTTACTGGAATATACTAGCAGATTCCCCAAGTGCTGAGCACGTCATCAGACAGCATCTAAAGCCTACGGCAGAGATTTTCCTCACTTCACTAAAACCCACCTACCTGATGGTTAGCCAATGTATCTGAAAAGGGCCCTGATTGATGACTTTACCTTGTTCTATATAACTATAAAATCTTCATGAAATTGTTAACAAGTTGGATCATGAGATTTGGGTAACCTAAACCTCTGTTCCAGACCATGAACACTCATATTCGGCCCCTGAATAAACTGTCTCTTACCCCCTTTGAGGTGAGAGCTATGTCTTTTTTGACAGTTCTAAGGATCACCTGGGGAGAGCGGTGAATTTCAAGTGGTGAATTTCTACTAAAAAGACAGATAGTGGTTATAAAAATCAAAGAACTTAATTCATTAGCAAAACTTGCAATTAGCCACCAAGAAAACATCTTAGACAAGTCATCTTAGCTAACTGACAATTAGCAGCGTCACGACCTGCTTACAGGTGATGCTTCTGGTATTTCAGTTAAGTTCAAGGTATTTGAGAAGCAGCTTCCTTTGTAAGTAGCAGGCATGCCTAGCATTCAGCCCACAATGCCCCTTCATTTTGTTGACTGATGAAATTTGTCACAGTGTATATTTTTACGTAAGTGGAATATTTTTCTTACGTGTAACTCTAAAATATTATGATAACTGTTGAAAAGGGAAGGAAATAAACAGAGAAAGAATGCAATCTCTCCAGTCTTCCATTGACCCATCTAACAAATAACACAGTTGTCATATCATTTTACTGCACATTAATAATTTAGTCATTGACGAAAGAGCTTGCTCGTTCTGTATTCGCCACACCTCTGAAAAATTAAAACAATCAAGTTAAGGCTTCCATCTTTGGCAGTGTGCCTAATGAATATCTTTGCACTATTGATTATCACTAAAAACAGAGAGAGGGGCTGGAGAGATGGCTTAGCAGTTAAGCCACTTTCCTGCAAAGCCAGAGGACCTAGGTTTGATCCCCCAGAGGCCACGTAACCCAGATGAACAAGGTGGCGTTTGCATTCAGTTTGT
Organism: Orientallactaga sibirica; assembly: GCA_036365145.1. NCBI lineage: Eukaryota > Metazoa > Chordata > Mammalia > Rodentia > Dipodidae > Orientallactaga > Orientallactaga sibirica. The sequence continues at coordinate 19,414,777 of JAEOAD010000025.1, forward strand.
TTGCTTCAGCTGGAGGCCCTGGCATACTCATTCTCCATCTGCCTTTCTCTCTCTCTTTCTCCTTCTCTCTCTTTAATATTTTAATAAAATATTTTTAAAACTAGAGAGAGAACAGTGGACATTCCTTCAGGGAGGGACTGACACATAACCCAAGAGTTAGTTCCCTGACTCTACTGTTTTTAGAACAAAACAATTAACTAATTAAATGCTATTTGTTAAGGATGGTTAGCCCACTTTCTCCCCTAGGCAGGAAGGGTCAGGTTTGGGACTACTGTGAACTTATAGGAACTTAAAATTAAGATAAGGAACCTCTGTTCCCATGGAGATTGCATAGCCATGAGGTACAGCGCACACTGGTGGACCCTGAACTCAGACTTCCTGAAACTGAACCCCCATCCAGCCGTTTACCTCCAAAGAAGTTGAAGAAATGACTCGGTGTCTCTGATCCTCAGCGTCTTTTTCTGGAGTTCGCATGGATACAAAAATGACTACCGCATAGTAGTTGTGAAAACATATCAAAATAATACCTGGCACATGACAGAGTTCAAAAAGCAGCTGGCTATTGTATTTTCATTATTCCTGACCTACATCCACGCAGCCTGAATAAAACTGACCCTCATGCATGCTCATTTCCTACCCCCAAGTTTCTTTGTGGGTTTTTCTGGAGGTTAACAAACGCCCTCTGGGAAAAGCATGAACTCTACCCACAAGAGGGTTCAGTCCTGTCTGGGAATGTGCGAGGCCCTGAATAGGAGGTTAAGGTAGAATGGGAGGAAAATTTTGCCACATGTGCAGGGGTGGGGGGGGATGTCTGAGATCAAACTCACTTGAGGAAAGAAAGGGGGCTGAAAGAGAGTGGAAACTCCAAGTACAGAGGTTGTCATTATTTGGGACTATCATAAGTCAGCATACTAGTATAATGGAGGAATATAAAGTATTACAGACATATATGGTGATTCAAAGCCCCCCCCCAAAAAAAACATGGGCCCAGCAGTGCCTTAACCAGTAAGGATCTCCTTGGCCCCAGATCTTGGGGTTTTGATGTTCCTGTAACTTTGCTGGGCTGGGAAATCTTTGAAATGAGCATGCGTGAGCCTCAGTTTTATTCAGGCTGCATGTGCTTAGGTCAGGAATAATGAAAACGGTGACGCCACCAGATCGAGAACTCGGCCTCCCCAGGGGCCATCTCTCAGCCTTGCCTAGAGCACTTAGTTGACTGTTCTCCAGAATGGAGTTACAGAGCAGGGGGAAAGTCTCCACTATTATAGACGATTAGCCCCTCTACTCTTCCCTCTAGAAAGAGCACTGTTATATTTTTGCTATCCTCAAAGAGTTTTAGAAGAAATAATTCAACAGACAAAAACAAAATTGGTGTGTGTGCACGCATTGTTCACATGTGAAGATCCAAGGACAACTTTGGATGTTAATTCTGTCTTCTTGCCCTAAGTGCACTGGGATCACAGGACATCTGGCTTTTATGTGAATTCTGGATTCCTGAACTCATGTGTCCATTCTCTCTTTCTCTGTCTCTCTCTCTCCCTCTCTTTGTCTCTAATAAATAAATAAATAATATATATATACATAATAAAAAATTAAAAATTAAAAAAAATTTAAAGAAATTTCTATTCTTTATAAATCACCAAGCCTCGGTGTCCTGTTACATCAGTACAAACTAACATACCTGCGGAAAAAAAAATATATATTCAACTACAAATGAAAAGCTGAGGCATTCATTTATTGAGCCCTTATGTAGTGCTTAACATGAGTAGCCACTGTGGTAGGCTCTTTTCAAACATTAACTTATCTTCAGAACAATCTTTTTAAAAAATATTTATATTTATTTATTTATTTATTTATTTATTTGACAGAGAGAAAGGGAGAGAAAGAGAGAGAGAATGGGTGCACCAGGGCCTCCAGCCACTGCAAAAGAACTTCAGTTGCATGGGCCCCCTGTGCATCTGGCTAATCTGGGTCCTGGGGAATCAAATCTGGGTCCTTTGACTTTTCAGGCAAATGCCTTGCCTGCTAAGCTATCCCTGCAGTCCCAGAACAATATTATATTATCTTCATTTTACATGAAGAAACTAAAGAACGAGATTAAGTTGTTCACACTTCCAACAGGAGGCAAACTCTGTCCTCAAAGGTGAGCTACAAGGCTACTCTTTCTTTTTTTTAATATTTTTGGTTTTATCTTCATTTATTTATTAGTGAAAGAGAGAGAGAGAGAGAATGGGCATGCCAGGGCCTCTAGCCACTCCAAATGAACTCCAGACTCATGTGCATCTGGCTTTGGAGGGACCTGGAGAAGAGAACGTGGGTCCTCAGGCTTCGCAGGCAAGCGCCTTAATAGCTAAGCCATCTCTCCAGCCCCAGGCTGCTCTTAGCCCTACTGGAAGGAGGAGCCGAGCCAACAGAGTAGTAGAGTGAGGTTCTCTTACTACCATCCTCTCCAGTGCCCTTTATCCTGCAGTGCCACAGCTCCCTTGCATTTCATCTATAATGTGCAGGAACCAAGTTTATGTCCCAGTGAAATGGGAGTTTGGGGTTCCTTACCAATACACCAATACGGCAATGCACCAATAATTCTTGTCTTATGAATTTAAAGAATTAAAATCCGTAAACCAGAGGGTAACGTTTAGAGACACTTATAAGATTAAGAGAAGGAAAGAGGCCGAAGTACAGAGAGCTCCTGCCATGTGGAAGGCAGCAGGGGCTAGAAGGCTCATGGGAGAGCAGGGATCTTCGCTGCTCTCAGCCCAGGCTGAACTGAGACAAGGGGAGACATGCCAGAACAGGAACCTGCAAGGTCAGGAGAGATGAACAGCCAGCAAAAAGAGACCTGTCCACCTGGTCAGTGGTTACTTAAAACCTTGTTGTGGTGGGCCTCACCTTCAGGCTCAAGGGAGCCAGAGTGAGGGCTGATTGGTCTGGACTAGAGGGTGATTCAAGTAGAAGCCAGCCATGACGTCAATTTTGGGGCTGCACTTAAGCAACCACAATGCCAAGATCAGATTTAAATTCTAGGAAGGCAGAATTCCCTCCACGAAGGAGCTCACGTTGTTTACGGGAAAAACAGACTTAGGTAACTCTTTTACTCGAGAGATAAGGGAAGGAGAGAGCCTTCTCTGATCTCTAGTAAAGTGGAGATTGCAAGAGTAGACTTTCTGCTTTTTACCTGTGCAGCCCAGTCACCCTACTACCTAGACGCCCTCTCACCAGAGCAGAGTTCTCACCCTGCGCTCCTATTGTCTCACCTCATTTCCGCCATTCCTCTCTGCTCTCTGTTCTGCTCTTACATCATCGTCATCATCATCTTTGACCCTCAGAGTTTAAGAGATGTTTGGATTTCTTAGCTTCTTACCTCGGAATACCCCGCCTTGTCCTCTTTAAGCCGGGGCTGACTCTGTCGGCCATGTGCTAATGCTTCATGTCCAATGTCACCTGAGGCTGCCTGGCCAGCAGCCCTGTTGAACTTGCTTCAGCCTGCCTGAAAGGGGCGTCTGTGACAGGTAGAACCACTAGAAAATATGGCATATTCTGGGGCCCTTGAACTCGGGCATCTGGAAAACCTTTTAACAAAAAAGGGTTTTGTTTTGTTCTCAAAAATATATATATATAGAACTCACAATTATATTTTCACGTACTTAATTCTTGGAAAGCCTTTATTGTAAAAAGGTTTTATTACAAAATAACATGATTGTATTATGGCAAATTAGAAAGGAATTAAGTTCACTTACTTAGAGTCAAATAATTATTTACTTATTTTATGTTTTATATAATATTTATATTAAGAGATTATTTTCATATTGTGCACATTTACACACAAACCTTACAACAAATCCTTGAGGCAAATGACTCAAGATTTTAGTAGCTTCAGGCCAATGATTTTCAAATGTTTTTGATTCTAGTCTACAGTAAGAGAAACAAATAATGATGTAACCAACTGCATAATATGAAACAAAAATTTTCTATGACAAGGCTTATTTTTCTTATGTCCAATCCATTCACATGCATATGTATTTTCTATTTCATTTTTCAATAAAACTGCCAATAAATGGTTCCAAAATTATAAAACTAACACAAAATGCTATTACTGGCCTACTGTTTTTTGATCCCCCCATCTTATTCTTGCTCCACAAATACACACACACACACACACACACACACACACAGAAATGCACTGCACTGCCCTACATCACATGTGCACTGCACTGAGAATACATATCCCAAAAGTAGGCAGAAGGGATTGAACACTTCCTTTCAGAAACTGTCTATTGTCACAAGCCTAATGATCATCAGGAAATTGTGAGCACATGGATTTCCTGTCCCCCGGGTCACAGGGATCAATTCATCAAATACAGGAAGGTTTTGTGTAAGACTCTTTCCTAAAGCAAAGACACCAGTACAGCGTGTTTCCTCAGTCTGTGTGAGGGAGTATTGACTATAGGGCAGACATTGTCTGTCAAAGGCATGTTAAATGACACTTGAGGTTTAGGAGAGAGGTATTTATTGTTGACATAAAAAAATATACTTTTCCTAGAATATGTTATGTTTTAAATTCAAAATGTTACCAGATTAAGAATATGGGAAATTCGCCACACCATGCATTCTTTTCTGTCTGTATTACAAAAGGAAGTAATTAACTTTACACAAAGTCCTCTCACAAATGTAAGAGTCTGGGATCGCATCAGAAAAGATCAAATAACATTTCTCCAAAGTCTACCAAGCACCTCATGTAACAAGACTGGTGAGCAAGACCTTTAAGACAAGGTGCCTAGCATCCAGCCACAGGCCAGAGGATTTCTCTCTACTGAGCTTAGAAACTTAACTGGTAGCAAGGGGCCTAACGGGTGCTTCCTAGTTGTTTTTACATATCAAAGGACCACAGGGAGAAGAAAGCAAACTGTATTATCTAGGGCTAAGTGCTATAAAAAGGAGCAAGCCGTCTACCACCATACCAGGTTGAATGCGCCCAACCCCATCTCATGGCAGAAGCGCAGCAGGGTCAGGCCTGGTTAGTACTTGGATTTGAAGAGGACCAAGTAGCATTTAAGAGCAATGCACGACTTTGGACTAGACAGATTCTGTGTGTCATGTTCTCGCCCCAGGAACATACAATATAAGTTTGGGATAGAAGCTGTGGTCATTTTAACTTTTGCCCCCCCCCCAATAGACTGAAATGTTTGATTAAAGCTTATAACTTGGATTTCAAGCCACCTGGCTAGAAGAGGTGTCACTATGGGTGGATTTTAAGGTGTTACTGGGGGCGGATCTGAATTCCACCCTAAGATACGTAGAGTGAGCCGTACAGGTGGTTTTTCTGTTTGCTTTTGGTGCTGGCTGCTGGAGTTTTTTTCTCACAATGATTGTGGGAAGGGCAATAAAGGGACATTTTGTTTCATTCCAGAGATAAATGAAAATGAAAAGAGGAATCAAAAGAGTTCCGAGCAAGTAACAAAAGGCAAACTCACCACCAGGTCTCTCAGGGGCAGACAATTTCATATTTATGACATTCATAAATGATTTAGTTCCGTCAAACCTTTAAGCCTGTCGTTGCCTAGAAAATTACTTAAATTATTTATTTAATTCATCTCAAATGTACCTCATTTATCTTCCCTCCATTCAGTGACTCTTTTATTTCAAATAGTGTTCAAAACTCAACTGCAACATAATGACCATCTCTTTAAGGATTTTGAATTCCTGCCATATTTATTATTTTCCCATCTTATCTTCACCTAATCACATTGACTCATTCAACGCTCTTTTCACCTGTACTCATGCAGATGAACCCATATAGCAAACACAGAAACCACACAACCAGACTTCCAGTCTTACTTTCTCAAATAATAATCTAGAATTTTCTCCTAATACTTCAAACACATTCTATTCCAGATATTCTTCAGCTTTTCCCACTTGCAAGCCAGTTTTGCCAAGAAACTTTTCTGGAACCTACAGACATACGGGTATATGTGATATACAAATCAAATATTTACTGGTAATAGATTATTAAGAATTGGCGCTGGACTGTAACTGCCAATACCAGCATATGGTTAACATCCACAATGAGCTGTTGATTGGAGAGACCTACAAGTTTTCCCAAGAGAAGAAATATTGCTGTCAGAGTACTTGATGACCCACCAAAGGTTAATGGTAAGACCCTACTGCCAAAGACCATATGCTGTTGGTACGGAACATGGAGTGACCTGGCTGGAATCTGGAAGAGAGTCAGTCCCCAGACAGTTAGCTTGTCTAGCGCCAGAAGGTGTTACATGAGTGACTGGGAAAAAATGACTGTTATCTGTCCAAGCAACTCGAGGTCTAAGCTACTCAGCAGCAAACAACCTGACGTGATGCTCACACAAGTTCAAAAGTGGCACACAGCCATGGTGGGCAACCAACTGCTCTTGATTTGACTATGGATCCACTCAGTGAAATGGAAACCATAGCTAGAACTGGGAAACAAGTCAGAACCATATCCAAAAAATGAGCCCACTCTTCAATATCAAGCTCCCACCAATCATGGGATATAAGAGGGCCTACACCTATTAAATTGCCTCTGAAATAGTAATGGTTATCTCGTTTATCTGATTCTGACTTTACTGTCTGTTGGAGAATGTGCTTCTCTTTTTCAGATAGATGCAGAACCCAAAGGAGACAATCAACCCATCACACCTCACCAGGGCCCCAGCTGAAACCATGAGTAATGGGGGAAATGAGCAAGAGTGCTGCTTTCTTGGTGAAGCTGGTACCAGCACAAGGGTGAAGGAGATAGACACAGAGAACACTCAGTTCCTACCAAACCAGAGATCCAGAGACACAGAGGCTCCCAAGACCTCATCACTGAAGTAGAACTAAAACAAACCCAACATGGCTCAGGGAAATTCACAGAAGAGGGGCGGAAAGATTGTTAGAGCCACAAGTTGGGACATTATGCACAGTGATATCGCCTCTTCCCCATAACTGATGGCTACCCCCACAATGCACGACCCACATTCCCCAACGAGGAGAGTCCCTTCGGAAGGGGGAGGACAGGGTGGAGGATTACGATGGTATCAACATGACTGTATACACACTATGCACATAACTAATAAAAAAATTAAAACAATTCTTTGGTGTACCTATAATTTTACCATTATTAATGATTAAAGCAAATTTGCATATTAATGAGATTGATGTACTTGTTTGTTTTTACATAAAGAATTCAATGTTGCCTGAATTTGATAGTGCAGGGCACAAAGCATCTTCAATATTTTTCATTTGATCAGTATTTTGGGTTTATAACTGTCAGTGCTGAAAATACCACTTCACATAAATGCATAGTACAAAATGCAGAAGTATGTTTAAGACCATTTCAGAAATTGTTCAGTTAATGTCCTAGTCTTAAGCCAAAATTAATTTATATTTTTTATGAAATAATTTAACTCAAAGAGCAATTTTTAAAATCATGCATTCAAGGGGCTAGAGGAATGGCTTAGTGGTTAAGGCATTTGCCTGCAAAGCCAAAGGATCCCAGTTCAATTCCCCAGGGCCCATATTAGCAAGATGCACAAGGGGGTGTATGTATCTGGAGTTCATTTGTAGTAACTAGAGGCCCTGGTGCACCCTTTCTTTCTTTCTTTCTTTCTCTTTCTTTCTCTTTAAAATAAATAAAAAATTTTTAAATCATGCATACAAAATATGCCCAAAGATATATTAATATGATGCTTACATGCTAAAGAAAAATAGTAAGAAAAATCACATGTCTGTATTTCCCATAATTAAGCCATTATATTTCCATAAGAGTTGAAAATTTTCTCCAGTAAAAACATTGTAGGGCTGGAGAGATGGCTTAGCAATTAAGGCATTTGCCAGCAAAGCCAAAGAATCCCAGTTTGATTCTCCAGGACCCACGTAAGCCAGATGCACAAGGGGGCATATGCATCTGGAGTTCATTTGCAGTGGCTGGAGGCTCTGGCACACCCTCCCCCCACCCTTTCTCTCTCTCTGCATCTTTTTTCTCTTAAATAAATAAATAAATAAATAAGTAAATAAAACTATTTAAAAAAAAAACACTGCAATTTATAACATGCAAGTTTCAAATCTGAGCCAAGATGTTTCAGGAGGAGTTAGGTGGTGTAATGGCATACCCATAGTCAAGTGTTCAGAAACAGGAGGTGTTAGGTGGTGTGATGGACTACCCAGGGTCAAGTGTTCAGAAATAGGTGGTGTAGGGCAGAAGAGATGGCTTAGCGGTTAAGGCGCCTGCCCGCTAAGCCTAAGAATGTCAGTTCCAATCTCCAGGTCCCACGTTTAGCCAGATGCAAAATGATGCAAGGGCTCAATGCTGCACTTGCCCACAAGGGGGCACACGGATCTGGATTTGGTTCACAGCGGCTGAGAGGCTGCTGGCGCACCTATCTCTATCTATCTTCCTCTCTCTTTCTCTCTGTCTCTCTCTGTGTCTCTCTGAAAAAAAAAAAATAGGTGGTGTAACAACATACCCAGGATCAAGTGTTCAGAAACAGGAGGTGTTAGGTGGTGTAATGGACAACATACCCAGGGTCAAGTGTTCAGAAATTGAAGGTGTTTGTTAGGTGGTGTAATGGCATACCCAGGGTCGAGTGTTCAGAAACAGAAGGCGTTAGGTGGTGTAATGGCATACCCAGGGTAGAGTGTTTGGAAACACGGCTCCAGTGAGGTCATAAAATACAACACAGGCCAGTGTTGCCAGAAACATCACAGAAACCATATTTGATTTTTTAATTCATTTTTGGTCACTACATGTCCAGAAACCTCTTACTATTGTCACCATGTTCATGACCCCCACCTTAAGTTACATGACCGATGTAGCCTCACAACCCACAGTTTAAGAAGCTGCATCAGATTTTATCTTCACTCCAAGTGAGAAGAGATGGGCCTTCTTCCTACAGTCATGAGAAAACTAACGCAATCAGAAGACAGCTTGTATAGGTTTCCCCTCTTCCTCAACTTTGTACTCATGAACTCAGTCCTTTCTTTTGTATTTTTAGCATAAAAAGAGACACAGTGACCAATTGCAAAATTGCATTGAATCTGTCAATGGATTTGGATAATGTGGACATTCTAGAAATATTAATTAGTCCAGTCTATCAACATGGGGAATACCTTTTATTTTGCCTTTGATTTCTTTCATTGGTGTGTTTCAGCCTTCAGTATGCATATCTCTCGTGTCTTTGCATAAATGTATTTCTAAACCCTTTTAATGTTATTATAAAAAGGATTCTTTCCTATTTCATTTTAATGCACTTGGTTGCTAGTGAATAAAAATATAACTGATCTTTGTAGGCTGATTTTGTGTTTCCTTCGACTTTACTGAAGGAGGTTCAGTACGTCGTGTTTCCATGTTCACTTATGTCAAGAGTGCCCTGTTTTCCCTTTTGATCACTCCCTTAATCCATTTCTTCACAAGTTCATTAACTTTAACATACCAATTTTTTTAACTCCTCCTTCCTGTTTATGAGTAACAAGTTAGTCCCCTCAAAGTAAAAATAATACTTAATGTGATTTCAGTGCACTTGATAATATATATTCTGTGGCTGTTGGGTAACATGCTCTGGATGGATCTGTTATGTTATGGTTGAAGTCCAACATTTCTTCATTGATTTTTCTCTCTGGTTGATCTATTCCCTGTTGGAGTGATGAAATCTGTTACTGTAATATGATGTAGCTCTGTCTTCCGATCCATTCACATTTGCTTTGTGTGGTTGTTCCAATATTGATTGTATATATGTTTATACTAAATTTATCATTATAGATAAGCATTTTTGTCTCTAGTGACAGTTTTCTGGACACAAAATTCTATTTTGGCCGGGCATGGTGGTGCACACCTTTAATCCCAGCACTGGGGAGGCAGAGGTAGGAGGATCATTGTGAGTTCCAGGCCAGCCTGAGACTACATAGTGAATTCTAGGTCAGCCTGGGCTAAAGCAAGACCCTACCTTGAAAAACCAATATATATGTGTGTGTGTGTGTGTGTGTGTGTGTGTGTGTGTGTGTGTATGGCATCTAATTGAAGTGTAACTTAAAAACTCCTGCTTCATTCATGGTTTCCTTTCATACAATCCTTCCTTCTGTCCTGTCACCTTCATTTTCATCATACGTGTACCTTTAACCCATCTAGTACAGACAGCATGTGGCTGGGTCTTGCTTTTTAGTGCAATCAGCTACAATGTGTCTTTGGATTACAGAATTTAATTCAGGCATACTCCAGGTAATTATTCATAGGCAAGGATGTAATTAGAGTTAAAAGGAGAGTAGCAGAATAAGGATTGCAGAGGTCCTCGCTGGCCAAGGCTGCAGATGTCCCAGCAGTCACAAGTGCTGCCTAGAGTGCTCAGGGACAGACTGCTGTGACTCTCCTGGTTTCCTTTTCCCCACCGGGAAAGTCTTAGCTCCAAACTTCTCTCTTGGCTCTGGGGATGGCTTGCAGTACACTTTCAGAGACAGTAGCTCGGGAGTGTGATATTGTAATATCAATGGACCAGGACCCAGAGCCAGGCTCTGACAAATAGGTACACGGGGAGAAGTCTTAGCTCTGGCATCAGCACAGGCACTGACACTGTTTGCAATTATGAGTGGCAGGTGTTGGTGGAGCAGTGAGAGAGCCCCTTTCTGGAGAAAAGTCATCCACAAAGCTCCAGCAGCTCCAGAGCGTGGGCGATGGGAGGCTCGCGTGACAGTGGACACGGAGCCTAGATAGAGCACAGGCGTGTGCAGAGACCGTGGCTTTGGGTTCTAGGGTTCAGGATAGCCTAGCACAGTAATGACTTTGGTGTCTGAAGAGCAGATACATGTGTGCTATCCGTAGACACAGAATCAGGAGTTCGCATGCCAAGAGCAGTGTTAAGTGTTCTCTGGAGACTGGGGAGAGGGCTAGCTCTCGACGGTGATGGTCCACATGTCAGAAATGCAGATCCATAGTGTAACTGAGTCCCATAGTGTGAATCTGCACGGATCAACCAGCTCCAGGGCACAACGGAAAGCTTAGCTGGTAGCAGTAGCTCTGGTGCTTGAGGTGTGAGCACATACGATGGAGCCAGGGTCAAGAACACAGGCACACTCTTGGACCAACAATGGGACCAGTCCTGGAGGGCAGGAATATGGGAAGGGGGGTCATACCTCCAAGATCTCAAATGGATCCAAGGTTGGGAAGACCAGCGGCTTTGGTGCCAGGTTGACGCAACAGCAGCTCCCTGTCCAAGCACACGCACTCTGCAAGCTTATGCACTGGTGTCATGGGCAAGTTTTGCCCTGGAGAGACATGAACACACGTCTAGGAATCAGACAACAGACTCAAGTATGATTTGCACTAAAACCCATTTTAGGGAACCAATATTTGGGGTTACAGAGCAGAGTGACAGGCTGTTTACAGGAGCAACGGATGACTCCGAGGCAGCTGCATCACCTAAAAGCCCACTCCAGCGTAGGTGACGACTCAAGGACACCACTTCTGGCCAGAGCACTGCACAACCTGGAGGCTGTCCAGCTAGTGGGAAAGTCTGTCCCAAAGCAGTTGTTTATCCTTTCTGTATAATCTTATGGAGGAGTCATGCAACTCTTTTTTTTTTCAAATATTTTATTTCTTTAGTTTGCTCATTAAGAGAGGAAGGGCTGGAGATACATCTTAGTGGTTAAGGCACTTGCCTGCAAATCCAAAGGTCCCCGGTTCAATTCTCCAGGACCCATGTAAGCCAGATGCACAAGATGGCACGTGCATCTGGATTTTGTTTGCAATGGCTGATGACTCTGACGTGTCCATTCTCTCTTTCTCTCTCTCCCTTTCTCTGCCTTTTTCTCTAAATAAATGAAAGAAAATATTTTAAAATAGAGAGGAGATACAGAGAGAAAATGGGCCTCCAGCCACTGTAAACAAACTCCAGACACATGCGCCACCTTGTGCATCTGGCTTATGTGGGTCCTGGGGAATCAAACCTTGGTCCTTAGGCTTCACAGAAAAGTTCCTCAACTGCTAAGCCATCTCTCCCGCCCCCTGCAAGCCTTTTTCCAGACTTGTTGACTTCCTGAGTCTTCTAAGCTTTCCTTTCTCTCCCCCAGGAGGGAACATTTCAATTGTTGCACAACACTGCTATAAGTCTGCCCCTCAACAGTTGTCTCCCACGCCTAATAACTTTCTCTTTCTTTCTTTCTTTTTTTGTTTTTTGAGGTAGGGTCTCACTCGAGCTCAGGCTGACCTGGAATTCACTATGTAGACTCAGGGTGGTGATCCTCCTACCTCTACCTCCCGAGTGCTAGGATTAAAGGCACGTGCCACCACACCCAGTTTACCACTCCTACTAACTTTGAGGCATGGTCCTGTGACCTTGTAAGTTTCAGGTCTCTCAGACCTAGCTCCTGACTCTCCAGAGCCTCCCTCCTCCCTTCGGGTGGGAAGATTTCAAGTGGGAGGAAATTGTCATATAACAAGCAGGGATGGCTACGGGTACTTCAGGGGCACACGGTGCTGATGCCCTCGGTAGAGTAGGCCACGGGAACTGTGATGTCACACGTTGCTTAAGTGACACGGGCAGCTCCCACCTTATTCTCTGTCTCTAGCCAACTCCCGATGCCTTAAGGATGTCCATCACTCCAGCTATCCTTCCTGTGACGGTTCCCTGTGTGCATTGTTTATTTCTTCTCTCCATGATGCTGCTGCAGGTTCTTAACTGAATCCAGCCATGAGCCTTCTCCAGGCCCTTTTCCTTTGTGGATACCTACGAAACTGTCTTTTCTTCCGAGATGACAGCACGGACCGCCTTCTTCTCCAACTTGCTGACGGGATGCATGTCTCAGTTACCTTTTCCTGTTGCTGGAACAAAAGAAAATCACTTCTAGTGGGGATGAGGGAAAGGCTCAGTGGTTACATGCGCTTGCTTACAGAGTCTTCCAACCCCCCGGGGTTCAATTCCCTATCCACTTAAAGTCAAGCAGACATTTGGTTGCATCAGCAAGAGACTCTGATGTACGTGCAAATACATACATACGCTCATATATACATACATACAGTATAAGGAGGGAGGGTTCATTTTGGCTTGCAGTTCAAGGTCACAGTACATCATGGCAGGAAAGCCTAGCAGGAGGAGCATGAAGCAGCTGGTCATACTCAGTCCACAGGAAGGAAGCAATGTGAGGGATGCTGGTGCTCAGCCACCTCTCTCCTCTTTGTACACTCCAGGACTCTGGACCATAAAATTTTGTTGCTCACAATTAGGGTGGGCCTTCCCATATCAACTGATCTAATCAAGATGATCCCCCACAGGTAATTCTAGAATTGTCAAGCTCAAAATTGCTATGAACCATCACAACCTATACTATAAAGTTGTCATAGGGCTGGAGAGATGGCTTAGGGGTTAAGGCGCCTGCCTCCTAAGCCTAAGAACGCTGGTTCCAATCTCCAGCGGTTCCAATCTCCAGGTCCCACGTTTAGACAGATGCAGTGACACAAGGGCACAATGCCGCACTTGACCACAAGGGGGCGCACGCATCTAGAGTTCATTCGCAGCAGCTGAGAGCGGCTGGCGTGCCCATCTCTACATCTCTGTCTTCCTCTCCCTCACTCTCTCTGTCTCTCCCAAAAAAAAAAAAAGAAGAAGAAGAAGAAGAAGGTGAAAGCATTTATTTTGCTTCACAGTTTCAGGGGTTGCAGTCCATCAAAACCAGGTAGGCATGACAGACTGGCTCAGTCTGTGCTGGTGACTCCATAACGCAATGCCTGTTCACAAACAAGCCAACTAGGAAGCAAACACCAGGCTGGAACCAGAGGTGGGTATAAAGTCAAGGGTTCTTATGAAGTGGCCTACTGCCACCAGCCTGGCCACACTTCTTAAAAGTGCCACAGCCTTCAAAGTAGCTCTACATGCAGAGAGGAGCATCATGTAGAGGACAGTTCAGATAAAAGCCATAACAGGCAGGAAAGAACAGAATAATTTTCCACCATTTTTCTGTATAATATACATGTATCTCTTGTTCATAATAAATATTTGATAACTGTTAGGGAAAATAAAAGATAACAAATGTGTATGCTAAGCTCACGATAGTCGCTATTTCTCAGGAGGGTTTGGGTGAAATAAAGCTAGGGAAACTGTTTAAAAGGATTTTTATCCTAATAAGTTTAGCAAAGGTGGCAGAAAATACAACATGATGTAACTGTGGGTAAATGTAGGGAAGACGGACTTGTGTTATATAATCCATTGTGATTTTTTTTTCCCTATTTGCATTCTTTCTGAAATAAATGCTTGTATATGTCCCTCTTTTTGTGCTGAGATTATAATGTCACAGATAAAGCCACAGGTGGATCAATGGATAACTAGGTAGAAAATTTTCTGGACAAACAGATAAAGAATGAAGTTAAAATTTGAAGGATAACAGTAGTTATTCAATGTCACCCTTTGAGATCCCTGAGAGCTGTAACGTGAGGCATCACAGACAGCATTGTTGGCTGGGAAAGGTGACCGACAGAAAATCGCTTCGGTTCATAGCACACCATGATACTATGTATCATTTAAACACCATCTACATCACCACAAGATCTCTTTCTGACAACAAACTAAACAAAAGGTAAGCAGTGAGATATCTTTTACTGAAGGGGGAAAATTTCTGTCCTAAACTGTTGGCTAGAAAGGAGTGGCGTGACCCAAATGCAAGCATTCAAGAACGATGAACAATTTGAAAGGCTACATGCACAATATCGACAGACCAGACAGCATAAGGAGGAAACACAATTGAAACCTACAAAACTCTAAAAGATATCATTTGAATTCTCAAAGGCATAGCAGTCAGAGGATAGGCTTTTGAAAGCTAAGGAAACAAATTTGTACAATGGAAAGATAAAAATCTCCAACTAAACAAGAGCCTTGTATAACCCAGAAAGAGATATATAAAGTTGATATGTCAAAGATCCCAGAGAGTGAAATATGGAAACTATCAAAAACAAGAGAAGAAAAAAATGCATGATAAGATAAGGAAATACTGTGTGAAGATTGTGGAAAGATTCATTGAAAATGTCAAATGCTTCACGTTAGCCACAGAAAAATACATGCTGTTTCTCTGAGGGGGAAAAAAAAGACTTTCATATCAGCGGAAACCGAGGATTTGTAAGTACACATGTGGTTGCAGAATGCTGTTAAATGTATTACCATTCCTTCTTCTGCGTCCCAGTTTACTCAGCTGAGCTAAGTGAGATGGAGAAGCTACTCTTGGCGCTCTGAAACGCCCTGGTATTCAAAGATGAACACAAGCTCTAAGCTCCCGGAAGGCAGAGAGCATGTCTGACTCTTCTTCTCGCTCCCCGTGCCTATTATAATACTTGGTTGCTAATAGTTGTTTGATAAATTTGTGATAAAAATAAAACCAGAACTCCCAGAGAAAAGAAATCTTCCCTACCATCATAACAGCAAACATGCTTTAAAGTAAATTTAAAATTTTTGGCATGAGGCAATAGTAAACACCAGATTAGCCAAGTGTGGTGTCATACACCTTTAATCCCAGTACTCAGGAGGCAGTGGTGAGAGGATCGCCATGAGTTTGAGGCCACCCTGAGACTACATAGTGAATCCCAGGTCAGCCTGGGCTAGAGTGAGACCCTGCCTTGAAAGCCCCTCTGCCAAAAAAAAAAAAAAAAAAAAAAGAAAAGTAAAAGAAAAAGAAAGAAAACACCAGATTAGCCATACCACAAACTTATGTAGCTTTCTCTAACATGGGATTTAAAATACTTGTGCTCAGTCAACGAAAGCTTTATCAGCAGAAAGTCAGTATGAACCAGGGATTGTGGCTTGCGCCTATCATCCCTGCACTCAGGAGCCAGTGGTAGGAAGGTTGCTGAGTTCAAGGTGAGTGTAGACTACAGAATGAGTTCTAGCTCAACCTCGACTATAGTGAGACCCAGCCTCAAAAGAAAGGAGACGGGGCTAGAGCAATGGCTCAGTGGTTAAGGTACTTACCTACAAAACCTAATGACCAGAGTTCACGTCCCCAGTACCCACATAAAGCCAGATGCACAAAAGGGGCACATGTGTCTGGAGTTTGTGACGGCTGAAGGCTCTGGTATGACCTTCTCTCACTCTCTCTCCCTGCAAATAAAAAAATAAAAATATCTAAAAGAAAGAAAGACAGGAAGGGTGATGGAAGGAAAATGGGAAGGGAAAGGCAATGAAAAAGGAGAGGAAAGTAAAAAGGAAAGGAAAGAAAGGCATAATAAGATCTATCACTATCACCAGGAGTGTGGATCTTAGAATTAGGTGTCCCCGATATACTCATGGGTTCTGAATTCTTGTTTTCCAGCTGGTGGCCATTTTGGAGGTGGAACCTTGCTGGAGGAGGTGTGTGTTGGGGTATAACTATCTTCCCCTTGTTAGACTTTGGTTCACTCTGCTGCTGCTGCTGTTGTCCCCCTGCTGTGGCAGAGGTGCTGTACGGCAGGTGTTCTATCATCTTTCCCCTGCCATCATGGAGCTTCCCCTTGAGACTGGAAGCCAAAATAAACAACTTTCGTCCCATTGGCTGCTTTTGCTCAGGCGCTTCGTGCCAGCAATGAGAAGATAACCAGTCTAGTCTAGGCTACACAGCAACTTCCCTATCAGCCTGGGCTAGAGTGAGATCCTGCCTCTAAGCAACAAATAAAATAAAGAAAGCTAGGGCTGGAGAGATGGCTTAGTGGTTAAGGTGCTTGCCTACAAAGCCTAAGGACCCAGGTAATCCACATGCACAAGGGGGTGCACACATCTGGAGTTCGTTTGCAGTGGCTAGAGGCCCTAGTGCACCCATTCTCTCTCTCTCCCTCTCTCTCTCTCTCTCTGTCTCTCTCTCTCTCTCTCTCCCTGCCTATTTCTGGATCTCTCTCTCAAATAAATAAATAAAAATAAAATATATTTAAAAAGAAAGTTAGTATGGAACAATATGATAATAGACTACCTCTTATGAAATCTCCAATAAGGTCACTTTATGTTCTAGAACTTTGCTATCCCCATATCAAAGATAAAGCTATTAAACTAGACCCTGAAGGGTACCCTCAAGGTGCTCTCTAACCCTTCAGACTGTCTGAAGTGTGGATGCACAGCAGAACCAAACATAAACCATGATATTCACAGAATGAAGTTTCTTTTTAACATTTATTTATTTACTTTATTTGGGAGAGATAGAGAGAGAGAATGGGCACATCAGGGCTTCCAGCCACTGCAAACACACTCCAGAAGCATGCACCACCTTGTGCATCTGGCTTCTGTGGGTACTGGGGAATCGAACCTGGGTCCTTAGGCTTTGCAGACAAGTGCAGTGACTGCTAAAACATCTGGCCAGCCCAAGTTTCTTTACATCCACTTACCTCCCCATGTGTGACATAAAAAATAAAAAAAAGATTCCACTTTCCCAGAAAAGCCTAGCAGAGCTTTCCTCATGAGGTAGGGAATGACATAGTGAAAAATGCCAGTGGGGCATTTGAACTCAGTGGAGGTAAACGTGTTGCCTCTGAGATAAGTGTGCATGAAAAAGACTCATTAGGAAATAATGGGGTTCAGACACATGGCACAGCCTCGAGGTCAGTTAACAGAGTAGTCGCAGCACACTGTAGCTGTTCTCCACAAACCCACCTGGTAGACTGTCTGGCAGGAGATGGGAGACACTGGGAGTGAGCACCCATGAATCCCTGCTCCCACTGGTCTGCCCCACCTCCATTCTACTCATTCTATAGGAAACACAGCTCAACGTCGACCTGTGATTTGAACCTCCAGGCTTTGCCAAAGCAGAGCAGCAAGTTCCCAGCCTTGGAATATGCATTACCGCTGGGTTCTATTAAATCCAAAGACTGAAAACGACAAGTAACATCGGCAATGACACCAAACTGGTATTAACTGAAATGAATGTGGAAAGGCCAACAAAAATAATGATCTAAGCCTTTTAACTTGGAGGTATGCAGTAATTCCATATGTTTGCTTCAGAATAGAAACCTACATGTCACATTGCCTTTGCTAAATCATAAATAGCTCCACAGTGCAAGAATTATATATCACAAAATGAATCATTAGTATAAAACACAATGGTCGGCCTAGAGAGATGGCTTAGCAGTTAAGGCGCTTGTCTGTGAAACCTAATGACCCAGGTTCAATTCCCCAGGACCCACATAAGCCAGATGCACAAGGTGGTGCATGCTTCTGGAGTGCGTTTGCAGTAGCTACAGTCCCTGGAATGCCCATCCCCCCCCATAAATAAAACACAATGGTTTCTTTTGGTTTCTTTTTCTAATTCTTTCTACTGGTTCATGATTTATATACCACAAATGAAGTCAGAATTATATAATGCCCTGGTACAGAAGCAGACATTACAGAAAGAATTTTCTGGAATCAGTGTGCCTTTTCTGTGAACCACTATGCTGTGTGTTCCAAATGAAGACTCTAGAGTCCAGACTTTATTTTGTAACTTCGATCATTAACTTTTTCTTTTACATGTCTGATTAGGCTTAATGAGTTAGCTAAGTTAATGAAGTGTGATGTCCCATTAAATACATCGACTGACAACAATTAATTCCACAGAGCATGTTCCTCTGTTGATTGATTATATTTATCAGTGTAGATGAGTAGAAGTGATGTAAACCTTTGGCAGAAAGCAAGGGATGCAAACTCTGAGAGTTTAATTCAAAGAAAGTGATTTTTTTTTCTATAAGTGAGATTTATTCATACATTCAGAGAATGAAACTGTTGAGTGGCCAGAAAAAAATAAAGAAAACATCATAGAAACAAATTACCAATCAATTTTAAAATGTCTTCTGTCATTATAAGTCTCAGCCACAGGATCCCTAGCTATAGAGAAAATTGTCTGCAGCTATTATCTTAAATCTAAGAAGTACATCATTCAGCTACCTGTGATGAGAAACAAAATGAAGTTTAGAGGTTTTAAAGAAAGCTATACATGCAGAGAAAATATCAGTAATTTTGAATGTGGGGAAATCCCTAAGTCCCTTTATTCATTTTTTGATAATAGCCCAAGTTTACCTAATGTACCTTATTCTCAGAAGAAGTCTGCAAACTCTAGTGAAACCTCCTTAGTAAAAATGGACCACCACAGAGACCCCTTTGGTAATCCTTTCCCAAGAGATCAAAACCCACTTGTATCACCTAGGTGAGTGACATTAACCAATCAGGAGAAATCCTGCTCGGAAATGACCAAATAACTGTTTAAATGTAAATAGCTCAAAAATGAGTAATGGTATAAGAAGAAAGCAAGCAAATGGAGAGAGAACTCAGAGCCACAAAAAAAAAAAAAAAATACACCACTGTATTTAAGAAACTGAATAATCTGAAGACGATTGGAGGATATAACATTAAATGTTGTGAGAAGGCAGCCAATGAATATAAGCAGTATGTGGGTGATAATAAGAAAACTCCATTAAGATATACAGAAGACTGAAGAGCAATGGCCAAGCATTCACCAAATGAACAGAGCCACAAAAAGGCCATATATATATATATATATATATATATGGTGTAGGGTCTTCATAAAATTATATTCACCTTTTTTAGTTCTGACATATAAGAAGTACCTGATCGTCCCTGATGTAAAAAACATGTATATTTACTTCAGTTAAGTAGATGTTCACTATTTGTGGTTTCATCAAAGAATTTTGTTCATTTAACCAGTCAATGAGTGTAAGAAACAATTTGTTAGCTACAATTGGCTCATATCAACAGGAAATTCTTAGGGTTTATTGTTGTTGTTTTTATGGTACCTAAATCAGGACATAAAAATGCATGATCAGTGACAGTCATTGTGTGTGTGTGTGTGTGTGTGTGTGTCCAAGTGAAATATTCAAGTGCAATATTCAACAGATACATTCACTGAATCCAGATCTCCATATCTCATCCATAATCTTAAGGTTAATATACAAGGTTTCAAAACTGCCCAGTGGAAAACACATTGGCGTACCATGGTCAAAAGTATACTTTGACTCTACAATCTCTACATGAGACCAAACTGTTAAATCCTGATAGTAGATGAAAGTAAAATATCCCCAACTAAAGTAAGTGAAAAGTCCCTGGCTAGCCTAGATACTGAAATCAGTAGGTGCATGCTCATCACAACAGCTTGAGTTGGGTGTGGACTTTCCCTTCATTCTGTAAGCTACTTCCCATGGCAATCTGATTTTCTTTGTAATAATAATTTCTCCAACTGCCACAGAATTGGGCTGGTATGAGGCAAAAGAGCAAAATGTGCAGTCGTCTGGCTTCAGTTGTGCCCGTCACATCTCCCTTTGATCCCTTCCCTCCTTACCTCCAAAGATTAGGTCAAGACCACACCACCCACATTCTCCTTCATCACTGCCACCTTCCCATTTCACGTTTGCAGAAAAAGTCCAACAAAGCACTGGTTTCACTGTAAACACTTTCAGAGACTTTAAAAAGCATAATTGTTTTCTTGGTTTCCAAATTGAAGTGGCTGCAAGCAAGAAGGATAAATCTTCAGTCTGTCAGATCCCTCACAATTCTGTCATTTGGACTTTCTATTTAAATGGGTCATATTTGGAGTGTTTAAACAAATAGCAGGCATGTGAAATGTTGTTGTTATAATTATTGTGACTATTTCTATTGTCATCTTTTTCTGTCTAGCTAAAGGTTTCTTTAGGTGTAGACTAATGGCTGTCTTAAATTTCAAAATCACGTGGAGTAAGATGTAATTTCTGAGAAACACAACTTCTCATATTCCTATCTACTGGACCAGACCTTTTTTTTTTTTTTTTTTTTTTTTTTTTTTTTTTTTTTTTTTTTTTTGGAGAGAGACACAGAGAGAGGGAGAGGAAGACAGATAGAGATGGGCGCGCCAGCAGTCTCTCAGCTGCTGTGAACGAAATCCAGATGTGTGCGCCCCCTTGTGGTCAAGTGCGGCATTGCGCCCTTGCGTCACTTTGCATCTGGCTAAAAGTGGGACCTGGAGATTGGAACCAGCATTCTTGTGCTTAGCAGCCAGGCGCCTTAACTGCTAAGCCATCTCTCCAGCCCTGGACCAGACTTGTGTGATGGGAACCAAGGTAAACATTACTACGAAATACCTGGAGTGATTCTATCGCACTAAAAATCTGAGACTCATAGTCAAGTCAAAGAACCCATGCAGAAAGAGAGAGAGAGAGAGAGAGAGAGAGATAGATCTGTGAGTTTACATCACTAACACAGGGAGCTAAAGAACCAGCATTTCATGGAATTATAACTGTAGAGAAGTAGCTACTTGGAAAAATGATGCCGGTTCCTACTATTCCATTCCGCACCTTATATTTAGTCTCGAATGCAGCATTCACTACGTTTTGTATTCTGTAACATGCTGGGTCGCAATCTTGAATATTCTCCATGGCATCAGTAGGAAAGGCTTAAGCCCTATAGGGAGATGTTTGAAAGTAAGTGGTGGAGCCCAGTCAAAGGTCTTAGGTAGTTGGGAGTTTAGTCTCAAAAAGAACTGTGGGATCATGGTTTCTCTCTCCCTCTCTCTCTCTCTCTCTCTCTCTCTCTATCGTCTTTCCCCAACCATGATATAAACAAGCTTCCTCTACACGTACTCCTCCTGGGATGCACAGCCCATCATAGACCAAAAGCTCCCAAACTGTGAGTCCGAATGAGCCATTCTTAGCCGGACGTGGTGGCGCACACCTTTAATCCCAGCACTTGGGAGGCAGAGGTAGGAGGATCGCCGTGAGTTCAAGACCACCCTGAGACTACATAGTTAATTCCAGGTCAGCCTAGGCCAGAGTGAGACCCTACCTCAAAAAACCAAAAAAAAAAAAAAAAACCGAGCCATTCCTCTTTAAGTTCATTATCTCAGATTTTGTTACAGTCATAGAAGAAAACGAACCCATTATCCATTTGACATATCCATCACCCCTGCTGGGCTCTCAGCTACTAGGAACCAGTATGAGTGTCTTCATTTACCTCCCTAGCACCAAGAGTAGTGTGATAACACATACTGAAATGAAGGAATGGGCGAATAAATATGTATCTACTAAGTTGAAGCTTATTCCTACATAGAGGTTACCTTGAGGAACTCCATTTATGGTTGCCCAGAAAAGCAATAGATCATATGTCTTTAACATGCCATTGATTATAGGACTAAGATGTGCCATTATTTTCTGTGCTGCTGAGAAAGGAAAACTGGGAAAAAAATATGACACCCCCATTTATTAAAAGATGCACTCCACTTCCAAGGATGGTAAAAATGTGAAAAAGTGTGTGCGTGCACATGTGTGTGTGTGTTGCTATTAATGGATCCCACAATATACGGCATCCTTGTAGCCCTAATGAGTATACACACCTCCACTGCAAATGTTTTCTTTGACCACATTTCCCCTTAGCCTTGTTTCAACTATTAACACAAGAGCAAGTAGGGAGGGTATTTTAGGTCAGGAACACCAGGCTGGGAGTCTCCACCAAAGCGCTGCTCAATGGCGCACTGTGAGACGTAGGTCTCAACAAACCCAGATTTACTGCCTACCCAAGCAGATCGCTCCTCTCTCCATCCAGCAGGCACTTGTTTGGTCAGCAGAGCTCTGCGATGTGAGCCTTCAATGGTCCTCAGTGTTCAAAAGGGAGTAATAAAAGTAAGTAGGTGGGCCAGGGATGGGAGCCATCTATTTAAATGAATTTTTAAAGCTAATTAGGTGACTAATTGTGCGTCAGAACGTAGTTGGTGTTCAACATGTCATGTGTGGCTAATGATGATTTATTCGAAGATCCTCCACTTGGATTGCTTTCAGTCTCCATTTTCAGTGAGTCGAATCACTAAAAAGACAGCTTCCATGTTGAGATGGTTCTCCTTAATCATTCTCAGTCTATTTTAAAGCACCACAATACAGAAGTCAGTGTTAGAAAAATGCAGAATAAGAAAATGTGCTGCCGCAAGCCTAGTCGGGAACCTTCTATGTGGCACTGAACTGAAGTCAAACATCCCCAGCTTTGTTTTCCCACACAAACAGTCTGGGTTTGATTCCCTGGTTCCCACATCAAAGCCAGAAGCACAAAACGACACATTCATCTGGAGTTCATTTACTGAAATAAGTAGCCTGATGTGCCCATCCATTCTCTCTTTCTTTTCTCCCTCTCTCTCTCTCTTTCTCTGTACAAGTTGCAAACAAATAAGTTATTTTTTAAATATCACAGTGGTAATTATGGACATGGTGGTATTAGATACACAGTACAGGAGTTCATATATTTAATACCTGGCATTAGCTGGGCCTGGTGACTTACACTGGTAATCCCAGCACTCAAAAGTTTGAAGCAATGGGGGCTGGAGAGATGGCTTAGCGGTTAAGCACTTGCCTGTGAAGCCTAAGGACCCCGGTTCAAAGCTTGATTCCCCAAAACCCACGTAAGCGAGATACACAAGGTGGCTCATGCATCTGGAGTTCATTTGCAGTGGCTGGAGGCCCTGGAGCACCCATTCTCTCTCTATCTGCCTCTTTCTCTCTGTGTCTGTCACTCCCAAATAAATAAAGAAATAAACAAAATAAAAAAAAAAGAGTTTGAGGCAAGAGATTGTCAGCCTGGGATACAGTGTGAAACTAGGCTGGGTTACAATAGCAAGATCCTGTTAAAGAAGAGAAAGAAGGAATGGAGGGAAAGATGGAGAGAGGGAGGGAGGAAAGGAAGGAAGGAAGGAAAGAAAGAAGGAAGGAATATTATATATTTCAAAAAAGTATTCAGAAAATAAAGCTGAGTGTGTTGGCATATGCCTTTAATCCTAGCACTTGGAAGGCAGAGGAAGGAGGATCACCATGAAAATTAGAGAGCTTACTAATTCTTTTTTACATTTTTAAAAAATATATATCATTTATTTATTTATTTATTTATTTATTTATTTATTTATTTACTTATTTAAGAGAGAGAAAGAGGCAGAGAGAGAGAGAATGGGCACGCCAAAGCTTTCAGCCACTGCAAACAAATTCCAAACGCATGCACCCTTTTGTGCATCTGGCTTATGTGGGCCCTGGAGAGTCGAACCAGGATCCTTTGGCTTTGCAGGCAAGCGCCTTAACTGCTAAGCCATCTCTCCGGCCCCCTTTTTTCTTCTTTTTTTTTCTATTGACAACTTCCATAGTTATAGACAATAAACCATGATAATTCCTTCCCCTCCCCCACCTTCCCCGTGGTATATAGATGAGATACAGACAGAGTGCTGACCCACATGATTATCAGCTGTCCTTTTAGAGTCTGACATGTAGCAGAAAAACAATTAAATGATCAACCATAATAAATCATGTTAGTGCTCCAATAATGGGATTACAGGGAGCTTGGTGAGGCCATGGTATTGACCTAGCAGAAAGCTGTATAAATTGCTAAAAGGCAAGCTAAATTGGCCAGGCCAGCTAAGGTAAAGAATTGTTCTGGGCTGAGAAAAACAGCTGAGTGAAGGCAGGATGTAATTTCAGAAAGTGAAAAGACTGGTGGCTTTAATACAACATATGCAAAATAAAATGACCAAAACAGGAAAGGAGGATTTCTTAATGAGTTTGGACTTTGTTGCTGAGCAATAGGAAGCATATAAACGGCTTTGCAATTGAAGAAGGCCATGAATCAAATTGTAGAATGACCAGTTGTAGTTGGTTTGGAAAAGAAAAACAAAAGTAGCCTGCAAAGGAGCAAGACTAAAGGAAAGGATTCCAACAGGAAGTTGGTTGTGTTATCCCAGAAAGGACTGACTGGACACACAGCCTGGGAGAGGGACAAGAGCTGATAGATGAGACCGATGGGTGGAAATGATCAAGGATAGGATTAAAAAGTTGATTTACTTGAGTGAGGAAAGGGGAGAGAGAAGGCAGAAAGGAGTTATCAAAATTGAGAAAAGAAGAAGCAGAGCCGGGTGTGGTGGTGCACGCCTTTAATCCCAGCACTGGGGAGGCAGAGGTAGGAGGATCACCATGAGTTCAAGGCCAGCCTGAATCTACAGAGTGAGTTCCAGGTCAGCCTGGGCTAGAGTTAGAAAAACGAAACAAAACAAAACAAAATAAAACAAAAAAAAGTCAGGCTTCATGGAGTGTGAAGAAGAGAGGCCCCCTGGGGGAGGCTAATGAGAAGAAGTTCTCCTTGAGATATTGTTAGGAGTGTATGAACACCACCCAGCAGGCAGGTGAGCTCTCTAGGGGTCGATAGTCTATTGGGTGGTCAGTTAACAGTTGCATAAATGGGTGTAGAGATCAGAGGAGAATTGTGAATTGTGCCACTATAATTTTGTCTTTGTGGGTTAGTTGGTCGGTTGGTTTTTGATGTAGGATCTTGCTGTAGCCCAGGCTGACCTGGAATTCACTATGTAGTCTCAGGGTAGACTCGAATTCACTGTGATCCTCCTACCTCTGCCTCCGGAGTGCTGGGATTCAAGGCGGGCACCGCCACGCCAACCCTCACTATGCTTTTTAATACATTTTCTTCCTTAACTCTGGCTGGGTCTTTGCGTCAGTCACTGTAGAGTTAAGCCTATACTTTCCCAGGTCCCTGGGGTTCAAGAAAAAAACGCTACAAAGGACCAATGCGAAACTATCTAAGGAAGGGTATGCCAACTCTGATCCCAGGCACCTGTCATTCATTTTTCCAAGGAGTAATTTTCCCAATCTCAGTCTGAAAAGACTGCAAACGACATTCGTTGTAGAAAACCCCGACTTTGCTTGTCCCTCCTTCTAAAGTAGACCTGAGGACTCGGTCCAGCACATGAACTCTGCAAACACGCGATGGGGCCTCCATGAAACGGGGTCTGAGGAGAAGAAATAAAATGTAAATTGTGTCTATGCTGCACAACACGGAGAGGAAGCCCTGGTCTCTATCTGAAAGGGAAGCCAGTTTGTAGGAGAGCAAGCTTGCTGGAATATTCTACAAAGAGCTCTCGTACCAATGGAACAGAACGGAAGTGCGTGTGGGGATCAGCGCACAGTTGCAGGAAGAAACTGGAGCGTTCCGTCTTCATTTTCTCCTGCGGAAAGGTCTACTGGCCACTGTATAACCATCACCAATTTCTCTGCCAATTGCACCAGGCTTTTTAGAAAATGCTTTTTCAGACATCCTGGTAACACATTTTCCTCTGACGTCTGCCACGTCCTTTTGGGTTTAATCAATGCTTGGCCTTTGAGATTTATTTTCTGGGATGGGATCTACGGGAGGCATGAGACTGAGAACCAACCTGTTTCCCCTTCAGAAAGAAAGATGGTGCCAGGCTTCAGACATTCATTAATAAAAAAAAAAAAAATTAAAGGAGAAAAAAAAGCACCCAAATCTAAAGTCATTTCATTTCTCGTCCCATTCGTGTCAGAATCCTGAATTTTGCTGCATTCTTTATGATGCATTGCTGCTCTCTTTGCACAAGTCAAAAGTACATAGTTGTGTGTCTAGAGGTGAAGTCGTTTGTGTACAGTATGTAATAATTATCATTTTTCTGACAAATCCAACTTTTGTCTGCTGCCTCTGTATTACAATGTGGTCTTGCTGGAAATTTTCCTCCGGGTTAGAATATGTAGGAAATTACCGGTTATTTTTCTCTGTGCCTCTAACAGTAAGCTGCATTTTGTTCACCTAGTGTGTCTTTATGTAAACTTGGTCTCCTCTTTTCATTAGAATTACTATTATTTGAATCATGAGGAAAGCACATGATTTCAAATCATGTCCAAGTGCATGGATATTTTTAAATATAGTAATAATGATACTTTAGCCATTAAATAATAGCTATAATTTATTGGGGTTGTCTCATATGGTAAGACTTTGCCAAGTTCATTGCTAAACCATTAACATATTTCACAATTTCAAAAATAACACTATAAAAAAGTAGCCCTGTGAAAAAGGTCCTGTGAGAGGGCTGGAAAGATGGATCTGCAGTTACAGGTGCTTTCTTGCAAAGCTTGATGGTCCAGATTTGACTCCCTGGTACTCATAGAGCCAGATGCACACAGCGGCACAGGCATCTGGAAGGCATTTGCAGTGGCAAGAGACCCTGGAATGCCCATTCTGTCTCTTACTCTCTCTCTCTATACTTGCAAATAAACAAATAATATTTAAAATCCTGTGAGAATGACATTTAATCCTGTTTGCATTCTGTTGATGAGAAGGGATTCTCATCCTAAGTGCATGAGGGTTGGTGGAAATGCAACACCCAGCCCTGGAAGGAAAAGAGGCAGCAGCCAGTGACTAGCCATGTGTATGACAGCCCAGCGGGGAAGGTCGCCTGTGCTACAGACCACATGGAGGCTTCCCAAGGAGCAGTGTGTG
Source organism: Orientallactaga sibirica (assembly GCA_036365145.1). NCBI lineage: Eukaryota > Metazoa > Chordata > Mammalia > Rodentia > Dipodidae > Orientallactaga > Orientallactaga sibirica. Next base: position 19,442,001 of record JAEOAD010000025.1, read on the forward strand.
CAGACAAAGCTATGGAATTAAGATTAGCTCCTTTCACCAGTTCTGTGAGCTGAGACAGGAGTGCTTCTGAAGTAGGAAGGGAACCTGGTTCATTGGACATGGATGATTGTGTGGCCAGGAGCCTTATCCACACGGTCAGAGTTGGGAGAAGTCGGAGTGAAGATGTTTGAAGTCCTTCCAATTTCTTGGTGCACCATTGTCCAAAGAAGTAGGTTTCCATATGGATCATTCAAAATGTCTTAAATTTTGCATTCCCATTTTGTTTCTTCTTCATACTTCCTTTAAGTGAGCTTAATTGTTTCAGCCTTCAATTTCTATTTCTTCTAGCCACTTCAGTGATTCTCCATCTCTTACCTTCTAATTATTGTTATTCAATTCAAGACTCAGGTTAAATATTGTTTCCTTGGGGAAAACGTCCATGTTCCCTGAATAATCTCAGAAGCCCATGTCACTGAATCATGTCACAGTTTTATAGCAGGTACAGTTTACTGAATTCTTTCCATCTAACACCAATTATTCCCATTAGACACACCATTCCTCTAAGGACAACTTGTGCCTAATTTTAAATATTCTCTAATGTCAAGTACCTAGAGCAAAATATATATTTAGTAAACACTTGTTGAATGAAAGAAAGAATAAATCTGAATCTTAGCAATTGTTCTCACAATTCAGAAGAGGTACAGGGGAGATCCGGCAGTGAGTAAGAATGCTTGCCACACAAACATGAGGACTTAAGTCTGATTCCCAGCACTCACATACAAAGATAGGAATGGCAGTGTTGTACACCTGCAATCCTAGTGCTGAGTGAGCTAGAGACAGGAGGATTGTTGGGACTTACTGCTCAGACACTTGAATGAAAAACACCAGCTCCAAGTTCAGTAAGAGACTCCATTTCATGGAAATTAGGCAGAAATCTGATAAAGGAGGACACTTGATGTCTTCCTCTGGCCTCTGCATGCATGTGACAGGGCATTCTGATCTGCACACACATACCAAAAAATAAAAAATAAAAGTAAAGTAACTGAGATGAGAGTATAAGTATTCTTCACTCTAATACTAAAAGGAAAATTTCCCCTAACGATCATAAATAAAGATATAGTATATAGTAGTTGTAAAATATATACATATATACATGTCCATATATGTGTGTGTGTGTCTATATGTGTGTGTGTGTGTGTATATATGTGTGTGTGTGTGTGGGTGGGTGGGTGGGTGTGTGTCCATGTGTGTGTGTGTGTGTGTATGTGTATGTATGTTTAATTCATTACTACATGTATGTATATATGATGGAATTCACAAGACAATTCTTCATGATGGTTCAATATATTGTCCCTTGACATCAAACCAAGCACAACTTGGTAGTATCAATTCTGCAACTGGGCCAATAAAATGTGATAGAAGTTATAGCACACTGTTTATTTATCTGAATCCAAGTACAAGATTCCCATCAGGGTCATCTTCACATTCATCCAACCTAAGATGTGGCCCTGCACTTGGGAGAGCCTCATATTCTCACTTCCATGCTTGGTTGTTTCTAGCTTCAAATTCTTACCTGTTACTAGTAAGTATCTAGTTGCTAGTTGCCACATCTTTATTTTGCACTGGATTCTGCAAGAACGGATGTTTCCTTATATAACAGTTAAAGATCCTATGATGTGAGTAAGTTTATAATGGAGATGAATGGAAAGGCCTACAGGAACACTGAGAGAGAATTGAAAGATTCTACCTAAGAGACAGAGAAGGCTTCTCAAAAGATGCAACATTTGGGCTGAGTCCTTAAGAGTAAATAAGAATTCTCCAGTGAGAAAAGCCACTCACATTCTCATTGCTAAGACAAACATCCAACCAGAAGCAGCTTTGGGGATAAAAGGGTTTATTTCAGGCTTACAAATCCAGGGGAAACACCACAAAGGCAGAAGAAGCTGACTCTGTTTCATAGATCCAAGCACAGAGACATCACCAACAGCCAGCAAACACCACTAGCAACAAGCATGAACCACCAGAGCTCCAAAAACTGCTCTCCCCACATCTTAGGGCTGGACTCAAGGTTAACCCCCCCCCAACACACCTTAGGGCTAGACTCCAAGATTCGCCCCCAACAACACACCCACTAGCAGCCCCTGCTAGGGGCTTAAGTAGAAGCTCAATTTAAATAGAATGCCTGAGTCTATGGGGAGCATATATTCAAACTATCACATTCAAACTACAATAGGAAATAAGGAAAATGGGAAATAGAAAATAGGAATTCTCCAGTGAGAAATGTCACTACTAATGCATTGATTAAGATGGCTTGTTATTTTACCAAAAAAAAAAAAAAAAATAGATAACAGAAATATTTACAACTAGTTTTTTAGGTCAGAGGTTACGCAACTTGTTCATTTCCTCACCTGGCAAGAAACCCAAGAATGATTCTACAACATCTTTGGGAAACAAACATGTTGACTACTCATTTGCATTTAAAAGTCTTAGTCCAGTGGGGTGGGAAAGGATGACGAGCAGGTACAAAACTTATACAAGTGGACCCTGACAGGGTTGTCTAATTATGACAGGGCACAAGATAGAAACATCAGGCATCAAATGTAGGAGATGTCAGAGGCAGCATGGCCCCACTTTCTAACACCAATGAATCTTAGCAAGGACACACACTGGGCATTTTTCTCTTCTGAGATTCATCAGCAACATCAACCTGTAGGTGCTTTCTTGGCTTTCTGGTGACTCTCTCATTTCTCATTTTGTCCCTCTTCTCATCCCCTTCTGAAATCTCAAGATAGTCCCTTCCTCTTTAATGTTTTTCAGTGTTCCTCAAAGACAGGCTTTCTTTTATCTTAAAGACTTGGCTTTTTTTTTCCCACATCATCTTTTAACACATATTAAACTTGAATCTGGAGGATAATATTTGCTTTCTTCTTAGTGAAGTGGAGGAAAGGAAGAAAAACTGAGGAGTTAAGTTTTGATTTCAGAGAGTCTACAGTGCATCTGAGGAGCACAGAGTGGGGGATTCTGTCTCAAGAGTCTTGAGGACAGGCAGGTCCCAAGGGTTCCTGACATGTCCATCAAACATTAGTGAATCCTTCTGGCTAAGATGAAAACTCTAGCCCTACCATTTCAAGAATCTTTCTTATGTCACAAGGAAAGCCTACAGACGGTCTGGTCATCTTTTACAGATCTAAAAGCTTTGGTTCCATTTTGCTGCTCCCAAGATATATCACAGGGAAAATGATGCTGCCTAGAACCTGTTCAGAGAGGTATGTAGGAATTTATGATCCTAAAGAATTACAACAATCTGGGTCAGTGGCAGGACTTTACATTTTCAAGCAAGAGAAAGAATCACGGTTTGGCTCTCAGGGAGCTAACAGATGCCCACACCCCAATAGCATATTGTTAGGTATCATTTTTTTTTTCCTGAAATTAGACTATCCAACTGTTAACTGATTCTGGTATCAACAATATGCTTGCTTCACTTGTGGAGGATTGATTTCAGTTCTTAAATTATGTATTGCTCAGATGATACATTATTATGGAAAATGTCAACTCCCCATCAAACTGGAGATTCAGTGAAATCGCAATATAAACTCACAGCAGGTGTTTTTTGTTTGCTTGCTTGCTTGCTTGTTGTGGAAATTGACAAGCTGCTTCTAAAATTTACATAGAAATAATTTTTTTTTAAAGTCCAAGCATACCTAGGGAAATCTTGAGAAAGAATAGAGCAGGCAGAGTTCTATTACCAGACATCGGGAATTATGATAAAACTGTAATAATTAAACTATTGTTACTTTGATTCAAGAACAGGAACCAAAAAGAAAAACAAAATAATAAACATGGTTATTGCTTTGGGTCACAGGAGCCTGGAACGAGATCACATATCCCATGCACATAACATTCAGCCTGCCCTTGGAAAGGGATCTCACATATTACCCTAATATCTATGACTTCTGTTGCAAAAGGAAATTTGTAAGGTCAGAGGAGTCTGCAATCAGTTGTCTTGATTCTTGGGTATGGTGAAAACAAACAAACAAAAAAACAAAAAGTCAGTGCGCAAGGCTACCTGGAGAAGCAAGCATGAACAGCCGCAGACGTGAAGACAGTCCATGGCAAGCTGCTGTGTTAGTGTGTCACCACTCCTGTGGATGTGTTGCCATGTCCTGGGGAGGGCCTAGGGCTGCTGTCGATCAGCAGGGTGAAAATCTCACGTGAGGGTAAGAGCGAAGGCAAAGTAGGGACTACCAGCATCTGTACTTGTTTTCATTACTATGTCAACCCATGAACACCATCAAAGACGGGCACTCTTCTCTGTCATGTCCTTCATGATCTGCTCAGGTTCTTATTCATCTACACTAAAGGGAAAAAAAATCACTCAGAAAATTCTGGTAAATGTAGTTTCTAGCCTAGCCGAGTTAACATACCAGGATTAACTAAGTTAATGGGTATTATTCATGGAATTTACAGCAAACGTAATACTGTGGTACAATGAAAAAAGTATAATGTCTACAACAACCCTCCCTGGATCATTTTGATATCACAGCAGAAACACAATCAGTTGCAGATGGATTATAGTAAAAAAAAAAAAAAAAGTGAATGGTGGGCTGGAGAGATGCTTTAGTGGTTAAGGCACTTGCCTGCAAAGCCTAAGGACTCATGTTCGACTCTCCAGGTCCCATGTAAGCCAGACACAGAAGGTGATCCAAGCATGCAAAGCTGCACATGAGCACAAGATGGCACACGCATCTGGAGTTCGATTTCAGTGGCTGGAAGCCCTGGTGTACCAGTCCTCCCTCTCTCTCTCTCTCTCTCTCTCTCTCTCTCTCTCTCTCTCTCTCCTGCATTAAAAAAAAGTGAATGGGAAAATGATTAACCTTGCAGAAGGATACAATATCCTCATATCTCTGTAGTAGAAATCTTTTTACTTTTTATTTTATAAGATATGGACATATTTTGTATGTAAACAAAGCATGTTGGTACCATCTTTTCCTTCCTCCCTGCTTCTTTTCTGAAAAGGCCTTCCTCATTGTGGGTGTGGGTCAACCCAATGGGGATTGTGGGCCAGGCATTATGCTGGGGCTGGGGCGTGCGGAGAGGCAATGTCTCTGGCAAAATGTCCCAATTTGTGGTTCCAACAATCTTTCCACCACCCCCTTCCACAAAATTCCCTGAGCCATGCTGGGAGCATTTTCAGCCTACTTCAGTGATGGGCACTCAGGAGTCCCTGATCTCTGGTTTGGTAGGTGTTGAGTGTCCTCAGTGTCTATCTCTTTCACCCTTGTGCTGATCTCAGAGTCACTGAGAAAGCAGCACTCTTGCTCATTTCCCCAGTTCCTCTAACAGTATATAAAAGGCACTAATGATAAAAAAAGAAAATAAAAATTTCAGGAATGGGTCTATATTAAATTAACCAGCCATTATTAAAGGGAAAGGAAAACAACAAAATGGGGAGAGATGTAGGTATAGACAATAGGTAGGTTAGGGACTCATGTCCAAGATCTCTAAAGACCTCCTACAAAATAATAATAAAGCACAAAAATAAACAAGCAAGCACGCATATAACTTGAACAGAAAAATGGACAAAATATGTGTATACACATGAGCCAGATGCTCAGGGTTTTCCAAATGTGTAAGTCCAAGTCAGAAATTACCCTCATCTTACACAAATAGCATGTTGGTTTAACTTACATACGCTCATCATTCCTGCAGTGTGAGTTCTCTGCCTGCATGTCTCACGACATCACAGTCTTCTGGGTTTGGCTTTGAAGCTCACTCCAGCCGACACTGGCAGGCTTCACTCCCCTGCCGGCTGGTAGGCTCTAAGGGCCTCACTTGTTCTGGTCCTTACCACGGTGGTGTCTCTGTACAGGTCACAGCAAGACTGCTGGCTTCATCCAAACAGGCAAGCAAAACAGTGTCATAAGAGGGACACAGTCTTGGGCTGGAGAGATGGCTTAGTGTTAAGGCGCTTGCCTGCAAAGCCAAAGGACCCAGGTTCAATTCCCCAGGACCCACATAAGTCAGATGCACAAGGGGGCGCATGCATCTGGAGTTTACTTTCAGTGGCTGGAGGCCCTGGCTCACCCATTCTCATCCTCTCTTTCTCTCTTCCTGCCTATTTCTCTCTCTCAAATAAATAAATAAATAAAAATAAAACATTTTAAAATTCAAAAAGAGAGACACGGTTTTGTTCATCACTTCCTGCTCACATGCGGAAGGGAGCATTTCACACAAAGATGTGCTCTTCAGCACAGAACCCTCCAACACTGCTGATGGAAGTGGAAATCATTGCTGCCCTTGTGGAAAACATTTGACAGTATTTATAAGGATCTACAAAACCTGACTCAGCGATCCCTCCCCTTTGTAGATGCCCAAACAAAATGCACACCCAAGCCAACCTAAATGCCAATCGTTAATGAAACAGATAAACAAACCCTGACAAATTGGCTCACGAGAAGTCTGTACATTGAAAATGTAAATTATAACTGTATCCAATAATCCGATATTTTCTAGCATAATTTCTGTGAAATAACTCAAAAAGGCACACTCTATAATTCTATTTGTATAAGGCTCACGCACAAGTCAAATTATACTACAGCGTTCAAGATCTCTACAGACACTTTAAGGGGAATAGTGACTAGAAAAGGGCATTAGGAAAATTTGGGGCTATTGCTGAAAATCCTTCAGCGACTTTCCATTTCATTCAAAACCCTTGGAACTACAAGCCGCTATGTAAATTGGCCCACCAATTCCTCAAATGTCCCATGGTCTCACCCACTATTTCCCTCCCTCCCTCCCTCCCTCCCTCCCTCCTCTTCCTTGAGCCCTCCACCCACGCTTCCACTTGAAGAGATTTCCTCTTCCACTGCACTATCTCCCTCCACAGGCTGTGGAGTGCCTTCCACTCTCACCTCCCTCAGACTTTGCCATTTCCTGTGCCACTCTCTATAAATCTAATCTCTAACCTGTTTATGACTTGTCTTTCTTTCCCAGTCCTGATATAAAGAAAGATCACAGCAACTGTAGGACCTGGAAGAGGAAAAGTCGGGTGTCACATAGAGCCTACCCTTCAGAGTTGCTGAAGTGAAGGGAGTTACCCGTCCATGTTCAATGATTTAAGACCAAGAGCTATGGAGCAGATTAATATTGGTTAATATCCATTGGATTCAGATGATGATATCCCATGAGTCCACTCTAAGGAAAGTGGAAATGAGGACACATGTCAAGACTAATGAGTGACAGTAGTTTTCCTCAATACCTTATTAATCTAAGCTTTCCGTTAGCGTAGTCTTGGACTACAGCAGAATACACTGTTCAAACATCCACAATGCTTTTTAAGTCAATGGGGTTCATCGCCTTTGATAAATGCCTAACAGAAGACTTCTTAGACAACAGGAAAAAAAAGTAACTCATATAAAGGGAGAGCCAGGAAATCATCTATACAAACAGACCTGCAAGGAGCTGGTAGTACATCAAACAAATTGTTGGATTGATTTTTTTGAACTCATTAGGATAAACTGCTGTTTGTTCAAAACTACTGTTAAGATTACTGCTCTGGTAGACAAATTTATATACTGAAAAAGGCACCTTTTAATCGGCTGTCACTAACCTGGCAACAAAAAGAAGTGATATGACAAAGGTTCCAATGGCTGCTTAGTTCATATTTCTTTATATTCAATATTCCATTTGCCCCAGGTCACTGTACTGGCAGTGTTCTCAGCTGCACAGAAGCCGTCTGCTCATAACCCAAATTAACTGTCTTCTTCTGTATGTGCCACTTGATGTGCTCTGTGTAAGTTCTGAGCTTCCTCATTAGCTCTTCACGTTAATGGTAACTTTAACATAATCAGTGGAAATGTATTTTGTCTTGAGTTTTCAACCCCTAAAAGAGTAGTGAATCTAATGTAATTTAAATCAATATTTAGCATGTGCATCTACTGTAATAACACAATTCCATTCAGTTTGGTTATTAGCACTTTATGATTCCATCTGTCCCCTAATTGCATTTTTTATGGCGGTAGGTCATGCATTCCATCATCTGGAAAAACCTGGGAGATGGTGTAAAGAAATAGGTCGTAAATGGGACACATCAACATTATTAGCTAAGCATAAATATCCTCATATAATCAGAAGGAAATAACACTTTAAATGTGACCTTCAAACTTCCTTTTAGAAAATAAGAGAGCATATCCAAGCTTGAAAGTGATGTGTTTGTCTGTAATGTGAAGTTTACCTATATTAAGAAGTATCTAAATCCATACTTATCTAATATGTTCTAATTGAGAAAGATAATATGAAATGCATTTGTTCCTAACAAATGAGAGGTATATAATGAATAAGTGTACTAATTCAAATAAATCCAGACTTCATGAATTAATTATATTACAATAGATCAAACAGTCATCTTTAGGAAAGAGTGAGAGTGAATGGGCTCCTATGTAGGCGGCATGAAAAATAATATTAAATTAAAATAATATTTCATCTTGTTTATTTTCCCTACTCAAAATCATTGAACCTCTAAGATCATTAATGTGAAGTAGTGACTATGTGGAATAATGATTATGCAAAATACAAGTAATTTGATTTTTCATTACTGAATCTATTTCAATTTTTGGCTAGCAATTACCCAAAATAAGGAAACTTTCTTTTTCATAAAATAAAAACATTTTGCCCATTCCACAGTAAATAACCTCCCACATATGATCATGCAAGCAACCCTAATTTAACAAAATTGGTTTAAAAAAAAGCAATGAATTTATGCAAGATTTATAGTTTAGTAAACGTGGATTCATTCAAAACAAAAGTAATGAAAGTAAGGCAGGGATGAGGGGATGAAGGATACTATGGGAGAGTGGGGGAATAAGATGCGGGCAAGCAGCGTGCAATAAAACCAAAATACATCATATACATGTATGAAATTGTAAAAATGGAAAAATACTTTTTAAACATAAAATTGAACAAAAAGGGGAAAAATCAAAGTGCATATTTGGATCCATGTTTTCTGTCAGAACAAGTAACTTATTTATAGTTCAAATGTCCTTTCTATGCTTTATGCACCTTCTCATTATTTCATTTATTGAGAATCTAATGTACACTTCCCTTAACATTTATTCGTTATGCCTGCCATCTTCTTGATGGCCCTTGTGCTGTGCAGAAACTGCCCAAAATTGTTACTTTACTAACAAAAAGCCTCAAAAAGACTTTCCCTGATGCACTTGGCTTTCACATTTTTTTTTTATTTTTTTAAATTTTTATTTATTTATTTGTAAGGAGAGAGAGAGAGAGAGTAATAGAAGAGAGGCAGACACAGAGAGAATGGGTACACCAGGGCCTCCAGGGACTGCAAACAAACTCCAGATTCATGTGCCCCTTGTGCATCTGACTTACATGGGTCCTGGAGAATTGAACCGGGATCCTTTGGCTTTGCAGGCAAATGCCTTAACCGCTAAGCCATTTCTCCAGCCCCACATTTTTATTTTTCTTTCATCCACAAAACTTCATTCAACATCCATGTTTGCCTCAGTGATTCTAGTTAGAAAAATTAGGCAGCATGCTAAGGCATGGATAAATTAACCACTGGACCCCATTTCCTCCATGTGTATTTTCTATTTAGAGGGCAGTGAGGGTTAATTCAAGCACTGGAATTTGGTGAGCTTGTCAATCAAATGATAGACACTAGGAATTTGAGGGGACATGACCTCCCACCAGGAAGTCCTACAATGTGACGTCCTATGTTCTGTAAGTTCTGTCACTGGTCAAAGACAGCTTCAGAAACTGTGGTAGTTAGTTTCAACGTAAAGTGTTCCCAGCAGCTACGTGTGTTTGTGATTAACCCTCATCATTTCCAGTTGGTTGAGCCTTTGGAAAGTGGAGTCTTGCTGGACGATATGTGACTAGGGGTGGGGGCATACCTAGAGGCTTACAAGTTCAGCCCTACTGGGTGTTCACTAGCTAGCCCACCCAGACTTCTTCCTCCCCTTGCCGTCTAACTGGAGCTGTGCTTTCCCTGCAATGATGAAGCCTCCCCTTAAAACGATACGATGAAATAAACCCTTTCCTCCCATGGGCTGTTTCCGGTTGGGTGTTTTGTCCCAGCAACAAGAAAATTACTGTCATAGAAACCAAGTACAATCTTTCCAAGCTGACTTGGTTCACACAACCAGATCACAGCCCCAGGATACAGTCACTGGCTTGACGGTGGGTAGCCTTTGGTGCGTAGAACTTACACGATGCAGATATGAGAAAGGGTAAATTGTGTCTACAAAAGAGTGGTGGTAATTAAGAAAAAACCCTCACCATGATCCCCAAGCCATCGTTAACCTAATGAATCATCAATATCATTCCAATGAATGGGCATCCACCGCATCAAAGCAATCTACTCAGCTTTGTGTATTAAACCCTGGGCAGAAGATCACAGAGGAATAGAAAACTTGAATATCTGTGGGAAGCAGTGACTGAAGATAATAGATATCAAGCACGCTGGTTATTATTAAGTCATTGAAATCTTAGCAGTAATAAGCTGCAAGGATTCTTCATCCTGGCCCCATTATTGAGTCACAGAAAGGTAACGTGCACTGCCCAATTGTCTGAAATAAAGTTGGCACGAAAACTCCTGACACTGACAATAAAGTGTTTGAAGTAATTAAAGAAAGTAACTCGGTCGATATTACACCAAGACAGGAAAAGAGGTCACTAATTCCATTTCAATACATTCACCATTTTATGTCATAATATCCAAAATCAATGGCAGTGGCTGAGTCTTTGTTCATCCTGTCAGACAAGCTCCAGCAGGGTCCAAGTGGACACTTGGGTCCAGGTGGACGATGCTTGGTTCCCTGCTCTCACGTTGAAAGTGGCAGGGAGCCTGTTTGAATAGGCTACAGGCAGGATAGCCAGTCTTACCAGAGAAAGGCCATCCCTCTTGCAACTCTTCCCTTATCAAGTGTTGGGGAGATGTTCACATGTTAATATTTATGAAGAAAATATGAAAAGAGCTAACCCGACCTTTCATTCAGTTGAAAAATGGGCAATCTTAAGTGTGCAAAATACCATACTTATTAAAATAAGTATCACAGAGTGGAAAAGCCACGTGTTAGACAGACAGTGAGATCATGTAAGAGTATCATCAAAATATTACAAAACACATGTTCCTTACTGGCTAGAGGGAAAACCAGAAGAAAAAGAGTTTTTATTGATTTTTTTTAGATTTTATTTTCATTTATTTATTTATTAGAGGCAGAGCGAGGGAGAAAAAGAGAAAGAGAGAATGGGCACACCAGGGCCTCCAGCCACTGCAAACAAACTCCAGATGCACGTTGCCACCATGTGCATCTAGCTTACTTGGGACCTGGAGAATTGAACCTGGGTCCTTAGACTTCACAGGCATGCACCTTAACTGCTAAGCCATCTCTCCAGCCCAAAAGAAAGTTTTTAAAATAAGAAAAAAAGGCAAAAGCATTGAGTAGGAAAGATGGCTCCATGGGTAAAATGCCTGTCATATAAGCATTGAGACCTGTATTCAGGTCCAAAGCATCCACATAAAAGCTAAGTGTGGTGGCCTGCACCTGTCATCCCAGCACTGGGGAAACAGAGAGGAGGACTCCTGGCACTTGAGATCTGTCTAGTCTAGCTTGATGGCTGAGTGCTAGAGTAAGGCGTGGGGCTGGAGAGATGACTTAGTGGTTAAGGTGCTTGCCTGCAAAGCCCAAAGTCACATATTCAACTCCCCAGATCCCATGTAGGCACAAGGTGACACGTATGCAAGGTTACACATGAGCACAAGATGGCACATGCATCTGGAGTTTGATTGCAGTGGCTGGAAGACCTGGCACGCCAGTTCTCTCTTTCGGTCTCTTGCTCTCACTCTCTCTCATTTAAAAAAAAAAAAGTCAGTCTGTTGGGTTTGCTTTAAAAAATAATAATAAGTGTGCTGGAAAGATGGCTTAGGGGTTAAGGCGCCTGCCTGCTAAGCATAAGAACACTGGTTCCAATCTCCAGGTCCCACGTTTAGCCAGATGCAAAGTGACGGAAGGGCGCAATGCCACACTTGACCACAAGGGGGCGCATGCATCTGGATTTCACTTGCAGCGGCTGAGAGGCTGCTGGCTCGCCCATCTCTATCTGTCTTCCTCTCCCTCTCTCTCTCTCTGTCTCTCTCTGGGTCTCTCTCCAAAATAAATAAATAAATAAATAGATAGATAAATAAATAAATAAAAAGGTATAGAGTGGCTGAGAAAGGCCCCTGATCTCAACCTCTGACTTCCACATGCATGCACACACACCTACCGTACTCAGACATGTGTACTCACACATATACAAACATGCATGCATGAATATCACACATATACACACGCAAAAAGTGGGAGAAAGACTGGAGAGATGGCTCAGCTGTTACGGCACCTGCCTGCAAAGCCTATGAACCCAGGTTTAACTCTTCAGTACCTATATAAAGCCAGTTGCACAAAGTGGCACATGTGTCTGGAGTTTGTTTGCAATGGCTAGAGGACCTGGCATGCCCTTTCTCTCTCTTCCACTCTCTCTCTCTCACACACACACTCTCTCTCTCTCTCTTTTCCTTTCTCTCTCTCTCTCTCTGTCAAATAAATAAATAACATATTTTTTAAAAAGGGTCAAAAAAGATATTCCTCAGGGAAGGAAATGAAAATCACATTTTCTATCACAATAATTGCTAATTTTGTTGTAGTTAAAATCTCCAAGGATCTATATCACCTCATAGTCAACCAACATCAGAAAACACCCCAAAACAGAAATGTCTTCACCTTTTGATAGGAATGTTATTTATTTCCTCAGAAGGAACAGTAGGAAGTAAACAGACCTTCACAAAGAAACGTTCATATGGCAAAGTCCACCCCTGACCAGCATGGGTAGCAATGGCGGGCAGATGTTAAAGAAACAGAAGAGAGAAAATACTCAGGTGAATATGAGGAGATTAAAACCATCCAACATACTTTCCTGAGGGGACAATCTGTTCAGTGAATGCTCTGGGAATTAGAAAAGACAATATAAATCCAGTGACATGTGTTAGTAGATATTAAATCTTAAATAAGTTTGCCGTTTATACCACAGAGTCATCCGATATAAAGTGGAGACCAGTGGTGATGGCAGTAGAAGGGAGGACATCTAATTAGTAATAACTAATGAAGTGTATTGTTGAAAACAATTTCTATTCCTTTAATTTAGCCAGCTGTGTGGCTTATGGCTTGCAGTCAGAGCATATTCCTTGTAGGAAGTGAGAAAGTATATAGAATCAAAACTATGAGATAATAAAAGAGACCTCAATGAGTGTAGGAATGAGGAAAAGCTGAGTTATTAATACATAAAAATCTAAATTTGGGTCATGAGTATTTAGACCAGAAATATGGGAGGAAGACTGGAAAGAGGCCAATTCACTCAAATGTAGAATTATGTAAATGTTAAGATGGGCAAAATTAAGCAGTGTGTTTGTAGGGCATAGAAATAATTGCTTTATGCCTGTCACTTGGGAATTTCCTTTTGTAATTATAAAGGAAATTATCCACTTGTGAAGTTCAACCAGCCTTGCAAAGCTTAAGCTGCATCTCATTTAAATGGCACAGAGAAATGGGTAGGGAGCCCGGCTGGAAATGAAAACAAGTCTGCAAGAAACCTTCATCAAGACTGTTTTTCCAAAATAATATTTTAAAATGACAATAAGTGTTGGCGTGGTTGCGGAAAAAAGAAGAACACTTCTACACTGTTGGTGGGAATGTAATCTGGTCCAGCCATTGTGGAAATCAGTGTGGAGGTTCTTGAGACAGCTAGAAATAGATTTACCTTAGAAAAACCTGCACAACCATGTTTATTGCTGCTCTACTCACAATATCTAGGAAATGAAACCAGCCTAGATGTCCCTCTACAGATGAATGGATAATAAAGATGTGGTACATTTACACAATGGAGTTCTATTCAGCGGTAAAGAAAAATGATGGAGTTCTGAAGAATGGGGGAGGGGAGGGAAATATCATGGTTTATTGTCTGTAAGTATAGAAGTTGTCAATAAAAAATTTAAATAAAAAAAATGAAGACGTAGAGCTAGGCGTTGTGGCTCACACCTTTAATCCCAGCACTCGGGAGGCAGAGGTAGGAGGATCACCATGAGTTCAAGGCCACCCTGAGTCAGCCTGGGCTAGAGTGAAATCCTACCTTGAAAAACAAAAACAAAAAATAAAAAATAAAAAAAGACAGAAAAAGTAATAGTAGTTCTTTTTTCCCCTATTTTGTCAATTTCCCTTGGACTTTATGCCCAGCTCACTAACCATGTAGGGCCCATGTCATTTTAGTGAAATATAACCTGCATGGATACATCATGTATTGGTACCCTCTTTTCCTTCGTCCCTGCCCCCATTCTGTTGGGGATGCTCCTCAGCGGGGTTGCAGGTTGTGATTTATGCATTGTGGGAGCAGCAGACACTTATTTGGGGTGGGCGGGGGGGGGGGGAGGAATGCCTCTGGGCATGATGTCTCAACCTGTGGCTCTTACAGTCTTTCCACCCCCTTTTCCACAAAATTCCCTGAGCCATGCTGGGTGAGTTGTAAGTCTGCTTCAGTGGCGAACTCTTAGGAGCCTCAGGATCTCTGCTGTGATAGGTGTTGAGTGTCCCCAGGGTCTGTCTCCACCCTGGCGCTGATTGTCAGCTTCAGCATGGAAGCAGAACTCTTGCGTCTGAAAAAGAACAGATTTCCGCACACGCACCCTCCAGAGTAGGGGATCCGGGAATTCTGTTCTCACATTTCCTATCTTCCTATAACTGAGAAAAGCAGGCCTGCCTCTACTCTCTAGGCCTGGTGAAGGCTCCAGAACTGCCCTATGCACATACCCTATTTTTCTGGTGAGGAATCCTATAATAATAGTCAGAAGTCCTTTCAGAATTAACCTCACACAAAAGATGTTCGGTCAACACTGGTTAAATGAATGTCGAATGATGAAGGAATAAGCTCGTGGAACGTGAGGCTTGTTTCTGGAGGAGAAAGTAGCCCCGGAGCCCTCCTTTTTGAACTCACTGGAGAAAGCTCAACAGCGGCGTCAAAGGAAAGCAGACGTCTCTGAAACCCTCCTGGAATCCCTGCTCTTGTGCACTGATAAATGTCGATTTTGCTAAGGTTGATCTGCGTTACCACTTGTTCAAGGAAGCTTGTGACGTGTTAAATAATCTTTAGTAAGGTTTTAACAGACCCTCCGACTGTCTAGCAGAAACAGGGGTGATCAAACAAGTAATTGTGATGAATTTCAATAAAACCCAGATCCTTATAGATGTAAATAAAATTCAAAATTGCTCTTGGAATAAGCAGAAAATTTTGCTCACAGTGCATTTTGATATCATAGTTAAGCCTAATAAAATTACTTGAAGAAAAACTAGATATGAAGTTCATACACATTCCATATCCTGCATAATAAAGAAGCCTCTGAACAGCTAGATGTCTCCCATTCCATTTTCATGACTAACGATTTTCACATCATATTAGAAACATTTGTAATTCATTTGCAACTTCCTCTTGCATTTCCCTTTTCTATTGCTTTGTAAATTATTTTAAATTTACCATCCATTGATGAGGTTCATCTTGTGGACATTAAGGTTCAGAATCACAAGCTCAGACTTCTAAATGGCTACAAAAGAGAACTTCCCTCCACGCTGAGCTAAAACGCATCTTAAGCAGTAATTCTGGTGAAACTAATTCCCTTTTTATCCTCTGGGAATCAAGCCATGGCTGTAAACTCTGCGGCGCTGGACTGCAGAAGATGGACGGGAGGAAAGTACTCCATGTAATTTAACATTCATCCAATAAATATATGTGAGGCACTTGCCAGGAGCAAAGCTTTGTCCTGGATCCTTGGAGAAGGAAGAAAGGATCCTGACGCTATGACCCTGGTGTTGTAATGGGGTGGTGTGGGGGAGGGGGGAGACAATAAAATTTAAAAAAAGATACTAGCAAATAGGCCTAAAATTCAAAAGCACATTAGGGACTGAGCGGGTGAAGGAACGCCACTTTAGAAGAACTTAATGGAAATCACCAGTTGTATGAAAACCCAGGAGAAGATGCTCGTTCTAAGCAGAGAACTGACGTCCACGATGCTTTGAAAACCAGGATGCTCCAGGTGCGTGGAAAGCAGGTGGCTATCCAGTGTCTTTGCAACTTAGGCGGCAACAGAAAGAACATAAGCGATGACGTCAGATGACGCTGTGGCTGTTGTAAGTCTGGGGAGCTAATGAGGACTTTTATGCATGGAGTAGCATGGCTGAATCTCCTGGTCGGAGAAGTGTGCTGTGACTCTGGTGACACTGGGTCTGTAGGATTCAACATGAGTGAACTGGACGCAGCAGCAGGAAGCGTGAGGGAAGCTGGACTAAGTGGAAATGAAGAGAAGTAGAACGCTTGAGGATCTACTGGGAGCAGGCTGTGTTTCTAAGTAGATGAAGGAAGCTGTCGGCGGGATGGACAGTAATGTGATTTGCCCACTAGGAGAGGCATCTCCTCACCACGGCGCTCAGTCTACTACTTGCCTTTCTTATAAATTGCCCTTGGGCTGGAGAGATGGCTTAGGGGTTATGGCACCTGCCTCCTAAGCCTAAGAACGCCGGTTCCAATCTCCAGGTCCCACGTTTAGCCAGATGCAAAGTGATGCAAGGGTGCAATGCTGCACTTGACCACAAGGGGGCGCACGCATCTGGATTTCGTTCGCAGCAGCTGAGACACTGCTGGCGCGCCCATCTCTGTCTTCCACCCCCCCCCCCACGTCTCTCTGTCTGTCTCTCTCTCTGTCTCTCTCAATAATAATAATAATAATAATAATAATAATAATAATAATAATAAAAAATTTGCCCCTTATGTTCTGAAGAACAAATGAATTCCACGGAACATTCTTCTACAAAGGTAAATGCAAATGACGCAGATCCCATGACTGACTGCAGCTGAGGATAAACCTTCAGAAGGTGCCTGGCTAGCCTCATCCTTTCTAGTCAACTTTATAAGCTAAGCTAGCTTGTTGAATTGGTGCTCCTTTTCAGTGTATTTACTGTCAAAGAGCGAATACTGCCAATCCAATCAACATGACTAAGAAAGCCACTGATGACGTGATCTACTTTACGTTATAAGAAAAACAATTAGCTTTGAAAAGGGAGGTGTCCTATTAGGGGTAAGGTGATGAGAGGAGTTGATGGATTTTAGGTCTGCCATTCTGCATTTATTCTACTCTATACAGAACTCCTTTATGATTCCCTCTAGACATTTTCTCTGTGTCTCAATGCTCTCTTTAATTATTAGATTTCACCTTGTATGTAAGCTTTATTGTTGTTTGATATTAAGCATGCTTTTTCATATCCTCTCCATCATTTCATGCCTTTTTTTAAAAGACTTGAAAAGTTTTATTTGCTTGTTTGTTTGTTTGCAGGGAGAGAGAGAGAGAGAGACAGAGAGAATGGGCAAGCCAGGACCTCTAGCCACTGTAAACAAACTCTAGATGCATGCACCACCCTGTGCAACTGGCTTTACATGGGTACTGAGGAATTGAATCTGGGTCCATACGCTCTGCAGACAAGACCCTAAATCACTAAGCCATCTCCCCCATCCCATTTCACACCTTTTATACCTCATAGTAATGGCTCAATAAACATTTCTTCAGGAATGAATCAGTTGTTCTTGGAGAAATGTCTCCATCATCTTCATCTTTTCAGGGTGATTCAGCAACAGCTCCTCCATAAGCCGCCTCTGAAGTCTTCCAGTGCATCGTCCTTACCTCTTTCCTTCTCAGAATGCTGCCATCAGCTTGACAGAAACTGGGTTACAATGACAAGAACTCAGTCCATCCATCACTACTAGAACCCCACGTTCCAGATTCTACAAATTAAAGTTGCAACTAACAGAACAAAGAGCCTTCATATTTTATCTCCTTTGGAAAAAAAATTGAATGTTTTATTCACATGAATAAATGTATAAAGTGACTTCATTAAAAAAACTACGCAATAATCGTAACTAGAATGGCATTAAAAATTCTAACTTCAAATTCTAAATTTCAGCATTATTCCTTTAAAATACCCTAAAGTTCACCACAAATACCAGCATTTGCTTGCTCCCTTTGGCACACTGGTGACTCACCATTTTATTTCCTCTACGTAAGTGAATAAAACACGTCTTTTCTACAGATCACAAGACAGATCTTGAACCCTGTGTTTTATATTAAATTGTGGAAGAAAAGTGTTGATTTTGATGTGGTTCCAAGCAAAGGGCTGGTAGGTATGTTCTCTCCTGAGACATACACAGAAACAAAACAAGAGCATAATGTTGTCAGGAGGAGAAAAGACAGATAGATGTAAAAAATGCTAGATAAGAACAGTGAACACAGTGGGAGATCTGAAATCTGCCATTTTGGAGCACTTAATTTTCAAGTTAGGATCAACTTACCCATCACTCAAATACAAGAGTAGCTTTATAAGCATATAAGTAGCTATAATTATGATTAGCAGTGTCAGAGCATAGAGAAGGGGACCCTCATCTGTCCATGTACCACGATCAGTAAAATCTGAGTGATTTCCATCTTTGAAGTCTAAACATGATTTGTAGTGTAATAATTTTATTATTTAAACTTGATCATTTACTTATAAATACCTAGTTTAAATTAAGTAAGAATATGATTTTTTAAATATTTTATTTATTTATCTGAGAGAGAGGGAGTCACAGAAGAAAAAGGAAAAGGCAGAGAGAGAGAGAGAGAAAGGTGCACCAGGGCCTCCAGCCACTGCAAACAAACTCCAGACACATGCACCACCTTGTGCACCTGGCTTATGTGGGTACTGGGGAATTGAACCTGAGTCCTTAGGCATTACAGGCAAGTGCCTTAACTGCTAAGCCATCTATCCAGTCCTAAGAATATGATTTAATAGAAATAGGCAGAAAAAAATCTATAGCTTATTTGTGTGTGTCTTATGGCTTTGTTTATTCTATGATCACATATTTCTGTACAAAAGGTATATTTTTCTCATGACAAAGACAAATATATGTTTATTGATTCACCCAGCAAGAATCAAACAGTCAATACACAATAAACTCAGGTCCACAAAAGTCAGAGAAAAAGAAATATTTTTTAAAAAAAGGGAAATTTTCACAGCTTACTTCCTCGGTGGGAACTAAAATAATCATAAAGCTATAGATTCATGAACTCTAAGGGAGGGTAACATTAAAAAGATAATTCTTCCCTTGCTAACATCTTGGTAGATTTTATTAACTAGGGTCCAGTTTCTTGAAATTTCCTCTGCCGTCAAACTAAGTGAACTCTTTGGTTGCATTTCTTGCAGCTCAGCTCCTAAATATTTTGAGCATCTATGCATCCAAATTAACGATCTTAGTTACTTTTAGCATCACTGTGAAAAAAAAAAAACAAACCTGATGAAATCACATTAAGGAAGAAAGTTTACTTTAGTTCACAGGTCGGGGGGTATAGTCCATCAGGGCAGGAAGGCACAGCAGCCAGGGGGAGGGAGCAGCTGGTCACTTCAGTCAAGTCCGAAAGCAGAGAGAGCAAGGACGGCTGGTGCTCAGCTCACTTTGTGCTGTTATTCAGTCCCAGATCCACAGGCTGATGCCACCCACATTCACAGTGGGTTTTTTCCTGCTCAGTAAGACCTTTCTAGAAACACCTTCATAAGCACACCCAGGGCTGTGTTTCTATGGTGATTCAAAATGTAGTCACGCTGACAGTGAAGATCAGTCATCACAGTAACCAATATTATTATTATTATTACATTTATTTATCCTTAAGTAAAGGGTTCTGCTTATCACAGCGCTCAATCTAATACTTCTTGTCTTGTAAACTGTACCTTGTATTGTGATATCCTGTGAAACAACAAGCCATTCCACCAAGCATTCTCTTACAAAAGAAAACATCAGTATACAAAAATAAATAAATAAATAATAAATAAATAAACAAAATAAAACAAAAATGAAACCAGGAGTGGTGGCACACATCTTTAATCCCAGCACTCAGGAGGCAGAGGTAGGAAGATTGCCATGAGTTCAAGGCCACCCTGGGACTACATTGTGAATTCCAGGTCAGCCTGAGCTAGAGTGAGCCCTACCTCAAAAAAAAAAAAAAAAAAAAAAAAAAAAGGAATTTCACTCAGCAAGTATTTAGGTACTGAACAACTACTGCTTTGATTTTCTCACCTCAGCTAGCTAACTCTCCATTTCACTCTTTATATCCCAGGCGCTTAAAGTCAAAACAGAGAGGTAAGGAAAGATGTTTCCATTTGACCTGTGTTATGTAGCTTTTTTTTTTTTTTTTTTTTTTTTTGGTTTTTCCAGGTAGGGTCTCGCCCTAGCTCAGGCTGATCTGGAATATTCACTATGTACTCTCAGGGTGTCCTTGAACTCACAGCGATCCTCCTACCTCTGCATCCGCAGTGCTGGGATTAAAGGTGTGCACCACCACGCCCAGCTGTAGCTATTTCCTGTAAATTAAAACCTTCTGGGCTGGAGGAATGGCTTAGCGGTTAAGGCGTCTGCCTGCAAAGCCAAAGGACCCTGGTACGATTCCCCAGGACCCACGTTAGCCAGATGCACCAGGGTGCACACGCGTCTGGAGTTCGTTTGCAGTGGCTGGAGGCCCTGGCATGCCTATTCTCTCTCTCTCTCCCTCTTTCTCTGTAAAATAAATTAATCAAAAAAACCTTCTCTCCTTACAGGGAGAGCTGAGGATCATAAGACGCAAGGAATGAAGAAAATTTGTCAGACACAGGAAGCTCAGAAAGTTAACAGGGTCCCAAGGCTCCCCCTCAGATTCATAAAGATCACTATACAGTTTGTGCAGTGAGGAGAATCCAAGCTCACAGCTGCTTGTGAGCTGTGTATGGAGCTCCAGCTTTCAAGAGTAGTCATCCTAACTGGGGGGAGGGTCAGTGATGCACCTGCCTTTGTTATTCATGCTCCTGTAAATAGCCCTTCACCTATGCCCCTGTATGTGACCCCAGGAAACTGAGTTCACCCAGGCAACTTGGATGGAATTAGTTCTTAGGTCTATCACTGATGTCCTGTTTGGAGTGACAAGATATTTATTTATCTCTGTTTAGGAAAAATCACACAACAAGCTGACAGAGGGTAAGACCCTCTTCTAATTTGAACATCCTCCTTGTAGATCTTGCTTTAGTCTGCCTTTAAAGCTTCAGACTGGCAATCTTAAGTGAAATGACAAGTGGAGGGTAAAGACGGTTACTTGGGGTTCTGTATTTAAGAATGATGAAGGAAGCCTGGGATCAGTTTGAAGGATATCAAGGCTAATGGGGAACCAGCTTGTCAATAACCATTTAAACTTCTCACGCAGACATGCATTCAGACACTGAACCCCCAAGAGCAAGATGCGACTCACATTTCCTATAAGAACAAAGAGTATTTGCCAAGGGACATAATGCAAACGCTATGTTTTTGTTAAAGTAAAAACCAGTAATATTTTTTATGAAGTTGACATTTTTCACTTGAAAATAAAAATGTTCCTTCTAACATAAAGCTTATTGATCTGGCATTTCTTTGATGTGGTGATTTGAATGTAAATGCTTCCAATAGCCTCATGTGTTTGTGAATAAGCCCTATACTTAATCCCCTGCTGGTGGAGGTTTTGGAAGGTGGAGCCTTGCTGGAAGAAGCGTGTCACTGGGCTATAGAACTTGAGGCGTTTATAGCCCAGTGTTTATTGCCGCACTCAGTGATCTCCCCTCTCTCCTTCCTCCCTGCTGATGTAACACTGGGCTATCTGATCTTGATACATTTCCCCACCATGATGAAACAGTTACTCAAAAGTGTAAGCCAGGGCTGGAGAGATGGCTTGGCGGTTAAGGCACCTGCCTGCCAAGCCTAAAAACGGCTGATCTCCAAGAAGAGGCAAAAAGTGATGCAAGGGCACAATGCCGCACTTGCCCACAAGGGGGCGCACGCATCTGGAGTTCGTTCACAATGGCTGAGAGACTGCTGGTGTGCCCATTCTCTGTCTGCCTCTTCCTCTCTCTCTCTCTCTCAGATTAAAAAAAAAAAAAAAGTGTAAGCCAGAAATACACCCTCTCCTTCCACAAACTATTTCTGGTTGGTTTTTTTTTTTTTACCATCATGATGGTGACTACTGTGCTTGGTATAATATCATAGATATGCAAATCTTGGAAGAAAGCCCATTCACGGACATAATTCACCTTCATTCGCAGCAGAGCAGTCTTATTTGGAGAATGGCACTTGAAAAAAAGAACTGTGTAAGAGAAAGCCAGTTGCAAGGACAGTGCACACATGTATCTTTAAGTCACAGTCCTCATACTGGCTGATACAAAGCTTTGTCAATGACAAGATAAATAAGGAGAGAGGTTTCTCCAGGTTCACTTATTGCAATTAATAATTTTCACTCATTTCAAGATGCTAAGAATTAGGAATTACTATATAATGGGTGGTTGTCATCATATATATAAATATATTTTTGATTAGGTTAAGATTTAACAAGTTGGGCTGGAGAGATGGCTTAGCAGTTAAGGCACTTGCCTGTGAAGCCTAAGGACCCAGGTTTGATTCCCCAGTACCCATATAAGCCAGATGCACAAGGTGGCACATATGTCTGAAGTTCATTTACAATGGCTAGAGGCCCTGGTGTGCCCATTCTCTCTCTTTCTATCTGTCTCTTTCTCTCTCTGTCTAATAAATAGATAAAAATAAAATATTTTTTTTAAAGATTCAGTGTGTTGACACATAATTCACTAATGCTTTACTTCTTTGTTGTTATTATTCTTGAGGCATGGTCTCACTCTAGCTGAGACTGACCTGGAACTCACTTTGTACACCAAACAGGCCTTGAACTCATGGTGATCCTCATATCTCAGCCTCCAGAGTGCTGAAATTATAGGTGTGAGCCACCATGCCTGCCTTTCTACATTCATTCATTTAATATGTCATCACCGAGTGCCCACTCAGTGCTAAGTATAATTCTGGAAATGAAATATAGAGCAGGTAAAAGACCAGCAAGATTCTATTTTCAGGAAACCCATATTATAATAAAGAATGACAACAAATGTAAAAAAAAAAGTAAGTTAGCCAATTTTAGATAATGATTCATGTTATATGGAAAGTAAATAAAATAGAATAGTAGTAGGTTAGGAAATGCATGACAGCCTTGAGAAGCAAGATGCGTTAGTTAAGATGAAGCCAAAAGCCCTCTGCATAAGTATGCCTGTTTCTTAATCTAAAATTAGAATTATGAAAATGAACTAACTACAAAGAATCAAGCAAAAATAATGCAAGGTGAGCTGGAGAGATGGCTTAGTGGTTAAGGAGCTTGCCTGCAAAGCCTAAGGACCTATGTTCTGCTCTCCAGATCCCACATTAGCCAGATGCACAAAGGTGAGACAAGCACAAGGTTGCACATGCCCACTAAGTGGTGCAAGCATCTGGAGTGTGATGTCAGTGGCTGAGGCTCTGGAACGCCAATTCTCTCTCCCTCCCTCTCTCTCTCTCTCTCTCTCTCTCTCTCTCTCTCTCTCTCTCTCTCTCTCTCTCTCTCTCTCTAAAAAAAGCATAATAATAATAATAATGCCAGGAAATGGAAACAGCAGGTATAGGCAGTATAAAGGCTCTGAGATACAGAGTGGAGTGGCTGACGAAAATAACTGGTACTATATGAGTGAGATAATTATGGGATTTGATTTAAATTTGGAAAAGAGTGATGTACCAACTGTGAAAAGAACTGGCTAGAGTTAAAAAAGAATGAAAGCAGAGATCAGTTTAAAGAATAGTTGTAGGGCTAGAGGGATGGCTTAGTAGTTAAGGCATTTGCCTGCAAAGCCAAAGGACCCAGGTTCAATTCCCCAGGACCCATGTTAGCCAGATGCACAAGGGGGTGCACACATCTGGAGTTTGTTTGCAGGGGCTGGAGGCCCTGGCGCACCCATTCTCTCTCTCTCTCTTTCTATCAAATAAATAAATAAATATAATTTTTTTAATTATAAAAAAAGTACAGTTGTAGCCAGGCATGGTGACACACACCTTTAATCCTAGCACTCAGGAGGCAGAGGTAGGAGGATTGCTATGAATTCGAGGCCACCCTGAGACTACATAGTGAATTCGGGGTCAGCTAGGACTAGAGCAAGACCCTACCTAGAAAAAAACAAAACAAAACAGAAAAGTACAGTTGTGCAAGCAAGAGATAAGCTGAGTCAGTCCAAAGTTGTGGGAGATGGTGAGTGGTGAAAACATCTGTTGCTTTGTGTGGTAGCTTGAATAGATGCCTCCCAATATATTCAGTGTTTTATTGGCTTGTAGGTTGGATCTGCAGCCACCTGGCTGGAGGTGGTGTCACTGGGTGGATCTGAGGGTCCAGCCCTAAGGTGTGGTGGTGGGTTTGAGATTCCATTCTAAAGGTATGCAAAGTGTGCCTAGCTGGAGTTCCTGAAGTGTGCTGTGTTGTGTGGCTTTTGGCTTTTGAATTTTGGCTTTCTCTCTCTGTGTGTTTGGACCTGTGAAAGCAGGCCAGCTTCTTTGGCCATTATGGAACTTCCCCTGGATCTGTAAGCTTCAATAAATCCCTTCCTCCATAACTGTGCCTGGTCTGGAAGTTCATCTCCGCGAACTTGAAACTGTCATATTCGCTTTGTCATATTCATTTTGTGATATATATTATAGATCTGCATAAAGATGTCATGAAAGACTTATTGATTCTGGAATTCAGAAGAAAGATGTGGAAAATGGTGCGGTTTATTGTGTTACTTCCTCATTGCTGGAACAAAATACTATGCCAGAAGCAGCTTAGGGAAGTAAAAGAACTTAATCCAATTTATAGATGCAGAAGGTAGAGTCCATTATGGCAGGAAAAGCATGACAGAAGAAGAAAGATGGCATCACATAATCACTTCAGCATGGAAGAAGTCAAGAGACCAATGCACTGTGAATACTCAGCCAGCTTTTTCCTCTATATACAGTCCAGGAATGCACCCACGGGACAGAACATGATCAAGGAGGGTCTTCTAGCCTCAGTTGACGTAAGCTAGATAATCTCTCTTGCAGGCATGACCAGAAATTGGTTTCCATGGTAATTCTAGATCCTATCAAGTTGATAAGCAGAGATAAGCCATCACACTTATATTTGGGATTTACTATCATATAAATGCATGGAATTGAATTCTATCATAATTACAAAAGTATACAGAGATTAAAGGTGGGCACAGTAGACCACTGTGACCACCAATACTTAAGACTCTGGCAGAAGAAGAAGAGAAGCAAAGAGGACTGAGAAAAAGCATCAGAGAGAGAGAATCGACTCTTGGAGGTATTGGATTATAAGGCCCAGGCGGCCTTGATAAGAACATGTCTGACATTTAGTAGTAATGAAAGCTCTGTTAGCAGATGTTGGCTTGCCATTGATATATCATAAACCACCAAAAAATTCAGTACTTAAAAAAAAAAAAAAACCTGGGGCTGGGGAAATGGCTTGGTGGTTAAGGCTTTTGCCTGCAAAGCCTAAGGACCCCAGTTCGATTCCCCAGGACCCACGTAAGCCAAATGCACAAGGTGGTGCATGCGTCTGGAGTTCCTTTGCAGTGGCTAGAGGTCCTGGCGCACGCATTCTCTCTTTCTCTCTATCTGCCTCCTTCTCTCTCTCTCTCTCTCTCTCTCTCTCTCTCTCTCTCTCTCAGATAAATAAAATAAATAAAAAAAAATTTTTTTTTAATTGTAATGTCTCACAAGTCTATGGGCCAACTGGTTCACTCTGTTAATTCAATCAGGCTAAGGTGATATCTGCTGGGCTAGTGCGGTACCTACAATTAACCAGTGAGTAACCAGTGAGGTCAAGTGCTGTAGAATGGCTTCAACTCACTGACATCGATCTCTCTAAAGATAGCCATGACTTGATTGTTTTTAGAATGATGGCAGGATTCCAAGAAAGACAGTGGAAGGGCCTCTTAAAATCTTGGATGGCAATTGGCACCTTATCATTTCTCCCACATCTCATTGACAAAAGTAGGTCCAAGTCCCTTCCAGAATGATAGTGAGTGGGAACTAAGAAGTCAGAGACCAAATGGCATTGATGACTCAGAAGTGACCCATTGGAACATTCAGAACAATTAATTAAAGAAAGAATAGGGACACGGCTAAGGCCATAGTTCAGTTGCTAGAGGCTTGACTTGAATATACAAAGCCCTGGGTTCAATCCCAGCATCACATAAACTGGGCATGGTGGTATGGGTGAAGTGGTATGTTACATAGCAAGTTAAAGGCCAGCCTAGGTAGGATCCATGAGACTTTGTCTCAAAAAGAAGAAAGAGGAAGAGAAAGAGGAGGAGAAAATAAAAGAAAGGTAATAGAGAATGCCAAGTATGCCCATAATTATTTTGAAGAATTTTGCTAGAAAAAGCAGTAGAAAAATTAAAAAAAAAAAAAAAAAAAGCAATGGACAGATGAGTGCAAAATCTAGACATACTGTGAAGCCGCGGCTTCTACTTTCATCATTTATAGTCCTGTCTTTAAAAGTTGAGCTGTGTGAAAGAGTACCATCACAGGCTATGATGGCTTGAATGTAAAATGTCCTCAAAGACCAGCATGTAATTAGTCCTCAGTTGGTGGTGCTGTCAGGGAACGCGGAAACTTTAGGAGACAGAGCCTTGCTGACGTAAGTGTACCACCGGGGGAGGGCATTGAGACTTCATGGCCAAGCGCTACATGCAATTCTCTTTTTCTGCTTTCTCCCTGTTGAAAAAATGTTGTGTCACTGGCTGCCTGATCCTGGCGTGCTTCCCCACCACGATTGACTCTACCCTCTGCTAACATAAACCAAAATAACCTCTTTGCCCTCCTAAGCTGTTTCTGGTCAGGCATTTTTATCCCAGCAATGAGGAAGTAATTGATATACAGGTTGATTGAAATGAGTGAGAAACCGTTTCGGAGAAAAGGGGGTATCTGTGGAAACAAAACTGACGAGTATAGGGGGTAAAATTACAGGAGTTTCTCTTATAACCCCTCCAGTATGAGAGCCAGGGAAGAAGGCTGCACAACAGGGTGACCTTCATACTTAATAAGATGTTAATTGCAGAATTCTTAGGGATTAAGTAACTTCTACCAGCTCAAGAGAATCTTATTTTTTAATGCACCTGCTCACAAATCAAAATTACACAGCAAAGTATTCATACCAAGGGAGTTTCTTTTTTGCTATGAAAGAAAGCTGCTGAGAGGCATAGGGGGAAAAAATGAATTCTGAAGAGAAATAACTTGCAATCAGTGTCTTGATTCGAGAAATTAAAATATCACAATGACTTGAAAATCTTGGGGTAAGCATCTTGCAAAGCAAACTGTCCTTAGAAAAGTCACTCTCTGGTAGAAAACCCTAATCTGAGTCCATTGTACAAACAGGAATCGTTGCCATACCCAGAATGCGCACTACTGCAACATCCTTTATTTCATTAGACACTTGAGGAATTGAAAGAGCTATTCAGTTAAGATTGCGTAAATTTACAAATCACTGCATGCATGAAAAATTCATCAGCTCGCTGTAGAGAAGTGTTGAACTAATTGCTCATTTCTTGGGTCAAATGCCTTCGAGTGCTTAATACTACTTAGGCAAATTAGTGTAGAAAGAAGTAGTTGGAGGAGAAAACTTCACCAAAAAAATTAAGCTTAAAAAAATCTCAAGTTTATTATGCAGTTTTTAATAAAATTTTAGGTAGTAAAGAGCAGATTTAGTAGGAGATGTCTCACAATTACCTTGCCATCTGAAGAGACTGATAATTTCAAAATGAACATTTCAAAATCAGAAATGTTCTCTTCTTCAAAATAGGTTATAATTGGACTGGGAATCTGGGTGGAAGAAATGCATAAAAAGTAAATTTTTATGTCAGTTGTTAGGTCTTTATTTTTACATCTTAGGAAACCAATATAAGATGACTTCTAGGCCAAATACGTAAACTTCTATAATGTCAAAGGCTCCCCTGTACAATTCTTTTTTTATTATTTATTTGAGTGAGAGAGAGAGGGAGAGACAGAGAGAATGGGTGTGCCAGGGCCTCCAGCGACAGCAAATGAATTCTAGACGCATGTGGTACCTTGTACAGCTGGCTTACATGGGTCCTGGGGAATTGAACCTGAGTCCTTTGGCATTGCAGACGAATGCCTTCACTGCTAAACTATCTCTCCATTCTCCCCCCTCCCATACAATTCTTATAAATAATGTTATCATACATAGATCACCTACAGAGGCCTAGCAGAATCCTGCCTCCTGAACAAACAAACCAGGCTCCTTGAAGAAGCTCCTGATTTCCGTTTGTCATTAAAGAAAACATTCCAAAATCAAAACAGGACCAACATTTTTCGCCTACCTCTAGGAATGCCTGATGGCACTAAAATCATTACAAGAAGAAAGCAAAGAGCAGGTAATTGGAGATGCAGGGTCGTCTAGCAGATGAACACACAACATGAGAACAGAACCAGAGGAAAGGCAGGAGAAGGTAAGAATAAGATGAGTTTAACTTGCCTGGGTAATGTTTTTTAGGTACCCACCATGAATCAGATATGGCTCACAAGCACAAGAGGAAAAGAACGCAAGACAATGCCAATACTGAAGAATAAAATATTAATGTGATGCAATAGTATGGCCACACACAGGACGCCAGGTGTGCCCAAGGAGAGGCACTTAACCCCGTCTAAGACACAAAAGGGATGTGCTGGAAGATAAATTCATATACCTTACAGGAATGTATAGGAGCCAGGAATGGTGGCACACGCCTTAATTTCTAGCACTCGGGGAGGCTCAGGTAAGGACGATCACCATGACTTGAGTTCACAGAGTGAATTCCAGGTCAGCCTGGGCTAGAGTGAGAGACCCTGTCTTGACAAGAATGAATGAATAAATAATTAATAAATAAATAAATAAATAAATAAATAAATAAATAAATAAGGTGGACAAACGAATGCATAGGAACTAGTCATCTGAGATTACCAGAGTATTTCACACAAAGGACAGGAACGATGCCCACGAGAAATAACGTCAGCAGGACAAGCAGGAGCAGCAAATGCAGAGGGGCTGACGGAACACCTCGTGCTGAGGCTGAATGTTATTTCCAGGCAATGGTGATTCCACTCATGGCTTTTGTACCCCATTTGAAACGATCAATCACTGAGTGAGATGTAATGAATGAGTACCTGAGAAAGAAGGGCTATAGAAGAAGAAGAAATATATATATGTATATTTAGTTAGGTTAGTTATGTTAGTTCAGTTAGTTAGTTAGTTAGTTAGTTGGTTGGTTGGTTGGTTGGTTGGTTGGTTAGTTAGTTAGTTAGTTAGTTAGTTAGTTAGTTAGTTAGTTAGTTAGTTAGAATTTGCAAATATGAAAACTGAGGCAATTCTATGCAAATGGTGTTTCAGCTGGCAAGTGGCTACTACAAGAAACATAAGAGCAAATGACGCATGCCATGATCAAGGAGCTGGACAGATAATGTTGCCGATGGCCTCAATTTCAGTGCTTGCAAGAAGTCCACCTGGAGATTATCACAGGAGCCGCGGAGACTCAAGGAAAGACGTAGAGCTGGGCACTGGCAACACCAGCATGTCTTCCTCACGGAAATGCCAGGGGACGTTGGACATAAAACTCATCTTGAAGATAAAATAACACAAATGTACCAGAATCACTGGAGCTAGTGGTTGCCATAGTCACCCCCGCATCGGCAGACTATAGACGAAAGCCAATTGAAAAGCATAAAGACAAAAACCACTCATTTCCACATTCAGCTTTTCTACCGAAATTCAGACTAAATACATTTGACATCCTTAATTAATTTCTCCTCATCAATGACCAATGTTTGTGCTTCAGCTCTTCCACTCAGCCCTGGTTACTTGCAGGCAGCTAATTAATTAAAGCCATTTAGGAAATTTGCTAGCTGAGAAAAGAAAGTCGGGGCTCACAATTTTGACAGATGGAGTGGTATTCAGAATACGAACAAGTAAACTATATTCAATAAGCCTTTGCTATAGTTGCTCAAGTATGACAAATCTCTATAAAGTATACCTTAAAAAAATATGCGAGCCTGTGGTGGTTTGAGTCAAATGCCCCCCATAAACTCATGTGCTCTGAATGCTTTGTCCCCAGCTGGTGGCAATTTAGGAGGCAAAGCCTTTGGGAGGTGTGTTATTTGGAGAGGGCTTAGGGGTGTTACAGCCAGCTCTGCCTTGCTAGAGCTTGGCTCCCTCTCCAGCTGCTGTTGCCCACCTCCTGTGGCAGAGGGGATGCCCAGCCTCTGCTCATGTCATGTCTTCCCTGCCATCATGAAGTGTCCCCTCAAGACTGTAAGTCAAAATAAAAACTTGCCTCCCATCAGCTGCTTTTGGTCGGGTGCTTTGTCCCAGCCACAAGAAGCGACCTTCAACAGAGCCAATATTTATTTCATATAATCCAATTTATGGGGTAAAAATGTTGGTGAGCCATAAAGACAGAGCTGAGATAGCAGGGCGTTTTTACATAATCTGAAACTCAGCCCTATCTGGATAGATTTAAAACATGTTACCTGTACATACTTTCAGTTGTCCCGGATGACAGAAAAAGCTCAAGACTTTTTTTTTCTTTTAATTGTGACATTTCTATAGCTGTGGCATAATGTTGCATGTCCAGTTTCTGTTCTATAGTTATTATAAAGCCAAATCCCCAGCAATTAAGGAGACAACTCCCTGTGCTACTGATGGAAAGCAAAACAGCTCACAAAGACTGAGATCAAATCCTTTAAATGGGCTTTCAAGTTGCCTTGGCAGAAGAGAGCTATTCCAGGCATAAACAAAACCTTCCAAATATAGTCATGTTATGTTGCTCTTAAAAGTCTAATAGGTGTTCCACATCAGCTGTGAACTTGTGAACTCAGAGAGATGTAGAAGTATTTGTAAGTACAGTGTAATGCAGTCTACCCTCCTCCCACACATCCATGAAAGCAGAGCCAGTACATTTTCACTGCTGTAAAATTCACTTGTACATGACTTTGGGTCCTAAAAAAATGTTTTTTAGAAAAAAAATTTACAACTGAAAAATAACTACAAAAATGGATTATAGTGGCTCTACAAAATCAATAGCTGTTCACCTTAACACAAAAACATTCAGGAACTCAACGGTATGTTGTTTTGTGGCGTTATTTAGTTAGACAAATGTTGTATAGGTTTCCTTAAAAACTCAATGTAATAAAACTTTTCCTCAACACCATACATTCTTCAAAAATATTAATATTTGTTTTTCAAGTGCCCTAGTCTTGAAAGTACTGGTTGAAATCTTCTGTTAGCCTTTGAGGCATATCTACAGAGTAAGGGCTTTTAAATAAAATATACGTTGAGGTAAATCACTTTGAAATTGGCACATGAGATATATAGTAAATCCTCGTTTAACATGAATCTGATGGTAAACGAAAAAAAGCCTTTTGATACATCTCTTTTGTTGAGTTATATTTTTTGTGTGAGAGATTTTATTAAACTGGTCAGATTGGCACACCTTCTTCTGGAGAAAAAATAATTCTACCTTTATGAATTGGAACTTTGGTGAGGTTACCTCATCATTTTAACTCTGGGTAGAGTGCATTAAAAAATCAATTCTAGGGCTGGATAGGTGGCTCAGCCGCTAATGCACTTTCCTAAAAAGCCAAAGGATTCTGGTTCAATTCCCCAGTAACCACATGCATGCATCTGGAGTTCATTTGCAGAGGCTAGAGGCCCTGGCATGCGCATGCTGTATCTCTCTCTGTCTCTCTCTCAATCTCTTTCTCTTTCAAATAAATAAGAATATTTTTTAAAAAGCATTATTTCTCTGTGGCATGACCTCTTGATGTCAGACTCTTCTGAACTGAGTCCCAGGTGTGTTCCTCCACAAGTGTCCTTCTTTAGCAAAAAAAATAGGAAAGTGGTTTGGGCTTCTATCTTAAAATGATATAAGGTAAAAATGTTGAGGAGGGCTATGTACAAGGAAGACCACAGACAAGATAAATGCTAATACGGTCTCTATCTGACCTCAGTATACTCCATTTTCCAGTGACTGACTGTCCATGCATCAAAACCACGACATGAACTACACAAACATTGATATCTAATATGATGCAAGTACTCCTTTGGAAGAAAAAAAAAAGTGCTTACTCTTCCTCTGAAACAAAGGACAGCCCAGCAAACTACTGGTTGCCATATCCAGCTAAACTCCAAGACCAATTAACTCTATCCTAATAGTTTGCAACATATGTATAAAAGCAAAGAGTCGGGCTAGAGTGATGGCTTAGCAGTTAAGGTGCTTCCTCCTAAGCCTAAGAACGCTGGTTCCAATCTCCAGCGGCTCCAATCTCCAGGTCCCACATTTAGCCAGATGCAAAGTGACGCAAGGATGCAATGCCACACTTTCCCACGAGGGGGCGCACACATCTGGATTTCGTTCACAGCAGCTGAGAGACTGCTGGCGCGCCCATCTCTATCTGTCTCCCTCTGCCTCTCTGTCTGTCTCTCTTTGTGTCTCTCTCCAAAAATAAATAAATAAATAAAAGCAAAGAGTCACCCGTCACCTTTCGTGGCAGTGAAATTAAACAGGTGACACAGCAAGGAAACCATAGAGAGAAATGGAGGTAAATTAGATGACACCAAGATCTCTGAACGTTTACCAGTCACCGCCACCCCCATAAACAATGGCTATTCTTTGTGACTAGAAAATCAAGCACTCAACACTGATATTCGTTCAATAGGCAGTAAGGGAAGCCACCCCAGCGTGCTGTCTTGGCCCCTCTGGTTGATAGCTCATTGAGCAAGCACCCACATGGTTGGAAAGCAATTGGGGACCTCATGCATATCTGATTAGCAGGAGCACCTGTGTAAGCATAGTTTCTGATAGTCGAGTATTCCCACATGACATACCCAGGCCTTATTTCCACAGACTCCCTTGTCTGTGGTCTAAGATCCCCCAGGAAGCTACAGAGATGACTCAGTCATCAATGCGCTTGCTGCACCAGCGGGAAGATTGGATTCTGGACCCCCAGCAAGCCTATAAGTGCTGGGTTGGTGTGGGGCGTTCTGTCTGTAATCCCAGCTCTCGGGAAGTGGAAACTGGGGATTCCCCAGGGCAAGCAAGCTGCCCAGCTAGACTAGCCAAATCCTTGAGCTCGGGGTCCAATGACAGAACCTATATCAATAAATAAGGACAATAGAGAGAGAGTCATCTAGGCCGGGCGTGGTGGCGCACACCTTTAATCCCAACACTCTGGAGGCAGAGGTAGGAGGAGCACCGTGAGTTCGAGGCCACCCTGAGACTACAGAGTGAATTCCAGGTCGGCCTGGGCTACAATAAGACCTACCTCGAAAGACCAAACAAAAAAAAGAGAGAGAGATAGAGAGAGAGAGACATCCAATGTCAATTTCTGACCTCCACACATAAGTGAACATGCATAAACACATACACCACACACATATGTAAATGCAGAAAAATTCCCCTATATTATTCAAAAAAGTCCTTAGCACTTCCCCACACATTATCAAAAAGGCGTACACCAGGTATCTTTTCTATTAGACTAAATGAAAGGAGATATATGTATTTACTCTGAGGATTACCTGAGTCATCTATTACAACCAACCACTTCTCACCACAACAATAACAATAACGAGCCTACTTATTTATTTACAGAGAAAGAGAGCGAGAACGGGTGCACCAGGGCCTCCAGCCACTGCAAACGAACCCAGATGCATGTGTTGCTCTGTGCATCTGGCATCCGTGGGCACTGGGGAATTGAACTCGGGTCATTAGGGTTGACAGGCAAGTGCCTTAACTGCTGAGCCATCTCTCCAGCCCAGTGAGCCTACTTTTAACTTTTGCTGTCTTCACTCATGGTCACGGGAAACTATGATATTGGAAGGTAAAGGAGTGGCTGTTTCATGGAGATGCCTGCCTGCTAAGAAGGTGCCACTTGCTAATAAGCATCTATGTCATGTCTTAGCATACTCATGATTTGACAGAGAAAATACCAGTTTATTACATTGCCTCAGTACAGTTCCAAGTAGTTCTCTTTTTCTATCCAAAAGTCTCTTGCTTTGGAGAATGTCTTAGTTATTCACTCTCCATATACACAACTTCCACTTACTAAGAAATTGCTTCAGGGGATGCCCAATTTATCTTCTGAATAAATTGTCTCACCAAGTGAAGTTATCCAAGTTCCATAATAGCTCAAGCATGGCCTGTGATCATCGGCTGTTTAGACTCATGGAATGTGGGCTTGGCTCCAGAACGTTGGGGATCTCAGACATGACGCTTCTAATCGTGGCTCCCATGAGCAACCTGATATTCTAAACGCACCAAGCATCGCCTTATGCATTACATCATAACCACCAGGTCACAAGTGGAGAGCAAGACACACCGTAGCCTGGTTCACCCCAAATCATTCTCTTTGATCTGTGGCAATGTTTTGGGTGATGCGGTGAATCATTTAGAACCTCACTCCCCAGTGTGTCATAGAGCTCTCTAATTTCTGAGTATACCCACCAACATGGAGCATGGTGCATGTGTGTTTGTGTGTGTGTGATGTGCACAACCTGCCTGTGTGTGGGGGGTGGGTAGGTTTCGCCTTAGCCCAGACTGACCAGGAATTCACTATGTAGTCTCAGGTGGCCTCCAACTCACGGCAATCCTCCTACCTCTGCCTCCCGAGTGCTGGGATTAAAGGTGTGCGCCACCAGGCCCGGCTTTCTGTCTTTTACTTTTAAAGGAATATCTTGGCAAGTGTCCTAATAGGAGACCCAAGACAAGCAAGGTTAATGAGCCTGCAGGACGACATACTGTCTTGTCTTTACTCCTCTCCTCCTGGCACTGAACCTCAAGGCCCACGTGAACCTTCCATTCCCTGACTTTCTATTCCCCTAAGCATCGTGGTATCAGTGGTGACATAAGCGATGACCTTTGAAATCGCAAGACAATCAAGGTGCTTGAAGACGATATTTCTTTCATGAGCCTAAAGAATCAAGGGGCTTGGCTTTAAAAAAAATAAAAAGCAAAATATATTGTTGTCCTCATAAAGTTAGAATTGCTTCTGCTATTATCATCTGCCTATTGGAATATAATAAATGCAAGACTAGTCAGTAGATGCCGAAGAGCATGTTCATTTCTCCCCATAAAGAGATAACATCTGGAAGCCAGGCCTGGAGGCGCACGCCTTGAATCCCAGCACTCAGGAGGCAGAGGTAGGAGGATCGACATGAGTTTGAAGTCACCCTGACAATGCAGAGTGAATTTCAGGTCAGCCTGGGCTAGAGTGAAACCCTACCTCGAAATACCAAAATAAAATAAAAATAAAAAATAAAAATTAAAAAACTGAGAGAGAGAGAGAGAGAGATAACATCTGGAACTGTATTGAAAATTAGCCATTATCTGAATAAGCTAATGAAGTTACATCACATTTTTAAAGACCCATGTACCTTTTAAATAGCCAGAATGAGGTTTCTCTTGACTGGGGATGGCTTAGCATCAGTGCCCAGGACACTAGACACATTCTTCTAAGGGAATGTAAGTTTAGGAAAGGTTAGAGGGAGGGTTGACATGAAGTCTTATGAGAGCACAAGACCTTTCCTCTAGCATACAGCACTTCCTTTATTTTTCAAGCAGCACTTTTGTGAATTGGTGGAAGTGAAGAGGCCTACAACACAATCATTATGTCAGTATGGGCATATCCATGAAATAGATAATAAAGTCCAACATTTTCTTATTCTATTTATTTTATAACCCAGAGGGAAAGAGTTTGATCCGCCGTGCAGTCTTCACCATACTGTGCTGCTTTGCAACAGGCCTGAAGTAAAGATTCAAAGTGATCAAGGACTGAAAGCTTCCAAACTATTAGGCAAGATAAACACGTCCTCACTCTAAGTTAGCCACCTCAGACATTTTGATGTAGTGACAGAAAGCTACATGACACCAGGATGTCTCCATTCTCCAGTGACTTGCTCTCCGCAGTCACATCATTGTGGTCCTCACTGGTCATTACTGCCAGAGCCTTGGATTCTGATAGTTGTTAACTTTTGCTTGCTCTCTAGTCCCATCTTGTCAGAAACCCAATTTTAAGGACTTTTTGCGAGCTGTTGTTTGCAACTTTTCTTATCACCATATTCTAAACTCACTCTCCATTCTTTTTTTTTTTTTTTTTGAGAACAAGACAAAGAGAGAGAGAATGAGCGCGCCAGCAGCCTCTCAGCCACTATGAACGAACTCCAGATGCATGCGCCCCCTTATGGGCAAGTGCAGCATTGCACCCTTGCGTCACTTTGCATCTGGCTAAACGTGGGACCTGGAGATCGGAACCAGCATTATTAGGCTTAGCAGGCAGCCACCTTAAGCACTAAGCCATCTCTCCAGCCCTCACTCTCCATTCTTAATAGAAAGTAGTACCCACTTCATCTCATTTAAGCATTAAACAGAACAGTCTATTAAACAATAGCAGAAAGTTCTTAACATTTAAGGAAGTGTCAATGCATCAGGATTGCCATAGTTAGTTTCAGGTTGTTGGGATGAACTTCCAAACCAGGCACATGTTGTGGGAGGAATGGCACTTCTTGAAGCTTACAGACCCAAGAGAAGTTCCATAATGGTGGAAGAAGCTGGCTCCCTTTCACAGCTCCATGAAGAGAGAAATACGGCCACCAGTTCCACAGGCAAGCACACTTCAGGAATCCCAGTCAGAACTCTAGCACTCTGCACACCTTTTTGATTGGAAATCAGACCCACCCCCAATCACACTTAGGGCTAGGTTCTACCCACTTGGACACCTCCTCCAGCAAGGTGGCTGGAAATCCAGTATGTTACAAGCTGTAAGAAATTCCTGATCTATTGAGGGTCGTCCATTCAAACCACAAGGCTTAAAGGCTCGACAGCCAGAAGCAATATTGTTCTTAGACACAGTCTCACCCTTTAATGGAGAGGTCAATACCACAGGTTCTATAGCCGCGAGGGTTCCACCGCAATCTCTATAGACTGGATATTCCATCATAACATTAACCTCTTCGACAAGGTGCAGTCTGTGTTCTGCCTCGTTTGTGATCACTTTACCCTGAAACATGGAATTTAGGTGTTCCTTATAACAACAAGTTCACAAAGTTACAAATATAAAAGAGATATTAAAGCAGCACTAGAAAATAAGATTATTAAAAATTTTAAAGACTGGCAAGGAGTAGAAATGTCACCAATTCTTTTTAAATGGTATTTGTATTAAATTCTGTAATACTTTGTTCTACATCTCCGGACACATTTTCTTTGATTGCCTATTCACATGAAATGATTTGGTAGCATGATTTTTCTATATAAAGAATACAAAGATAAGTTAATCTTTCTTCTGGGTTGGTTAATTAAAATCTGTGGGGTTCCTATTCATAGTTTTAAAAGTTTTGGTTTCACAACTCACTTTTAGCAGTTTCATATAAATGTTTAGATTGGTTTTAAACTAGAGAAAAGCTCCCATTAAATTTCTTTCATACATAAACTATGAGATCTGGAAGAATTTCCTCAGACCAACCTCTGACTCTGACAATTTCAAACCCTATTTCTCTGCAGTACAATGAACTTCCAGTGCCAGATGCCATAAGACAGGTTCCAGTGACATTGGGACTTCTAGCCTTGAACTTCAGGTCATTTACTAGATGAGTTGGCTCCATGGTTCATAGGAAAATTCCCAGAAGCCATTCTTTTGTTGTTGTTGATGGTTTTTTTTTTTTTTTTTTTTGAGAAAGAGAGAGGAAGAGGCAGAGAGAATGGGTGTGCCAGGGTGCACCCTCTTGTGCATATGAGCCACATTGCGTGCTTGCGTCACTTTTGCATCTGGCTAAACGTGGGACCTGGAGATTTGAACATGCTTTCTTGGGCTTTGCAGGCAGGTGCTTTAACCACTAAGCCATCTCTCCAGCCCAGAAGCCATTCTTAGACAATGATGAATATCAATGAATTAAATTGTTTATACTGTAAGCATATCTCCTGTGATAATGGTTATTCTTCACTGTCAACTTGATTGTGTAGAGAATTGCCTAGAAATCAGTAAAGCATCCCTGTGGGTGAGTTTAAGAGAGTGATTTCATAGATGGTTGACTAAATGGGTTTGGGAATCATGATACCATTCCATATTCTAGGGGTCCACACGAAATAAAACACAGAAAGCCAATGAATACATATCTCTCTGTCTGTGTCTCTCTCTCTCTTTCTTTCTTTCTTTCTCCCTCCCTCTCCTTCCCCTTCTCCCCCTTTCTCTCTTTCCTCCCTGGCCACTATGAGAGTTTGGCCACAGCCTTCTCACCATGATGGATGAAACCTCTTTTAAATTTTGTCTCTCAGGCATTCTGCCTCAGCAATGAGAAACTTACTAACATCCATCCAAACCATATTTATGTATCATCAATTAAGTTTTCCTCCATTAGTTCTCAAAACTTCTCATAGCTACATGAATATTGCCCGTTAGAAAGAAAATCTGACAGAAAGGATGTTGAAGTGAAAAACTGCAACAGCATTAAATAATAGCAGTTGAAATCCCCCACTTTTGTAAATCTGCAATGACTGCTTTGCTAGATAATCCATCCCTATTTCATCCAGGGTGGTTTCAGGACTTGAGAATTGTAAAATTCATTGAGTGTTTAGTCAACTAGTCTTTGGCCATGTAACTCCACTGCAATGACACAAGGAATCAAAACCGCTGATTTCTATGTGATAAGTTGGTTGTATAGATGAAAATTTCTGCAACATAGAATGTATAACATTTTTGTTTTTTTTAATTAAATTTATTTTTTTAAGGTTATATATTCTCGCAGGGCATGGTGGTGCACATCGTTAATCCCAGCACTTGGGAGGCAGAGGTAGGAGGATCTCCATGAGTTTGAGGATACCTTGAGAATACAGAGTGAATTCCAGGTCAGCTAGAGCTAGAGGGAGACCCTTCCTTAAAAAAAAAAAAAAAAAAAAAGGTTTTAAACTCAAACTCATATCCCCTCTCCCCCACCCCATTCGACTGAGGGCCCTCCTCAGTGGGGTTCTTGGTATTCACTGTGGGCTCTTGAAGGTCTCAGTCAGTCTCTGGGGAAGGAGATAATGCTTCTGGCTAATTCTA
Source organism: Orientallactaga sibirica (assembly GCA_036365145.1). Lineage (NCBI taxonomy): Eukaryota > Metazoa > Chordata > Mammalia > Rodentia > Dipodidae > Orientallactaga > Orientallactaga sibirica. Next base: position 19,481,073 of record JAEOAD010000025.1, read on the forward strand.
CACACCCTGTGGCTCTTACAATCTTTCCACCCCTTGAAGATGTTTTCTGAGCCTTGGCGGACATGTCAGAAGTCTGATTTAGTGTTGAGTTCTCTGCAGCTTCCGGATTTCCGCTTTGATGAATTGTGAGTGACCAGTGTCCATTGTCACCTCCTTGGAGCCGGTTGTCAAGCTAACACTGTATCCTTAAGTGCTGTTCTAGCAAGATTTGTCTCCAACCATTTTCTTTGAAAAATGGTGGGTGATGCCATAAGAGTGGGGACAGGTGTTATAAGTTTACAGGTGTTATAAGTGAAAAATTCAGAAGTGCCTAGAGAAGCTGGAATCATGCGTAGTGACTCTGTCTCCCTTGCTCTTTGTCACAGCCCTGTGTCCTCACTGTAACCTTCTATCCCCAGGAAATGGCAACGATACCCACTGGCAGTTCTACTCTCTATAAATCTTCCATACATTTTATTTGTATTTATTTATTTGAGAGATACAGAGAGGCAGAGAGAGAGAGAGAATGGGCACGCCAGGGCCTTTAGCCACTGAAAACAAACTCCAGATGCATGTGCCACCTTGTGCATCTGGCTTATGTGGTTCCTGGAGAATTGAACCTGGGTCCTTTGGATTCATAGGCAAACGCCTTAACTGCCGTCTCTCCAGCCTGTCTCTGTAAATCGTTCAAAGAGTGCGCCTTTCTCTTAATGCTCAGGTAAAACATCCCGGAAATGACGCAAGCCTCCCGGACCCCATATCGGATGTAGTGAATATTCCAATGGACCATTCCTGGGCATAAGCCAGCCCAGGAATCTGGTTCTAGAATCAAAATCCAAGTGACTCTAAGATGAGAACTAGAGAGTGTTGGCTTCTCGAGTTCATGACAGACAAGAAACAGAACCCTACAAAAGGGCACATATGATATTGTGTAAGAGATCCTGAACTTGGATCATAAATGTATTTTCAGTTGTTTCCCCCCCAAAAAGGGTTGCTTGAGTATTAAGACAACGATCAGACCTCAAAATCATCTATCTTCTCTCTAGTATTCCACGTTGTTTGTGATTCTTTTCTTTCAATGTTTCGTTTTTTTGTTTGTTTGTTTTGTTTATTAATATAATTTATTTTAATCACTCTAACAACCCATAAAGGCCAATATTTCCTATTTTACTTTTTTTTTATCAATATATATTTTTTATTTATATTATTCTGATTTTACATTCATAGTATTGGTTCCATTGTCCTCCTCCCCTTCCTCCCACTTTCAAAGGGGCCCTCATCAATGGGGAATGTTTATCATGCATTGTGAGTTTGCTCAAGAGTTCTGGTGGATAGGCCCCAGTCTCTGTGCATAATGCCCCAACTTGTGACTCTAACAATCTTTCCGCCCCCTCTTCCGCAAGTTTCCCTGAGCCACATTGGGGTCATTTTAGTTCTGCTTCCTTGATGAGGTTTTGGGAGCCTCTGTGTCTCTGGATATCTGGCTAATGACTGGAGTTGGATGTTCTCTGTATTTATCTCCTTCAGCCTTTTTCTGGTGTTGTGATCGCCTTGAGCGCTGTATTCTTGCCCTTCCCCTGCGTTTTTCTATGGTTTCAGCTGGTGAGGTGTGGTTAGCTGATCCTCCCTTCAGGTTCATTGTCCACCTGAAAAGAGATAAGCAAATTCTCCAACGGAGAGAGAAGTTAGTACTAGATAGAAGGGATAACCATATATGTTTTGGAGGGAACTTTATATGCATTGGTTCTCTTCTAGCCCACATTTGGTGGCCACTAGATCTTGGAGACTGAGCTCATTTTTTGTACATGGCTTTGACTTATTTCCCAGTTCCAGCAATGAGTTCCACTCCACTGAATGGATTTATTAGCCAAATCAAGAGCAGTTGGGTGCCTTAACTGTTAAGCCATCTCTCCAGCCCACATTTTTTTAATATTTAATTCTTTCTATAAAATATCTTGCATAGCTTCTACCTAGTGACTGAACTCTTTCACATTGGTTCTGCAACTCAAGATTTAAGTGAAAAAATAAACAGGTAAACATGTATTCTTTCTAACCATTTGAATTTGGACTTGAATTTAAACCTTGGACTTAGACTCAAATCCTGCTTGCTTCCTCTTTCCTGTTCCTCACTGTATTCAGCTTTCAGAGTAATTCTTTTTTTTTAATCTTATTTATTTATTATTTATTTATTCAACAAAGAGAGAGAGGTAGTTAGAGAGAGAGAGAGAATGGATGCACCAGGGCCTCTAGCCACTGCAAACGAACTCCAGATGCATGCACCACCTTGTGCATCTGGCTTATGTGGGTACTGGGGAATTGAACCTGGGTCCTTAGGCTTCACAGGCAAGCACCTTAACCACTAAGCCATCTCTCCAGCCCCCAGAATAATTCCTTTGTAAAAAAAATTATCGATTTATTTGTAAGCATGGAGAATGGATAAGTATGGGCACAGCAAGGTTTCTTAGTGCTGCAAACCAACTCCAGAAGCGTGTGCCACCTTGTGAATATGGCCTTATGTGAGTACTGGAGAAATGAACTCAAGCCGACAGGCTTTGCAAGCAAGCACTTTTAACCACTGAGCTATCTCCCCAGCCCATTGTATTCATTTATTTGAAGAAGAAATCGTTCTGGGATAGAAAAAAAAGTGGGCGTAATCCTACAAAAACAAAAGTATAATGAATTTTTTCACTGAATCATGAGCCAAGTAGACCCACAAGCCAATGGCAGTCCAGAATGGCTATCACACGTGCTTAATGTGGGAAACTTCATGTGGTAAGTAAAGCTGACACAACCTGGTGACCCCAGGGCCTAGAAACTGGTTTCCTTTCTCTGCTTAACAAGAGCTGCGTCAAGCTTATACCAACTCCCCCTCTACCCTTCTTATTTACACTCTCAATTCATTCCCACTTCCATTTGCCACAAGAAAAGCATATCCATGCAGGTCACCTGTTCATAGTTTCTGAGCCAGTGTACCATACTGACCAAAAGGGTGAGTTTCAGGGGATACTTTGCTTGACCCCACCCAGCCTCTGTCATTTGGGCAACTTATCCAAGCTCTTTATTAAAATTCCTGGCATGATGTCTATTACTGCTACCTCCTGCACTTACGGCTTCCTCACTCCCCCATTCAAACTTAGAGTTACTGTGAATTAGAGAGCAAAAATGCAATAAGTATTTAGAACAATACCTAGGACAAAGGGGCCAATGTCAGACATTATCACAATATCTAGGACAAAGAGGCCAATGTCAGATATTATCATCACTATGTTTTTCTCTAATTGTTCCTATATTTCATAATGTGTGAGTAGACGACTATATGTAGCACTGACTACAGAGATCCTATCCATCTTTTTTGTTGTCCATGAACACCGGTCTTAAAAAATTTCTTTCTTTCTTTCTTTTTTTTTTTTTTTTTTTTTTTTTTTTTTTTGGTTTTTGAGGTAGGGTCTCATTCTAGCCCAGGCTGCCCTGGAATGCACTATATAGTCTCAAGGTGGCCTTGAACTCACAGTGATCCTCCTACCTCTGCCTCTCAAGTGCTGGGATTAAAAGTGTGTGCCACCACGCCAGGCTTAAACAATGTTTTCCATTGCTTCCTGTGTGGCTGGTGGAGGACGTGGTGCCACATGGGAACTCCTGGCATTTCTAATGCACTGTGCTAGCATTTAAGGCCTGAGCAAATGCCAGGATATAAATACCATCTTTTTTTTTTTTCACTTACTAAACCCCTTGAACGTTTCCTACTTCATTATATAAGGCTTGAATTTAATTATTTGTACAATGCCTGACAAAAAGCTGCCTAATAAATGGCAGTTCAACACTGTTCATAATAGCATTGCTAATATCAACACAAAATCGTTCTTGCTATTTATTATACTTACGGTTATAGCACATGTCCTTTAGAGAAAATTATAAATAATCCAGTAAAAGGAAATGTGACTCTAGCCATTTTAGAGTTTTACATTGTATGATTTTAGACCACAAATAAAGGTGTCTTAATCCACAGCAGTAACTGATGGTCTTTATTCACAAAGGGAGAAAACAACATATTTCACTCCCGCCTCACTAGGTCTGAGTTGTGAGGCATCCATCATTTTAGGAGAACCTCCCACCCCTCACCGCCATCTCTAAACTCTTTCCTCACCTTGTACCCTGGACAATGTGAAAAGGGTGAATACAGCGGCTACATATACCTCACAGCAATTACGATAATGATCTTTCGATGTACAGGGCATCGGGACTCCCCGCACGATCCCATTTAGAATGCGAGGAAGGTTTGTCTCAGGGGCTATTTTACAAGGTTCTTTCCTGTGAAAGCTAAGGAAAGAAATTGTCTGTTGAATAATATGACTAAAAATTGAACTTGCATATGTTTTACCCAAAATGTTAAATTCTCTAAGCAGTTTTTTTAAAAAAAAAAAAATCTATTCCAAATAAGTAATATTCAACCTTTTAAGACAACGCTGCATAATTCAAAAGAAGATGGTGGCTAGGCTGCGGCAGGGAAGTTGCATAATACTGTGGTTTAATGTTAATAGAAGTCAGCATTTTCTGGATCTTTCTAATCATAATTCAGTTGGGAAAGCTCTAGGGACTCCATCAGTATAAACACTATATTCTCACTCAGTTATATTGTACATTAAAAGTAGTGGTTTACAGCATCTGTTAGAGTTGCCATTACCCTTGTGCCAGACTCAAAAAAAAATTGACCAAAGGAGTGGGAGAAGTCTTTCAGTTAGGGGAGAAGAAAACGGAAAAGCACATTCGGCGGAATATACACTAGATGTTTTGGGGGAGAATGTTTCAGGCTTCAGTTCATTTCCTCTTAAGATGAACATTTCCACCAAAAAGCATCAGCATAAATATCATGCCTCATTGCCCTCTGCCTCCGTTCATACAGCATGCATAGAGGTATAATGCTGATTAATGGGAAGAAATTACAATATTCAATGGCTTTGAATAAGCGAGGGGGGAGAAGAACATTTGCTAGGTGCCTTGAATGAAAAAAAAAATCCCACAAAGAATATGCAGGAGGATAATGGCGCCAGCGAGAGGTGACCAAAGGACGCAGAGTTGCGTTTCCTGCGACTGATGTGTGGAGGACATGGGGACTGGCTCAGCTCCAGGCATCTTTCTGCAATGACAAATGGCCATTGAAGAAAATTCCCATCTCTCGACGGGCCAATAGAAAATCTCAACAAGAATACATAGGAGTTACACAGACAGGGACTTATGCCTTGTCACCATCACAAGCTTTGTTTCAGATAGTAACTTTCTGCTCAAAACCTGATACACAGACTTCTCTGACCTAGACGAACTACTAATATAATGCTTATTATAGTCCGTCTTGGGTTTCCAGCAAAACTTTGTCAACAATAAGAATAAATTAAACAAACAGTACATTGTTCACATGAATACTTTGCCATAACCTGGAACTCAAGGCCACAAAGAAATGGAATACTGACACTGACCATTGTTAGTTGCAAGAAAAAGCAAAACTCTACATTTTTTTAATCAGAATATGCAGATCTCCAAAGGAGACTGATCTGTGTGATCCAGAAAGCGTTGCTACATTGTCCTTCTGTGGACCCCCCCCCCCACAGACACAGTTATGGGGTGGCTTATGCACCCTTCACCATATACATAAAGAAGACCTGACCTTCTAGAACTTCAAAATGTGTCCGTATTTAAAAGTAGGTCCTTTAAAATTAATAATTAAGGAGCTGAAGAGGAGGCTTAGCAGTCAAGGCACTTGCCTGCAAAGGCCAAGGCCACAGGTTCAATTCCCCATTACCCCATAAGCCAGATGCAGAAGGTGGCGAATGCGTCTGGAGTTTGTGTGCAGTGGCTGGAGTCCCTGGAATGACCATTCTCTCTATCTGCCTCTTTCACTTTCTCTTTGTCTTTCTCTCTCTCTCAAAATAAAGTAATAATTAAGGACGTTTTCTCAACAAAAGTAGAATAAGAACTGCCCCCCTGGGCTGGAGAGAGGGCTTAGTGGTTAAGAAGCTTCCCTGTGAAGCCTAAGTACTCATGTTCGATTCTCCAGATCCCAGGTAAGCCAGATGCACAAGGTGACACAAACGCACAAGGTTGCATAGGTGCACAAGGGGACATGTGCATCTGGAATTTGATTGTAGTGGCTGGAGGCCCTGGCTCGCCAATTCTCTCTCATGTGCATACACACACTCTCATTTGTGCTCTCTCTCTCACTCTTGCACTTTCTCTAGCTTGCCTCAAAAAAAAAGAAGAGAAAAAAAAGGAACTGCCCCCACCCTGTAACCTGGTTACCATTAGAGCCACAAATTAGAAAATCTGAACTGAACCTGACCCTTCCACAGGGAGAGAGGCCACCCTGGGAGGCAGTTGTAGAGAGCAGACAGCCAAATGCAGACAAGACAAAAAACTGCAAGTGGCATGAGGCTTGGTAAAGCGATGACGTAGCCAAGCAAAAATAACCCCACCTCTGTGTCCAGAAGCAGACAATGTCAATGAGAACAACTATGCCTGCCTTGAGCTGGAAGTCAGTAGGGGGATCAACCTCCGAAGTTACCTTTCTATCATGCACTGATATAGACCCCAAACTCGGGGAGCTCCAGAGGAACAACTGATCTCTACCCCCTCATCCCTCCAGCAAGGGGATCAAAAGTAAGGGGGTGGAAAAGTACAAAGACAGGTATTCCATGAATTTGATCAGAGTGCAACCATAGCTTCTCACAGTCCCAGCACACTTGGGAGATACCCCAGCTAGGAAAGAATCCATCCCAGGGCATACAATTTGTAGACCCTCAACCCGCAAACCACAAAGGATGGTCAAAGAGGTCCCAGCCACACACAAAGAAAGGAAGTTACTAAAGTGAAGATAGCTCTGGTGAACATCAGATACTTGTCTAATATAGGCTCACACTGATACAAACCATAGAAAGAACTAATGTCCGACATAGAAGACAAGGTTGAGGACATACTCTACTCAAACATCAATGAGGAAAAATAAATAATAATGAATAATAAGCATGAGCTTAATGCCTATGAACTAGAGAATATTATCAAGACTAAACCCAAGGATCCGGGAGATAGAACGAGTGATATAAAGACTACAGGCTGGTTGATGAAATTGTAGCAGAAAACTTCCCAAATCTAGAAGAGAAACTGGAAATACCAACAAAAGTGACATTTACAATCCCAAATCCACCTTAACCAAAGAAGAACCTGCCATGCACACTGTCGTCAAGATGTCCTCAGGCGTGCTGGCGCACTCTGGAGGCAGAGATAGGACAATTGCAGTCAGCCTGGGACTACAGAAAGAGTTCCAGGTAAGCCTGGGGTAGAGTGAGCCCCTAGCTCAAAAAAACAAAAACAAAACAAAACAAAAAAAACAGAAGGGCGGGGATGGAGAGATGAGAGATGGCTTAATGGTTAAGGCGCTTGTCTGCGAAGCCTAAGGACCCAGGTTTGATCCTCCAGGTCCCATGTAAACCAGATACACATGGTGACGCATGCATCTGACGTTCATTTGCAGTAGTTAGAGGCCTGGCATGCCCATTCTCTCTCTCTCTCTCTCAAATAAAAATAAATTTTAAAAAATTTCCAAAAAATGTCAAGAAACTACAAAGCAAAGAAACATTATTAAAACTGATAAGGGAACAACAACAACTCACCTACAGAGGCAAAAAAAAAATATCAGTAAAACATCAGAGCTCTTATTAGCGACCCTAGAGCCAGAAAAGCATAGGATGATAGCTTTCAAACCCTGAAGAAAATAATTTCTGGCCAACACTGGTTTAGCCAGCAGAATTATCTTTCAAATCTGACAAAGAAATAAGGACATTTCAAGACAAGCACAGAGTGAAGCCATTCATGACCATTAAGCCAGCACTGTGGAGGATACTAAAAGCAACGCTGCACACTTAAAGAGAGAAATCACATTATCATCACAATGGACACGGCACAAAACTTGACAAAGGTCAATGTCCCTTCATGAAAAAATACCCTGAAGGAATTAGAGATAGAGGAAGCATACTACAACATAATAAAGGCTATATACAAGAAGCCTATAACCAGTATTATACTAAATGAGGGAAGGGAGAGAAGTGATTTCTTCTAAAATTAAAAAAGGCAAAGGCTCTCCCCTCATGACTTTTATTCAATATAGTGCTCAAAGTCCTATCTAGAGCAATAAGGCAAGAGAAAGAAATGAGATATAAGCAAGTAATTAAGAAATCATAGTATCCCTTTGCTAGTTACATGAAACTATTCTCAACGAGCTCCCCAGAAAACTCTACAACCTAATAATCCCTTTCAGGAAAGTAGCAAGAAATAAAAGCAGCATACGGTATAGTCTCTCTGTATATCAACAATAAATGTGCCATCAAAGAAATCATAAAAAAAAATCCCAATTACAATAGCTTCAAAATACATAAACAGGACTGGAGAGATGGCTTAGCGGTTAAGGGACTTGCCTGTGAAGCCTCAGGACTCACGTTCGACTCACCGGGTCCCACATACGCCAGATGTACAAGGATACAAGTACGCAAGGTTGCCAAAACACATAAGGGGCACAAGTGTCTGGAGTTTGATTGTAATGGCTGGAGGCCCTGGCATGCCAATGCTCTCTCTCTCTCTCTCTCTCTCTCTCTCTCTCTCTCATGTTAAAAAAAAGGCAGTCTGTTGGGCTTGCCTCAATAAATAAATAAATAATGCTGGAGAAATTGCTTAGTGATTAAGGCATTTGCCTGCAAAACCTAAGGACTCATGTTCAACTCTCCAGGTCTCAAGTAAGCGAGACACACAATGATGCAAGCACAAAAAGTTACATGTGTACAAGGGGTGCACACATCCGGAGTTCTATACCAAGGAGGGGCTGGAGAAATGGCTTAGCGGTTAAGTCACATGCCTGAGAAGCCTAAGGATCCAGGTTCGATTCATCCAGGTCCCATGTAATCCAGATGCACATGGTAGCACAAGCATCTGGAGTTAGCAGTGGCTAGAGGCCCTGGCGTGCCCATTCTCTCCCTCCCTCTCTCTCTCTCTCCCCTCTCTCTGACTCTAATAAAAAATAAAATGCCAAGGAGGTGAAAGATAGAAAAGAAATAATTTGAATAAGACACTAGAACATGGGAAGATCTTCCATGCTCATGAACTGGCAGAATTAAAATGAAAATACAAATTTCACTAACAATCAATAGAGTCAAAGAAATCTCCCTCAGAATTCCAATTACATTCTCCACAAAGCTAGAAAAACCAGAATTCATATGGAAGCAGAGAAGATCCTATGGAAGTTTGAATGTTTGGCCCCATCAACTCAGTCATTTTTAATTAAACTTCTTACCTGAGTGTTGCAGCTAGCTTTGCACTGCTGGCAGAAAACACCTGACCAAGAGCAGCTTGTGGGAGGAAAGGGTTTATTTTGGCTTACACACTCGAGGGGAAGCTCCAGGATGGCAGGGGGAAATGATGGCATGAGCAGAGGGTGGACATCATCAGATGGACAACAACAGCAGGAGAGTGTGTCAAACGCTGGCAAAGGGAAATTGGCTATAACACCCATAAGTCCAATCAATAATACACCACCTCCAGGAGGCTTCTTCCCACATTGCCACTGGCTGGAGACCTGGCATTCAGAACACGTAACTTTGTGGGGGACACTGAATCAAAGCACCACACAGAGTGTGGCAAGCAGATCCCTGCTCTGGGGGAAGATGTTTGCCTGCAAAGCCAAAGGACCCAGATTCAATACACCAGGACCCATGTTAGCCAGATGCACAAGGGGGCACTCAAGTCTGGAGTGCGTTTTCAGTGGCTGGAGGCCCTGGTGCGGCCATCCCCCCTCCCTCTTTCTCTGTAATATATATATATATTTTTTTATTAACTAGATTTCTATGATGGTGACCCCTACATCAAAGGATTATGAGTGATAACTAGATTTCTATGATGGTGACCCCTACATCAAAGGATTATGAGTGATAATTGCTTCCTTCTTTTTAATCTTGCTTTAAAATTGTCTGCCAGTAGTTAAAGAATTTGGGATGTATACATTACTTTGTGTTTCTGCCCAAAACATAAAATGAAAATAGTTAAAAACAGCAAAAGAAAGCCTTTTTTTTTTTTTTGTTTTTTTGTTTTGTTTTGTTTTTCGAGGTAGGGTCTCACTCCAGTCCAGGCTGACCTGGAATTATCTATATAGTCTCAGGGTGGCCTCGAACTCATGGTGATCCTCCTACCTCTGCCTCCCGAGTGCTGGGATTAAAGGCGTGCGCCACCACGCCCGGCCTGAAGAAAGCCTTTTTAAGGAAAAGTGGAGAACAAAAGATTTTAATTCTCTATAGCTCTATGATAGTGAAGCAAGCCTGAAATCTAGCTGTAGCTTAGTCTGGCCTCACTTGCTCTTTGAAGTACTCATGGTATCAAAATGTATCATTTTTGAGGAGAGGCCAGATATGCCCTTTTTGGTTTGGTTTGGTTTGGGGATTTTTTTTAAATTTTAATATGTTACTTATTTGAAAGATAGAAATAAGCAGATATATATGGAGAGAATAGGGCATGCCAGGGCCTCTAGCCACTGCAAACAAACTTTAGATGCATGCGCCACCTTGTGCATCTGGCTTACGTGGGTACTAGGGAATCGAACCTGAGTCCTTAGGCTTCACAGGCCAGCACCTTAACTGCTGAGCCATCTCTCCAGCTTGGTTTAGGGGAATGTTGCTGGGGTTGTTTGCTTTGTTTGTTTTGGTTTTCACATCTCTCTTGGAGAATTAAATTTAAAATCAAGGCTAAAAGCCAGTTTTCTAAAAGTGTGGAATATCTATTGTTTACCAAGCACACTACACCTTGCAGAGCGACAGTGAACATGGAAATTCGCTCACGGGCTTTAGGAAAGAGAATGTTGTAATCCTGAAGATGAGGAAACAAACAAATAAACAAACTCGTCAGACACCCTCTGGGCTGGAGCAGAGGGAACGACAGCACAGTTAGCCGAGCTTCGGTACTTTGGTACCTGTGTGAACACGATCATGAGGTGGTGTTCTGTCTTCTGAATTCCCTCTGGGTTACCTGTGAGAAATTTATGAGGTAAACTCAGAGAACATGACAAACATTTGATTCCACTTGCTGAAAATTTCAGAATTGCGGGAGATGTAATTCTTCCCCCGAACGACATTGAGACTGTGATTTGTCAATCTTCTTTCCCAGTGTTCTGGGACCCACGGGCTGGAAGTTACTATATCAGCGCGGATACCTGAAGTTGATTATCAAGAGGAAATAAACATGAAACTGTGCCGTGGAGGTGTACAAGAGCACTTTGAGGGCATCTCCCAGTCCTGCTTTTTCCAAGGACACTGCGGCAATTCAACCTGAAGAGATCTTTTCAGAAGCAGAAGGGAGCTGAGGGTATGCACATGGAATAGTGCATAAAAGCAATCGAGGGACGGAACCCTACTTCCATTAAATGTTAGCTAAACCTCCCTTTCTCCTCCACTACATCCCCTACTGTTTTAAATAGAAAGAGCTGGTGATTGTCGACTTTATAAATTCCACAGATTATTACTACAGAATACAGGTAACCAGCATGCTGTTTGCTCCCATTGCCATGGGCAAGTTAAAGTCCAGGACAAGGAGAACGTGTGCATGCTGGGAGGCCTGAATAGCAACGACAGCCCACCGTTACCGATCAGTTCACTCCACCCCAACAGCACCACATACCTCTACTCTCTAGAAGCCAGAAAATTGTCGACATTTCCTCTGTTCCCTACTGCTACATGATACGTTAGGCCACATTCCACCAGTGCGTGGTAGGAAACTTTAATGGTGGAGACAGTACTGTGAAGCAAGCACTGCCCAGATCCGATATAGAGGCTTGACGAGGCCTTAGGAGGAGGTGAACATACTTATTATAAGCACTTCATCAGAAGTCTCTTTCCATTCATACTACGAGGATGAATTCCACTATAACTAAATACGTTGCTTAGTACAGGGAGACAATTAAATAAGCGGAGACCCTGATTTAAAAAAAAACAAAAAAACTATGTTTAGGGCTGGAGAGATGGCTTAGTGGTTAAGGTGCTAGCCTGCAAAGCCAAAGGACCTGGGTTCGATTCCCTAGGGCCAGATGCACAAGGTGAGGCTTGTATCTGGAGTTCATTTGCAGTGGCTGAAGGTCCTGATGTACCCATTCTCTATTTGCCTCCCTCTCTCTCTCTCAAATAAATAAACAAATAACATTTAAAAAAATTAAATAAAATAAAACTGTGTTCACATAGCATTGATGATATAAGACCATACTTACATATTATACTAATATGTTGATTAACATGTTGTGGTAGTTTGAATGTATGTCCTCCAATATACTCAGGTGTTTTATTAAAGCTTGTAACTTGGATTTCCAGTCACCTGGTTAGAAGGTGTCACTGTGGGCAGATCCTAGGGTCCAGTCCTAAGGTGTGTTTGGGGGGTGGATCTGATTCCCAGCCCAAAGGTATGCAGAGAAGTCTGAGCTCTGAAGGGGCCCCAGCTGCTTGTTGCCTGGGTGCCTGACATTTTGCTGTCTGTTTTTTTGAGCTTGCTTGTGGTGCTGGCTGCTGGTGGTGTCTCTCTTCTTGGGTCTGTGGAAGGGGCCAGCCTCTTCCACCATTATGGAACTTCCCCTCGATCTGTAAGGTAAAATAAACCCTTCCTCCCATTAACTGTGTCTGGTTTGGATATTCACCCCAGCAGTGTGGGGCTAACTATAACACATACATGAATTCAGTTTGCATTAAAAACGTATTAAATAGGGCTGGAGAGATGGCTTAGTGGTTTAAGGCGTTTGCCTCCAAAGCCAAAGGATTCCGGTTCAACTCTCCAGGACCCATGTAATCTAGATGCATAAGGTGGCGCATGCATCTGGAGTTTGTGTGCAGTGGCTGGAGGCCCTGGTGTGCCCATTCGCTCGCTCTCTCTCTCTCTTTCTTTGTATCTCTCAAATAAATAAATAAATAATATTTTTTAAAGTATTAAGTGAAACTTCTCTTTGGCTAGAATTGTTGATGGAGAGGCACATCAGTTACATTGCACATTTGAATTTTTTTAAATATCACATATTTCATCCATGAAGATGAAATGCAAAAGGCAACCACCAGAGAGATACTGTAGCTCAGCTCTTAGTATAAGTACATCTCTCAAGAGCTATTCTGAGGACAGAGAGAAAGAATCTCATGACGCTTAGGAGAGGAAAGACCTCAACACACTCAGGTACGCAAGATGAGACCTTGTTTTTCTGAGGAAGGAAGAAAATGCACCTTAAATCTCAAGCTAACAAAGGCCAAAAAGCGATAGAAAAGATATAAAAAGATGTAAAATATTAAAGAATCAAATGATATATATGTATGAAAATATCATCATGAAACTATGTTTTGTATGCTAATCTGAAATCAAATCATTTATAAGTTACAGTGTTTTCCCTTTTGAATGAAACATTAAACCGCTTTGCTGGCTGCAGTGTAGAAGTTTAGAATATGTGACATGAGGTTCTCCTGATCACGGAGGTCACTTTCTTCTTTAGAACCAGTGGTGAATAACATAGACATCATGGCCTGTGGTTGTACCGATGCTCAGATGTGTAGCTGACTGAACAGCTGTGTCCAAAGAATGATAGACCGTAAGGCTTTGTCCTCTGCATTGTTTTGGGTATTTTCAATGTTGAAAGAAGAGAGACAGCACAATTTTAAAGCTTAAAAGTGTATTAAAAGTTAAGCATAAATCTAAAGCGGTTCATATTTCAAAACTTCATGGATGCCAACATGTGATAAATGCCATAAAATGTTTCATACAGAAAACTTGAAAACAAGTATATAAAATTATTTTCAGGCTACATACATACATAGCCATAAATTATATATGAACTCTAGGTGAATTTTGTATTTAGCCTTGGTTCTCATCTCTAAGATCTCTCTCTCTCTCTCTCTCTCTCTCTCTCTCTCTGTGTGTGTGTGTGTCCATACATATATATATATATATATATATATATATATATATATATATATATATATCAATATTGATATCAATATAGATATATACGAACAAATAATCCAAAACCCAAAATACTTCCTGTCCCAAGAGATTGCTTACATGCTTCAATCCCATTTCTCTATTCTCACCTCTTGCTTCTGCATCAGGCATTTTTTGTCATGTACTTTTCAGTATTTCGGATTGCCTCACCCTCTTCCTACACCTGCCCTAGATTTTGTTATTCAATCATTCTCCCCTTTCACTTCACAGAGCACCCATAATCCCACCATCCCACCATAATATCATGTACCCACCATCCCATCCCACCATGTAACACACTTTAGCTAAAAAACTTTAGTTTAATGAACAGCGTTGCAAGAGAAAACAAAACGAAACAAAACCTATGACCAAATAAACAACAATGTTCTTACAGTTGATCTTTTGTTTCTTCCCTGCATTCAGAACCCCAATCTCCACATTTACATTTTTACGAAACTAAAGCCAAAACCACATTCCTTCACTAAATTTCTTTTCTTCCTTTCTCATTCGTTCCATATTACATCCTGGGTTCTGCTTTGCATGATTTTTTCAAAATTCCACTAGGATAAAAGTGAGAAGGAAAAGAAGGCAAAAACGAGGGAAGTGAGAGAGGGAGGGAGAGAGAGAGGAAGGAAGGAAGAAAGGGGAAGGGAGGGAGGAAGAGAAGGAAGGAAGGAGGGAGGGAGGGAGAAAGAGGGAACATGTATGCTGACTTATATCTTTAGCTAGTCAAAGACTCACCTCAGAAGACCTAAAGACTTAAAATCTGAGTTTTTGCTTAAGACTTCATGATCGTCCAGACACATGGTGAGCTCAAAGTCAGGGTCACTATGCTTTCTAACTTACTATTGCTCCAGAAGAAAACAGACAGATCTCTAGATTCAGCTTGGCCTGACTATAGCCATCTTGAGTTGTAGTCACCATGACTGCCCCTGATTCATCTTACCTGTTTCCGCCTACATAATGTCCCAGCAAACTATAATTTAAAAAAAAAAAAAAAAAAAAAAAGCCTCTTACGTAGAGCTGCAAAGGTGACATGGTTTCACTGCCTCTTTCTTAAATTAACTCAGGGCACCTGGAAACAGATGCTTATACAGAAGGAGCAAATAGATTCTGCTCCTACCCAGAGTAAGTTGCAGGTGCTTTCTTGTCATGGAGCAGGGTTCCTAATATTTGGTGCTATCAGCAAAACATTCAGCTGACTCCTTCATCGCCCCTAGCCAGACTTTAGCTCAGAAAGCTGACCCAAGCTGGGGAAAGTTGTACAGTAAAATGTTCGGTGAAATATAACCTTTCATCTCTCCAGATGCATGTTCTACTAGCTGAGTGCAATTGTTAACAAAGCACCCTGAACATTTTCTGGGGAGAGGAACGCTTGACATATCAGGAAAACAAAAATAAACCTAGCAATTAAATCCATGGGGCTAATTCTGTTCAATTTAATTTTACCAACGAGGGGTGCAAGAATAGTTCATAGGCTTCATCTTTGCTCCATCAAAAATAAGTATTTTAATGAGAACAGCTTCATTTATTTCCTTATAATTCCCTGCTAATCCTCAGCTTGTGCTAATGACATTTCTCACGAAGAGCAGGTCCAGATTTTTTGGCGCTGATGACCAATCTAATTCAGATCCTTAAAACCTGTTCCCCTCAGCTGATTTTGTCTCTAAGAAGGTTCTCTAATTCTCACATTCATTCTCATTAGTAGAAAACTTCCCTTTAGGGACACCATGGTTCCTTTCTTAATCATGATAGGCCATTCAAATGGGGCTCGTTTTAAGAAGGCATTTTATTAAAAGAATTTTACAGAATCTCAAACTCTGTCTTTCTATATTGAACTGAAATGATTTGCCTGTAATCTAGCTGACACAATCAATGTCCCTATCTCAATAATCGATGTGTACCTTCTACATGATAAATGGAGCTACAGGAATCATTGACAACTCTAATAATGGCCCAGATTAATCAAACGTGGCATGGCACATCAACAGACATGCTACATTTCTTTTCTAGTGGTTATAAAGTCATGGATCTAGAGTTGGCATATTGACATGAGGAAATGCAAATCATTTGAGCCTTCATTAAGACCTACTTCTTTATCAATTTTTCAATACTTGTTAACCACAAAGCCTTTTGTTGTAGTCTCTTAATCATAATAAGTCTGAAAAGACGATCTTTATTTTTTTCCAGACCTCCAGGCACAGACGTAGATGCTCTCTGAAGTCAAGGTTCGGCCGGAGCCATATCTTACATCCAATTTACCTGCTTAACACACAAGACATACCTTTCTCCCAGATACCTTCAATCAGAATAATCTCATTGTATCTAATATTCTTCAGGTAGAGTTCCGCACATGTCATTTCCAATAACAGACATTCCATCAGAAGGAAAAGTCTAAGATTCAGCCTAGGTATTCCCATATGGTCACTGAGAAAGTGAGTTATCCTACAGGTCAGTGAGAAGATGTCCAGTTGCCTATTACAACATCTCACTGGTGTCCCTAAATATGTGACTCTTCCACGTCCTGAGGCTTCATATTTTACAGACCCCATCACTAAACCCCCATTATGATACCAGGTATATGAGGTCTTTTATCTTCCTATATGTGCTACCATTATTAGATATGTTTACACTGTGCTTTTATTTATTGCGTTCCACCATGCTATTTTCATAATGATCTTCTCCTGTGGCTTTAGGGCTTTTTTAAAAAAGAGAGAGAGAGAGAGGGCTGGAGAGATGGCTTAGCGGTTAAGGCACCTGCCTCCCAAGCCTAAAGAATGCTGGTTCCAATCTCCAGCAGTTCCAATCTCCAGGTCCCATGTTTAGCCAGATGCAAAGTGACGTAAGGGTGAAATGCCACCCTTGACCACAAGGGGGCGCACGCATCTGGATTTTGTTCGCAGCAGCTGAGCGGCTACTGGTGCTCTCATCTCTGTCTTCCTCTCCCTCTCTCTCTCTGTCTCTCTCTGTGTCTCTCTCCAAAAAAACAGAGAGAGAGAGAGAGAGAAACAAAGGCAAAGAATGGTTGAATACCTTGCCTGTAGCAGAGAGCTTCAGGTCTCCTGAGATGAACTTCCAGACCAGACACAGTTATGGAGGAAGGGATATTATTTATTTACAGATCCAGGGGAAGTTCCATAATGGCAGAAGAAGCTGGCCTGCTTTCACAGAACCAAACACAGACAGCAAAGTCACAAGCCAAAAGCCACACAGCACAGCACACCTCAGGGACTCCAGCTAGGCACACTTTGCATATCTTTAGATTGAAATCCTAAACCCACCACCATACCTTAAGATCCGCCCAGTGACATTGCCTCCAGCCAGGTGGATGCAGATGCCAATAGCAAACTAATAAAACACTGAATATATTGGGGGCCATGTATTCAAACTACCACATTGCCCAAGACAAGGAAAGTCATAAAAGAAACACAGGATTCTAAGTAGCTCTGTCAAATCACAACTCTTCATTTATTTCCATTCTATTTCACTCAAACATCACTGCATCACCTGACATCCCCTTTCCACTTATTTTAGGACTAGAATATATCAGAAGTATCAAAAAAAAAAAAAAAAAAAAAAACCTTAAAACTTACTCCCTCCTTGCTAGGAATTCAAGACAAATTACGATTCATTAATCTGAGTGACAGGGGAAGCTCAGAAGAGAGGAGAAGAAACCTAATGTTAGCACTCTAATGCCCTCCTAATTGCATAAGCATGTTAGTGGTCTTGATTCTGAGAAGCTGCTGTTTTAACAATTGAAAACAGTTACATTCTCACTATATTTACACTATTGGGCTTTGTAAATTACACAGTATACACATAGTAGCAGAAAGTAATTTTTAGACTTCTAGTCAAGATGGCAAGTTTGTAACCACGCTAGAACTTCAGAGGGGAAAGAATATGGCAGACAGAGAATGCTGGGAAGATCGACAAGAGAAGATAGCTGAATGCCCACCACAAGATGCTCCTCCTCTGCCACATTCACCAGGGCCCAGAAAAAAATCTGCAGAGAAAGCAATGACAGACCATTGCTCCCAATTCTGGCCCCACAACGGCTTCCAGAGAAGCAGCAACAAACACCGTGGAGATCTGAAACACACAGTAACAGAAATATAGAGTCTACAGAGGACTCAATACTAAAAACAAACTGCTGGGTTAGAGAGATGGCTTAGCAGTTAAGGCACTTGCCTGAGAAGCTAAAGACCCAGATTCAATTCTCCAGGTCCCACATAAGCCAGATGCACACAGTAGCACATGCATCTGGAGTTCATTTGCAGTCCTGGCGTGCCCATTCTGTTCTTCTCTCTTTCTCTCTCCCTCTCTCTTTGTTTCTAACAAATAAATAAATAAATTTTTTTTTAAAAAACTCACCAAGGCTCAGGGACTATGGCAGAAGAGGAGGCCGGAAGACTATAAGAGCCCCCGCATGGATAGAAATATCCAGAGGCACAGCCCCTGCCCCGAGACTGACAAAAGCCCTAATTACCACGCAGTGAACACCAAGGACCCTCCTGAGAAGAGCCCTCAGGGAAATAGAGATGGGGGTAAAGGATACAAGACTATAACCTATTTTAAAATACATAAATAAGCTGAGTGTGATGACACACACCTTTATTCCTAAAACTTCGGAGGCAAAAGTAGGAGGATCACTGTGAGTTCGAGGTTACCCTGAGACTACACAGTGAATTCCTGAACACCCTGGACAAGACAGAGACACTACCTCCAAAAACATTATATATTTTTTAAATGAACTGGAACAATAGAAATCTTTATCCTTGGAGATAGACGAAAAGATATAACCCTGAAAAGAAGAGCCCTGGAGAGGGTGGGATGGAAAAAAAAATTTTATCTCTAGCCTGTAACTCCCAGTACCAGAAATCAGTTGCCACCCACAACGAGCTG
Organism: Orientallactaga sibirica; assembly: GCA_036365145.1. NCBI lineage: Eukaryota > Metazoa > Chordata > Mammalia > Rodentia > Dipodidae > Orientallactaga > Orientallactaga sibirica. Next base: position 19,499,973 of record JAEOAD010000025.1, read on the forward strand.
TTGATTGGGGAGACCTGCGAGGTCTCCAAAACAAGACAGGGATCTGTCAAAGCACATGATAACCCACCTGAAGCAAAAGATGAGACCCTATTGCTGAAGCCGCCATATGCTGCTGACACAAAGGTGGATAGACCTGGCTGGATAGTTAGCCCATCTAGTGCTGGAAAGTGCTACATGAGCTACTGGGGGGAAATGGCCAACAACGGTCTGAGCAACCAGAGGTCTAAGCTACTCGGAAGCAAACATCCTGACAGGATGGACAGACCAGTGCAATAGTGGCACACAGCCTCAGTGGGTAACCAAGTCTATATTCTCCTCCCTGACTCCTCAACTAATCAAGGTCCTCCACAGACATTTAGACTGAGCCAATGAAAGTCATCCCAACTTCATGCCTAATTCACATCTCCAAGGTAATAAGGCAATCAGAGCCATCACCGTGCACCCTCTCTGCTTGGCTAACCCCTCCTATTTTGGGAGCTTTCTTCTGCACTTTCTTAAAATAAATCTTTCCTAACTTGCCCTTTTATTTATCTGTACTCACCAATTCTTTACAGAACTAGTAACCGTAGGAAGGAAAGAAAGAAAAGAAAGAGAGAAAGAAAGAAAGAAAGAAAGAAAGAAAGAAAGAAAGAAAGAAAGAAAGAAAGAGAAATAAAGAAGAAAGAAGAGAAGGAAAGAAAGAAAGAAGGAAGGAAGGAAGGAAGGAAGGAAGGAAAAGGAAAGAAAGAGAAGGAAAGAAAGAAGAAAGAAGAGAAGGAAAGAAAGAAAGAAAGAAAGAGAGAGAGAGAGAGAGAAAGAAAGAAAGAAAGAAAGAAAGAAAGAAAGAAAGAAAGAAAGAAAGAAGGAAAATAAATTAGGGCTGAGAGATGGTTCAGTGGTTAAAGGTACTTGCCTGCAAAGTCTCCGGGCCCAGAGTTCTGGAGTTTGTTTACAGGCAGGCTAGAGGCCCTATATGCCCCTTTCTTCACACACTCTCTCTCTTTCTTTTCACACACACATAATTAAATAAAAATTAAAAAATAAAAAGAGGGCTGGAGAGATGGCTTAGCGGTTAAGGCACCTGCCTGCCAAGCCTAGGAACACCCATTCCATCTCCAGGTCCCACGGTTAGCCAGACGCAAAAAGTGATGCAAGGGCTCAATGTCACGCTTGCCCACAAGGGGGCGCACATGTCTGGAGTATGTTCACAGTGGTTGAGAGGCTGCTGGCACGCCCATTCTTTCTCTCTCTGCCTCTTCCTCTCTGTCTCTGTCTCTCTCTCTCTTTCTCAAATAATAAATAAATAAATAAATAGAAATAAAATTAATTTTACCTTCCAAGATTTTGTAGTGCATGTGAGCGTATGTGCGCGCACACACCCACACACACACACACACACAAATGTTATTGTTAGATCTCATGAAAGATGCCTCTCTTACTCCACACCTCAATGACTTGTTCAGGACCAGGTAATCCCTACCTACTACTGAGGAAATCAACTAAGTTCCACCACCCCTTTAGTGGTCCTGGCTGGCGACACCATGCCTCAACGCCCTATTTTCCTAATAGGTGGTCCAGAGAACCTGATCAGTTAGGGGTGAGTGCCCTTCCTATTCCCATGTCTCAATATTCCAGGCCAAGCTCCTTCCTCACAGTGTGATAGTCCTTATTCGCTCTCTACAAATCCTTAAATTGTGCCCCTCCTCTCACCCGGGCTCCCAGGGCTTCTTTACCTGTCCCTTTGGATCCTGCAATGAGACTCTCCCGGCAGTAAAATGAAATCCTGGACCCAAGAAACTATTTGTCTCCCAATCCTCTCTATCTGGAACCTGAATAATGATGATATGGTAAACAGAAAATATACAGAAAAATTCCGTATGAACAATTTATGTACCAAGAAGAAGAAGAAAAAAAAAAAAAGCCTCCAGATGCTACAAGGTTTTTAAATCTTTTTTGACCTTCGTAAGGACTCAGTGCAAGTGAGACATTATAAAATGTTACTTATAGCTTCTTTTCACCTCTCTCTAGTCTAGTCTATAAGGATTTATTATTATCTGGTTTTACTGCATTCCATTAAGGGGGGAAAAAAGGGCCAAGTAGGTATGTATTCCCTGGTAATTAATAGTCTTTGTGTTTGGCCAAATACTTCATGCACCTGCTCTGTGGCCCTAAAACACCTGTCCTGTTGATCCTCTCCATTAAGCTGACAATTATATTCCTATCATCTGCAAGTTATAAGACCTCAGGAATACAATCATGCAGCCGTGTAAAACTAAGGAAAAGAAAGTGTCCTCTAAGCTACCTGCTGAAATCCTCATGTTCCCCGTCAAAAGAGGCAAATCCCCCCTGGGATTTATAAGAGCTACCACCGGTGTCAGACTTTGTATTCAGCTCTCATGTGTGTACATGAGCGGTGGAGGCTAGGCAGGCCATCTGGCCTAAGCAGGGCTCACTTGTACATCTCAGGTCAGCTGTCTGTCTGCAGAAACACCTAACTCTGCTCCTTTCCCACCAGCGGGCAAGTCCAGACATGTTCCCATGGGCAAGGCTGAGGTTTAAGAGGGCAAGTGACAGTGCGCCATTACGACTTTCACATCACAAATCTCATGGGAAAAAAAACAAAAAGAGTTCTGCATATTTACTGAGAACTGCAAAGCCACGAGGCAAGAGTCAAGGACAGAAGAAAGGGTATAGAATTGGGGTCATTGCAGCAAGGAATCTTCTGGAAAACTGCATTAGCTCTCTATCATGACCCCATGAATCTCTCCTTCCAGAAGGAGCCTACCCGAGTCCCACTTCACAACAGATGCCCTGGTGTTGATAGTATCTTTCACAAAACCTAAGGTGCAAATAAGATTGACCAAAACCTATATTTTTAAACAAAAATGAAAGCCTTGCTACTCTGTTAATTTAAACACTACTATACAATCTTAAACCTAGCAACCACCTATGGGTAAAGCCATTTTTCTTTTCAGAAGTTAACATCAACTTCCACAAGAAACATAATCTCAAGTGCTGGGATTAAAGGTGTGCGTCGCCATGCCTGGCTACACATGGGTTTTGTCTTGCTTTCATCCGCAGAGTTTTGACTTTTACTTGACAGTGAGGAGGGTAACTTCTTTCTCCACATAGCAAGTGAAGGTTCAGGAAGCTAAACTGACATGACTGTTGTTTATTTATTTCGATTTGCTTCCAAAATGTATCTCCTCGGCTCATCACTTCCTCTTCTTTCTTAGTAAGTATGATTTCTTCTTATTTTGTCAGGTCTATCGACAAGGTATTGGAAGTTCTCTCAAAATGGGAGACCCGTTTCATTACCGAAGCTGCTGCAATGCCCTAACTCCACCATTCCAACTCACTGCTGACAGCAAAGAGCAGTCTTCAAGCCCCTTGGAAAGATCCACCACAGCCAACGGGGAAATTCCATGCTTGTTTTATTTAGTAGTGATAGGGATTAGAAGTAAATTACCCCTGTTTTTAGGCAAGTAGTCCGAGGTCCAAAAAGAATAACAGATACTTGTGTAGTCTGACAGAGCCAAAGAACAAGAGCTTATATAATGAGTACAGAAAGCAGAGTCTGAGAACTAAAATCAAAAAGAAAAAAAAGAAAAAATCCCTGGCTTTCTTTTTTTTTTTTTTAATTTTTTTTTTAATTTTTTGAGAGAGAAAGAGGTAGAGAAGGAGGGAGAATGGGCACACCAGGAACTTTTAGCCACTGTGAACAAACTCCAGATGTGTGCACTTCCTTGTGCACACATGCAACATTGCATACTTGTGTCACTTTGAGTCTGGGTATGTGGGACCTGGAGATTCGAACATGCACAAACTTAGGCTTCGCAGGCAAGTGCTTTAACCACCAAACCATCTCTCCATCTCTCCCTGACTTCCAAAAGGTCAAAAGCCTTGATTTATTCTGACTCCCCAGAACATCAACTGACCTATACAAAGGAATCAATCATCTAACTCAGCAGCCAATCGGGATCTCCGCACATACATTCAAAGTAACCAGTTCAACCTGCCTCAACTTGATGCCTAATTTACATCCCCCAGGATGACAAGCCCTCAGCCTCTCAGAGTCCCCATTGACATTGCAAGTAACCAACCCAGTCCACGTCCACTTGACTCTTAATTGTCATTCCCAGGGGCACACAAAGCTCTGATCCAACTCACCAGGTGGCTGCCTGCTCATGACCCATCCCAACTGGGGAGTCCCCATCTGACATTTTTCCTTTCTGCTTTAGGTTTTAATAAACCCTCAGTCAACTCACCCTCCTACCGTGTCAACACTTGTCGTTCTTCATGAACGACGAGAAAAGAACTCGAGAGCCACTGGCTTGGAGGGTTTTAGTGGTCTTTGAGTGTCTGTCACTCTGACCACAAAACTAAGTCCATCCAGACCTCTCAAAACTTGGTGACAGTAGGTTGGGCAGTGAATGAACCCCTTACAGATATATCCAAGTTTTAGATGGGCGTGGTGGCACACCCCTTTAATCCCAGCACTCAGAAGGCAGAGGTAGGAGAATGGCCATGAGTTCTAGGCCACCCTAAGGAATTCACCCTAAGGCTGCATAGTGAATTCCAGGTCAGCCTGAGCTAGAGGGAGACCCTACCTCAAAAAACCAAATTCATACATGTATATATCACCAAGTTTTAACCCTCCAAATAAGCAAAGATGACCTTATTTGAAGAGGGGGAAAAAGACCATTGCAAATGTAATTAAGTTAAAGATGTTGAGGTCAGGGCCTGGGGAGATGGCTTAGCAGTTAAGGCATTTGCCTACAAAACCAAAGGACCCTGGTTCAATTCCCCAGGACCCACATAAACCAGATGCACAAGGGGACACATGCGTCTGGAGCTCGTTTGCAGTGGCTGGAAGCCCTGGCATGCCCATTCTCTCTCTCTCTCTTTCTCTCTTTCTCTCAAATAAATAACTTAATTAAAGAAGAAGAAGAAAATAACCTCTTATCCCATCCAAATGTCCTAGTTGTACAACTCTTTGTCACTGCTAGGGTTTCAATGTGGAATGCCCTTCAGAAGCTTGTATGTTTGTTTCAACAGTCAGTGCCTGGCCAATGGCGCTGTGTCTGGAGGCTGGGGAACCTCTTGAACATGGGGCCTAGCTAGCAGACCTAGGAACAAGGTCTTAAAAGTCACACAGTGGTTGGGCTTCTTACCCGATCCACATGCTTTCTGACTGCTGGTACAACGTGAGCCATCTCGTGCTACAAATGCCATGCCTTTGCCACCATGACGGAGTATATGCCCTGGACCATGAACCAGAATAAATCCTCCCTCCTTCGGTATGTCTCTGTCAGGTATTCTATCACAGTGACAAGAACAGTAACTATTGGGCTGGAGAGATGGCTTAGCGGCTAAGGCACCTGCCTGCTAAGCCTAAGAATGCTGGTTCCAATGTCTAGCGGTTCCAATCTCCAGGTCCCATGTTTAGCCAGATGCAAAGTGACACAAGGGCACAATGCCGCACTTGACCACAAGGGGGCACACACATCTGGATTTCATTCACAGCAGCTGAGAGACTGCTGGCATGCCCATTTCTGTCTCCCTCTCCCTCTCTGTCTACCTCTCTCTGTCTCTCTCTCCAAAAATAAATAAAAAATAATAAAAAAAGAATAGTAACTATTATAATCACTTAATGATCCATTAAATCCCTTCAGGCAGGAGACAGATGAGCAAGCACTCTGGGTCCTGCAAATTAAATAAATAAATAAATAGATAAATAAATAAATAAATAAATAAATAACAACGAGTGCTCCATGACTTCTACCTTCTGGGTTGCTAACTCACAATGAAATTTACAATGAAATTGGCTCTTTATTCCTCTGTGTGCATCACCTATTGGGAAGGAAAGTTTGGCTAAAAATATAAGTAATTAAGGGTGTTTTGTGTCCAGAAATGTACTGGTGTGTTCATACACACGTGTAAATTTGTGTGCAGCTAATGTGTGCTTCCTGATAGCTTTTGTATAGGTAATCTATATGTATGTGACCAATTATTTCAAAACATAGTGGCATAAATCTCTCTCTCTCTTTCTCTCCCTTTCTGTCTCTACCAAATAAATAAATAAATAAATTGTTTAAAAGGCTAGAGAGATGGCTTAGTGGTTAAGCGCTTGCCTGTGAAGCCTAAGGACCCCAGGTCAAGGCTTAATTCCCCAGGATCCACATAAGCCAGATGCACATGGTGGCACAAGCATCTGGAGTTCATTTGCAGTGGCTGGAGGCCCTGGTGCACCCATTCTCTCTTTCTCTCCCTTTCTGTCTCTAATAAATAAATAAATAAATAAAAATAAAACATAGTGGCATAAATCAACAAATGTTTATTATCTCTCAGTATCTGTGGACCAGAATCTTGAGGTGGCTAAATGGGACATGAGTCAACATCTCTCAGGGTGACAATCATCTGAAAGGTTGACTAGGATGGGAGGCCTGGTCCCAGCTGCTCACTCATGTGACTGTTACCAGAGGCCCCAGTGCCTCACTAGCTTTTGTATAGACCCTCCATTCCTCTCGCAGTGAGCCTCTCCTCACAACTAAACAGCTGACTTTGCAGCAGGGTGCATTCCTTGAGAAAAGGAGAGAAGGAGAGGAGGGGGGAGACATGTCTGTCATAAGCTAGTATTGTAGTAATATAATATCACCCCATAGTAGTCCATTGGTTTTACAAGCCAAATCTAATATATTGCAGAAGGGACCACACAGAGGTTTGTAAACCAGAGGTGAGGATCATGGAAGGACTGTCTTAGTGGAGATGATTCCAGCCATTCTTCTTAAAACTAATAGTTTACTCTGAGGTGAGCTTTCACTAGACACACTCCATTGAACAATTCTCATCTCCACCATAAAGGATAGGTTACATTGATTCCAAATTTGGGGGATTATAAAAAGTAAAATTAGGGCTGGAGAGATAGCTTATTGGTTAAGGCACCTGCCTGCCAAGCCTAAGAACACCTGTTCGATTCTCCAGGCTCCATGATTAGCCAGACGTAAAGTGACACAAGGGTGCAATGCTGTACTTGGCCACAAGGGGGCACATGAGTCTGGAATTCATTCACAGTGGCTGAGAGGCTGCTGGTGCACCCATTCTCTATCTGTCTCTCTCTCTGTGTCTCTTTCTCTGTCTCTCTCTCAAAAAAAAAAAAAAAAAAAAAAGTAAAATTAAAGCTGAACCTAATGGCATATTCCTATAATACCAGAACTAAGGGGATATGAGATGTAGGCAGGACAATTCTAAGTTTGAGATCTGCCTAGACTGCATAGGAAATTTCAAGCCAGACTGAGCTACATAGCAAGATGATGCCTCTGGAAAATAAATATAAAAGTTAAGCCACTACCCATCGTTTTAGTGTCTGACATTCTACGTGGAGTAAGAAGAGACAATGACTAGAGGAGGGAACAAAGTTACAGTCATAATGCAGCATTTCATAGGGGCAATGAGACAGTATTCCCCAGTTGTTACTGTGTTTCATCCTCCACATATTTCCTCATCATCAACACAGAGAGTAACAAAACTCTGCCTCTTGTCAACACATCGAGTTACAGAACTAGAACATGCCTGCCGCCTGGTCCATAAGGGACACTACTAAATAGTATGCATGCAGGAGTTCAAAGTGAATAATCCACAGCTGTTGGGAGGCATCTTAACAATAACCTCTCAAGATGCTCTTTCCTCCAAACATGACAACAAGAGGCACGGACAACGGCCCCCATCTGTAATCCCAGCTATTAGGAGGGAGAGAAAGGAAGATGAGTAGTTCAAGGCCATCTTCTGCTACATTGTGAGTTCAAAGCCAGCCTGACCTACATGGGACCCTGCCTCAAAACCATAAGAATAATGAGTCATAATTACGTGCAGTAATACAGCAGTGTGTCAACCGTCGCCCTAACACAGGACCTAGAGTTCACACCATAGCATGACAGGCATACACGCTGTGTTACTGCTTTCAGCAACACAAAGGAAACAAACTCTATTCGGTAGTCATATTCAACCGCCAATCTTGTTTTGCCAAATACCGAAATTACAAAGCAGTTGGTAACATCTGCTGTGGTGGGCTATTTTTGTGATGTGTGTGATACCTGGAAATGTATTACAAGTAAGAAAAGAACACGTCAACTTTGTTTCTGTCCAGACACTGGTCCCAAGAATATTTGCCGGGCATGGTGGCGCACGCCTTTAATCCCAGCACTCGGGAGGCAGAGGTAGGAGGATCGCTGAGAGTTCGAGGCCACCCTGAGACTACACAGTTAATTCCAGGTCAGCCTGGACCAGAGTGAAACCCTACCTTGAAAAAAAAAAAAAAAAAAAAAAAAAAAAAGAATATAACGGCAGCATCTGTGACTGTCACTCATCGGGGAGTCATTCTGTAGACATATAGGACAATCACATGTGCTTGATTCAATGGAAATAAAAGCAAAACTATAAAAAGCTAATTGGTTTTGCTATAGATCTCCAGACCATAGCCAACTGGATCGCGGCAGAAACACAGGAACTCTCCAGTGGTCCAAATAAGATGAAAAATAATAGCATAATAAAATGAGAAAACACCGAAGAATGACTCTTTATCTACCCTAATGGTCTGAAGTCAAGAGTTAAACTTTAAAACCAAGAAAGACAGATTCTCTGAGAACATGACTTTCTGTACAATAAAACCCCAAAGTCATAGGTTCTGAACTGAAATACCATATTTTCTCATTATTATGATCATTATCGTCTCTCTGTATAGATTGTGAGGACGTGGTGTTTTCGGTAACAACAGAAAATTCATTTTTTGTTGTTTAATTACCCATCCAATACATCAATCATAAGCATTGCTAATTAAGGCCCAAGTGTATTTTACTATTTGTACCCTAAGGGTAATTGAGGCAGTGATTAAATTCTACTAGTCAAAAGGAATAAATTAAATCAGGGAAATAAAATTACAAGGCGAACAAAAAGCCTAAAGAACCCTAAAAAAATTAGAGTTCTTTAGATTCCTTCATAGCTTCAGCAACATAGATCTGTCCTTAGATCATTTGTCAAGGAGAAAACATACCTTATGGGGCTGGAGAGATTGCTTAATGGTTAAGATACTTGCCTGCAGAGCCAAAGGACCTCAGTTCAGATCCCCAGGACCCACATAAGCCAGATGCACAAGGTGACACCTGCATCTAGAGTTTGTATGCAGGAGCTAAAGACCCTGCAAAGAGATCCATTCTCTTTCTGTCTATTTGCCCCCCCATAAATAAATAAATAAATAAAGTTGTTTTATAAAAAAGAAAATATATCTTAGATATCTTTTTTTTTATTTACTGTTTACTGGAGTGGGACAGCATAGGGGGTTACTGTTATAAAAGACAGACTAATAAAAGCATAGAAGTTTGCTTATTTAATATAAGTTTTTCATGACAGAATCCTTCATAAGAAAATAAAGCCCCCCCCCAAAAAAAGAAAGGAAGAAAGAAAGAAAACAAAGGCCTATAAAAATGGTTTTTTATTGTTGTTGGTCTTGTTCTTGTTTTTTTGTTTTTGACAAATTTTTTTTTTAGGCAACCCCAAAAGACTCGGCTTTTCTTATAAGAAAGAGAGGGAGTATATATATAGAGAGAGAATTGGCACGCCAGGGCCTCCAGCAACTACAATCGAACTCCAGACACTTGCACCATCTTGTGCACATGTGCAACCTTGTGTGCTTGCATCACTTTGTGCGTCTGGCTCATGTGGGACCCTGGAGAGTTGAACATGGGTCCTTAGGCTTCATAGGCAAGTGCCTTAACCTCTAAGCCATGTCTCCAGCCCCAGCCTGTGTGGGAAGCCATGCTGCTGGCTTTGTCAGGTTTTGCCATGTCAGCTTGTTTGTTGCTTTTGTATCTTAATTGTCTGCGCATGAGCTTATGACGTTATCCTAAGATGGCTGCTCGCCAACCCTGATTGGGTGTGTTAGGATCCACTAAAAGGAATTGAGAATTGAGCCAATCGGAGCTGTGGTCATTCGGCCATCCTGATTGGGTGTTTTGAGCCAATCAGATTCGTCTGATGCGACTTGAGCCAATCAGACAACAACAAACACATGAGTCATCACCAACATATAAGCTTGGTGCTCCATAGGGTCGGGGTCCTTCTCTCTCTCAATTTGGAGCTCCCAATAAAATGTACTTGAAAAAAATCCTGTTGTCGTCATTCTTCCTGCGGGCGGGACGGGCGCAACAAGCCTGTGTGTTTTTATGCTAGCTGGGAAGAAGAGAAGGTAGCCATGGAGGAATATAATAAGGGGAAAGGGTACAGCTTCATGGTGACAAGCTGGGGGACACTTAGCAAGGCCTGTTTGTCAGGATTCGAGACCTGGTCTCGGAGCATCTCCAGAGATGAAGCTATTCCCCCTCCCCCTCCGCCACGTGTCACTTGGAACTCTCATGATCTACTTCAAGGAAGAAAGGATGGAAAGGTCAGAAAGCCTTTCCTGCTTGTGTAATTTTTGCAGATTCCATCAGCTTAAAGTATTCCACATGTCAAAGGGCATTGTTTGGAAAAGCATGTCTGAACCTCATGGCGCTGGATCTCTGTAGATCGTAGCATCGCCCCTTGCACTTCTATAAATAAAGCACCTTCCATCGGTGCTATATCAGGAAAGCTCCTGTCCATTTTGTCTATCCAAACTCAATTTAATTTTATCCTTCTACCAATGCTATAACAGCTCTTATGTTATGCAACAGGACAACCAGTCTATCAGTTAGCATGGTAGCTCACTAGACCATAGGGAAACTCTAAAAATATATCATATAACAAATGCCTATGAACCTGGTTGGAAAGTAGGAGATAGTTTCCATCAAAATACAAACAAGAGAATAATCACCTCCTTACCATTTGGGGTTCCAACTTCAGAGGAAGATGAAGCAAGTGGGGGGGGGGGTAGGATTTTTACCCAAGTAACACTTAGTACTGTTTTAAACAACCAATTATTAACCTGCAAAGAAGTAAAGTAACAGGTATACAAATAATTGATTTGGAAAGGAACAAATGCATTTCTCATAATACAGTATTGGAAGGCAGAGTTAGCTATTGATTTATTTGTTTGTATGTTCAGCCGTTGTGGCATTTTATCTTCAAAGACATCTTGTTTCACTAAATGACTTAACAAATGAGGGCAACTTTAAAAATGAGTTCATTTTCTATGTGCCGTCAAACTGCGCAGGTCATATTTTCTGTCTCACTGATAGCTTTAAATTGCTGACAACATAACAAGAGCTGAATTTCTTGACTCTTTAAAAAAAAAAAAAAAAGCCGGGCGTGGTGGCTTGCGCTTTTAATCCCAGCACTCGGGAGGCAGAGGTAGGAGGATCACCATGAGTTAGAGGCCAGCCTGAGACTACGTAGTGAATTCCAGGTCATCCTGGACTACAGTGAGACCCTACCTTGAAAAACCAAAAAAAGAAGAAAAAGGTGAGTTGTGTCTAGAGAGATGCGGTTAAGGCGCTTGCCTGCAAAGCCTAAAGATTGAGATTTGATTCCCCAGAACCTGCATAAGCCAGATGCAGAAGGTGGTGCATGCATCTGGAGTTCATTTGCAGTGGCTAGAGGCCCTGATGTGACCATTCTCTTTCTCTCTCTCTCTCTTTCATAAATAAAAAAAAAATAAAAATAAAATATCGTTTAAAGGTGAGCTTTTTTAATATGCAAATGTAAAGCCAATCTCTCAACCCTTCAAATGTTCAGGGAGTCATCTGGATTCCTGGATTTTTGTCTATCTAAATCGACTCACTGGCCAGGTAGATGCCAGTGTTATGGGAAACTGAGGCACACAGAGATGGCACTAGAGACAGAGTGGGGAATCAGAAAATGTATTCATATTGACATGGACTCATGTGCTCTGATAGCCCAGAGGTTTTGTAGACAAATATGGTGGGCAGTCTGACATCATCTTGAATTCTTTACATGATGGGTGGGTTACAAGTTTCTAAGGCCACATGATTTGGGGGCACAAACAGAGAATTCCTTAGCAATAAATCAGTAACAAGAACGTACAAATGCAGAACAGAAAGCTGTTTGTTCAGGGCTGTTTGTGTCTACGGCTGCACTAACCACATAGCATACAAGCAGGTGCGGCTGCATAGATAAGGAGGAGGCTCAAGGACATGCTGTCTGCCTGGTAAAGCTTGTACAACTTGTGTTTTAGGACTGAAGAGATGGCTTAGCAGTTAAGACATTTGCCTGCAAAGCCAAAGGACTCAGGTTCGATTCCCCAGGACCTACGTAAGCAGATGCACAAGGGGCACATGCATCTGGAGTTCTTTTGCAGTGGCTGGAAGCCCTGGCATGCCCATTCTCTCTCTGTCTGTGTCTCTGCTATCTCTCTATATTTATCTCTGCCTGCAAATAAATAAATATTTTTTAAAAAATAAAGAAACTTGTGTTTTAGAGTATCCTCTGGGTCTGGTTTCTTTGTTCAATTTCTTCTACCACACAAATGGCTTCATTTTAATACACAGCAGGAAAGAGAAACACACAGTTGGCCTTACACTGGTGCTCTCCACAGTGAATTGGCGGAAGAGACACCGTCTTTTAAACGGACCCAAACTTAACATGGACCTAACTCCTTGCTTTGATTAAGGCAATGTTATTCTAAATTTCTACCAAATTGGGCATGGAAACTGAAAAGGGGGCGGGTGGGGAGATCCTGCAAGGTTCATTGACCGATCAGCGCTTCGTGATGCTAGAGAACCATCTTGGGCTATCTTTACCTTTGTATAAGAGCCACACTCAATGTCCACTCTATATCGGACCTGATATCTTTGTAACCATCACCTGAAACCTTTTGGGATATATTAATTTAACAGATCTCTACCTTCTGCCAACTCAAAAGCCAAGACTGTCATCAGGCAGCATTTTAAATCTATGAAGGAGATTTCCCGACTTTTCCATAACTTGCCTACATAATGTGTCTATCAATTTATATGAACAGGGCCTTAACTTACGACCTGCTTTTGTTTGGCAACTTTAGAAACATCATCACAACGTTGCCATATTGGAATATGCAATCTGGGGTCACTCCTACGTGGCCCAGGCATAAATTGTGTCTTACTCCCTTTGAGGTAAGAACTCTTTTTCTACACAGACAGACAGAGCGATTTCAATGCACAGGCGAAGTAGAGGGTTGCTGCCTGGCTACACGTTGATCAACCTACCCTGCGGGGCAGTTCATACATGACAAGACACTTGAGCGCAGTGACAATCCATGACGGTGTGGTCCCTTGCATGCGTCCTTGTGCAGTGTCCACATCAACTGAATAAAACCTTCATCCTCTTGTCTTGAGACGCCCTAAAATATTCTCAGCAGAAATTCTGGAGGTAAATTATTCACACGTTTGAATATCTCCAGTGTGTACAACTTTAGAGCAATATATTTCAGCATATCCTGTTTTATAGGGTTTGTTTGTTTTGTTTTATTTTGCTTTGGCTTTTTGAGGTAGGGTCTCACTCTAACCCAGGCTGACCTGGAATTCACTATGTAGTCTCAGGGTGGCCTTGAACTCACGGCAATCCTCCCGAGTGCTGGGATTAAAAGGCATGCACCACCACACCTGGCTTATTTTTTCTTTTCCTTTTTTTGTTTTTTCGAGGTAGGGTCTCACTCTAGCCCAGGCTGACCTGTAATTCACTATGTAATCTCAGAGTGGCCTTGAACTCACAGTGATCCTCTTACCTCTGCCTCCCAAGTGCTGGGATTAAAGGCGTGCGCCACCACACCAGGCTGCATGTTCTCTTTTAAGTAGACATCTCAGAGAAGATTAAACTGTAAACATGTTTTTTTTAAATCTGAGATTTTTACCTTCTTAGGTAACTTCACTTATATTGTCAGAGTTACCATAAAGCCTCAATTCTTCTATAAGAAGTAAAATAGTAAAATTTAGGTTTTAAAATATTTTTATTTATTTCTTTGAAAGCATAAAGAGATAGAGAGAGGAGAGACAGACAGAGAGAACAGGTGTACTGGGGCCTCCAGCCACTGCACATGAACTTCAGATGCATGCTCCACTTTGTGCATCTGGCTTTGCAGGAAAGCACCTTAACCACTGAGCAATCTCTCCAGCCCAAAAGTTCGATTTTAGACAGAAATTAGTGTCATGTAGCAGAAACACATGATTTTGTTGTTGACCAGCTTGGTTTTGCATCAAGTTTTGTCATTAAACAGCATTTTGAACTTGAAAAGTCCATTGAAATCTTTAAGTCTCATTTGATCATAGACGAAACTGGAGCTAGGAGCATTTCCCTATCTAAATATAGCCTTTTGCTAAGCACCTATTGAGGCTATGAAATGATCATAAAGATTCGCTAAAAACCTCACATAGCACAGAAAACTATCACTGAAAACCCAGCACATTTCCTCAAGTTGTTTGTGACTTATGGCGTGCTTATGTGGGTAAGAGCATGCTAGTTGAAACACTTCTATTTCAGCTTACTCTCTCTCTCAGCTTATAAACAGTGTTCTGTATACAGTTATTCCATAATTACTCTGTAGAAGGAGGTCACAGTGATGACAAGTGTAATTCTTGAATGGAACGACAGATGATTTCAATTTAAAGGATAGGATATATGGAAACATCCATATTAAACATGAGCTCTGATTTGGAGAGGATTATAGCTTGTTACTCAAACATTATAGGTTTCATGTTTTGCATATTTATTTCCAAGGCAATTTTCCCTTCATGTTTTGTCTCCAGAAATTGGAAATACATTTGACTACTTCAAATTCCTCAGTCTTTTTTTCCATAACCCTCCAACCACACACACACACACACACACACACACACACACAATTACAAATTACGACTGAGTTTCAAAATGCTATTAAGCACCTGTGATAATCACGTTCTCTGAGTTTACATGAGTGAAGATATGGATGCGCTGCATATACTGAAATCAGTGTTCCTTGTCATAGTGCTGAGAGACTGAGTGCAGCCCGGGATGGATCACCAGGGCATGGGCACCCGAGCTGTCAGAGATGCAGCTGCTTCCTTGGCATCACCATCAGCAGAATCAGGACCATCTGTGAGGCAGGCTGGGTCGAGGCACCATGACTCTCCCCGGTGATGCCACGAAAGCAACTTCTCCCCAACTGTCACAGAAAACTACAAAGTGACGGGGGAGGGGGTGTTGACTCACGTTGACCGGCCACATTAAACAGTCTAATCACGGCCCAGTCAGGAAGCTCCACACTAACCTAGCAGTGACTTCAACCAATAGAAGTTTCTTTGTCATGTAAGCAAAGGAGCAATAATGGTAATATGGTAATAATGACTGCATCATTGTCTAGGACCGGAACTGCTTCTACTTCTGCCTGCTGATTTATTTTTTTTTGCATGTGTATACGTGTGTGTGTGTGTGTGTGTGTACATGCATGCATGTGTGCATGTGTGTTCATATGAATACAGGTACATATGGAGGCCTGAGGTCAGCATCAGGTGTCTTTCTCAGTTTCTCTTCATCTTGTCGTTTTGTTTTGTTTTGTTTTGTTTTGTTTTGTTTTGTTTTTCGAGGTAGGGTCTCACTCTGGCCCAGGCTGACCTGGAATTCACTATGTAGTCTCAGGGTGGCCTCAAACTCACAGTGATCCTCCTACCTCTGCCTCCTGAGTGCTGGGATTAAAGGCATATGCCACCACACCTGGCTTTTGTCTTTTCTTTTTAGAGATAGCAAGAGAGAGAGAGAGTCAGAGAGAGACAGAGAAGAGAGAGAGAATTGGTGCACCAGGGCCTCAGCCACTGCAATTGAACTCCAGACTCTTGCACTACCTAGTTGGCCATGTACAACCTTGCACTTGCCTCACCTATGTGCATCTGGCTTACATGGGATCTGGAGAGTAGAACGTGGCTCCTTAGGCTTCGCAGGTAAGTGCCCTAACTGCTAAGCCATCTCTCCAGCCCCCATCTTGACTTTATGAAATGGAGTCTGTCACGGAACCTGGAGCTCACTGGGCTAAAGAAAGGAGCTCGCCATAGATTCTCAGAGATTCACTATTTCCCCTCTCTCCAATGCTGGGAATATAGGCACAAGTCACTATGCCCAGGGTTATGGGGATAACGCGGATCCAAGCCAGATCCTCATGTTTGCACCACAAGCACCCACCCATGAGCCATCTCCCCGGTGCTCATGATTTCATATATATGGTTCAACAGGGCACTTTAAACCTTGGGTCTAAGTTTGAAGCATCCAGAGACAAGTGAAATAAACAGAGTTCAACGTATCCCTCCCTACCCACCTATCTTAAGAAAACTTCACAGAAGCTGCCACACTCCCACTTATGTCCCTTTTGTCACATATATGTTCAAATGCACAGGGCTTGCCTTATTGCAGGCAGACTTCATCAGGCAACTATGGGGAAAAAATGGAGCACTCTCGGTACAGGAGCTAGATTTGAGAATGAACAACACTAATGTAGGCCACCAGGGTAAAATCACCGAAAAATCAGAGCACATTACAAACCAAAGGCTATTTCAGAATAGACGCCATTCATGCCCAAGTCTACAGGGAAAGAAAATGCTATGGTATGTGGAGCATCTACTGAGCCATGAATCCATTAAATCAGGATTTCAGAGTTCAAGCCACATTTATTTGGTTCTTCACACATTAGAAACTACTAGTCCCAAATTCCATAAGCCTAGAGCACTCTCAGATCTATCACAAGTGGCCAGAATCCCCTGTAGGACTCAGAAATCCTTGTGTCTTGTCAAAGGGATGCTTGCATACCAGAATGCCTCCAGTCATCCCCATGGAGATTTATGGTCAAACAGTTGAACTGGGTAATAAATGGATGAAGTCCTCGAATGAAAAATCTACAGGTGGGGGCTGGTGACAATAAACTGACAAGTCCCCACTATTTCACTTCCCCATCCCTGACTCTCTGTCATTCAAGTTCAGGCCAATTAGTCATTGTACGCTAGCGTGAGTATAGGGCAGCCACGTCCAACGCCAACCTCAAACACTAATCAACCAGTGTGGAGAAACAAATGTGTGTTGTGGTCAGCAGAACGTGACAGCTTCAGTGATGCAGTGAGATCAAATGACAAGTACAGTTTCAGCACTGAGGTACTTGGCAGGAGGCAGAATAACAAACCTTTTGGCAATCGCTTCTCTCCTCAATTTGAACACCCACGGGCTGTACGTCTTTTCCTCTTCCTTTGAACAGTGAAGGCATATGTTTCCTAAAACAGGACAAGCTTTTCAATAGATCTCATATTAAAAAACAAACAAACAAAAAAAAAAAAAAACAAGGCTAGACAGATGGCGTAGTGGTTAACGTGCTTGCTTGCGAAGCCTAAAGACCCATGTTTGACTATCCATGTCCCACGTAGGCCAGACGCACAAGGTGATGCAAGGTCACACATGCGTCCAAGGTGGTGCACATGTCTGGAGTTCAATTGCAATGGCTGGAGGCCCTGGAGTGCCAATTCTCTCATTCTCTCTCTCACTCTTGCTCTTTCTTGCTCTCTTTCTTTGTGTGTGTCATAAATAAATAACTAAAAAATAATAAAAAGCCAGATGCACAAAGCAGTGCATGCACCTGGAGTTTGTTGACAGCTGCAAGAGGGCCTAGCACACCCATTCACATATTCTCTCTCTCTCTCTGCAAATAAATAAATTTAAAAACAATTCAGAGCGGCAAGGCCTTTAGCCTTTCCATCAAGGTTATATGTCAATTATTGTGTTTACTTATATTCAGTTTTGCTCTTTACAAATGTTAAGTACATGGGCTGGAGACATGGCTTACTGGTTATGGCATCTGCCTGCAAAGCCTAAGGATCCAGGTACTCATGTAAATGAGATGCACAAGGCGGTGCACGTGTCTGTAGTTCGTTTGCAGTGATTAGAGGCCCTGGTATGCCCATTCATATTTTTCCTCTCTCTCTCTCTCACAAATAAATAAATAAAATATCTTTTAAAAGTGTTTAGTACAAGCAAGAGAGCTTCTTCACTGCACTTTGCAAATAATTCTAGAATAATCTCTCCACAGAATATCCACAGTGCTGTCCTGATCCATGTCACCAGCTCTGCCTGGATGACGATGACACAGCATCATAACCTGACAATCAAAAATTTTCCAACTGTCATTTCTTTTTTGTTTTTTTGAGAGAGAGACAGAGAAAGAGGGAGAGGAAGACAGATAGAGATGGGCACTCCAGCAGCCTCTCAGCCACTGCAACGAAATCCAGATGCGTGCGTCCCCTTGTGGTCAAGTGCAGCATTGTGCCCTTGCGTCACTTTGCATCTGGCTAAACGTGGGACCTGGAGATTGGAACCGCTGGACATTGGAACCAGCGTTCTTAGGCTTAGCAGGCAGGCGCCATAACCACTAAGCCATCTCTCCAGCCCCCAACTGTCATTTCTTTTTCTTGTTGCTATGACAAAATTGTGACAAAAATCGACGTAAGGAACGGATGGTTTGTTTCAGCTCACAGTTTGGGGTGCAAGAGAAGAATGGTGGCAGAAGCATGAGGCCGCAGGGTGCATTGTGTTTGCCACCAGGATGACGCGAGGAATGTCGCTGCTCGGCTCACTTCTTCTTCTGATTTAGTCTGGGAGTCAAACATCCCACGTTCAGAGCACGTCCTGCCACCTCAGTGAACCCTCTGGAAACACTCTCAGAGACATACCCAGAGGCCTGTCTCCAAGGCAATTCTAAATCCCATCAAGTTGGCAATTACGATGAACCATCATAAGGGCTTGCCAGTGAGAACTTGTCCTCGGAAATCCTTGGAAAGAAAAATCATCTTTTCTGAATAGACTGATATCTCCAGCCACCCCCAGGACTCCCAGCAGTCCGTACACCCTTGTGTGTAAGCCTTGTTGTGGCTTGAAAAGGCGGTGGAGCATGGTTTGGAGGAAGTTCATCGCTGGACCATAGCACTGAAGGGTACACTTCAGAGCCCCACCTTCCCGTGGGCCATGAAACAATGAGGTCTCTGCCGATTCTCCCACCACTGTGATGTTCTGCACCACCAAGAGCCCAGAACCCATGGATTCAAGTACCCTGGGCCAAGACATGTGAAACTGTGAGGTAATAATCCTCCCCCTCTTGAATTTGTTTACGTGGCAGTACATAAGTCTCCTGTTAGCATCTTTCCATATCGAATCAAAGATACTCCACGTGGTCTTTAAAGTCTAGCAGAGGTGTTAACACGGGGCTTTCAAGTTGGCTGCAAAGGGTTTTTCAATGGTGGTGTTTTGGATTGTTCATTGAGACACTCAGCCAGCCTAAGGGGAAGACCTACGGCCTGCCTCCCTTGGTCCACCTTGCCAGCCATAGTATTTAGTCACCTCAGTGGTAAGAAAAGGGTCCTCCGCTCTGGCCCAAGCAGTCAGATTGTGACAGCTGACTCCTGCTGACCTCTGACTGTCATCTCATGAGATCCTTGAGGCAAGAGCAGTCCATCTAGATTCAAATTCCTTATCCGAGAAAAAGTGATCACAAGCGACTGTGTATGATGTTTTCAGGCCTGTAAAACTGAGGGCGATGGAGTGGAGTGGTGCAAAATAAAAACGCACGCAGTCACATAATCCACTTTACATCTTTTAGCTATTAACCAATTTCCATAGGAAAGATAATAACCAGTGTCATCTTTTAAATGCCCCTTCAAACACACACACACACACACACACACACACACACACACGCATGCACACAAGCACGCATGCACACACACACACAGTAATCAAAATGCTCACCTTCTAATTGAACGTTCTAGTAGCTCTAGTACGAAGACTAGTCTGAAACGACGAATCCCACGGTCTTGCCTTGTGCTACCCTCCTAGATCTCAGAACAACATTTTCATGTCGTCATATTTTAAAATAGTCATGCTGGCCCAATGAATCACGAAGATGAGAGAAAGTTTAGGAAGATGTAGGCTCCTCCGGCTGACTTTAAAGTTACAGGTTTGTGAAAAAATGTCTCTCATTTGTATAGATGTCTTCGTGTGCCTGCCACGTCCCAGGCACTTAGTTCCCTCTTGTTTGGAGAAAGGTGATCAATCTTCTCAGTCCCGGATTTGCCCATTCTCTTACTCATTGCTCACTACTGCCACCTCCTGGACGCCAAGCATATTGTCGACATCAGATGAGAAGTCCCGGGGATTTCAAAACAGTTCCGGGAAGGAGAAGAATGGGGAGGGTGATTTGGGCTGCATTACATGCAAAAGAGAATTTTTTAAAACTAATATATATTCACAACTGAGAGGAGGAGTTACCTGGTCTCTCGCTTTTCTTCCTGTGTGCATATGCTAAGTAAATTGTAAGTCATTCAAACTTGTCTGGGTGCCCAGCTTTGTTTTGACAAGTGAAAATGTTCACAATTCTACTTCCTGTACGAATAGCCACTGACCTTTCAGAAAGAAAAAAAAAAAAAAAAACAGCCCACCATCACGGATAGCATACTTATCTGGCATACTTTCTCTTCAATCATATCACCAAAAAAGAAATACAGATTGATAAGCTAGAGTGGTGGTTTAGTGGTTAAGGCACTTGTCTGCAAAGCTTAATGACCCAGGTTCAATTCCCCAGTACCCACATAAGCCTGATGCACAAGATGGTACATGTGTCGGGATTTTGTTTGCAGTGGCACACCCATTCTCTCTTTCAACTTTCTCTCACTCTCTCTTCCTATACCTCTTTCTCTCTCTCTCTTTCAAATAAATAAAATATAAAAAAAAAAAACCACTGGGCTGGAGAGATGGTTTAGCAGTTAGAGTGCATGCCTGTGAAGCCTAAGAACCCAGGTTAAATTCTCCAGGTTCCAAAAGCCAGATGCACATGGTGGCACATGCGTCTGGAGTTTGTTTACAGTGGCTAGGGACTCTGGCGTGCCCGTTCTCACTCTCTCTATCTCTCCCTCTGTCTGTCTCTAATAAATAAATAAATAACATGGAAAAAAAGAATATAAATGGAGGGAGGAGAGGGAGAAAGAGGGGAAGGAGAGAGAATACAAAAGTTGGTAGGCTATAATTCAATCCCATTGCAAAATTTATTTTAATTCTTCAACTGTTTATATTTTTTATAAACTGGGGCTGGAGAAATGGCTCAGCAGTTAAAGGTGCTTGCAAAGCCTGATGGCCTAGGTTCAATTTTCCCAGCACCTGCATAAAGCCAGATGCACAAAGTGGTGCAGTAACAAAAGGCCTTGGTTCATCCATTCTCATTCTCTCTCATTCTCAATCTCCCTCTGTGTCTCTCTCTCTCTTTTTTAAATTATTTTATTTATTTTTGCAGAGAGACACAGAGAGAGACAGAGAGGGAGAGGGAGACAGATAGAGAATGGGCGCACCAGCAGTCTCTCAGGTGCTACGAATGAAATCTAGATGTGTGCGCCCCCTTGTGGGCAAGTGCGACATTGCGCCCTTGCATCACTGCATCTGGCTAAACGTGGGACCTGGAGTTTGGAACCGCTGGAGATTGGAACCGGGTTCTTAGGCTTAGCAGGCAGGCGCCTTTACGGCTAAGCCATCCCTCCAGCCCATCTCTCTCTTTTTTCAAGTAAACTTCATTAACTCTGCTATTCATAGTTAAGAATGAATGTAGTCTGATATTGCAAAGATCGCCAGTGGTTCCCAGTGTTCGGAAACTGTTCTTGGTAATTCCTTTTAATACAACACTGACAGTCAGGTGTATACATTCGGTTACATATTGAGCTCCAAAGCATTTATTTATTTAGTCATGCATTCATTGTTTGAGACAGGGTCTCACTCTGTAGTCCAGCCTGGCTTCAAAGACAATAGGTACCCCAGGCTAGCCTCAAACTCACAGCAACCCTCCTCCCACAACCTCCCAAATGTTAGGATTACAGGCATGGGCCCTCGTTCAATCCACACTTGTCTACCCTGCCCTACACCTGACTTGACCCCAGGGTTCAGTTCTGTCCCAGTTAAGACGGAAGTATAATAGCAATAAAGGAATATCTCGAGTACCACCCATCATTCAACTGTTCAATGTCTAGCACTCTAACTGACAAGCTGTGTCAGAATGGATCCTTATCTAGGGTAAGGAGGGGAGAGCAGACAGGGAGATGGATAGGGAGCCAGCTTGGGAACCATATGCAAATGAAGCGGCTTAAAGTCCAGCCAGCCTGTTATTCTTACCCTCCCACCCTCTCTGACTTGCCTCACAGCTGTTACTGCTACAGAACCACCTTCCCTATGCCAACCAGGGAACATTGTCCAGAAACTACCCTATGTTTTTCCTACCACCCGTGGAGTGGTGAGCAGACACCACAGGCATTTCACATCATCATTGTGCCATTCACCACCCCATGCTGCTCATTTAATTTTAGCAGTGTGCACTGGAAGAACTGTCCATTTATATCCTTAAAAAGCAAGGGAGGCCATTAGGCTTGCTCACATATTTGAATATTCCTTTCTAATAACAGTGTGAGCTGTCTGCTTTGATGGATTTTTGGAGCTGCAATCTCTGACATATAAAATGTTGTGCCGAGACTAAATCCTAGGACTGAGTTATTTGGGGGGAAAAAAAAAATAACAACAGCCCCCAAAATGCACTTTTCACTCAGATTGTATTTTGTTGATAATTAATGCTTATGAAAACAACAGGCACTATTACACGGAAAAATAGCAGCTGATGAGAATGTAGCTCTTCACACATATTATTGGAATTTTATTTGTACCCTAGGTGCCCCATTCCTCCTCATCTTTCTCCACCCATCAAAGAAAGCTTTGGAAAGGGAAGAAAGGAAAAATCAAATAATGCCTTCCTGTAGCCAACCCAAATGATAATCATGTCCCTCCTGTTTCACACAATAATGAACACAATAATAAAACATACAGAGGATAGTTCACTTTCTGTTTCTAGTATGGAACAAAGTTGGAGGAAGGGTGAGAAGAAAAATAGACCTATGGGAAAAAAATCAATACGGAACTGAATGTGCTAGGTAGAGTTATTCCAAAGGGAACTTTCTTACATCATTATTTCCAAAGACTACTTGCATCATCATTTCGAAGAGATTCCCAAGGACCGTGTTTCTGAGGTAGATATTGGTTAGAAGCTCCCTCCACATGATGTGTTGGAGGGGAAGAGCCAGGATAAGAACAGTCTCCAATCCAGAGGAAAACAAGAACAGCCCTGGACATCCACAAAGGGAGAGATAGAAGAGCTAAAAAGTGTAGAGAGATAGAAGGGTGATGCAGTCAAAAAGAAAGAAGCTAAGCTAGACACAGCTCCAGAGTGTGAGTTTTGGGCAGAGGGAAAGGAAACATCCCAAAAGGAAAGCCAGGCAGCCCTGGTGCAAAAGGCCTGTCAATGTAGCCACAGAAGGAGCCCACACCCCTCACCTGAAATGCAATTGCAGGTTTTAGCAAGACAGTGACTCCTCTCATGGGACAGATAGTCACGGAAAGGACATTTTGTCACACTCAACTCCGTGATTTGGAGGGCCGTGACTGGGTGCCATCTTCAGAAAGAACACATGGTTTAAAACTTGGCTACCCTGGGATCCTGAAAACAGGGAAGAGTCAGAACTCAGGTAGACTGAAGTCAACCAACCACAGCCCCAGGGTGAGAAACAGTCATGGGGAATAGTCATGGAAAGAAAGAAGGTCAGATGGGGACAAATTGAAAAGTGCATGTGGCATGAGACTCCATGGCGGTGGTGAAGTGTACAATAGGGGGTAAACCCCAGCCTCAGGAGACAGGAGCACACTGAACAACTGAGAACATTGGAGTTTGCTAGCCCTGAGTATCAGTGAGCGGATCAAACTCTAGGGCAACTTAGCCTTCCACAAGGTTCGCTGCCATAGGGAATGAGAACTCTGAAGTGCTGGAAGACTTATGATATCCACAGCCATATCCCACCAGCGAAGAGGTTGATACTTAGTGAGTTTTCAAAGTAGGGAGACAGGTCTGCCTATATAGATCTTGGTGTTGTGATTGCTTCCCCCAACTCCCAATGCACTTGGGAGATACCAGCCCCAGCTACATTAGCTATCTGGGGAAAAAGGAATAAAAACTGGAGAGTCTCTGAAAAGTGGACGTATCTGCCCAACACAAAGACTGCCAGCCTACGTGTGGCCACAAAGAACCAGGAAACTACTAAAGTGAAGATAGGAAACGTTTCAGTGGGGAGAGGGCAGTAGGATGGAGAAGAGGTAGGGTGAGTATCAAAAGTAAGGATGTATTGAAAAGTCATAGAGAAATTTACTAATCAAAAAATAAAATAAAATTTGGATGTCTCAGTGGTTAAGGCACTTGCCTGAAAAGCCTAATGACCTGGGATTGATTCCCCAGTACCCAGCAGCCATGAAAAGCCAGATGCACAATGTGGCTCATTCATTCTGGAGTTTCTTTGCAGTAGCTAGAGGCCCTGATGTGCCCATTCTCTCCCTTTCTATAGATAGTTAGATAATAGATAGATAGATAGATAGATAGATAGATAGATAGATAGATAGATAGATAGATAGATGATAGATAGATAGACGATAGATAGAATATAGATAGATGATAGATAGATAATACATACATACATACATACATACATACATACATACATACATATCTGCCTCACCCTCTCTCAAAAAAAATTTTTAAGTACAAAACAAAGAAATAACAGTAAAAGTTGTAAAGGAAAAATGACAGCTCACTTACAAAGACAAATACATCAGAATAACACCAGACCTTTCAACAGGAATGTTAAAGCCAGGAAAGCATGGAATGATATATTTCAAGCCCTGAAAGTAAATAACTGGAAACCAAGATTTCTACCACTAGAAAAGTTCTCTTTAAAATTGACAGAAATAAGGACATTTTCTTGACAAGCATAAACTAAAGCAATTCACGACCAACAGGACAGAACTGCAGAATGTGTTTAAATGAATACAAAACTCAGAGAAGAAAGACCGTCATAATCACAGAACAGAGGAAAGAATAAATTTCAGGAGATCTGCACAAAGGAGAGCTAGAGGAACCTGTCATGTCCAGCACATAAGCCAGCAAACCCTTAATACTAGTAGAAAATAAAGAAAATAGCAAAAATTCAACCAACTAGAAAAACAATCAACAATTACAGAAATTAGCAAACATCTCTTGATCATAACCTCAACTCACCAGATTGGGAAAGATATGGATAACCAGGTGTAAGAGGCACAAACCACCCTCAACAGATGTGATTTAACAATACTCCATCCAAGACACAGTATAGTCAAACTGCATCAAACACAAGAGAAAGAATTCTAACAACAGTAAGAGAAAACTATCACATAACTAAGAGAAATCCTTACGAGAACAACAGGCCAAGAGACGGATTCTAAGACCCAAAAAAATGCTGACCAAGAACACTGTGTCCAGCAAAGCTCTCCTTCAGAAATGAGAAAGAAAACTCTCTTGGGCTGTAGGGATGGCTTAGCGGTTAAGGCACCTGCCTGTTAAGCCTAAGAACTCTGTTCCAATCTCCAGGTTCCAAGTTTAGCCAGATGCAAAGTGACGCAAGGGCGCAATGCTGCACTTGCCCACAAGGGGGCGCACACATCTGAATTTCATTCACAGCAGCTGAGAGACTGCTGGTGCGCCCATTCTCTATCTGTCTCCCTCTCCCTCTCTCTCTGTCTGTCTCTGTGTGTCTCTCTCCAAAAATAAATAAATAAATAAATAAATAAATAAATAAATAAATAAATAAGTAAGTAAGTAAGTAAGTAAAAATAAATAAAAAAAAGAAAACTCTCTTATAAGCAAAAAAAACTGGAGGGAACTCATCACCACCAAGTGATCCTACAAGAAATATTAAAGGGAAGGACGGGCATGGTGGTGCACACTTTTAATACCATACTAGGGAAGCAGAGGTAAGAGGATCGCCGTGAGTTCAAGGCCACCCTGAGACTATATAGTGAAAATTCCAGGTCAGCCTGGGCTAGAGCAAGACCCTACCTCAACATAAAAAGAATTTGTGGGCTGTAGAGAGTTGGTTCAGTGGTTAAGGCACTTGCCTGCAAAGCCCAACAACCAGGGTTTGATTTCCCCACTACACATGTAAAGCCAGATGCACAAAGTAGTACATGCATCTGGAGTTTGTTTGCAGCAGCTGGAGGTTCTGGTGTGCCCATCTTGCTCTCTTGCACTCTCTCCTCCCCTCCTTCCCTCTATCCCTCTATCTCCCTCCATCTCCCTCCTTGAAAATAATTAAATTTGATTTTAAAAAGAACATTTGCAAGTACAAACCTCACCTGTAGAGCAGATACAAAAGAGAGAAAGAGAAGCAAACCTTATTAATACAGACAAACAATGCTGGGAAGATGTTCCGTGGCTAAAGTTGCTTGCCTGCTGCAAAGCCTGACAACCCAGGTTTGTTTCCCCAGCACCAGTATAGAGCCAGATGCACAAAGTGGCATATGCATCTGGAGTTCATTTGCAATGGCAAGAGGTCTTGGCATGTTCATTCTGTCTCTGTCTCCCTCTCTCCCTCTCCCTCTCTCTCTCTTTCTCTCTCTACTCGCAAACAAATAAATATTTTTTAAAAAAAGAAAACTATTGTGCTGTAGAGGTGGCTTAGCAGTTAAGGCACTTGCCTGTGAAGCCTAAGGACCCAGGTTCATTTTCCCAATACCCACATAAGCCAGATACACAAGGGAATGCATGCATCTGGAGTTTGTTTGCAGGGGCTAGAGGCCCTGTCATGCTCATTCTGTCTATCTGCCTCTTTCTCCCTTTCTTTCTTTCTCTCTCAAAGAAATAGTTAAGTAAATAAAATATTTTTAATTTTTTTAAAAAAGAAAATTACCATATACCTAAAAAGTAATGAGAGAGGAAGAAAAGAACAAAAGTAATTTAATAACCAGAAATATTAACAAAATGACAATAGTATGTCATTACTTATGCCAATAACCTTGACTATTCCAATTAATTCTTTTATATTAATATTTTCCTTAAAAATCATTCTTTTGAATTACTGTTCAGGTAGTTCATTGATTTACTTTCCTTTATAGTCTATACACAAGTAGTTTTTATGTATTCGTTGTTATCAATTTTGAGAGCTTTATTGCATGAGCATATTGCATATTGGTCATATTTCCAAAAGGTAATACTCTTATGTTCCCCTTTAATAGCTTGTAGCCTATTGAGAACCCTCCTCAAAGGGTCTATCACTATTAACAGTGGGGTCATGAATGCACCAGTTTCTGTGTGGCATGAGAGGGGGAACAATGCCTCAGAGTACACCTTCCCACCCTGAGGCTCTTATATTCTTTCTGCCCCTTCTTCTGCAATGTAACCTGAGCCTTGGAGAGGGTTGTTATAAATGTCCTTTAGTGTTGAGCTCTCAGCAGTCTCTGATTTTCTGCTTTGAGGAGTTTTGAGTCTCCTCTGTGTCTACCCCTACCTCCCTGGAGGAGGTTCTCAGGCTGGCAATGAGAGCAGCACTCATATTTCGTCGCCACTTTCTCTGGAATGTCTCCTGGACCCTGGAAGATGTGACAGAGAGGACTTCTCTCATCTTAGTCACTCGGCTTTCTTTTCTTGTCCTAATGATGGGTCTTGGGCCGCGCCAGGATTTGCTGCCATCTATAAAAAGCAGATTCCCTAACCAAGAATGAGAGCAGCATGGATCAAAGGGGACAGCGTGTAAGTTTTGATAAGGAATCTGAAGTTAGACTTTTAGACGCATCCTGAGGACAGGAAGCTGTGTTACTTGTATTTCAAGTTGCTGTGACTGAAGCAACTTAAGGAAGTTTTTTTTTTTTTAATTATATTAATTTATTAGACAGAGAGAGAGAGAGGAGTTGAGACAGAGAGAATGAGCTCACCAGCCTCCTAGCCACTGCAAACAAACTCCAGATGCGTGTGCCCCTTGTGCATCTGGCTTACATGGGTCCTGGGGAATCGAACCTGGGTCCTTTGGCTTTGGAGGCAAGTGCCTTAACTGCTAAGCCATCTCTCCATCCCAAGGAAATTTATTTTAGCTCATGG
Source organism: Orientallactaga sibirica (assembly GCA_036365145.1). Taxonomy (NCBI): domain Eukaryota; kingdom Metazoa; phylum Chordata; class Mammalia; order Rodentia; family Dipodidae; genus Orientallactaga; species Orientallactaga sibirica. Next base: position 19,527,892 of record JAEOAD010000025.1, read on the forward strand.
TTTGTGAGTCTATCATGGCAGGGAAAACATGGAAGCAGGAGCCTAAGAAGGTATCTCCAGTAGAGAGAGGGTTGGAGAGATGGCTTAGCAGTTAAAGCGTTTGCCTGCAAAGCCAAAGGACCCAGGTTGGATTCCCCAGGGCCCAAGTAAGCCAGATGCACAAGGGGCACATGCATCTGGAGTTTGTTTGCAGTGGCTGGAAGCCCTGACATGCCCATTATCCCTCTCTCTGCCTCTTTCTCTTTCTCTCTCTCTCTCTCATAAATAAGTAAAGAAAATTTGAAAAGAAGTAGAGAGAGATGAATTCTGGTGTTCTCTCCTCTTTGTTCAATATGAAACCCCAGTGCAGGGGATGGTACCACCCACGTTCACGGTGAGTCTTTCCTCTGAGGTTAAACCTGTCTGGAAACACCCACACAGACACACCCAGAGCTCTATTTCCTCGGTGATTCTAAATCTATTTAATTTGATAAATAAACATGAATAATCACAGAAGCCCAGCCAAGGAGTCGCCATCAGACTTGAATGTGATCCCTATGAAATTGGTGAACTCCTCTCCTTAAACATTCACAAAATATTATAGTTACAGAGACTTCTTTCTGTAGGATCAGGAAAACTTTTGGAGCTAGAGGTCGTATGTCCCTTCTAAAAGATGACATTACAGTCAGAGGCTTAATGCTTCAACTAAGATTTCAAATTATCCAATGCTAAAAAGGACAAATTATAATTGAACTTAAGCAAATAACTACATTGCCATTAGAATATGTATAGTTCCTAATATTTTTGTAAATTATAGAGCGATTATGCTTAATAAAGTCATGGATTCACAAAACTGCTAACCAATATCAAATGGAAGAAAAATTAATTCCATGTGGCATAGTAGAATGAAAATAACGTTTGCATAATATTTTTAATTTGAAATTTTTTGTTGGTTACTTTGTTTTTTTTTCTTATATTAAAGATAATGCTTCCTTTCAAGTTGCCTATATCTTACGGTAGTTTGGTAACATATACCTGTGTAAATACTCAACTCATCCATGAGTATCTTGAGGGATTGGGTATGCCTGTTTGCTCACTGTTTCCAGAGAGTGATATTTATGACCCATAAGAACTCCAGATAGAATCACTCTGGGCCCCACTTGTGTCATCTGAGCTGATTTTAAATAATATTTAGAGAAAATACATTTAGCAGTTTATTTGATCCAAGAATGATTCATAAATTGGACAGCTCTAGGAATTAGACAAGTGTTGACAGGTCCTCTGTAATGTGCATGATGAGTGCTTAGTAGCAGGGGAAAACAGAAGCAAGAAACAAAAATATCACTTCCAAGGTTGTGCTCTAAAAAGGTGAGGTGAAGGAGACATTTTTATGGTAGTTTAGGAGGGATTAACTTGGTCCCTTCTAATTGGCTACTGTAAGTATCCTTATAGTAAACTTTATTTATTTATGAGAGAAAGAAGCAAAGAGAGAGAGAGAGAAATAATGGACATTCCAGGGCTTCTAGCCACTGCAAATGAACTCCAGACATGTGCACCACCTTGTGCATCTGGCTTACATGGGTACTGGGAACTTGAAACTGGGCCCTTAGGCTAACAGGCAAGTGCCTTAACTGCTAAGCCATCTCTTTAAATATCCTTTTTGTGAGGTGGGGTGGGAAATGTCCCATTTTAAAGTCGGATTGGTTACATGGCATCTCCCATGATTTATTCCATTCCGGTTTTTTTTGTGGGAGGGGGCGAATGGCCCATTTTAAAGTCGGATTGGTTACATGGCACCTCCCATGACTGGTTCTATTCTGGTTTGGTCTGACTAGATGCAGAAGCTCAACTTACCTCCATAAATTTAACTCCACATTGTGAAAAACTTTCCGATTATTCCTATAACTTCTAGCTATATTAATCCCAGAGATGACAAAGGTGTTCTGAATATCAAGCACCGCCATTCTGTTCTGGAAAATAACATTTCATGGTGTCACACACTTCCAGGATGGACTATCTACTTCAGACTTGTGTAAGATTGATTGATAATAACTTTTCAGTGAACAGTAGAAACCCGATGATTCAAAAGTGGTCTAAACTCCCACACTGAAATCAGACTGGGGGCTGGGGGCTGGGGAAGTGGCTCAGTGGTTAAAGGGCTTGCTTGCAAAGCCTACCATCAGCCTTCCCAGCACCCACGTAAAGTCAGGTACACAAAGTGGTACATGTGTCAGGAGTTTGTTTGTGGTAGCAAGAGGTCTTGGGAAACCCATACTCACACTCTCTGGCTATAAAGCAATACATAATAATATTTAAAAGCAGCCTGGGTCTTTTGGAAGCCACCCACTCTTCTCCACATGCCCCTACATTCTACTCTTTTCTGCCTTTAGTAATGAACACTGTGGATTAAATGTTACATTTAGTTTCCCTCTTGAAGTTAGAAGAAAATTTCCAAGTGTATGGAATGTTTTCACAGGAAATTAATTAGGAGATATGACCCCCAAGGTCAACATAATAGAAAAGAAAGTTCTGTAATTATTTGGTTACCTCAGCAGGAACAAAGTGGTTATAGTTCTCCAAGCAAAAAGTCTCAAATAAAATAAAGTCTAACACATTTCAAAAACAAGAAGGTAATAGACATATCATGAAATAAACAATATAGGAGTGATCTCAGAAGTGCAGGTAATGATTCTCAAAATAGAATAAAAATATTAACATTTTCAAATATTTTTTGTTTATTTGCAAGCAGAGACAGAGAGAGAAATAGGGAAGGAATGGGTGCACCAGGATCTATGACCACTAGAAAGGAACTCCAGATACCACTTTGTGCATCTCGCCTTACGTGGGTACTTTGCAAACAAGTACTACCTCTCCAGCACCCCCATTTTAAAAACAAGAAAGCAAACAATATGCCCCAAGATGAAACTATAGGAAAGTATTTTCAGAAGGGGACATTAGGAAGCAGATACAGAGCACTCCTTGATTTTGCACTTGATGATTGGAAATTTACTGAATTTAAGATAAACGGCCTTGAAAACCAAAACAGATTGAATCCATTTTAGTAGACTATTCAAGATAGGGAACTATCTCCCAGGTCCTTTGGAAAATAATGGAATTCGAGTGCAGCACTAATTCAATAAGAATCTTCAAGAGTCAATATCAGCTACTTAACATGGAGATGGCAGCAAAGCCATTACTGTTGACTCTGCTTCCATCACTCAGAAGTATTGCTTTGCTATTAAACCATGGCTTTAGGGGATATTTAGATCTATTCCTTCTAAGCATCCCTCATAATTTATTCCATCTGGATGATTTGCATCAAGCATAATTTAAAATCTGCAGGCTCTATTCTCTCCTGGTGCAAAAGTATAGCTCCCATTAGCACTAATGAAAGCTATCTGTACATTGCAAGAAGTGCATCACTCATAAGTGTTTAAGAACCAAAATGTTTTACATCCTGTGAGAGAAGCAGTGTTAGAGAGAGTCTGGATATAATTTGACAAGGTTAAAATGCAAAGTGTAGATTGTTTTCCAAATGATGGTATTCAGAAAGAGAGAGGGGAGGGGAGGAGAGAGAAGGGGAAAGAGAAGGGGGGAGAGAAGGAAATTAAAAATAGGTCAAATTTCTATTTTAAAAAAAAAAGAGAATCACAAGTTCAAGGCAAGTGTAGGCATCTAGTGAAATCCTGTCTCCATATAAAAAGTGCAAAATGGAGGCCGGGTGTGGTGGCACATGCATTTAATCGTCCCAGCACTTGGGAAGCTGAGGTAGGAGGATCACTGTGAGTTTGAGGCCAGCCTGAGACTAATTCCAGGTCAGTCTGCATTAGAGCAAGATCCTACCTTGAAAAAAAAAAGTGAAAAAAAAAAGGGCTGGAGAGATTGCTCAGTGGTTAAAGCATTTAACCTAAAGACCCAGGTTCGATTCCCCAGTACCCATGTAAGCCAGATGCACAAGGTGGCACATGCATCTGGAGTTCATTTGCAGTGGCTAGGAACCCTGGTGTGCCCATTCTTTCTATCTGCTCTCTCTCTGCCTCTCTCTGTCTCTGTCTCTGTCTCTCTCTCTCTCTCTCTCTCTCTCTTTTTCTCTCTCTTCCCCCTTTCAAATAAATGAATGAATAAATAAATAAATAAATAAATAAATAAATAAATAAAATATTTTTTAAAGAAAGGTAAAAGATGAGGCTGGTAATATAGCTCAGCGGTAGAGTGCTTGCTAGCATGTGTAAGACTCGAAGTTCAATCATTGTACATGAAAGACTCTCCACTTGCTACACATTCAAAGAACAAGAAATACCACAGTCAGAAGAGAAAGTCTAGAATCTCGAGTTGGTCTTCTTGGCTTGCTTTGGTTGGAGGGTGGGTGTTTGTCCGTTAAGGGTACATAACTTCATCTGCAGGGTACTGCCTTGAACGGTACAAGCTCTCCACGTCCCACCTACATACTAGACCACTTTTCCTTTGTCACTAGATGGCTGGGGGGTTGTTTCTTAGAAGTTTATGACTACAAGCCAATCATTTCCCATCTCCTTTCCATTCAGCTGCTACTATCAGTAGCTTTCCTGGCCAATGTGCTTCTGGGATTCTCCACCGAATACCCCCAAGTCAACCCCATCACAGCCTGTAGCCATGTATTCCTGCTGCGTCTCCGTGAACTTCTTCCTGCTGGTTCTCCTGGAAAGTCTGTGGGTTTCATTTGCAATATCGAAACCTCTGAGTTGCTATAAGAAAAAGAATCTGTTAAGTCCTCTCCTCACCCCTTAAGAAAACAAAGGGGATAGTCAATGCTGTCTAAAAACACAGAAACAATCCCAATGGAGATTAAAGGATTTCTTCATATTTTGGAATCAAATACGATTCCAAAACCTGAGATTTTCTCCAAGTTTTGATGTGGGAGAAGTAGCGATCACAGCATGATTGCTCGGACTGTACACTCCACAAAACATGAATATAAAGCAACAACACTGCTGTTTAAACACTATGAGCATATTCTGTTGGAAATGAAAATGTAGACACAGATTTCCAGCGTTTGCAACACGGACAATGGCAATATTTATCTTTGTGCAGTCCTGCGTAAACAGAAACTGGGAGACAAGAAAAGGACTGCAAAATGAGTGCTTACAATAGCTTAGGAGAGCTTATCTAACTTTTAAAATACTTAGCAAAGTTCTTTTCTAATTTATTTTTCTTTACGGCTCGTAGCTATGACGCGCTTGTGATCTCGCCAAATGGAACAGGGCTGGAAGCATATGTTTAATAAAAATGTGTGTGGGCACAGACACACACACAACATTAAAGCAATATCTTAATTTCCCCTTAAACTGACAAATGCAAGGCATTTTGGGAATTCTGGCACTTAACTATCTTAACTCTCCACATTATGTTCAAGCACTTGGAATCTGAGTACATCTGAGCAAAGGGAAATACGCATGATGCACATCAAGGAAGAGCTGGCAGGCAGGCAAAAGCAACTGATTTCTCCACAATTTTTTTTTTTTTGTGTGTGTGTGTCTTTTCCTCAGCTTTTAATTTCACACATTTTCAGGATGCTCCACACTCAAGCTATGTTGTGTCTGATTAGGTTCAGTGGTGGTTTGAATGTCATATTCCCATGGGTTCATGTGTTTGAAGATTTGGTTCCCAGAAAAGTATTGCTATGGGAGATGGTAGCGGAAGCTTCCAGAAGTAGAATGTTCTCTGGAGAAAGTATGTCACTAGGGGTGAGCCTTGAGATTGCAGATGGGCACTCTGTCACCCTAAGCCATTCTCCCCTCTCTCTCTCTCTCTCTCTCTCTCTCTCTCTTCCTCTCTCTCTTCCTCCCTCCCTCTCTCTCTCTCTCTCTCTCTCTCTCTCTCCCCCTTTCCTCCCTGCAGACAGAGCAATGCTTGCTTGTTGCTCATGCTGTGCTTACCCCACCATGATGAACTCTACCCTCCGGATCTGGAAACAGAAATAAACTTTCTTTCCCTAAGTTGCTTTAGGTGGGGTATTTTGTCCCAGCATTGAGGAAGTCATGGATAAGTTTCCCTCAGAACGCACATATAGCGCCCCCCCTCCACCATTCAGACCTTACCATAGATGTTTTGTGGTTTTAAGTCCACCTTTTATTCCATGCTCCACATCTCAAATTCACCGTTATTTCATAATATCTTTCTGTATCTTGTGCTGATTACGCATCAAGAATGGAGGATCTGGTCTGGAGAGATGGCTTAGTGGTTAAGGCACCTGCCTGTGAAGCCTAAGAACCCAGGTTTGATTCCCTAGGATTCTTGTAAGCCAGATGCGCAAGGTGGCGCATCCATCTGGAGTTCATTTGCAGTGGCTGAAGGCCCTAGTGTGCCCAATCTCTCTCTCTCTCTCTCTCTCTCTCTCTCTCTCTCTCTGTTTCTCTCTCCCTTTCTTAAATAAACAAAATTTTAAAAATGGAGGATCTGGGCATAGAGATGTAAATTCTTATCTACATGAATTCTTTGCTATATCTTACTGATAAAAAAACTAATAGAATGATGTTATATTGTCCTTTCACAGCCACACCACCTTCATGCATATCGTTGCTGTAAATAAACAAGCCAATGAAATGTTTTGTTTTGTTTTTCATGTGAAGTTTTGCCTAGAACTAGATTCAAAAGAGTTGGGCCTGATGACACAGACCTATAATCTCAGCTACTCAGGAAATTGGAGGATTGTGAAGGATCACAAGTTCAAGTCAGGCCTGGGCATTTTGATAAGACCTTGTCTCAATATAAAATGTAAAAGAAGAAGAAAGAGAAGGAAGGAAGATGTTCCTGATTTAGCTCTGTAGTAGGGTGCTTGCCTAGCAAAGCCCTAAATTCAACCTCCAGTGCCAACAAATGGGGGATAAAGAGTCAAAACCAAACAGCTTAAGTCAAAGCTACAAGAAGCATGGCACTGCTGTCCCACCAACTTCTCGTTCATCTGTCATTTCACCCTCACCATCCCAAGCACCTCTTATGGTATCCATGTGTTTTTTGGTTTTTCAAGGTAGGGTCTTACTCTAGCCTAGGCTGACCTGGAATTCACTATTTGGTCTCAGGGTGGCCTCAAACTAAGGGCAGTCCTCCTACCTCTGCCTCCCAAGTGCTGGGATTAAACGTGTGTGCCACCATGACCAGCAACATTTTTATTTATTTGCAAGCAGAGAAAGGTAGAAGAGAGACAGACAGATTGAGTGGGTGTACCAGGGTCTCTAGCCACTGCAAACAAACTCCAGACCCATGTGCCCTTTGTGCATCTGGCTTTTTATGTTGATCTAATGAAGTCTCCATTAAGCCCACAATGACTGGCTTGATGGAGCTTCTTGGATCTCTGAACACATGGCAGTACTGGGAAGCATGATGTACATAGAGATAACAGGGACACTCGGAGCTCCTGACAACATGATTTCTTCCTCCTGGTTATTTAATGTGCATCTTTTCAGCACCTCTGCAATGACCCAGTAAACATGCAGAGAATATGTCTGTGGAAGGTTCTATGAACCACTTAGAAAAAAAAATAAGCAAACCTAAAGAGAGGACTGTGTGAACCTCAAATTATAGCATGCCAATCAGAAGCACAGGACACATGCTGGGGCTGGCAGCTGTCATCTGAAGTGGAGGACAGTCTTGTGGGGTTTAGCCTTCAACCTATGGAGTCTTCGATTTGTAGGGACATAATGTCAGGGTTCACTTGAATAAGAGCATATCCAATTGGTGTCCACCAGAGAATTATTTAGGATATGAGAAAATGCCATCACAAATTTTTTAAAAATCCACTTTGGTTTTTTCCTTTATGGAATCGATGTTAAAATAGAGAGTGGGGAAAAAAGAACTTAGTTTTCCAATATATCTTACACTCTTCCATGAAATTATGAAGCTCAACATTGAAAGCCTATGGAGCATATCACTTTCCTTTATTTTTGCTTCATACTTGGTTCAAGAGTGACAAACGAAATTATATATAATTATATATATATATATCACATACGCATGCATATATGCACCAACCACTCAGAATATTCCAGATAAAAGCAAGCGATAACCTTTATCTCCATCTACCTGGGGGAAAACAACTCAGAGCATGGGGGTGGGTGCATGAAACCGTGGAGTCCTTTATAGAATATGACAGCCCTGCTGTCGTTATTAATGGAGCACCAGTGACTTCCTTGTGGGGGTGTATGCAACCAACCAGAAATGCAGAACCTGTCTGATAATACCCTACTGTACCCTAGCGCCATGTAATATAAAATAATGGTACTATTAGCTCCGGTACAGAATGAAATCAGACATCATCATAAGACAAATCATCTCAGAGCCCTTTGCACACAATTACCCCCTCCTACAAGTTCTCTAGATGCTTCTCAACAGCCACAGCCCCTTGGGAAGAAATTAGAATACTGTCCACCACACTGTTTTTGCAAACAACTTGAACCTGGCTCAGTTCACACATCCTCTACCCACAGTGAACAAGGGCTGAGACGATGTCTTTGTTCATAGAACAACGCTGAGGGTTTCTGTTGCTGGCTGCTTAGAAGTTTCTCCTCTTTGTGGATTACAGCCCTTCATCTTGCCCAACACTTACGTCCTAGAAACTCTTGAGATTTGAGGTTCAGTAATCCCTCATAAAAGCTTGGGGATGACAGAGCTCATAGCTAGTGTAAAGGTTGATTTCGTACGAAAATGTGACCAGGCCACAGTGTTCAGACATCTGCTCAAACATTATTCTGGATGGGTCTATGAAGGCATTTCTTGATGAGATTAGCATTTGAATCAGCAGACTGGGTAGAGCTGGCCCTCCCCAGTGTGCATAGATTTCATCCAGTCCACCAAAGGCCTGAACAGAATAAGAGGCTGAGTAAATAACAAGTTGAACGAGATGGCGCTCTCATTAGCTGACCAGCTTCAACGAGGACGCTGAGCTGGAACACTGGTCACTTGCCTTTAACCTTGGATTTGGACTAGAATTTACACCATCAGTATCCCTTGGTCTGGACTCCTTAGTCTCATTTGTTGTGAGCCAATGCCTTGAAATGATTAGATAATGTAACATATACATAATAGTCCGTTATTAATAAGACTCCTTAATCTCTATCATGTGAGCCAAAACCTTGTAAGGATTAAATAATGTAACATATACATTATAGTTCATTATTAATAACTGCTAGCATATTATTTTAAATAATATAAATCTATGTACATAGAGCCTGTTCCGTTTTTCTGCAATATCCTGACAAATACACTGAGGTGATTCAGAATTGGGCCGTGGATTTTTCGGCTGAATTTTTAAAATACCAGGAGTTCTCAAAAAGGAAGCTCTATCATTTTCAGTCTTTAGATCCAGGCATCTACCATGTTTGTATTGAAATAATTTATATGAAAATGCTTAGTAAACAAAAAGTCCTTAGTAAACACCATGAATTTTTACCTCACATTCTCTTTTTAAATTTTTATTTACTTATTTATTTTATTTATTTATGTATTTATTTATTCAAGAGAGAGAGAGAATGGGCACGCCAGGACCTCTAGCCACAGCAAACAAAATCCAGGCTCATGTGCCGCCATATGTATCTGGCTTACATGAGTTCTGGGGACTCAGACCTGGATCTTTAGGCTTCACAGGCATGCACCTTAACCACTAAGCCATGTCTCCAGCCCTTAAGTCACATTCCTTTTGTTTTATAAATCTTTTTTTTTTTGAGATGTCTTTTTTAAATATTTTATGAATTTATTTGAGAGACAGAAAGAGACAGATAGAGAGAGAGAAAATGGGTGAGCCAGTACCTCTAGCCATCTTGTGCATCTGGCTTCCATGGGTACTGAGGAATTGAATCTAGATCCTTAAGCTTTGCAAGCAAGCACCTTAACCACTCAGCTGTCTCTCCGCCCATGTCACATTCTTGAAAGGGATTTTTCTCTTTTAAAAAAAATGTACTGTTCTAGTGAGAAATAAGAGAACCTTTCTATTGAAGAAAAATAACTAAGGGGCTGGAGAGATGGCTTAGCAGTTAAGGCACATGCCTGTGAAGCCTAAGGACCCCAGTTCAATTCTCCAGGTCCCACTTAAGCCAGATGCACATAGTGGTGCATGCATCTGGAGTTCATTTGCAGTGGCTAGAGGCCCTGGTGCACCCATTCTCTCTCTTCTCTCCCTCTCTCTGTCTCTAATAAATAAATAAATAAATAAATAAATAAATAAATAAATAACTTTAAATAAAAAAAGAAATATAACTAAAAATTCAACCTTTCTTTTATAATACTGTAAAAGGGAAAATTAATTACATAAGAGTCTACTAAAACTAATGTCTATTTCATTGATAAATTAGCTAAAAAATTATTAAATCTCCCTCCTGATTTAGGATATAGAAACAAGATCTCCATCATAGTCTTGAAAGGGATACCCAAAGCTAAAGTATTTAGTACTTTCAGCTAAGCTTGCTTTTGAATCTTTGCTAAGAAATGACTCAATTTCAAGATTTGTTTTATTCAAAGCCAAGAAAATCCTGAACAAACACCAGGAAATCACAGGACACCAACAATACTTATGTTAATTTTAAAGGTACTTTTTAAAAGTCCTTTGATTCTCTTTCCTTCAAGAAATCAAACCTAATTTCCTTACCCTACAATTTGGATAGACTTAGTAACATGTCTAATGAATACGGCTGAAATAATGGAGGATGGCTTCCTGCAGTGTGTGTGTGTGTGTGTGTGTGTGTGTGTGTCCATGCACATGGAAGAAGGCTGCTGCTACCCTAGAGAAAAAGACTTGCACAGTGAATATCTAAACTCTCCTACAACTATGTGAAGCTCCAACTTGTGAGAATGTGAACTCTTCTTCTTTTTGCTGTCCTAGAGGAAAGAATGTGATTTCTCTCTATGTTAATTCCCCAACCAAGAGCAGCTTTGGAAAAAAAAAAGGGGGGGAGATTTATTTTGGCTTACAGACTCAAGGGGAAGCTCCATGATGGCAGGGGAAAACAATGCAATGAGCAGAGGGTGGACATCACCCCCTGGCCAACATAAGGTGGACAATAGCAACAGGAGAGTGTGCCAAACACTGGCAAGGGGACACTGGCTATAATACCCATAAGCCAGCCCCCAGGATGTGTTAATTCCCAAATCTCCATCAGCTGGGAACCTAGCATTCAGAACACCCAAATCAAACCGCTGCAGTCTCTGTGGTGTAACTTGAGATCAAGTGTGGTGACACCTCCAGCATGATTCTTTTTGCTCAGGACTGCTTGGATATCTGAGGTCTTCTGTGCTTACATTTGAATTTTAAGACTATTTTTTTATACTTTGGTGAAGAATGACAGAATTTTGATGAGGATCGCTTTGAGTTTGTAGATTGCTTTTGGCAGTATGTACATTGTCACAATATTAGGTCTTCTACTTTGTAATCAGGAGTCTCTCCATCTTCTAGTAACTTCTTCCATTTTTTTCTTCAGAATTCTAAAGTCTGCACTGAAAAGGACTTGTACTTCCTTGGTTTTTTTTTTTTTTTTTTTTTTTTGTACACACATGATAAGGCAATGGAATTGTAATTTCTTTGTTTTTTGGGGTTTTTTTGTTTGTTTGTTTGTTTGTTTGTTTGTTTTTGTTTTTGGTTTTGCAAGGTAGGGTCTCACTCTGGTCCAGGCTGACCTGGAATTAACTATATAGTCTCAGGGTGGCCTCAAACTCTCGGTGATCCTCCTACCTCTGCCTCCCTAGTGCTGGGATTAAAGGTGTGTACCACCACGCCCAGCTGGAATTGTAGTTTCTTTCTGAATGTGTCTGTTATTGGGATAAAGGAAAGCTGTTAGTTTTATATATGTGAGTTTTGTCTGCCTCTTTGACCGAAGTGTTCATCAGCTCTGAAAGTGTTCTGATGGAGGCTTTAGGGTCTCTTCTGTGTAGAACCATATTTTCTATAAACAGGGATACCTTGATATCTTTCTTTCTTCTTTATATCCCTCTTATTGGCTTCTATTTTCTTATTGCTCTAGCTAAGACTTCCAAGACTATACTGAGTAACAGTGGATCAAGCTGAAACCCTTGTTTTGTACTTGATTTAAGTGGAAATACATTGTATAGAGTAAGCATAATGTTGTCAGCCAAAACTTTCATTATAATGGTGTGAGTCTTTGAAGCAGAGATTTCTAGATTTCTTATCCATAGAAATTCTAATATAATAAGTGCATGTTTCTTTATGACTTGAAATGTATGGTAATATTATTTCATAGCTATAAAAAATCTAGTTACAGATTGGAAAAATATTTACAAATACTGAGCAGCATTGGCAGGCACTGGAAATGAGCATGTAGGTCACCATGGCCCTCTGAGTAGGGCACTGATATAATTAAGGCAGAGATGTTTTATAAACTTAAAAGAAAGATGTAGTATTCCATTCTGCTATTCAATTTTCAAGTATAGACACATATTGTAAATTCAATTTTCGCCAAGGATTTTTTTTTTTCTGGTTAAGCCCCTTCTAGACATGTTTAGTTTCTGTTCTCCAAACATGAATATGCAATGAAAACACTTTTATTTTCTGCTGTCAGATCCTTCCATGTAAGGACCAGAGGAAACTGATGGGTCTTAAATTGTGTCAGAGTAAAAGTCTGTAGATGCTAAACACATGATATTTTTAAGATAATGCATTTGTGAATCCAATAATAATAACTCAAAAATCAGAACTGCTCCTTAAATATTTTTTAAAATATTTTATTTGTTTATTTATTTAAGAGTGAGGGAATCAGAGAGAGAGCAAGAGAGGGAATGAGTGCACTGGGGCCTCTAACCACTGCAAACAAACTCCAGATGCATGCACCCCATTGTGCATATGGCTTTACATGGGTACTGGGGAATCAAACCTGAGTTCTTAGGCTTTGCAGGCAAGCACCTTAACCACTAAGCTATCTCTTCAAATATTTTTGCATGTGTGATAAGACTGTGATGTATGTACATGTGTTCAAGCATGTTGACGTGTGTGTGCGCACACATGTGTGTGGATGTGTGTGGAGACCAGAAGTTAAGTCAGGTGTCTTCCTCTATCACCCTCCACTTATTTGCTAAGGCGAGGTCTTCCACTTGAACTCAGCATTTTCACACTCATCTAGTCTAGCTAGCCAGCTTGCCCTTGGGCACCCCTGTTTCCACTTCCCAAATATGGTGATTACAGGCAGGCCACCATGCCCACCCAGAGTTTACACATATGTAAAAGGTACAAATCCAGCCCACATGCTTGTACTGCAAAAGCTTTCTCCACTGAGCCATCTGCCAAGAACGTCTAGGTAAGGTCTGTGGAGAAAAGCCTAGAAAAGAGAAATGCACTCTAATGTCAACGAGCTAGCATGCTGAGTTACACTAATATTTTCTGCTGAAGCCTTCCAAAACTAGGTCAAGTGTGCCTGCATCCTACGTTAATGGTTGACTTTGGAAATTTTATTTAAGTCTTAGACTTCCCAAAATTCTAATGTTGGAATAGAATTCTTTTGAAAACAAGTGGGATAAACCATGAATGCTCTCAGACCTAATACAAGAAGATGTCCATGGGCTGGAGAGATGGCTTAGTGGTTAAGGTGCTTGCCTATGAAGTCTAAGGATCCAAGTTTGATTCTCCAGTACCCACATAAGCCAGATGTACAAGGTGGCCTGTGTGTCTGAAGTTTGTTTGCAGTAGCTAGAGGCCCTGGTGCACTCATTCTCTCTTTCATAAATAAATAAACATAAAACATTTAAAAAAGAAAAAGAAGGGCTGGAGAACTTGCTTAGTGGTTAAGGTTTGCCTGCAAAAGACCCAGGTTCAATTCTCCAAGACCCACGTAATCCAGATCTACAAGGTGGCACATGTGTTCAGTTTCGTTCCCTCCCCCCCTCTGCTCCCACGCCTCTTTCTCTGTCAAACAAATAAACAAAATTTTTAAAAAGAGGGAAAGAAGATGTCCTTGGAAAATAATGAACACAAGCTAACTATAAATTGGTAATTCCTAAATGTGTTCACCCTCCTCAAAGTTGAGACCATTTTATTTTTTTTTTTCTTTTTTTATTTATTTATATTATTCTGAATTTACATTCATAGTATTGGTTCCATTGTCCTCCTCCCTGTCCTCCCACTTTCAAAGGGACCCTCATCAATGGGGAATGTGGGTTGTGCATTGTGAGGTTAGTCCAGAGTTCTGGGGTGTAGGCTCCAGTCTTTGTGCATAATGCCCCAACTTGTGACTCTAACAATCTTTCCACCCCCTCTTCCGCGAGTTTCCCTGAGCCACTTTGGGGTCATTTTAGTTCTTTTTCAGTGATGAGGTTTTTGGGAGCCTCTGTGTCTCTGGATATCTGGCTTAGTTGGAGTTGGATGTTCTCTGTGTTTATCTCCTTCAGCCTTTTTCTGGTTGATGAAGGCCTAATGGTGTTAAATTCATTAGCTTGTGATCTGAGCTACTTTAGTTATTAAACCAGCAAAAAGGCAGCACTTCTCTTCACTAGCTACCCATCCATTCCTGACACACACTTTAATATTTCCATTACATAGTAATATCACTCTACCCAAACATCATATAAACAATTATTTCATGCAAAACAATATATAGATTTAAGCGCACATATTTGAACAAAATGAAGCAAACCCAGAAATATCTTTGCCTCCCAAGAACTTAAGGTCTAAAAAATTGTCTTCAAGTCTACAAAATACAGTTCTTAACGTCTTGCTGTGAAAACTCCTAAAGTAGGAAGGTACAAGCACATATTTTAATAATGAAAAACCCGAGTGTCATAACCCGAGATCAATTTCAGTAATAAGTGTTGCTCCATAATACAGAAATCAAGAGCGAATAACAGGAATTAATAAAGAAAACTTCTATGACATTATCAACCACAAGGAAGATTTCAAATACAATTATTAACTTACTGCATTCTACTTACAAAGAGCTTTTGCAAGAAAAGCATCTTATTTGGAGCCCTCAAAGAGCTTCTATGATGTTTTTTGACTGCTCACCAGAGTCAAGAAAAATGTAGGTGAATAAGACAATGTCCTTGAACTAGCACTGTACAGTACCGTGTCCGTCTCTGATGCAGAGCCATGGTGGACGTTCCTTTGTTGTGGATGTGAAAGCTCAGCGTGATGGTCCCATTCTCCTGAAATCTCAGCAATGGGAGGCAAGAGGATCACCATCTCAAGGCCATCCTAGACTATACACAGCACGACTCTGTCTCCAGAAGTTAATTAATAAGTTCACAAATAAATAAACAAATTTAGATGTCATTTACACCTTGCAGGGTCTGATTAAGAGAGACAGAGTTGTGCAGCAAGTTGAATAAGGAATATTCAATTTAAATGTCAACTTCAACAGAAGATTGGCTAATAATAAAAAAATATACAAAAAACTTCTCAGGAAGGCCAAGCATGGTGGCACATACCTTTAATCCCAGCACTTTGCAGGCAGAGGTAGGAGGATTGCTTGTGAGTTCGAGGCCAGCCTGAGACTACATCGTGGATTCCAGGTCAGCCTGGGCTAGGGTGAAACCCTACATCAGACAAAAAAAGAAAGAAAGAAAGAAAGAGAGAGAGAAAGAGAGAAAGAAAGAAAGAAAGAAAGAAAGAAAGAAAGAAAGAGAGAAAGAGAGAGAGAGAAAGGAAGGAAGGAAGGAAGGAAGAAAGAAAGAAAGAAAGAAAGAAAGAAAGAAAGAAGAAGAGAAAAAAGGAAGGAAAGAAAGAAAGAAAGAAAGAAAGAAAGAAAGAAAGAAAAGAGAGAAAAAGAGTGAAGGAAAGAAAGAAAGAAAGAAAGAAAGAAAGAAAGAAAGAAAAGAGAGAGAGAAAAAGAGTGAAGGAAAGAAAGAAAGAAAGAAAGAAAGGAAGGAAGGAAGGAAGGAAGGAAGGAAGGAAAGGAACCACTAAAGGATGGCAGAAAGAGCAGACAAAAGGGACAGTCACACTTCTTAGGACTGAGCTGGTGGCCCTGAGGAAGACTGTACCTCAACCAACCTCCAGATGTCAGAGATGACCCAGACTTCAGGGGACAGGGCGTGGTTGTGACTCATTCGATAACTGAGAATTGCTGCTGTGCTGTGCTGTGCCGGAGGAGAACTTGGCACGAATCTTCCCTGGGGAGTACTGAAGGAGAATACCCCCAGGGAATCCTTCGTAGGTGGCTTGTTGCAAAGCCACCAAAAGGTCACAGGAGATGCCATGAACTGTGAATGAGACAAACCACTCCTACCAGGCAGCAGAGAAAGTGCTCGCAAAAAGACCCGAGTCTGGCACAAGCAGTGGACGCTTCTAGAAAGAGCAGCACACTGGAGCCAGCAGGCGGCACCCCTACCTCCGCATTCCTGGTGACAAACCAGCCTTGTGCCAGTAGTCAACAAGGCTCTGAACGCTGTCATAGAGTAGGCACCGCTGGGTGGTGGTGGAGTTGAGAGGAAATCAACGGATACCTGGCACTCCACTCTTTATTTGAACCCACTGTGCCATACACTGCTTTAGAAATCACTTACTCTCAGGTGACTGGCTTAATCACACGTACGGGTTCACAAAGTTTCTCAATGCTTTAGCTGCATTTACTCCACTTTAAACCCATAGGACACCACCAGATTAATTAACCCATTGTGTCCCCTTGTCTATGTGCTGCCCAAAAGCTTTCAAAAGCTTCGTATTTCTTCGTGTTGTATTATCATTTGAATCTAGAAAAAAAAATTATCCTGGCCTGGAAAGATGGCTTAGCAGTGTCAAAGGACCCAGGTTTGATTCCCCAGGACCCAAGTAAGCCAGATTCACAAGATGCAGTGGCTAAGGCCCTGCTGCACCCACTCTCTCTGTATGTGTGCTCTCTCTCTCTCTCTCTCTCTAATAAATAACTAAATATTTTTGTTTAAAAAAAAATTTTTTAAAAATTCCTGTCAAAGGCTTGGTTTGGCTTGGTCACCAGTGGGGTAGCACTATCAGGAGATGGTAGGAACTCCACAAAATAGGGCCTACTTGGCTAAAGCAGCTTACAGAGCATTGACAGGTCTGAATGTAAAATGTCCCTGATGGGCTCATGTGTTTGAGCCCTCCAGCAGCAGCTGGTGGAGGTGTTTGGGAAGGTTGCTGCTCCTTCAGGAGGCAGAGCTTTGCGGGAGGAAGTCGGTCACTTGAGCTTTCATAGCCCAGTCCCACTTCTGTGTACTCTCTGCTTCTTGACTCTAGCTGCAGCTGGCCTCCCGCCATGATGGGAAGTATCCCCCTCACAAGGTACAGAGAAATAAACCCTTCCCTGTCTTGAACTGCTTCTTGTCAATGAGAAAGTCACTAAGACACTGAGGGTGGCCTTTGAAGGGCCTGTCTTGTTTGTGACCTCCCTTCCTCCCTCCACCTGCCTCCCTGTTGTCAAGAGGTTGGCCTGGCCGCTTTGTTCTGTCTCATCACCTGTGCTGTGATGCGCTGACTCACTGGGCCCAGAAGCAGTGAACAATGATGACAAAAAAATAGAAGAGAGATTAAGTGGAAAGAAAAATGGATTCAATGGAGGGTGGATTTGGAAGGGGGACTGTGGGAGTGTCGGGAGGAAATTATCATGGTGTATTGTCTATGTTTCTGCAGATTGTCAATAAAGTTTAAAAATCTGAACTAAGTGCTCAGGGATTGACATCGCCATGCATGTGGCTAAGCACAAAAGCTCCCTCACAATACCCTCTCCTCTCTTAGGATCACTGTTAAGAATGTAAATGACATGTGCACTAAGGGGAAAGACTCTGGTTTGTAGTTCTTTCAGAAACTTAGTTGGCATTTGAGACACAGGAGTTGTGACAGATTGAATGTAAAATATCCCTCGTAGCTGCATGTGTTTGTGATTAAGCCTCACACTTAAATACCACCTGGTGGAGCCTTCAGGAGGTGGAGCTATGCTGGAAGACATATGTCACTGAGGGAGGGCCTTGGGGTTTTAGAAGCAGTCCCTGCTTTCAAAGCTTACTCACTCTGCTTCCTCCCTGCTGCTGTGGAGATGTGATCCCGGGCTGTCTGCTCCTGCCATGCTTTCCCCTCCACAATAAAATCTCCACTTGAAACTGTAATCTGGAAATGAGCCCTTTACTTCCATGAAACATTCCTGGTCGGGCATTTTGTCCCAGCAACAAGAAAGTAGCTGCAGGCTGGAGAGATGGCTTAGTGGTTAAGGCACCTGCCTCCTAAGCCTAAAAACGCTGGTTCCAATCTCCATCGGTTCCAATCTCCATGTCCCACGTTTAGCCAGATGCAAAGTGATGCAAGGGTGCAATGCAGCACTTGGCCACAAGGGGGCGCACACATCTGGATTTCATTCACAGCACCTGAGGGACTGCTGGCGCGCCCATTCTCTGTCTTCCTCTCTCTCTCTCTTTCTCTGTCTCTCTCTCTCTCTCTGTGTCTCTCTCTAAAAATAAAAATTAAAATTAAATTTTTTTAAAAAAGAAAGTAGCTGCTACAGGAGTAAGTATCCAAGATAATATTTTCATAGCCAGACATGGTGACACACGCCTTTAATCCCAGCACTTGGGAGGCAGAGGTAAGAGGATCACCATGAGTTCGAGGCCACCCTGAGACTACAGAGTGAATTCCAGGTCAGCCTGGGCTACAGTGAGACCCTACATTGAAAAAAACAAAAACAAAACAAAAAAAAAAGAGAATATTCTCATCGTCAAATTATTTCTAGTTCCTAAGCTCAAACACCTTAGCGGCTAGGTATTTTCACTCAAACATTCGATGAAAACATAACTGTCCTTCCTCACAGGAAACAGTATACAAGGACAAGCCTACATGTGCCCCTAAACATGATCTGAGGACCATTGTGTGAGATGCCAGAGCACAGACCCCCACACACACACACACAGAATTAGCCTCATCCTACAGCATCCTATTATCTTTTATATCACTTGTCACGTTATGTTGTTCTCAGTGATTGTTTTTCCATTCAACTGATACATCCCCAAGGACAAGAGTGCACACAGCTCATCACCACACTCCCAGGCCACAGCACCAGCCTTGTCAATACATAATTCATAATTACTGAGCTCATTAAACTACTGACCCGGCTGTTTTCATCACAGAGTAGAAATATTTAAAACATATTTCAGATTTGCCATTCTGAAATAGAGCATTTTTCCCCCTCAAAGTGGATGCAACAGAAAGTCTTTTTGTTTACAAGAGATATTTTATATGTACCCCCTTTCTCAAAAGAAAGCAATAGTCTGAGCAATTAACAACCTAAAGTTAGTGAGGGAAACTTCCACCGAGAGCAGTAGCCCAATATTTATCAGAAAGATGCAACAGTCGGGCGACAGCAAGTCCAGGGCATTTTTTCTGATTTGTATACCATCCGCCCATAAGGCAGATCTCAGGAAGATTTGTAATGTCACACAAGCCAGAAGGTGAATCATCCAAATTCTCTCCGCTGGAGTTTTAGCTACATTCCACACCCTGTCCATTTCAAGTTGGTAACGAATGTGTAAGAAGTCTCCGGTGGTTCTGGAATTTTCTGAATAAAATCTGCTTTGCCAAAGGAACACAGACTACAGACCGCACCCTCATCCCTGAGACCACACCGAGCCAGTGTAATTTAAGTTCCACAACTCGAAGGAGTAGGCACTCAGAAGTTCCAGAGGAGAAATAGTCCTGAAATGTGACAAAATTGTGAAGCTCGGGGAAGAAATAACAAAACAAAACAAAACAATAAAAGCATATCAGTAATTTTCATTTAAGAGTTTAACTAAGGAACTTGCCTGCAAAGCCTAGGGACCCAGGTTCAATTCCACAGAACCCACATAAGAAAGCTGCATTGTTGGGCCCTGCCCAGTGTGAGGCCTAGTGGTTCTGGGCCCAGCCAGAGTTTACCTGTACTTGGCTCCCGGTGAGGCCTGGTTGAGCTTCCAGAGCCTGAGTAGAGTTTCGCCACCTGTCCTCGGAGTGACTCAGCACCTAGGCTGAAACTGCCTCCGCCCAGCTACTGCTGATTGGCCCTTACTGCCTCCGCCCAGCTGCTGCTGACGTGGTGAAATAATATTGGCCCTTATACCTTTCTCTCATCCTCTCTTCCCGCCCCCTTCCTCAAAATGTATAAATACCTCCCCATGACAATAAAGGAGTGAGTTCCACCTTAGACGTTTCTCCTGGCTCAATGTGGTTTTCTTTTCCCCGGTGGTTTGGGGAGGTTTTTTGAGTCGTCGACACCCGCCTTCTCGCTCAGCCTCGAGAGAAGCGGCTGGCCCGGTTCTCTCTCTCTTCCACTCTACCTGCCGGTGGTGGAGGGAAAAAAGCCCCGGCACTGCATATGGTGGCACACATGTGCGGAGTTCGTTTGCAGTGGCTAGAGGCCTTGTCGTGTCCCTCTCTCTCTATCTCTCACTCTCTCTTTAGTAAATAAATAAGAATAATATTTTTAAGTTTGACTGTGAATGACTAGAACCCCTTTAAAAGAGACTGATACTTCCCAAGATTTCCACGTCATAGTCCACATCCTCTAACGCGACCCTCGTGATTCCTACCTTCTAGTACCCATGCACTTGACAACTTGACAGCGGTTAAGGCATTTGCCTGCAAAGCCAAAGGATCCTGGTTTGACTCTCCAGGACCCACATAAGCCAGATGCACAAGGGGCACACGCATCTGGAATTCATTTGCAGTGGCTTCAGGCCATGGTGCACCCATTCTGTCTCTCTCTCTCTCTCTCTGCCTCTTTCTCTCTCTCAAAAATAAATGAAATAGATTTAAATTTTTAAAGTATTTTTTTAAAAAAGAAACCAAGGTCCTCAATACCACTACCCACAAGGAACAAAATCCAATCAACAATCACATGAGCTTAGAATATTAGCAAACCCTGGTCGAGTCTTGAGATGTTTATAGCTTCAACCACCACCATGATCTTGATTAGGGGCACCCATGTAAATCACCCCCAGACTCCAGACCCAAAGAACCTGAGATAAGAAACGCTTGTTGTCTTAAGCAGCTAGACTTAGCAGATGATTTGTCATACAATGGTAGTTGCTAATACACGTCTTGGTCCCCAGTTTGATACACTTTTGCTTCCCAAGACATAGTCTGGATTTTGTTTGTGTGGGAAAAAATCACTCCAATGAAAGTTGAGACAACTGTCTTAAAAGATAAGTATTGTTTTTTTGCAGAATGAGAAAGAAGACTTTAGATTCATTTTTCCAGGCTGGAGAGTTGGCTTAGCAGTTAAGGTGCTTGCCTGCAAAGCCTAAGGACCCATGTTCTACTTTCCAGATCCCATATAAGCCAGACGTACAAAGGTGAGGCAAGCGCAAGGTAGCACAAGCCCACAAGGTGGCGCCAGCGTCTGGAATTCAATTCCAGTGGCTGAGACCCTGGCGCACTAATTATCTCTCTCTCTCTCTCTCTCTCTCACACACACATATGCACACTCTCTCTAAAATAAAATAATAATAATAATAGATTCATTCTTCCACATGTGGCTATCCAGTTTCATCAGAACCACTTGTTAAAATTGCCATCTGTTCACCAATGTGTTTTTGACTTCTTTGTCAGAAATCAGGTGGCTATAGTTAATTTGACCTTATACCTGAATCTCTGGGAACAAATGATGGTAATCAAGGACTAAGCTACTTCCTTTTTTCAAAAAAGCCCAATCTAGCAGAATATGGCAGCACTGGCCTTAGGATAGTCTGTCTAAGGCCAGAGCCCATAGGAACCAAAGTCTCTGCTCCCTCGCCCATCAATGACCAGCAATGGACATAAAATGATTCTATTCTCCAAACAGTGGTGGACATAAAGTGACTGCATTGTTCCAAACAGCTGCATACAGTTTATAATGCCTTTCAATGCGAAGACATATACGGAACCAGAAGAAACCAAGGACTACCTCTCTCTTTCTCTCTCTGCTCTGAGGCAACTTGCACAAAATGGACAGGAAACACACTGGGAAGAGCATAATTGCCGGGCTGCTATGAGACATCTTATTTCAGATTTGATGTTATGGTTATTCATTTCCCCAAGCAATTTCTCTTTTGCTCAAACTTCCCCATACAACAGTTTATTACATAATGTTTACTAATAAACTGAAGGCAAGGGTAACTATTAAAAACGATAAAGTATTCAATTAGAAGAGTTTAATTACAGCATGACTTTCTATAGCTTTAGATCATTCTTTTATCTGATAGCCGTGCTGGGTGCTCAGGCAAAAGAAGACATCACACATCTGGTGGTTTCCAGTTTTAACTAGATAAGCTGGATAACAAGGGGCTCACATATAGACGCTTGCTCTTCAGACCTCCAAATTGATGTTTTTGTTTTATAATGAAAAAAAAATACCATATTCGAATGCTTGATTAAAACAAGTGTCTTAACCTGAGGTGCCATCATGAATTGTTTTGTTAATGGTTCTCAAGTAGGAGAAATGATCAGAAGTGGTCCTTTGAAATCTGTTCTGGATTCTCTTTTCTACAGGTCAATATGTCTAATGCCAAGAAGGCACAAATAATGAGCACTTCTTAAATTTTTTTCAAGTCTTTTGTTTTATATATAATATCGAATGCTTCACAAATTTGCATATCATCCTTGCTCAGGACCATGCTAATTTTCTCTGTATCATTCCAATTTTAGTATATGTGCTGCCGAAGTGAGCACTCAAGTCTTGTTTTTTGATGGATACAATGTTCTCAAGTCTCACTTAATTCCTTGCTCTCTTTACATTAATCCTAATCTGCCAGCGACTTTATCAAATGGTGCCACGTTCCAGCTGAAGACTGATAAGATGCTTGCCATAATCTACAAACTCACCATTCACTCAGCCTTAGCCACCAAATACAGTTGACTGTTGAAACCAAGTTCAGGTTGTCCCCACCCTGTGACTTATGACTGTCACTCCTGCATTAGTATCACCACCCCCCACAGACTCTACCCTTCCTTCAAATCTCAGTTTCAATCACTTCCACCCAGGAGCCGCTTCATTTTTGCTTAAGTCAGCTAACATTCTCGAATTTTCTTACCTAGCATAATGACCGACCATCTCTCACCACATTTTTCACGGCGTGATTGCTGATCATTTATGTCTCTGAATCTTCCACTAATCATGAGGATCGGGGAACAGGTACTGTACCTTACTGGTTAGTTTTTTTTTTTTTTCTATGAAAGTCATATAGTGAGCACTCAGTAAATCCTTATTCAATTAGCTAACATATTTATAAATTTTTAAATATTTTATTTTTATTTATTTATTAAAATGAGAGAGAAAAAATAAACAGAGAGAGAGAATGGGCATGCAGAGCCTCCAGCCACTGCAAATGAACTCCAGATGCATGTGCCACCTTGTGCATCTGGCTTACATGAGTCCTGAGGAATCGAACCTGGGTCCTTTAGCTTTGCAGACAAGTGCCTTAACCACTAAGCCATCTCTCCAGGCCCATGTGTGTAATTTTTAAAAGTTCTAAAAAAAAAAAAAAAATCTACCTTTTAAGAGAATGTTAAGACAAAACAAACCTGACAAGGCAGACGATTCAGAAACTGCCATTTTAGTCTATGTATATGTCTATATAGGAGTGTCTGGCGTGGAAAGATGGCTCAGCCATTACATGCACTTCCTGTGCAAGCTTGAGGGCCTGAGGGGGCCTGAAACCACCGAAGTTTAGACTCCAGAGTCCATGTAAATTGTTGAGCATGGCCATGCACTTCTGTGACCCCAGACCTGTGGGAAGCCGAGACCAGAGGATTGCTGGGGCTTGTAAATGGAATGTTCTAGCAAAAATAAGAGATTATCACCATGGAAACACACAGGTGGGTGAGTGATAGAGGAGACACCCAAAGTCCTCCTCCAACTGCTGCAGGCAAGCCCATGGAGTGCTACATCAGCATACGCACGTGCAAACTCCACATACACTACACCAAACGTACCATTCACACACATTCTCACAGAGAAAGGCAGAATTTTTAAACTTCAGGGAAAAAAATGCTCCCAACAAACCTTAGAGAATTCATTTTGTCAGTCAAATGCTGGAAATTCAGTAGAATAAGAACTGGAGCCATGCCAATTTGTACTTTTAAAAACCACTACTAGGGCTGGAGAGATGGCTTAGGGGTTAAGGCGCCTGCCTCCTAAGCCTAAGAACGCTGGTTCCAATCTCCAGCAGTTCCAATCTCCAGGTCCTGCGTTTAGCCAGATGCAAAGTGAGGCAAGGGCGCAATGCCGCACTTGACCACAAGGGGGCGCACACATCTGGATTTCATTCACAGCAGCTGAGAGACTGCTGGTGCGCCCATCTCTGTCTTCCTCTCCTTCTCTCTCTGTCTCTCTCTGTGTGTCTCTCCAAAAAAAAAAAAAAACAGCTAGTAGGGGCTGGAGAGATGACTCAACACTTGCACTTGCTTGCAAAGCCTAACAATCCAGGTCCAGTTCCCCAGGACCCACATAAAACCGGATGCACAAAGTGCTGCACACATCTGGAGTTCATTTGCAGTGGCTAAAGGCCCTGGCGTGCCCATTTCCCTTCATTCTCATTCTCTATCTCCTTGCTAATAATCAAAACCAAAGAATATACATCACTGAAGTATAAAATTACAAAGAAATCACACATATCTGCACTCGGAGTTATGCAAAAACATTGGAGTACATAGTGGGAAAGGGGTCTGAAGCAACCTTATCATTGTGTGGACATTATAGATGTGTTTGCACAAACCTAGATGGTATGTGTGTCTGTTGATATCATTTCTTAGTGCAATCAGGACACACAGTAAACCTGAGATGAGTGAGGCTATTGCTGGCATAGCACTGCACAGTATTTTATAGCAAACATTGCTTATAAGTAGAAGGAAGAAAGTAACACACTCTAAATAATGACTTGAAAGTATGATTTTATATGCTGTAATAACTGTAGGCGCTATCCTGATGGACTGACAGCACAGCTTCTCTGTCTCTACTGACCTCACAACACATAAGCAATGCATTGAAATGGAATTGGGATGGCTACCACATCACTAGGCAACAGGAATTTTTCAGTTCCATTACCACCTGATACACTATATGAGACACATCATATACGTTGTCATTTGTTGAATAAGATGTCTTCGTTTTCCTTTTATTTTTTACGACAAGGTCTCACTAGGTATTATAGCTGGCCTGGAAATCGCTACATATACCAACTGGTGTCAAACTTGTTACAATTCTCTTGCCTGGGCATTCTAAGTGCTGGGATTACAGGTGTGAGCCACCATATCAATAGGCATGTGCCTCCACAGATGACCTTTATAATTTTATTTTATTATTTTTTAAAAATGTTTTAAATTTATTTACTGATTAGAGACACACACACAGAGAATGGGCATGCCAGGGCCTCTAGCCACTGCAAATGAACTCCAGATGCATGTACCACCATGTGCATCTGGCTTACATGAATACTGGGGAATCGAGCCTTGAACCAGGGTCCTTAGGCTTCACAGGCAAGTGCTTAACCACTAAGCCATCTCTCCAGCCCTTATTCTTATTTGAGGGCGAATGTGAGAATGGGTGCACTAGGTCATCTAGTCACTGCAAATGTACTCCAGGCACATGTGCCACCTTGTGCATCTGGCTTTATGTTGGTTCTGGGGAATCAAACATAGGTCCTTAGGCTTTGCAGGCAAGAGCCTTAACTGCTAAGCCATCTTGCCAGCCTAATAAATGGCCTTTTTGTGTGTTGTTGTGTATGTCATTTTTATCTCTCTCTCTCTCTCTCTCTCATTTGTTTGTTTGTTTGTTTTTTTTTCAAGGTACAGTCTTACTCTAAGCTCAGGCTGACCTAGAATTCATTATGGTTTCTCAGGGTGGCCCCGAACTCACAGTGATCCTCCTATTTTGCCTGTTGAGAGTGCTGAGTGCTGGGATTAAAGCCATGTGCCACCTCGCCCAAATAGTTGTTCTTATCCCTTTAATACGGGTCTCAAGTAACCCATGCTGGCCTTGAACACCTGACCCTCTTGCTTCTTCTAGTTCCTAAGTTCTGGGATTACACTATGCCCACTGTCCAAAATTTCTTTATGTGGTACACAACTGTAAATATACATAGATAATGAGCCAAAAAATAGTTTCTGTTCAAGAATTCCATTTTATGGTTTTATTCATGTCTATCCAGTGAAATTCACTACTCAACATATTTTATACTATTTGGAGGATAAAATTTCCAGGAGAAGAAGAACAATTCAAATGCTTTCCAACTTTTGAGAGTAAAAAGTCACCTCAAGTCAACAGTTTGAAATAACCGTTATTTCAAAGATATGCTCAAGATTCAGTTTCATTTTACCTTTCACTATTTTGTGAAATTGTCTCCCATTTAAAAAAAAAATACAATTACAGGGCTGGAGAGATGGCTTAGCAGTTAAGGAGCCTGTCTGTGAAGCCTAGGAATGCTTGTTCGAATCTCCAAGTCCCACCTATAGCCAGACACAAAAGTGACACAAGCATGCAATGTCGCACATGCACACAAGGGGGCACACGCATCTGGAGTTCATTCACAGTGGCTGAAAGGCCCTGGCACAACCATTCTCTCTGCCTCTTCCCCCCCTCTTTCTCGGTCTTTCTCTCTCTCTCTCAAATAAAAAATACAAACATATGTGTTCTGCCTGCTGAGGTTCAAGCGAGTTCTGTGGAAGGGAAAGCAGACATCTGCAGGAATCTGAAGCAGCAGACACGACATCCTTACCTACCTAAGTGAAAGAAAGCTGTCTGCTTTGCTAACACTAACAGAGCTGGCCCAGCTCAACTGTGCCCTGCAGGTACAAACGTGGGCAGAGTGAAAGCCCAGATGTCATATTCTGGGCTTAAGTAAATCCATGTAATCAGACAGGCCTTATGATATCAGTGAACATAATTTATTTGGCCTACTGAAGAGAAGGTCATGATGTCTACACCCACAGTGACACTGGAATCCCAAGTCACTGGGCCTGGGAATCCTAGCTAATAAAGACACACGTCACTGTGTCCCCAGTGACGGGAAAACACCATGGCACACAGTGGGTCCTCAGAACTTACTTGTTGGGTAAAAACACAAAAAATGAATGGTCCCACAACTAGACAATGTTCCTTAGACAATACTTACCTATATATACCCTGTTGTCTATGACCCATATTAGTCAGCATTTCATTGCCATGACAAAATAAAACCTAACATAAACAATGTAAAGAATGAAGGACTGGGCTGGAGAGATGGCTTAGTGGTTAAAGCACATGCCTGCGAAGCCTAAGGACCCAGGTTCCATTCCCCAGTACCTACACAAGCCAGATTCACAAGAGATGGCACATGCATCTGGAGTTCATTTGTAGTGGTTGGAGGCGCTGGTACCCATTCTTTCTCCCTCTCTCTGCCTCTCTCTATATGCTTCTGTCAAATAAACTGTGTGTGTGTGTGTGTGTGTGTGTGTGTGTGTGTGTGTGTGTGTGTGTGTATGAAAAAAAATAAAGGATTGATTTTGGCTGATGGTTTTAGAGGGTTCCATCCATCCTGGTGCAGAGAACACCTCATATTATGGTGGAGAGAGTATGTGACAACAGGAAGTTCTTCCTTGTGGGCAGTTAGCAGAAAGAGAACACAGGAAGAGACCACAGTCAAGACACACCCCCAGTGACCTGCTTCCTCCAATGAGGTTCCGCCTCCTACCTTGAAGCACCACCTGAAAATGCCAGCACATTATGAACTCACCAAGGGATTAACCCATGTATTCGGTGGTATTCCTCATAATCTAATCACTGCAGACACCCTCAGAGGTGAACTTGACCATCTCCTAACGGTTGTATAATCCAATCAACTTGACAATGAAAACTTGCTATCACAGACCCTCCTATTAGCTGCTTTGATGGCGAGTGTATTTACCAGCAAGAACTTTCGACATCACGACACTCCTGGGTACAGACGAGCTCAAACACTCCTCCCCCATCTCAGTAGTCTGAAGAGAGTATGGTGACTGAGAGGAAACACTCCTGCTCCTTAAGCCATCTTCACACCTCAGCTCCAAGAAAGAATCCCCCAAAAAGCCCCGCCTTCCCATAGACGTGACTCCTCCTAGCTCCGCATTTCCTCTATACCTTGCACACACTGAAATATTTTTAAATATTGTGTTTTTATTTCTTTATTTGAAAGAGGCAGAGAGAAAGAGAGAGAATGGGCTCTTTGTAGAGTTCAAGGACAGAAAAAAAAATACATATAGTAATGATTATAGAAAATTGTAATAAACGTCACAGTTTAAACAAATTATAGCGAGGTGAATCCTGGTGTGAACCCCTCCAGGGTCAAAATACTGAGCTTTTCCAGCATCAGAAAACAATGGCTCTTGGTGTCCCTCTCTGATCTCAAACTCCTGCCTCCTCCAATCTCTATCCTCACAATCATGATCATTTTTCCTTTCTCTGTTCTATGTTTTCACACAAACAGGAATTCCTAATTAATGTAGTTTACTTTTGTCCATTTTGTCTCACTTCTTTTTCTTTTAATTTTATTTATTTGCAAGCAGAGAGAGATAGAAGAGAGACAGACAGAGAGAGAATGGGCATGCCAGGGCCTCTAGCCACTGCAAACGAACCCCAGATGCATGTACCACCATGTGCATCTGGCTTACATGGCTCCTGGGGAATGGAACCTGGGTCCTTTGGCTTCACAGGCAAATGCCTTAACCACTAAGCCATCTCTCTAGCCCTTGTCTCATTTCTTTTGTGGAACATTTTGTTTCAAGAATTTATATACCGTGTGTGTGTGTGTGTGTGTGTGTGTGTGTGTGTGTGTGTAGTTTCTTTATTCCTTTATCAAATGTTATTTTACAACATCAATCAACAATG
This sequence comes from Orientallactaga sibirica, assembly GCA_036365145.1. Lineage (NCBI taxonomy): Eukaryota > Metazoa > Chordata > Mammalia > Rodentia > Dipodidae > Orientallactaga > Orientallactaga sibirica. Next base: position 19,556,631 of record JAEOAD010000025.1, read on the forward strand.
TGTCTACTCATTTGGCTGGGATTAAAGGCATGCACCATCACTCAGGGCTTTCATTGTGTCCTTCGTGAAAGTTGATATTGAAGTCATGATAGCCTCAAAATTTACTGAGGTCATGAGCCTTTCACTTCCTTAGCCGTTTGTGGAATACTGGAATTATTTGTATCTCAAAAGTTTGATAGAACTCAATAATTAATCGAGCCAGAAATATTTCCTCTATGGAACAATTTTGAATTATCCTTTCAGTCTTATTAGTCATTATAAAACCATTCATATCTGCTGCTTATTATGTCATTTCTGTGCATTGTAATTTTCTTGAAATTACATTTTTAGATTTTTGCCATAAAGGTTTGTGTAATAACCCATTATCATTTCTTTTATTCTGCATGATATGTGGTAATATCTTATTTTTAATTCCCAAACATTATGATTTGCACTTTATTTTTCTTGCTCAATTTTGGAAGATGATAACAGCTGTACAAAGAATGCAAATAAAGCTCCCTTTATTTGATTTTTTTAAGTATTTAATAAACACCTAGAGCACATGTTTGAAGGGTTTGGTATGCCTTCATTTTTTTAATTTTTTTTTTTTTTTAATTTGAGAGAAACAGAGAGAGGGAGAGAGAATGGGTGCAACAGCGGCCTGTCAGCCATTGTGAATGAACTCCAGATGTGTGCGCCCCCTTGTGCACATGTGCGGCATTGCACCCTTGCATCACTTTTTTGCATCTGGCTAAACATGGGACCTGGAGAATGAAACAGGCGTTCTTAGGCTTTGCAGGCAGGCACCTTAACCACTAAGCCATCTCTTGAGCCCTGCCTTCATTTTTGTGTGTCCACATTCTCTCATGGTCTCATCTCCATGTGAGATATAAGTGACATATGTGTTGACACACTGAGCTGAAAGAGAGCTGGTTTTGATTATTTTCTCCCATTCTTTCATTCTAGTTCCTTTTCATACCAGTCCTTTTCATACTGTTCCTTTTCAGGGAAGCTTGCAGAGATCACTCAATTCAACTATACTCTAACCAGGAGACCACCTCCCTTTTAACAACTACTGTCTGGCTCACCAGCATTTAACCCATGACCTATGCCCTGTGATACACAGGAAACCACAGGCTGCCAGTTGCAGTCAAAGTAAAGCTGGTAAATTATGGGGTAGGCCTACATGATGTGTAAATAAGTAGATAATAAGTCTTCCTGTAGATCACAGAATGAGTGATATGAATGTAATGCTACAATGGCTGTGTCATGATGAATGCTTTAAATGTATACTTGAGATATTGCTTAGTGGTTAAGGCACTTGCCTACAAAGCCTAAGGACCCAGGTTTGATTGCCCAGGTCCATGTAAGCTAGATGTACATGTGACACATGCATCTGGAGTTCATTGGCAGTGGCTAGAGGCCCTGGCAAGTCCATTGTCTCTCTCTCTCCCTTTCTGTGAAATAAATAAATAAAAATAAAATAATGTAATGTAATATACAAATGTATATTTCTTTGAGTATTTTTCATCACTTCACTGTACAATGGCCCTTGTTGGCAACCTTTAATTCAAAAGAGTGAAAGTGGATGTTTAATGAAAACATGATTGCTCTACATCAGTAGTCATTAACAATGAGAACATTAACCATACTTCCATAATGTCCAAAATGACACTCGCTATTCACCTTTGTGATGGTTAATATTTTTTTGTGATGGTTAATATTAATTATCACCTTGACAGGATCTATAATCGGTTAGGAGACACACCTCTCAGCATGTTTGTGAGGGAATTTCTAGATACAGTTATTTGAGGTGGGAAAACCTACCCTAGCAGTGAGTAGCAGCATCATATGAGCTGAGGTCTGGAGGGACTGAATAAAAGGAGAAAGCTGTCTGAGCATGAACAGCTACCTCTCTCTACTTCCTAATCTTCCTGATTGAGGATATGTGATCTGATATCGCATGGTCCTGCCACCATACCTTCCCCACTATGGTGGACTGTGTCTTCTCAAACTGTAAGTCAAAACGAGCTGTGCCTTTTTTGTTGAAGTTACCTTCTCGTTGCTGGGGAAACACCCAACCCAAAGCAGTTCGTGGGAGGAAACTTTACTGCAGCCTTAGTTTCCCAGGGAAGCGTCTTCATGAGGGAAAGGCCGGCTCACTTCATCCTACGTCCTACATCCATAGCAGAGAAAGAACAAAACAACCAGGATCCAAGCTGGCTCAGAACACACCTTAGGGCTGGATCCCAGCAGGGCTCCACCTCCCAAATGCTCCACCTAACTGAAAACACTTGAAGCTATGGAGACCCTACATTCAAACCACCCCACTTCCTTAAGCTGCTTTTGTTGTAAACTGCATTCTGTTGCAGTGATGAGAAAAATTAATTAATACAGCTGTGAAGACTATAGGGATATTACTTAAACTAGCAGAAGACAAAAATCCATGTGAATTATTAGAATCAAGTCCTAATGACTTAAGAAAGAGGAATAGTGACCAGGGCTGGTGACACACACCTGGGAGGCAGAAACAGGAGTATCACTGTGAGTTCCAGGTCAGCCTGGGCTAGACTGAGACTCTCCCTCAGGAAAAAAAAAAAAAAAGAAAAAAAGAATAGTTATATATTCAACACACACAGTTACAGATAATGCAATGCCATACGACTGAGAAGTATATGATGATTCTTATTAATTCCGAATTAATTATTACTTATCAATTCATTCCTGTGACAAATACCTGAGAGAAGCAACTTAGATGCAGGAAACACTGGTGCTGGGGAAATGGCTCAGGAAGGAACGTGCTCATCACGCAAGCATGAAGGCCTGAGCTCAGATCTCCAGCACTCACATCAGGGCAGGCTGCAATGCCATGCGCCTATCATCCAAGTGCTGGGGACGCAGAAACAGGAAGACCACTAGGACTCACTGGCTAGCTACTCTAGCTCCATCAGTGAGCTCAAGGCTCAACAAAAAATAAGGTGGGGAAGCCAGGCATGGTGGTGCATGCCTTTAATCCCAGCACTTGGAAGCCAGAGGTAGGGTGATTGCCATGAGTTCAAGGCCACCCTGAGACTACAGAGTGAATTCCAGGTCAGCCTGGACTAGAGTGAGACCCTACCTCAAAAAAGCAATAATAATAATAATAATAAGAAGAAGAAGAAGAAGAAGAAGAATAAGGTGGGTAAATAGCAGCCTGACAGGATCTAGAATCAGCTATGAGATAAACCTCAGTGCTTGTGCCTTAGGAAGCTTCTAGCTACAACTGAGTTTCATACATGTGCACACACATGCACCCACGCCTACTTATACACGGGCTCACACCCATGCACGTCATGAACGCACCCACAAAAATAAAGATTTGTTTTGGCTCACAGTTTCAGAAGTTTCAGTTCAAAGTCGACTGGATCCATCACTTCAGGCCTAAAGCAATGCAGAAACCATGACAGTGGGAAATGAGGCTGCTGACTTTGTGGTGGGCGGGAGGCAAAGGGTGACCGAAAGGGGAAAGACAAGGTTTATCTTTCTAAGGTGGGTCTTCATTGACCTTCTTCCCCCAACTATGCCCTCATCTTCTACTTTCCACCACCTACCAATAATGCCATCCTGCACTGCCCCTCCCCACAATGCGGCTTGCACAACTCGTAGCCCACAACCCCACAACCGACAACCCCTGGTGAATACCAGCAATCCCACTTAGGAGGGCCCTCAGTGGAATGAGGGTGAGGAGGAGGAAATGATGGCACCAACACATGATGTATCCATGCAAAGTAGATATTTAGTAAAATAATAATAATAATAAATAAATAAAATAAAACAATGTCACCCTATTATGAACCCATCAGTGAATTAATCTTTGATTACTGTGCTCCAATCACTTCTCCAAAGCTCACTTACTGGCAACCAAGCCCTGAATGTATGAACCTTTGTGGGACACTCTGTATTTGTTAAGGACTGAGTTTTTAATCTGTAATGGTTCCCATGGGTTCATGCTTCAAACACTCAATCTCCATCTTGCGGCATTATTTTGAAGGTCTTGGAGCCTCTAGGAAATGGGGCTGGCCACCAAAAGTAGGCTACTTAAGATGAGACAGTGTGTGTGTGTGTGTGTGTGTGTGTGTGTGTGTGTGTGTGTGTTTTGCACCAGAATCTCTTGCTACTACAAATACCAGATGCATACACCACTTTCTGTATCCAGCTTTATGTTGGTGCAGGATTTGCAAGCAAGTGCCTTTCACTGCTGAGCCAACTCCCAAGCCCCAAGAAAGGAGACTTTGAAGGTCCCACCCACCCCAGATTGCAAGCTAGCTCTCTCCGTTTCCTGGTCAGCTACCCTGTGAACAAGTTACCACTTCATGTCCCCACCCAGAAGATAAAACCCTTCCACCAATCCTTCCTTGCTATGATGGGCTGAAACTCCTTTGAAACCATGAGCCAAAATAAACCTTTTTCTCTCTTAAGATGATTCAAGTTTTTGTGTCACAGTTACAGAAAATTTACCAATCCAGTGTCAAAACCATACCACATCTAAAGTAAATGCCAGTTCTGCTGAGGCAATTCCACCCACTTTGATCCCAGGCTTTCTCATGTGCATCTAAAATGTAAAACAATCAGCTGTGAACACATGGCCTCCGTTATCAGCAACAGAATCTTGTGAAGCATTAAGTGACATTGGTTTTTTACAAAAGTATGTTCAGCTGCTTTAGAGTAAAAATCAGCAAATTCCCATAATGATCTGACTCTTTGCATCCAATTCAAGAAATCAGAGCAAAACTTTAATTTGGATGAAACATTATTTTATTATGGGAAAATGACATGACATTACTATGAGTGCAAATATAAATTTTCTTTCATAATGAATAATGATTAAAATGCATTTTTATGATGTAACACAAATAAAAATTGGTGCATAGCATATCATTAAAGTAAAAATCATTCTTACAGAATGAAGAGCACACAGATACTTTTATGTCCAAGCACATGTTAGTAAACTTTGCCTATTTTATACAAGCATAGATATTTTTATATAAATAAATAAATACATGCAAATATATTTTATATATGTATAATTTTATATAAAAGTAAACTTAGCAGATCCAACAGTATATATTTGCATTTAAATAACCCATTCCAATAACAAGTTTAGCAAACTTGATCTGTTATAGAGATAACTATATTAATTATACAACACATGTTACATTTAGAATTTCATAAAATTATATAGAAGTTTCAAGATTAAAATAATGTGATACAATAGCATATAACTATAAACATCATGCATTATAACATGCTATACATATATAAGAGCCATGTACTGTATGTTAACTATAGATAGTAGGTTGCATTTACCAAAGTTGTCATTCAAATCTTACAGAATCTTGTAAGATTTTTCATCTTCATGTGCTATTAGCTACCAAGAAAGGTACATTAAAAAACCATATTCAGGGGCTGGAGAGATGGCTTAGCGGTTAAGGCACTTGCCTGCAAAGCTAAATGACCTCAGTTCCATTCCCCAGGACCCACGTAAGCCAGGTGCACAAGGTGGCGCATGCACCTGGAGTTTGTTTGAAGTGGCTGGAATCCCTGATGTCCCCATTCTCTCTCTCTCTCTTTCTCTCTCTCTCTCTTTCTCTCTTACTCTCTCAAATAAATACACAAATAAATAAATTTTTTAAAAACCATATTCAGGCTGGAGAGATTGCTCAGTGCTTAAGGCACTTGTCTATAAAACCTAACAACCCTGGGTTCGATTCCCTAGTACCCATGTAAACCAGATGCACAATGTAGCGTATGCATCTGGAGTTCGTTTGCAGGAGCTAGAGATCCAGGCATGCATCCCCCCCCCAACTGTATGCAAAGAAATAAATAAACTATTTTCTTAAAAAATATATTTTTAATGTATATTTGTACAGTTCTTGCAGTTATATTACAGTTTGCATGCTCTCAGGCTATATTTTTAGGCACATTAAATCTTTCTCCTGACTTGACCCATAACAGTTTTTAGATCGATTTTACTTCTTGTGACGCTTTTAACATTTGTGTGGTTTTAATATGCATATATGCTCCAAATAGCATCATGTTTATTCGGTTTTTGCTCAGTTTATCTACTGTTGTCTTTCAAGCAGTAAGACTTAGTCCATGCAACTAAAGTCATTTTAAAATATATTTCAATCTAAATCTATCACCTTATCATGTATTATGTGCTGGACTTATTCAATGTTCCAATTTAGCTCCTCGCTCATTTTCTTTTCAACTGATTGAAATTTGATTATTCCATTTTCCCTTCTATTACTTTGAAGATATTTTTTTGTAAAAATTTCATTGTCTACTATTGAGTTATCCAAATTGAATAGCAAATGATACTTCTCTTCCTTCACATAATAATGCAAGGGCCTTCAAACACTTTAATATATTTTCACCCCATTATTAAATAGTATTGTATATTTTAATGGAATGCATATAATTTCTAAATATATATTAATATGCACATGTATTGTCTATGATGTGTATATATGTCTATTTTAGGTTGTAATCTGCTACATATAATGATTTTCTACAGTCACAGTATTTATGCCAACAATGATCCTTCAAGAGGACCAGAGATTAAGATGAAGGAAGTTAGGGAAGAAGCTGCAGGCAGAAATTCCTCAGACTCCAGAAGAGGAGCTGAGTGTGAGGATGAAGATGGTGGGTCTGTGTGCAGTTTCTTGAGCTCATTTCCCATAAGGTCTCCTCTTTCTCAGACTCCACCTGAGACTACTTTCTCCCTGCCAAGAACAAGACTGCTCCATTAAGTTAGCATGGAGTGTCTGTCCCAGCTGGTTCCACCATATCAAATGTTTCCTTTATTTATTTATTTATTTATTTATTTATTTATTTATTTATTTATTTATTTATTTATTTTTGAGACAGGGTCTCCTGTTGCCATGTGAGTCTGTGCTATGGGGCCAAGAATGACTTTAAACTCCTCATCCTCCTGCCTCCCCCTCCTAAGTGTTGTGATGTCACTCCTACAGCACCAAGCGCAGCTGATGGCTTCTTTAAGACCATGCCCCCATGAAACCTGAAGGTGCCAGATGGCATACCAAGTGTTCCTGAGAGCACACAGCTCGTGGACGTCTCGGAGTCAGCAGCGGAGGGCTGGGGAGCTGGCTCAGTGAGTAAACTAAACTGCTTGCTGCTCAATCATGTGGACCTCAGTTTGGATCCCCAGAACTCATGTAAAAGCCAGAAACAGTAGCATGCACTTGGAATCCAAGTACTGAGCAAGCAGAGACAGAAGCATCCCAGGGCTTATTGGCATTAACCAAATCAGTGCACTCCAAGTTCAGTGAGAAACCTTGTGGTAGTTTGAATTATGTCCCCCACAGCCTCAGATATATATATTATTATTATTATTATTTGAGAGAGACAGAAAGAGAGAGAGAGAGAATGGGCCTCTCAGCCACTGTGAATGAACTCCAGACACGTGCACCCCTTTGTGGGCAAGTGCTGCATTGCGCCCTTGCATCACTGCATCTGGCTAAACAAGGAACCTGGAGATCTGAACAAGCATTCTTAGGCTTCAAAGGTAGGCACCTTAACCACTAAGCCATCTCTCCAGCCCTCAGATATTTTTTTAATTAAGGTTAAACTTATTGCTAAAGTCTCCAGCAGCCTGAGGGAAGGGGCATGTCACTGGGGTTGGATCTGAATTCCATCCCAAAGGTATATAAATCAGTCTGAGCTCTGGGGCAGGGGAGGGGAGAGTCCTGCTTTCTGCCTGTGCTGGCTCACTGCTGTTTGGTGTTTGCCGACTGCTGGTGGTGTCTCCCTGCTTGGATCTGTAGGAGCCAGCTTCTTCCACCATTGATGGAACTTCCTCTGGATCTGTAAGCTTGAAATAAATCCCTTCCTCCCATCAACCACATCTGGTTTGGACGTTTATCCCAGCAATGTGGGACTGCCTACGACAGAGCCTGTCTCAAAAAATACAGTGGGGCTAGAGAGATGGCTCAGCAGTTACAGCACCTGTCTATGGAGCCAAATAACCTGAGTTCAAGCCCCCAGAACCCACAAAAAGCCAGATGCACAATGCATCTGGGAGCATAGATGATGCATAGCATCTGAGAGCTCTCGATGCACAAAGTGACGTATGCATCTGGAGTCCATTTACAGTAGCTGGGAGCTCTGGTGTGCCCATTCTCTTTGACTATCTTCTATCTCTCTTGCAAATAAATTATTAAAAATATTTTTAAAAAAACAAATAAAGTGGAATGCTTTGGTTACAGGACATTGACAAATCAAACTGGAACTGAACTGGAAGTTTCCTCCCTATTGACTCTCTGTAGAGCTAGAAAATGCTATGCGGGATGCTGCGAGACAGACGTCATCAGCAGTCTTAGCCAACTATCGACCCTGTGAGCTACACAGATGGCCAGCCAAGCAAGATATGCCCATTGGGTAATGGTACCATGTCTGTTATGGGGGGAACCTACCGCTCTATGACTGGATTTGAGATCTGCTCCATGGACTGTAATTCATGCCTGGTACTGAACACTTAGTCAAAAGCCAATGACTGGGAAGTTCGTGAGCCCTGGCAGAGATGCTATTTCTGCCATTTGTCTAAGTGGATATGTTGTGCCCATTACATTAGCCTCTAAATGTTTATGTTTATGCCCATAGATTAGTGCTACATTCAGTTTTGGTCAGGAAGCTTCTTCTTCTTTTTTTTTAAACTTTATTTGCAAGCAGAAAAAGAGAGGAGACAGACAGAGGGAGAATGGGTGCGCTAGGGCCTCCAGTCACTGGAAACAAACTCCAGACACATGCACCTCTTGTGCAACTGGCTTACATGGGTACTGGGGAATCGAACCGGGGTCCTTAGGCTTCAACCTACTGAGTTAAGTTAGGGTTGCTCACATGATCACCAGTAGGTTATTTACCATGGATAACCAGTGGCTATACTACTGATGAACCTGACTCCCCTCTCCCAGCAACCATTAGGGTCCTTTAACAACTTTGGGAGGTGTGAGGTCTCATGGATGGTGATTACCACAGATAGCTCATAGTTCTGGGATGAACACTCAAAGCAGACACAGTTTATGGGAGGAAGGGATTTATTTCAAGCTGACAGATCCAGGGGAAGTTCTATTAGTGGTGGAAGAAGCTGGCTCCCTTTCTCAGATCCAAGGACAGAGAAAAGCCACCACTGGCCAACAAACAACAAAAAAGCAAGAAGCAGGATTCCCAAAGCTCAGACTGCTCTCCATAGCATTGGGATGAAATTCAGATCCCCCCCCTGCACCCCCAGATGACACAACCCCATCCAGCAAGCTGCTGGATACCAAAGCAGGAATTGTAACCTTAACAAAAACCACCTGAGGGCTGGAAAGATGGCTTAGGGGTTAAGGCGCCTGCCTCCTAAGCCTAAGAACACTGGTTGGTTCCAATCTCCAGGTCCCACGTTTAGCCAGATGCAAAGTGATGCAAGGGTGCAATGCTGCACTTGACCACAAGGGGGCGCACACATCTGGATTTCGTTCGCAGCAGCTGAGACACTGCTGGCGCGCCCATCTTCCTCTCTCTCTCTCCCTCTCTCTCTCTCTCTCCAAAAAAATAATTAAAAAATAAAAAATAAAAAGTTTTAAAAAAACACCTGAGGTTATGGGGGACATGCATTCAAACTAACACAGTGATTTATTGAAAGACTCAATCTTGTGCAGGAAAACACATCGGCTCCACCCCATGCTCCTACTCTTATGTTCTCTCTGCCCCCTCTCCCACAGGATTCCCGTATTCTTGGAAGGGGCAGTTTTTTTATCTTGTTTGAAGCCGAATGTGCAGCAGTCATTTATTCTCAGCAATTTTGCCAAGCATGCACTCACTTCTGCACTAACCACTGCCCATTTTAGAAAGAGACTTCTGTGGTCAAGGCTTCAAGCACTACTGATCAGGAGAACACATATAGTTAGAAGGCAATCTGATGTGCTGTGTACTGAGCATAACCACGGTAGCAGGTTCTCCCCTAGGGCCTTGGGCCTAGCCATACATAGACTTTTGGCCAGATTTACAGTATTAGGCATGAACTCCCTCCTGTAGTGCACGCCTCAAATCCAATCAGAAAGTGGTCAGTTCCTTTCATAATATTCATGCCACTGTTGCACCAGTGGGCAAAAAAAAATCATGAGATTTGTTTTGTTTTGTTTTTGTTTTTTTTCGAGGTAGGGTCTCACTCTAGCTCAGGCTGACCTGGAATTTACTATGTGGGCTCAGGGTGGCCTCGAACTCACGGTGATCCTCCTACCTCTGTCTCCCGAGTGCTGGGATTAAAGGTGTGCGCCACCACACCTGGTTAAAAGTGATGAGATTTTTTTTTTTAAATCACTTTTGGATTTATCCTCATAGTCGTGTGTGTGTGTGTGTGTGTGTGTGTGTACATATGCTTTAAACAGTATATATGTATATCTTAGTTTGTTCTGTTTTGTTTTCAGACAAGGTCTTGATATGTAGTCAAAATTAGCCTGGCACTATCTGTATACTGCCCTTGAACTTAAAGTGGTCTTCCTGTCTCTGCCTCCATACACAGCTTTTCTTTTCCCCTTCCCCCACTCCCCCCCAAAAAAACTTCAAACTTTTTGTTTAAGATTTATTTTTATTTATTAGAGACAGAGAGAGGGGAAGAGAGAGAGAATGGACACACCAGGGCTTCCAGCCACTGCAAATGAACTCCAGATGCATGTGCCACCTTGTGCATCTGGCTTACGTGGGACGTGGAGAACCGAACCTGGGTCCTTAGACTTCACAGGAATGCACCTTAACCACTAAGCCATCTCTCCAGGCCCAAAACTTCAAACTTTTATGCTGCTCGATGGACATTCTGGAGGCCATCTCAGTCTGTGCATCCATCTCGCATTGCAATTCCAATCTTTATTCTTAGTTGACGCTTTTTTCTTTGCAGATTTGTCTTTGTGTATGCATTTAATGTGGACACTGTTCTATTGCATACATTGCATCACTGGTTTCTTTTCTTTTAAAAAAATAGGATTTTTTTGAATATATTTAAATGGATTTATTGAAATTTTTGTGTCAGGGCTCTAGTTTACATTGCATACAAAAATCTAAGGATTCAAAAATAGGATTTAAAAAAAAAATTTGTTTATTTTTATTTACTTAGTTGAGAGCGACAGACAGAAGGAGAAGGAGGCAGAGAGAGAAAGAGAGAATGGGCACACCAGGGCCTTCAGCCACTGCAAATGAACTCCAGATGCATTTGCCCCCTTGTGCATCTGGCTTACATGGGTCCTGGGGAGTAGTGCCTTGACCAGGGTCATTAGGCTTCACAAGCAAGCGCTTAACCACTAAGGCATCTCTCCAGCCCCCCCCCCCAAAATAGGATATTTTTTAAATTTCTATATTGCTTAGATTTTCTCTGGATGGAGATGGAGTGATGTGGCATTTAGAAAATTGATTAGGGAGAGATCCAAAGCAGATAAGACAGTTCCCAAGCCAGCATGGCAGTGAGTGCCTGTAATTTTATTTTATAGTCCTAACAGGCCAGTGTTCTTATATAAGCACTGACAGTCCATACGCTGCTGGCTGTCCCTGAGAACTCATGTGGTAAGTGATGGTTTGGGCATTGTTCTTGTGCTCACTCCCATTATCAGTCAAATCATGCATAAGGGCCCTTTAGTCCTTGCCTCCCCTACCTCCAGTTTGCCAGGGCTTAACACATGTAACTCAATTTTGAATCTGTCAACTTTTATAGCAACAAAAACTAAGTTACAGTTTGAGTCCAAATTGTCTCCCACAAACTCATGTTCTGAACATTCATTCTCCAACATTATTCATTTGCTTGTTTGTTTATTTAAGAGAGAAAAAGAGAGAATGGGCACACCAGGGCCTCCAGCCACTGCAAACAAACTCCAGAGACGTGCATCACCTTGTGCATCTGGCTTACATGGGTCCTGGGAATCGACCCTAGGTCCTTAGGGCTTCGTGAGGCAAGCACCTTAATCACTAAGCCATCCGTCCAGCCCTGTTGTGATAGTTTAGATTGTAGAACCGTTAGGCAGCAGTGTCTAGCTAGCAGAAATAGGTCACAGATGGCAGGCCTTTGAAACTTGACCAGCCCCCTCTCCTTGTCACACTCTTATCTGCCGTGATGTGAACGAACTCTACCACATGCATGCCCGGCCTCCACAGACTCAGCTGCTCTGCCATGTCTTCACTCAGGATGAGCAGAAACCCTGTGAAACTGTAACCCCAAATCAATCTTCTCTTCTCAATCTAAGGATTGTTTCTACAAGCCAGGTGTGGTCATGTATGCATGTAGCAGGGCAGAGACAGGACAATCACGGGCTTACTCAGTCAGCCAGTCTAACCTAAAAGGGTAGCTGCAGATTCAGTAAGAGACTCTTATCTCGAGGAAACAAAGTGGAAGAGTGATACACACCACCCGATGTTCTCCTCGGACCTCCGTGCCAGTGTGCGTGGAGTATGTACATCTGTACAGAAATGTGCACGGACTATACACAAACATACACCTAAATATCTTGTTTGAAGCCGAATGTGCAGCAGTCATTTATTCTCAGCAATTTTGCCAAGCATGCACTCACTTCTGCACTAACCACTGCCCATTTTAGAAAGAGACCTCTGTGGTCAAGGCTTCAAGCACTACTGATCAGGAGGGCACATATAGTTAGTAGGCAATCTGATGTGCTGTGTACTGAGCATAACCACGGTAGCAGGTTCTCCCCTAGGGCCTTGGGCCCTAGCCATACATAGACTTTTGGCCAGATTTACAGTATTAGGCATGAAATCCCTCCTGTAGTGCACGCCTCAAATACAATCAGAAAGTGGTCAGTTCCTTTCATAATATTCATGCCACTGTTGCACCCGTGGGCAAAAAAAGTCATGAGATTTGTTTTGTTTTGTTTTTGTTTTTTCAAGGTAGGGTCTCACTCTAGCTCAGGCTGACCTGGAATTTACTATGTGGTCTCAGGGTGGCCTCGAACTCACGGTGATCCTCCTACTTCTGTCTCCCGAGTGCTGGCATTAAAGGTGTGTGCCACCACACCTGGTTAAAAGTGATGAGATTTTTTTTTAAATCACTTTTGGATTTATCCTCATAGTCGTGTGTGTGTGTGTGTGTATGTATGTGTGTGTGTGTGTGTGTGTGTGTGTGTGTGTGTGTGTACATATACTTTAAACAGTATATATGTTTATCTTAGTTTGTTCTGTTTTGTTTTCAGACAGGGTCTTGATAAGTAGTTAAAATTAGCCTGGCACTATCTGTATACTGCCCTTGAACTTAAAGTGGTCTTCCTGTCTCTGCCTCCATACACAGCTTTTCTTTTCCCCTTCCCCCACTCCCCCCCAAAAAAACTTCAAACTTTTTGTTTAAGATTTATTTTTATTTATTAGAGACAGAGAGAGGGGAAGAGAGAGAGAATGGACACACCAGGGCTTCCAGCCACTGCAAATGAACTCCAGATGCATGTGCCACCTTGTGCATCTGGCTTACGTGGGACTTGGAGAACCGAACCTGGGTCCTTAGACTTCGCAGGAATGCACCTTAACCACTAAGCCATCTGTCCAGGCCCAAAACTTCAAACTTTTATGCTGCTCGATGGACATTCTGGAGGCCACCTCAGTCTGTGCATCCATCTCGCATTGCAATTCCAATCTTTATTCTTAGTTGACGCTTTTTTTTTTGCAGATTTGTCTTTGTGTGTGCATTTAATGTGGACACTGTTCTATTGCATACATTGCATCACTGGTTTCTTTTCTTTTAAAAAAATAGGATTTTTTTGAATATATTTAAATGGATTTATTGAAATTTTGTGTCGGGGCTCTAGTTTACATTGCATACAAAAATCTAAGGATTCAAAAATAGGATTTTTTTAAAAAAAAATTCTGTTTATTTTTATTTACTTAGTTGAGAGCGACAGACAGAAGGAGAAGGAGGCAGAGAGAGAGAGAAAGAGAGAATGGGCACACCAGGGCCTTCAGCCACTGCAAATGAACTCCAGATGCATTTGCCCCCTTGTGCATCTGGCTTACATGGGTCCTGGGGAGTAGTGCCTTGACCAGGGTCATTAGGCTTCACAAGCAAGCGCTTAACCACTAAGGCATCTCTCCAGCCACCCCCAAAATAGGATATTTTTTAAATTTCTATATTGCTTAGATTTTCTCTGGATGGAGATGGAGTGATGTGGCATTTAGAAAATTGATTAGGGAGAGATCCAAAGCAGATAAGACAGTTCCCAAGCCAGCATGGCAGTGAGTGCCTGTAATTTTATTTTATAGTCCTAACAGGCCAGTGTTCTTATATAAGCACTGACAGTCCATACGCTGCTGGCTGTCCCTGAGAACTCATGTGGTAAGTGATGGTTTGGGCATTGTTCTTGTGCTCACTCCCATTATCAGTCAAATCATGCATAAGGGCCCTTTAGTCCTTGCCTCCCCTACCTCCAGTTTGCCAGGGCTTAACACATGTAACTCAATTTTGAATCTGTCAACTTTTATAGCAACAAAAACTAAGTTACAGTTTGAGTCCAAATTGTCTCCCACAAACTCATGTTCTGAACATTCATTCTCCAACATTATTCATTTGCTTGTTTGTTTATTTAAGAGAGAAAAAGAGAGAATGGGCACACCAGGGCCTCCAGCCACTGCAAACAAACTCCAGAGACGTGCATCACCTTGTGCATCTGGCTTACATGGGTCCTGGGGAATCGACCCTAGGTCCTTAGGCTTCGCAGGCAAGCACCTTAATCACTAAGCCATCCGTCCAGCCCTGTTGTGATAGTTTAGATTGTAGAACCGTTAGGCAGCAGTGTCTAGCTAGCAGAAATAGGTCACAGATGGCAGGCCTTTGAAACTTGACCAGCCCCCTCTCCTTGTCACACTCTTATCTGCCGTGATGTGAACGAACTCTACCACATGCATGCCCGGCCTCCACAGACTCAGCTGCTCTGCCATGTCTTCACTCAGGATGAGCAGAAACCCTGTGAAACTGTAACCCCAAATCAATCTTCTCTTCTCAATCTAAGGATTGTTTCTACAAGCCAGGTGTGGTCATGTATGCATGTAGCAGGGCAGAGACAGGACAATCACGGGCTTACTCGTCAGCCAGTCTAACCTAAAAGGGTAGCTGCAGATTCAGTAAGAGACTCTTATCTCGAGGAAACAAAGTGGAAGAGTGATACACACCACCCGATGTTCTCCTCGGACCTCCGTGCCAGTGTGCGTGGAGTATGTACATCTGTACAGAAATGTGCACGGACTATACACAAACATACACCTAAGAAAGAAGGATTTTAATGTTAAGCATTTTGGTCACAGCATGCAAAAGTCACCGATACATTTCATAAAAATAATCTTTAAGGGCTGGAGAGATGGCTTAGCGGTTAAGGTGCCTGCCTGCAAAGCCTAAGAATGCTGGTTCCAATGTCCAGCAGTTCCAATCTCCAGGTCCCACGTTTAGCCAGATGCAAAGTGAGGCAAGGGCGCAATGCCACACTTGCCCACAAGGGGGCGCACACATCTGGATTTCGTTCACAGCAGCTGAGAGACTTCTAGCGCGCCCATTTCTGTCTCCCTTTCCCTTTCTGTCTATCTCTCTCTGTCTCTCTCTCTCTAAAAATAAAATAAAAATAATTTTAAAAATTTTTAAATGATCTTTAAAAATGTTTTTGTGCTTAAAAAATAGTTTTATTGACAACCTACATATATAGACAATATGCCATGATCATAACCTTTTCCCACCTCCCTCATCCCCTTTCCACTGCATCCCTTATTCCTAAATAACCCCTCTTAGAAAGGGAGAGAAATGATGACATCAAAAATTTTTTATTAGGACTGGAGAGATGGCTTAGCAGTTAAGGTGTTTGCCTGCAAAGCCAAAGGATCCCGGTTCAATTCTTCAGGACCCATATAAGCCAGATGCACAAGGGGGCACATGCATCTGGAGTTCATTTGCAGTGGCTGGAGGTTTATTCTCTCTATATATATATACATATTTCTCTCAAATAAAGAAAGAAATAAAAAATATTTTTTAAAAAGTTTAATTAACCGGGCGTGGTGGTGCACGCCTTTAATCCCAGCACTAGGGAGGCAGAGGTAGGAGGATCGCCAAGAGTTCGAGGCCACCCTGAGACTACATAGTTAATTCCAGGTCAGCCTGGACCAGAGTGAGACCCTACCTTGCAAAACCAAAAAAAAAAAAAAAGTTTAATTAAAAAGAAAATAAAACTCAAATAGAAATGCAAACTTTCCATCCTGAGCTTTTCATCAGTCCCATAACGTCACCAAAATGACTGTCCAGCTCATACTGCGTCATCTATGCCCCTGAAGTTGCTGAATGTCCGCAGGATATGAAGAGGGGCCACTTGGTGCCTGCATTTGATGCCATCTTCTTTCAGACAGCCTCTTGTCCCCTCTCCCCACCTTCACTTTACAGGATTCAAGTTGGCACTGACCCGATAACATCTTACTTTTCACTTCTGAGAGTGCATAGCAAGAAACATTTTTACGGAGTATAATGGAGAGGCTGGCAGCCGGTCTAGACTCTCACACAAGGCTTAAAACGTTGCCGTTAAGTGTCTGTCACACCGTGGGACCAGTTCTGCATAATAAGCAGCTGCCTTATTAGTTTGATGGAATGCGCAGCCAATATGACATGATAGAACAGAGCCTCGGATCCGAAGCTGGGGATCACGGGAAAATGCTCCGGTGAAGGATTCCATTGACAGTAATGGCAGAGATCAAACTTGACCAGTTCACCCTTCCTTGTTGAGAAACCCTCGGAGACTTTTTGACAAAGTACAGAAGCCACCCAGCCCTGGAGGGAAGACAACATATGTCCAGACTGAACCTCTATCTCAGCTAGAACACACACGTGTGCACATACATACAGGTATGTACCAAACCTACTCTCGTCAGCACCAGGTTGCTGGTAACTAAACATGCACCAGGAATAAAGAATAATTATCAAACTCCTTTTTAAGCAAGGAGCTTTGAAAAGTTCATGGCTTTCCTGCAAGAATATTGCACTCATTTCTTTAAAAAAAAAAAAAAATCAAGTCATTTTGTGACTTTACCTATCCTAGAATCACTTGGTAAGAGGATGCAGAAAATAGCAATTTATTAAGTGGTGATCCAAAAGAGCAGATGATAAAAGCAGAAGTGAAAGCCGGGCATGGTGGCGCACACCTTTAATCCCAACACTCGGGAGGCAGAAGTAGGAGGATCACCGTGAGTTCAAGGCCACCCTGAGACTACACAGTTACTTCCAGGTCAGCCTGAGCCAGAGTGACACCCTACCTCGAAAAACCAAAAAAATAAAAATTAAAAAATTAAAAAATAAAAAGCAGAAGTGAATGGAGGGGACAATCAGAGGACTCGGATGCCTAAGTGTCACTGAATTTCCTGAAAGATACCCAGAATGCATCACCTCTGTGGGTTTGAAAGTAGCAGTCCGCACATCTCAGCAGGAAGACCAGTTTTCAAATACATGAAAATTTCTGCTAATGGCTCTCCTAATCTTATTTTTGTCTTCCTCTTTTGAGAACACAGTCCTTGATGCGATTTCACTTTGCTCTATGAAGTAACGACTTTCTGATCCAGAAACACGTCACTGAATTACACAGTGTTGAAATCATCAAATTGTAAGTGTATGTGCCCAAGACTATGTCCAGCTAAATTAAATAGGAGCATTTCCTAGGAATGAGGGAAGCCCGTGCTCAATGACCTATGCATTCCCATCTTAAAATTCTTTATATTAGTGTTTCAAGTCAATTTCATTTTCCCTGCACAATCCAAGTAATTGCTACAATTTTCCATTTTGCTTTACAGAGATTCACACAACATTAGGCTTAACATTTTCTGGTAATCTACCACAGCTAGCATGGCTGTCTCTCATATACATCCTTCTGAGCCAAAAACAGGACATAGGAACTGCCAGGAAGGGAGTGTTTGATATCCAAACTCTACTCCTGATTTGGTCTCTTCTCTATCACATGAGTCCTCAGAATTGTCAGGGAGATTCCAGTCCTCCGTTTGAAAGCTAATCACGCCATTCCCACAAGTCCAACCCACTGAAAATCAATGACAGGATGTACAGATGGTTTAATGGTTAAGGCACTTGCCTGCAAAGCCAAAGGACCCAAGGTCGATTCCCCAGGAAACACGTAAGCAAGATTCACAAGGTAGCGTATGCGTGTACAGGTCATTTGTAGTGTCTAGAGGCCCTGGTGCTGGTGCGCCCATTCTCTCCTGTCTTTCTCCCCCTCTCAAATAAATAAATAAAATATTTTTAAAACAAAGAAAATCAATGACAATATGACAGGCTAAAACCTAACCACTTATTTGGTCAAGCAAAGTTCCAAAGCACCTAGGCCACAACATCAATCCACCATTTCAACTCTTAAAGCTGTCTGTGCAGCCATTGAGAACTCTTCCTTATGTCTTAACCCAACCCTGCATGGATTCCTTCTCTTCACACGTCCTACCTTTTCTGTGGAAATACTCTTCCCCACACCTCACTTCATCCCATACACATCACTTGCTAACTATCCTTATTCTAAAGATTTTATTCCTTTCTTTATTTGAAAGAGAGGCATAGAGAGAGTGAGAGAAAGAGAGAGAGAGAGAGAGAGAGAGAGAGAGAGAGAGAGAATGGGTGTGCCAAGGCCTCCAGCCACTGCAAACGAATTCCAGATGCATGCACCACCATGAGCATGAGGCTTACATGGGTCCTGGGGAATTGAACCAGGTCCTTAGGCTTTGCAGGCAAGTGCTTCAACTGCTAAGTCATCTCTTCAGTTCAAACTATTTATTCTAAAAGATGTACATTTGGGTATTTATCCAAGATCCTTCCAGACAGCTAGTTGTTTCTGAACTAATTTGTCACCAGGCATGGTGATGCACACTTGTCATCCCAGCACTAGGGAGGAAGAGAGCTGGGCAGCTCCCTGGATTTCACAGGTCAGCCTAATCGGTGAGACCCAAGCCAATGGGAGACCCTGTCTCAAAAAAGCAGACAGCATTCTTGGAACAACAGTTGGAGTTGTCCTTTGGTCTTTACACATATGTCTCCCCTCACATACACATGTGCACACACACACACACATGTATCCCCCATGTACATGTGTACACACAGGAGTGCCCATAAAAGAACTTATTGGTGCCTACCAAGCACTGACAATATATATATCTATAGATAGATTAGATAGATAGATAGATAGATAGATAGATAGATAGATGATAGACAGATAGATGATATACTGGTTTTTTTATGTTTTTTGTTTGTTTGTTTGTTTGTTTGTTTGTTTGTTTGTTTGTTTTAGGTAGGGTCTCACTCTAGCCCAGGCTGACCTGGAATTTACTATGCAGTCTCAGCGTGGCCTCAAACTCACAGCGATCCTCCTACCTCTGCCTCCCCAGTGCTGGGATTAAAGACGTGTGCCACCACACCCCGCTGGTTTTTATACGTAAGTCCTCTTCAAAGTTAAAGCGCTTTATATTTTCCTATGAACTGTTTCATGAATAACACCAAGTTGAGGCTGTCTGTCTGCTCATCCGCGTCTTCTTCTTCACTGTCACTAGTTAGCTGGGTTTCACTATGGCCCAGACCCTCACTTGGTAGAGCTGTTGTAAAGAGGGTAGCTACCAGCACTGAGGAGACACAAGACCCGTTAACAATCTTCAACAATTCTTTCACAAATTTAATGATTTAAAGAATTCCTTCAGAAGCTGAATAACTCCTCAAGACCTAGGAAGATGAGTGTATGACAACGGGAGTGAAGAACAGTATCCAGACAACCTGGTTGCTTAATCAATAACCAGGGCTTCCTTGGCATTGGGGAAAAGCTCATTCGTTAGATTGAGAATCCACATTAGCCTAGCTTGCATTTAATAGCTGTGATCGCTCTCTCTAGGAAGCCAATTACGAGCACTATCACGTCTTACTGTTTTGTTGGTACCTAAAGCAGTCCCCAAATGTATCTATCAGGGACAAGTGTGAAGACTAATTTGAATAGGTGCTAATTTCCCAAAAGTGAGAACATAATCATTTTTCAAATGCTGTATTTCCCTGACACTGAGGTTCTCTTTGAGGTCTAAACATAAACTCTATGCAAGATGCTTTGGCCCAAATAGTTAGGCTCCTGCTGATGGAATCCACGGTAATTAATGGCTTGCTGAAGGACCGGATTGTGGACCTTTAGTTTAGAGTTCTGGAACTAATTAGAAACAGAAAAAAAACAGAAAACAAAACAGGAAAAAAAAAGTACCCTCTGCCACATCCAGTTCGGGAAATTTATTTCTTTTTATTATTATTATTATTATTATTATTATTATTATTATTTTTGTTTTGTTTTTTTTAGGTAGGGTCTCACTCTAGCTCAGGCTGACCTAGAATACACTATGTAGTCTCAGGGTGGCCTTGAACTCACAGCAATCCTCCTACCTCTGCCTCCCAAGTGCTGGGATAAAAGGCATGCACCCCCACGCTGAGCTCTGGAAATTGTATTTCAACAACAGAATATTGTAACAAAGATGAATCCTGTCTTTTACATCCATGGCAATAGAACAAAATACAAATAATTATCAACAAATAAAAAAAAGGTTCAGGGCTGGAGAGATGGCTTAACAGTTAAGACACTTGCTTATAAAGCCTAAGGACCCAGGTTCAATTCCCCAGTACCCATGTAAACCAAGTGAACAAGGTGGAGCATGCATCTGGAATTTGTTTGCAATGGCTGGAGGCCCTGGTGTGCCCATTCTCTCTCTCTGTCTTCCTCTTGCTCTCCCTCTGTCTGTCCCTTTCTCTGTCTCCCTCTCAAATAAATAAGTAAAATATTAAAAATAAAATATAATTCAGCCTTCTTTCAAATATACCTTTGAAAAACCAAATACCTGATTTCTCATTTGTTTTATCTACCATATTCACAAGATGTTGGGTTTTGTTTGCTTTCTTTCTTTCTTTCCTTCTTTTTGTTTTTGCTTTTGCTTTTGTTTTTGTTTCTGTTTCTGTTTCTGTTTTTGTTTTTGTTTTTGTTTTTGTTTTTGTTTTGTTTTTGTTTTTCGACACAGGGTTTCACTCTAGCTCAGGCTGACCTGGAATCACAATGTAGTCTCAGGGTGGCCTCGAACTCACGGCAATCCTCCTACCTCTGCCTCCCAAGTGCTGGGATTAAAGGCGTGCGCCACCATTTGTGGCTTTTGTTTGCTTTCTTTCTTGGATGGGTGGAAGTAAAGCAATAAAAACAAGTCTTAGGCATTACCTGTCAATCCCCCCCCCACACACACAGACTGACTGATGCATTCATGACCTCACAGTGAATACCCATAACTCCGCTGAGGAGACCCTCAGCTGAGGGGCTGAGGATAGAAGAGTATAACCCCATGGGAACATGACCAACCTGTGATTTGTTCATACAGTGACATTCATAATTATTATTTTTTATTAATATATTTTATTTATTTATTTAAGAGCGAGAAAGAGGCAGAGAGAGAGACAGAGAGATAGAGAAAGAGTGGGCATGCCAGGGCATCCAGCCACTGCAAACGAACTCCAGACGCATGTGCCTCCTTGTGCATCCGGCTTATGTGGGTCCTGGAGAATTGAACCAGGATCCTTTGGCTTTGCTGACAAACGCCTTAACCGCTAAACCATCTCTCCAGCCCCTTCTCTACTGACATTCTGTTATAACACGTCACAGCACTAACCTTTTCTACTGAACCCAAAACACTGCTCCAGGCTGGGAACCCCCTGGATGTGCTCTCCACCATCCATGAATGTCAGGACCTGAAGCCAGGTCGGTCCTCAGTGACTCTCCTCACATATGGGAGTTTGGATTCCATTTGGCTCCAAGCACTTTGCTGCTAACAAAAAATAAATTAAAATAAAATAAAATAAAATAAAATAAAATAAAATAAAATAAAATAAAATAAAATAAAATAAAATACAGAAAGAAAAAAACAGTACCTGGCGTAGTTAAGTATTGCTCCTTCGCCACGGTAGGGATACTGACACCATAAGTAATGGTCTAGGGCTGGGGATATGACTCATCAGGTAAAGGCACTTACTGTGCAAGCAGGAAGGCCTGAGAAGGCTTGAGTTCATCCCCAGAACCCACGCAAACAGTCGACCGAGCTGACACGTGCCAGTGGCAGTTCAGGGCTCAGGAAGAGACTCCATCTCAACCCAGAGGAAGAAAATGCTCATACTCTCCTCTGGCCTCCCCATGCATGCATTTGGACACACATGCATATATCACACATGCCACACCGCATATAGTACACACGCACACATACAGAGAGAGAGAAAATGAAATAAATAATCATGTAAACCAAGCCTAGATTCTCAAGACTGCAAAGCCAGAAGGTAAACAGAAAATATGTTTCTGGGGATGGAGAGATGGCTTAGGTTGGTTAAGGCATTTACCTGCAAAGCCAAAGGGCCCAGGCTCAAGTCCCCAGGACCCACTTAAGCCTGATGCACAAGGTGACACATGCATTTGGAGTTCGTTTCCAGCGGCTGGAGGACCCTTTCACACTCTCTCCCTCCGTCTCTCTCTCTCTTTCAAATAAATAAATAAATAAACAAATAAATAAAAGAACATTTTTAAATAAAAGAAAATATGTTTCTGAGAGAAAAGAAGTCCAGAGAAGAGTGTCCACAGCATCTAGTGAGAATATTCCATTGTCGTCAGTTATCCAAAGAATGGGCCCGTTGCAACACTGACATCACTGCTTATCGGTACACGCAGAGAAAAATTACAGACTTGACGTCCAGAAATCGATTCAACTGGGTAACTCCACTTACCAACCCCTCTACAATTTGTGCTTTTAATTGCCTCTTTCTAGAATCATCAAAAGCCATTTTGTGCTGATATGTGAACCAGGTGAATGTTGTTCTGAGGGAAACATTATTCCAGCCAACTTACTAATGTCAAGTACGTTAATAATAATAGCTTTTCAGAAAATAATCACGAAGCACTGGGGGAGCTCATTTGAACAATCTTATCCCACGGCCCTGTCCTCTGGCCCATCCTGGTGTTGAAACCACCCAACCCATGGGGAATACTCCAAGAAAGCTGTACAGGTATCTGAATCTCACCGTGGCTTGTTTCACTTCCTTCTCACAGTTACAGTTCTGCTTGCTGGTTTTCCTCATGATAAAAGCCAATATTAAACCTCAAGATCAGATAGTCAAACCAAAGAGGACTGATATCTGCCCAAAGTCTGACCACAGAGTCACATTCAATGATATGATCCAATTCTGGGTGACAAGGAAAATGAAACACAGAATATCCGTTCAACCTACTCCTATGGCATCTGAGGTGCCACCAGGTGGTACATCAACATGTGTGGATCATCCCTTTGCTGAGGAAGGGAAAAAATAAAAAGCAAAGATAAATGGCACCACCTGAAAAGAAAAGAGGGCGAGAGGGGGCCAGGCCTGTGGAGGCAGTTAAATCACTCGCAAGCAGTTTGTCATTCCACATAATAACACAGGGCCTTAAAAAGCCTGCTCTGACACATTCATTTGTCCCGTGATAGAGTGCTCACCGCACGGGAATCTAACGTCCCCAGTGCAATCAAGCTTTGCAGCACACAGAAAGTGCCCATCATCTGTAAGCCAGAAGTGACCACACCACTCCAGTCACCTCACTGACCACGGTAGGAATGCTATCAGTGGCCATAGACTGTCACCCACAGGAAGAGCCTCAACCTAGTTCAGCCGTGAGATTCACGGGTACCCAGGCCTCACCTCAGAATACATGAAGCTGAGACATGAATATCTTTCTTTTTTAGTTATTTTATTTTTTTATATTTTATTTATTTGAGAGAGAGGCAGATAGAGAATTGACATGCTAGAGCCTCTAGCCATGGCAAACGAACTCCAGATGTATGTGCCACCTTGTGCATCTGGCTTATATGGGTACTGGGGAATCGAACCTGGGTCATTTGGCTTTGCAGGCAAGCGCCTTAACCACTAAACCACCTCTCCAGTTCATGAGCACCTTTCTACAAGCGATTCTGTCTCAGAGCTGTGTTGAGACCCACAAGGAGGCTGTGTGGACCGCTCAGGGTGACCGCTGGTGCACTGTTCTGACGTTCAGCCTTCTCCAAACCTTGCCACTGCCTCATCTGTGGAAGCTACATAATAGTTTTCCCTGTGGGCTGGCAGTCTGTCCCCAGGCAGTTGTCTGATGACATGTAAATCTCCTTTTTTATGGAAGCAAGCAAATCTCCTGCCCGTTCTGCTCCAGATTAGCCTGGAACAACAACAACGACAACACACACACACACACGTCCAAAAAAAAAAAAAAAAAACTCTTGTTCCGAGAAAAGTGTCATTATCATTTTGTAAATAAAGAAATGGAAAAATCTGAGAGGCGGAATGACTTGACAATGTTGTTTCAAACTGTTGGCCAAGAAAGGCGTTCGCTTCAAAGTTAAGGCTTAAGATCTTTCCCACCGCTAAGGGGCTTGTTCCGAGTTGAAAGTGTGTTTTCTATTTTATTATCTTCACATATGAATAACATTTCAAGGTATAGGAAAGCAGAACACCTTTTTTAAAAACTACATAAATAACAGCAGGTTTTGAGCAGCAGTTCGGAGTATTGTCCCTGCACCAGCAGCCAGCACTTCTTTTAGGTTTGATTCCACCCTCTTTGCCTTTGATCAGGTCTCCTAATGTGACCTCCATTCTGGGAACAGTGGTCTCCTTCCTGTCTTTGAAAATCCACTCAATGTCCAGCTTATCAAAAATTTGCATTCCCTCCCTCTCTCGGTTTGCCTC
Source organism: Orientallactaga sibirica (assembly GCA_036365145.1). NCBI lineage: Eukaryota > Metazoa > Chordata > Mammalia > Rodentia > Dipodidae > Orientallactaga > Orientallactaga sibirica. The sequence goes on from JAEOAD010000025.1 coordinate 19,581,403, forward strand.
CTCTCTGTCAACAAATAAATACATAGTTGAAAACTTTAAACAAAGGACTGGAGAGTTGGCTCAGCAGTTAAGACACTTGCCTGCAAAGCATAAGGACCCCAGTTCAAGTCCCCAGTACATGTGTAAGCCAGATGCACCAGGCAGTGAATGCATCTGGGGTTCATTTGCTAGAGACCCTGGCATATCCATTCTCTCTCTCTGTCTATCTACCTGCCTCTTCTCTCTTTCAAATAAAATGTAATAATAATGTAATGATAAATGTAATAATAATGTAATAAAATTTACATTATTTATTTATTGGAGAGAGAGAGAAATGGGTGCTGCAAATGAACTCGAGGTGCACGACTTTCTGCATCTGGCTTTATATGGGTACTGGAGAATTGAAGCCAGGCTGTCAGGCTTTGCAAGCATGCATATTTAACTGCTGAGTCATCTCTCCAGCCTTGAACATTTGCATTCTTTTAAGACTCTTTGGTTAATGCCTAAACTTATTAAACTAAAACAACCCTGTGACAGAACCAGGTCTGCTTTGATCTCACCTTCGGATCCTGTGCCTCGGACTTCTCTCACTCCAGATAATATTCTCCATGCCAAGGATACAGTATCAAGAAGGCAGAGAAGGTGCCATCCACGGGGCTCCCTGGAATGGTCAACAGGCAGTGACAAGTATGTGTTTTTAAAATGAAGGAGATAATAGGCAATAAGTGCTACATGTAGAATTTTAAAAGGCTACTGTAATAGAAGGAGATTGGACAGATACTGCAGATGAAAAGAAGCTTTCGGAGTAGTGAAACTGGAAGTTTTGTGCAAAACTTGACAAGAGAAAGCCAGCCCTTTGAAGAATATCCCAGGCAGCAGAAACAGCTCTTACAAAGGCCCTAAGCTGGGTTCTGACACTTGGGGCAGCACCAGGCTCATTGAGAAAGCTGAATACGTACTTATTGACCGCCGCGACAGTAAACAAGCATGTGAGCCGAGCCCACTGGGGGTCTATTGACCCACATCTCTTCTGTAGCCTATAAGAGATGCAGAGGACGAAGGAGAAATCGCAGGTGATGTGAGTGGTCTTGGCTGTAGTTGCCATCGGCCAATAGACTTTCAACACTGCTTTCTTTCCAAGGAAGCAAGGTGTGACACATTGATTTTTGTAATTTCTATTGAGAGACAAGGATGAGTGGGCCTATTGACAAGAATGATTCAGTCACTTGCACACAATGAGACCCCAGACACGCTGAAAGAAAGCTGCGTCTGCCATAGTTCTCAGTGTTTCGCTGTCTCCAAAACACTGCTTGGAACCAGGCAGAGGAAATGAAAACTACCATCTTGATTTTAAGGTTGTTCTTCCAGAGTTAAGATCTGTAAAAAAAAAAAAAAAAAAAAAAAAAAAAAAAAATCATAATATCCAGTGGATGCTTTGAACATAAAATACAGATTTTAAAAGTCTAAAATCAGGGCCTGGAGAGATGGCTTAGCAATTAAGGCATTTGCCTGCAAAGCCAAAGGACCCAGGTTCGAGTTTCCAGGACCCATAATGCACAAGGAGGCTCATGTGTCTGGAGTTCATTTGCTTTTAAAACAGGCTGAAGATTTGGGCTGGTGAGATGGCTTAGCAGTTAAGGCGCTTGCCTGTGAAGCCTAAGGACCCAGGTTCGATTCCTCAAGACCCACATAAACCAGATGCACAAGGTAGCACATGCATCTGGAGTTCATTTGTAGGAGCTGGAGGGCGTGGTATGCCCTTTCTCGATCTATCTCTCTTCTCTCTACTACCTCTCTCTGCTTCCAAATAAATAAATTTAATTTAAAAAAAAAAAGAAAGAAAAGAAAAGGAAAGGAAAGAAAAAAAGCCAGACGCTGCCTGGCATGGTATGGTGACCCTACCTTGAAAAACCAAAAAAAAAAAAAAAAAAGTCTAAAATCCTCCCTTTGCCTCTTTCTTCCAAGATTTGGATGCTCTGTCACATGTGCGGTAATTCTTGGTTGATTTTTTCCTTCTCTAAGTGTGCAGTAAAAAGATTTCACATCCTGAGTGATGAGTAAGAAATGTTCTTTGCAAGGAAGAAAATGGGATCAAAGTTCAGTATGCTACTGAAATCTTTAGGCTTTTTTTTTTTTTTTTTTTTTAATTTACTTACTTAAGAGAGAGGGAGAAAAAAAGAGGCAGAAAGCAGAGTATGTGCTGGCCAGGGCCTCCAGCTACCACAAATGAACTCCAGATGCGTGTGCCACCTTGTGCATCTGGTTTATGTGTGTCCTGAGGAATCGAACCTGGGTCCTTAGGCTTCACAGGCAAGCGCCTTAACTGCTGAGCCATCTCACCAGCCCAAATCTTCAGGCTGTTTTAAAAGCAAATGCTTACTTATAGGATGAACTCAAATATTTAAAGTATGAAGAAAATAAGGTATTGGAGTTACCTTCTTGTTACTGAGATAAAGCACCCAACCAAAAGCAGGGATGGGAGAAACGTTTCTAGTTTGGCTCACAGTCTCAAGAGGAAGCTTCATGATGGCAGGGGAAGCACAGCATGGCATGAGCAGAGGCTGGACATCGCCTCTGCCACAGCAGGGAGGAAACAGTACCAAGAGAGTGAGCTGAGCTCGGGCAAGGGGGAGCTGGCTATAACACCCCTCAGCCTGCCCCCAGCAACACGCCTGCTCCAGAAAGGCTCCGTCTCCCAAATTGCCATCAGCTGGGGACCAAGTATTCAAAGCACATGAGTTACTGGGGGACATCTGATTGAAACCTACATATATAGTCTGGAAAGCCCTTTAAGGCTCTTGTGCAATTTGATAAAGAATTATTCTAAGAAATAATTTGAAATCACATTTCAGATTTGTGTGTGTGTGTGTGTGTGTGTGTGTGTGTGTGTGTGTGTAAGTAAGTAAGTAAAAGGAAAAACTTTGGAAATTTTACAAATAAACCTATTTCAATGAAATAGCCTATGTACTTTTTCCTTTTGAAAAGGTAACTCTTGGGATGGAGAGAGGGCTCAGCAGTTAAGGTGCCTGCCAAGAAAGCCTAATGTTAGAGGTTTGATTCCCCAGGACCCATGTACACTCAGATGCACAAAGTCTTGCATGCATCTGGAGTTCATTGGCAGTGGCTAGAAGCCCTCTCTCTCTCTCTCCTTGGAAATAAATAAATAAATATTTAAGTGGTTTTTTTATTTTTTAAAATAAAAGGAAACTCTTGATTTAAAAAGGCTGCAGTCATTCTAGATCACTAGGGTATCCATCAGCTTCTCTTTGCTACACCATACACCCAGCCAGAAGCAGATTTGAGAAGGAAAAGGGTTTCTTCTGGCTTTTACAGTTTCAAAGAGATGTCTCATTATGGCAGGGGAAAATATGGCAGGGGAAGACAGCTGGGTATCCCACGTTCACATCAGCAAGCAAAATGTGGAGACTTGAGCAAGCAGGACCCACCCCCAGTAACATACTTCTATCTGCAAAGGTCCTCCTCTCACAGGCTCCACAACCTTCCCAAATAGCGCCGCTAACTGGGCCTCCAAATGCGTGAGGCTATGAGGGACGTTTTATATCCAAACACTACAGCAATCGTTTGTAAACTAATCATCTACTTTGTCAGAATGAAATCAACCTCTTCAACTCCCGTTCCTTTGGAACAAGTTTCCTGTCCTCCCTTAGCACCAACATGCAGGTCGGTGAGAATATTTCTCTCACACTTCCACCACACCAACAGCACCTGACACATCTCCTCACATGGAAGGTAGACAGAAAAGACACCAGATATTTTTGTGATTTACTTATTTGAGAGAGAAAGAGAAAGCGGCAGATAGAGAGAATGGGCACACCAAGGCCTCCAGGTGCTGCAAACAAACTCCAGATACATGTGCCACCTTGTGCACCTGGCTTGCGTGGGTCCTGGGGAATTGAACCTGGGTCCTTTGGTTTTGCAGGCAAGTGCTTTAACCACTAAGCCATCTCTGCAGCCCAGATACCAGCTATTATGAATGTGCCGTCTTCTTATGAGAACATTCAGATTTTATACAGGATGACAACAGGGAACATGTTTGAATGAAATCTACAGCCCTCCGTGTACTGCCAGCTCTCAGCAAGGATTATTCTGGAAATGAGACTTAGGAACTCGTGCCTGATCGGGGATAGCTCTGTGTGTAAAATGCGCGTTATGCAAGCATGAGTGCCGATCCCCGGGACACACATACAATGGTGGGCATGGTAGCTCACCCCTGCAGTACCAATACTGGAAAGCAGACACAAGGAATCCATGAAACTTGCTGGCTAGCCAATATGGCCAAGTTAGTAAGTTCTAGGTTCAGTAAAAGACCCTTCTTGAGACAAGGTCTTTTGCTGAATAGGGTGAAATATCAATTGAGTAAAATTTCCCAATGTTTACCTCTGACCTCTACATGCACTGCACACACGTGCCCTTAGACATGACCATGCACATATACAGGCATGCATGCCACACACATACCTATGCAAACAATAAAAGCTAAAGGAGAAATTGTTTCCCATTCTAACTGATGATCACATGACCTATGGAACATTTCCAAAGACACATTTTTTAAGTATTTCATTTGTTTATTTATTTATTTATTTATTTATTTATTTATTTATTTATTTATTTATTTGAGAGAAGGGGGCGCAACCTTGTGCATCTGGCTTACGTGGGTACTGGAGAATTAAGCCCCGGTCCTTAGGCTTTGCAGGCAAGCGCTTTAACTGTTAAGCCATCTCTCCGGCAGAAGCGTTTTACAAAGGAAACTGTTGGCCAGCCAGGATTGAAAGCACCAAGTGAGAGAACATGACAGTTAACCTTCCCCCCTCCTGCTCATAGGTCCTCCTGTAACTCTCACCATATGGGAAGGAGGATGGAATCTGAAGCAGACAGACTGGACTTTCATTCCCGCCCTGTCTTTTTTTTTATCGACCTGTCACTTTCTAATTGCACAAGTCGCCAAACTTCTGACAGTCTCACTTTGCTCACCTGTAAGTGACAATCAAATGTAGTTATATCTGCCCTGTGATGGCTAGGCCCTTTGTAAATTCCAAGCCTCCTGAAAATAGAAGTCATAGTTATTGTTTTAAAAAAAATATAAGAAATGAGGGCTGGAAAGATGGCTTAGCTGTTAAGGCTCTTGCCTGCAAAGCTAAAAGACCCAGGTTCAATTCCCTGGGATCCATGTAAGCTAGATGCACAAAAAACAAGAAATGGTGACATTTTCAGGAGAAATTGTTTATCCAGAATGCTTTTATTGAACAGTAAAACCAAATGAAAATACAGAACTCTTTCAGATGTAGTAGCTCACACTGATAATCCTAGCACTTGGGAGACTGACACAGGAGGATCAGGAGGAAGAGATGAGGTTGAGAAACACAGTACATCCTGTGGAGGATCATGTGTAAGTAGTATATAGCACCTCGGGTAGCTGTAGGGTGTTAGGTACATGTGCCTTTAGGACCATGTTAAACATACGCGGTGACGTCACCGTTGATGCACTTGTTTTTTTTTTTTTGTCTTTTCATTTTTAAGGTTTTCCATTTGTTGAAGAACTCAGTGTAAGCACTAAAGGAAATATCTTAATTTTAAATCCTAACTCTGAAAGTAAATTCAATTTGCTTGTGTAAAAGACAATTTCCATCCATCCACTGAAATATTTGGGGGAATGACTATCATTCTTTAACTTCATATGCTGCCTAGTGAACTATTCTAAGAACACTTATAATCACAGTCTATTAAGGGGAACATTTCCACCCCACCGCTGTAAAATATCTTCAATTTTTGGTTGGTTTTACTTTAATAGTTCCTCATTTCTCTGAATTACCACCCAAATTAGCTTTTATTGTGGACGGGAGCACTTGTGAAAGAAAGAACACAATTAGAAAGTCATATGGATTTTTATGCACAAACTGGGAAACAAAATATTCTTCTACGGTCATGGAATGAACTGTAACTTATGCGCCTAGATTATGGGTTCTGAAAAACAGCGATTGTCATGAGAACTGAGCATATAACTCCAGCTCTAGGAAATGCTGGATTGCCTAGATCTGTGCTGTTGCACCTTTGCTCAGAGAAGCTTCTTTTTGCAGTTGGCAGTGAATACTGCGAAGACTCAAATTCGTCCCAGTACTGAGAATAAGTGACTGTTGAGTGCTCAGTGCTAAATGAGACATCTATGTCACTGCCTCCAAGGCTTGTAAAACATTGCTGAGGAGGGGGCCAAAGGAATGTAAGAGCTGGGCTGGAGAGACCACTTAGCGGTTAAGCTGCTTGCCTGCAAAGCCAAAGGACCCAGGTTTGATTCCCTAGGACCCACCTAAGCCAGACACACGAGGCAAGACATGCATCTGGAGTTTGTTGGCACCGGCTGAAGGCTCTGGTATACACGTTCTCCCTCTCTTTCTATCTGCCTCTTTCTCTCTCTCTCTCTTTCCTCTCTCTCAAATAAATAAATAAATTAAATAAATAAATAAATAAATAAATAAATAAATAAATAAAAGAATGTGATAGCTGGAGGATGGGGAGGAGTGTTATGATTCTCTGTCCTGTGGACATGACATGGCCATTGTCCTCATGGGCTCACAGCAGCTAGAGTGACCTGCACAAGACACGGCCAGTTAAAATCCCCCCATGGATGGAGCAGAGGCTTATGAGGCACCACCCCTCCCGGAAGGTGAGTGAATGGGCGCTGGATGAAGAGGAGTCATCTTCTTCAGTGGTGTTGCCACGAAGTAAGTGCAGGAAGAAGGTATTCTGCAGGAGTATAAGGAGGAAGAAAGGATAGTGAGGGCTATATATGATCAAAATGTGATAGATAGGGCTGGAGGGATGGCTTAGCGGCTAAGGCGTTTGCCTGCCAAGCCAAAGGACCCAGGTTCGATTCCCCAGGACCCACAATGGCCAGATGCTCAAGGGGTTGCATGCATCTAGAGTTCATTTCCAGCAGCTGGAGGCCCTGGAGGGCCCATTTTTTCTCTCTCTCTCTCCCTCTTTCTCTGTCAAATAAATAAATAAAAATTTTTTTAATGTGATAGTTTCATGTACAAAATTGTCAAAAGCACATTTTTTGAAAAAGCAAGAATGTTTGGACTGGAGGGAGAGTTTCATGAATAAGTACTTGCCTCATAGGTATCAGAGCCTGAATTTGACCTCCAGTACCCACCCAGGAAGAAAATGCCAGGCGTTGTGGCATACACCTATAATCCCAGTGCTAAGCAGGCAGAGATAGGAGGATTCCTGGGGCGTGCTGGTCAGCCAGTCTAGCATGAATGACAAGCTCCACGACAGTGAGAGATTCTGCTTCAAAAAAAAAGGTGGATGTTATTCCTCAGGATAATATTCTACATTGCTCTCGGGCTTCCACATCTGTGTGTGCCCACACATGTGCACCTACGCACACATGAACATGCACACATACTCAAATACATTCATCTACACACACATACACATTAAAAGAAAAAGAAATATGCACTTTACTTTGAATGCTAACTTAAAAAAGAAAAAAGTCTTCATATGTAATATATATATATATATATATATATATATATATATATATATATATATATATATATATCCTACACTTCACTGAGAATGTAGACAGTGACACTTAGCATTGGAGCTTAAAATTTCTCCCCATTATTATCTTAACTCTGGACATTAAAACCTAGAGAACAAGGGCTGGCGAGATGGCTTAGTAGTTTACACATGCCTGCAAAGTCTAATGACCCAGGTTCGATTCCCCAGTACCCATGTAAGCCAGCACAAGGTTGCGCATGCCTCTGGAATTCATTTGCAGTAGCTAGAGGCCCTAGTGTGTCTTTTCTCTCTCTTTCTCTTCCCCCACCCCCATCTATCTATCTGCCCCTTTGTTTCTCAAATAAATAAAATAAAAGGCTAGAAAACAGGTAGGAGAATCAAGGACACAGAACATCTATGGCATTAAACGTAATCCACACAGAATTAGTAAGATCCATCAGCGACTAGAAAACATTCCAGAAGCAATTAGGAGACAATTGAAGAGGCACGTGCTATAAAATTGGGTGCTGACGTGATAAACAAGTTTGGAAGGTTCTGCAGTGAGGTAGAAAACTGAAATACACATTGAGTTTCAGGAAAGGGGAGTAGGAAGAGAACATTGCAGCTACACATGTAAGCTGAGTCCGATGGATGAGACGATCTATTTTATTTACTCTAAATTAGAGAATAAAAAATATTCTAAAGGATAAAAAGAGTGACACCCTACCTCGAAAAACAAAAAAAAAAAAAAAGTAACTTTACCATACTTTCTGTTCAAAGTGACCAAGGTGATCAATCAAGGTTATTCTCAAGAAATACCTATACCTTTTTGTTCTATGTCCAAATCCTTTATGCTATACCTGTCAATGCCATTTGGTTTCATAAGTGAAAAAAATATATAGCTCCAGAGAAAACTCAGATATAATGGGGTAAAAATATCTACCACTGTAAATCAACCCTGTTTTGATTCCCCAGACCCACGCAAGCCAAATGCACAAGATGGGGCATGCATTTAGAGTTCGTTTGCAGTGGCTAGAGGCCCTGGTGTGCCCATTCTCTCTGTCTCTCTGTCTCTGTCTATCTCTCTGACTCTGTCAAATGAATAAAACTTAAAAAAAAATTAGGACCCCAGTTAAACTTGGATTTCAAATAAACAACAACAAAAAAAAAGACTATAATTATCTTTATATAATTTGGAAGACATGCTTACATTTAAAAATTATGCATTTCCTATCTGCAATTCAAATTTAACTGTGTTTTTTTTATATATTTTATCTGCCACTGATGCAAAACTCTACACATACTCCAGTTTCAAAAACATGCTAAAGGGCTGGAGAGATGGCTTAGTGGTTAAGGCATTTGCCTGTGAAGCCAAAGGATCCTGGTTTGATTCCCACGTAAGTCAGATGCACAAGGGGGCGCACGCGTCTGGAGTTCATTTGCAGTGGCTGGAGGCCCTGGTGCACCCGTTCTCACTCTCCCTCTCTCTCTTTCCCTCTCTCTGTCTCAAATAAATAAATAAATAACACACTAAAAAGCAAATGTCACTTTAAATTCCTACCTGGCCCCAATAACCACATCCCAACCATAAATTTTATCAAAGGTATCACATCATGGTCATCTGATCAGACCCATGTCATTCTGAATAGGAGATTTTATTAATATTACAATTAAATGCAAAATCGTGCCAGAAAAAAAAATCCATTCCTCCAGGAAGTCTTTGTGTCCCAGAATGTTAGGGTTCATTGGGGAAACATAACCAACAGGAAATTAATAGAGCGTAAGAGAAGAAAGAGAGAGAGAGAGAGAGAGAGAGAGATTTTTAATGAAGTGATGCACATAATTGTACAGGCTTGGAGCTAAGTTCTGAATTTTGTGCTCACCCAAAATTTATGTTTTGAAATTCTACCTCCAGAGTGATGGAAAACTGGGGAGGTGTGATGTCATGAGAGAAGAGTCCTCACAAGTAGAATAAGTGTCCTTCTAAAAGAGAATGTTGGCCCTTCCACCACATGGACACCATCAGGATGCAGAGAGATGCTGTGTATGAGCCTGCAAGCCTGCATCAGGCGTTGTATCTCCCAGAACATTGATGAAGGACTCCCCAGCTTCCAGAACTGTGAGAAATAAAAATTTGTACTTTATAAGCTACCAAGCCTTGTGCTATACCAAGCAGAACGGGAGAATATAAGTGATTTTTAAATATTTTTTCTATCTTCTGTAGGCTGTCTCTTTACTTCATTGACTGGTTGGTTGGTTGGTTATTTTTATTCTGTGCAGGATAGTCTTAGTTTGTGTGATATCATTTATCTATTGACACTGGTGCTTTGGATGTCTGCACAAACAAATCATTGTCAAGTCCATTGTCAAGTCCCTTGTATTTTCTTCTATGACTTTTATTGGCTTGGGTTTGTTTGGAAGAGTAATATATTTGGGGTTGATTTTTATGTATCATGTAAACAGGGACTCAATCTCCTTTTCTGCCTATGGAGATACAGTTTTTCAGAAACTATTTAGTGGGCTGGAGAGATGGCTTAGCAGTGAAGACGCTTACCTGCAAAGCCTAAGGACCCAGGTTCAATTCCCCAGGACCCATGTAAGCCAGCTGTACAAGATGGCACATGCATCTGGAGTTTGTTTGCAGTGGTTGGAGGCCCTGGTGTGCCCATTCTCAATCTCTTTCTATCTGTCTATCATCTATCTATCTATCTATCTATCTATCTATCTATCTATCTATCTCTCTATCTGCTTCTTCCTCTCTCTTTCTCTCTCCCTCCCCCTCTCTCTGAAATTAATTAATTTGTTAATTAATTGATTTTTCTTCAAGGCAATTTCTTCTATGGTACAGTTAATCGATACAAAGCCACGTTCTTGAAATTTACAACATTGTTGTCAACAGTTTCCCCTAAAGGAATTTTATTTCACTTATCCACTCAATGAAAACATTTGTATTACCACTATTTAAAACACAGTTATCGTCACGGTTTTCAAGCTACAAGTACCATCAAGTCTTTGGAGGGTACAGTGAAGGGATGCATGAAGGGACATGATTTCACTCTCAGCCTAATCCTGAAAGATGATAGACAATAAATAGATCAACAGAGGGATAGAGATGAACAATCTACTAGAAGACAGGGAGCCAGAGAGATGATAGACACAGATGATTGATGTAGCTGTAGTGGGAATGAAATATTCACTTACCCTTGATCGGTTCAATGTTTTGCATTTTTTTAAGTTATCAGTCATATTAAAAATACTCACAGGAGGGCTGGAGAGATGGCTTAGAGGTTAAGGCGCCTGCTCCTAAGCCTAAGAATGCCTGTTCCAATCTCCAGGTCCCACGTTTAGCCAGAAGCAAAGTGACGCAAGGGCGCAGTGCCGCACTTGACCACAAGGGGGCACACACATCTGGATTTCGTTCGCAGCAGCTGAGAGACTGCTGGTGCACCCATTCTCTATCTGTCTCCCTCTCCCTCTCTCTCTCTCTGTCTCTCTCTCTAAAAAATAAAAAATAAAAAAAATTAAAAAAATACTTACAGGATACTGTGCTGGAGAGATGGCTTAGTAGTTAAGGCACTTGCCTACAAAGCCAAAGGACCCAGGTTCGATTTCCCAGGACCCCATGTAAGCCAGATGCACAAGGTGGCACATGCATCTGGAGTTCTTTTGCAATGGCTGAAGGCCCTGGCACACCCACTCTCTACCTGCCCCTCCCCCCCCGGACCCTCTCAAATAAATAAGAAAATTTTAAAATACTTACAGGATACTAATTTATATGTAGAAGAGTCATACTTCTATATGACATATACAAGAATTACAGATGACACATCAGTCAATAATGAACTTCGTATATGACAGTGGTTCCCTAAGATTATAATATAGCACAATACTGCACTGTACCCTCTATGTTTATATAGTGGCCCAGGGCATTCACACAAGCACAAAATGCATTGCTCAGAGCACGTCCCCCTCTTAAAGTGATGTATGATTGTAATTCAAAACAATGTGTTTGGGCTGGAGAGATGGCTTAGAGGTTAAGGCATTTACCCGGTTCGATTCTCCAGGTCCCACATAAGCCAGATGCACAAGGGAGCGCAAGTGTCTGGAGTTCATTTGCAGTGGCTAGAGGCCCTGGTGTGCCAATTCTCATTCTCCCTCTCTCTATCTCTAATAAATAAATAAATAAAAATAAAAATAAATTTAAAAAACAATGTGCTAGATTTGGGGGATTTGGCAATATATAAGACATACCTACCTAACTTTATGCAACTTTCTATCTCAACATACAAACCAAATACACATTTTGTGGGGAGATAATTCTCCCTGGATCTATCATCTGTCTTTTGTACAAAAGGAAAATTCTGTTTTACCCATTTAGATTCTCTCACTAGGTCTACAAAATAAGCTGACAGTAGACAGATTAACAAGAGAAAAAGCTTGCCAAAGGGATCTTTGTGAAGTGAGAGAACGCTCTCAAAGGAGTAGCTAAGCGTGGAAGCTCTAATGGTGTTTAGAAAAGAAAGAAAAAAATTGAAGAGAAATCAAAATACATAGGAAATTAACCTTGCTTTAGTGTGAGTAATTTTCCCCCCTTCCAAAATTTTATTGAAACTTAATCCTCACTAAACTGAATTGAGGTGTGTAGCCTTTGTGAGGGCTCCTCCAAATGAATACGATTAGAGGCCCTTATAAATGGGCCTGACAGAGAGAGGCGGTTCCTTTTTCCCTTCTGTCTTCTGTGATATAAGACTTCAGTGTTCCTCCCCTGCAGATAATGTCATGTTCAAGTTGCTGTCTCAGAAGCACGGAGCTGGCCCAATTAGACACGGAGCAGCCGTGCCTCAGCTTCGTTTCGCCATCCTCCGGTTCTGCAAAAGCAAAACATTCTGCTTTTTATCACCCAGGCTCTAGGATTTTATTACAGCAGCAAAATTGGATTAAGGTAAACTTCTAGGGATGGCAAAATATAGGAAGGCAAATATGCAGAGAATTGATGGTGGTAAAGGCTCATGGGTAAGGCTTGTTTCTCAGAGCCATCTTTCCTAAGACATTTCTTCCTTCCTGATCTGAGAAATGTGGTTTGATTATTATGATGCTTCGAGGTGACTGTCGTTTTGGTAGATAGAGAGATGACAGAGTTCAACATCTGTTTGCTTTTTTCTAAATTTCCTTCAGCACAAAACAATCCTAATATCAGAATGGCATATTTAGAGTGACATGTCCTGACCTCCTATACTGTACATTTCTAAGCACTTTGTTCCATGTTAGACTTTAAGGATGATGACATACAAAATAGCCTTGAAATAGAACAAAAGGCAGATGTACCTATTATACATTATAAAAATGTCCAAATTCCTAAATTCAATACTCCTCGTTTTTAATTCATTGTTTGAATTTATTTTACTTTATTTATTTGAGAGAGAAAGAAGGTGAGAGAGAAAGAGACAGAGACAGAGAGAGAAGGGGTGTGCCAGGGCCTCTAGCCACTGCAAACGAACTCGAGATGCATGTGCCATCTTGTGCATCTGGCTTATGCAGGTCTGAGGAATTGAACCTGGGTCCTTAGGTTTCACAAGCAAACACCTTAGCTGTAGGCTATCTCTACAGCCTAAGATTCCTCTTTTAGAGTGCAACTTGCTGCAGATGTAGATACATATCCGGACCCATCCAGTTCCTCTCTGTGGGACTTGGAGACACGCAGAATGGATACCACATCACCAACGCTGACACAGTCCTGTGAGGAAGGAAGGCCTTTGTCACTGAGCCAGGATCGTATTCAGCCAATCACTGTGAAACTGTGATAAACTCACTTACTAGCTTGTAAGTTAAAATCTCAGCCCCTTCACAGTACTCAAACAAACATGATTACTATCACCATCTTTCAGAATAGTCTAAGGAAAGCTCATTATTTCTAACAGTCCATTGGCTGTAAATTGCCTTGTTGGGTTGGTAACGACATTTATCAGGAAAATCAAGACAAACCTTGACTACATCACATAAGCTCAAAGAGGAGGAAGACAGTCATTGAAGATAAATATTTAATAGAAAATTAGGATATAGCCAATTTCAAAATGATGGATAGGATGCAAAATGTCAAAATCAAGCAAAAAATAAAATAAGAATTATACAAATTGAGTGTTGGTTTGAAAGTCATCTGAAAAATGCTATCTGAGGGCTGGAGAGATGGCTTAGCGGTTAAGGTGCCTGCCTCCTAAGCCTAAGAACAACGCTGGTTCCAATCTCCAGCGGTTCCAATCTCCAGGTCCCACGTTTAGCCAGATGCAAAGTGACGCAAGGGCGCAATGCCATACTTGACCACAAGGGGGTGCACGCATCTGGATTTCGTTAGCAGCAGCTAGCAGCTGAGACACTGCTGGTGCCCCCATCTCTATCTGTCTTCCTCTCCCTCTCTTTCTGTCTCTCTTTGGGTCTCTCTCCAAAAAAAAAAAAAAAAAAAAATGCTGTCTGACATTCTCCATCATTCTTTTGTTTGACAATATTCATCAACTGCTTTATGTCATGGCACTATTCCAGGAATGTGGCATCAAAGAAGACAGGTGAGAATTCTCACCTTCAAGAAACGATCACTAGAAAAGAAACTAGACAGTGACCAAAACAAAAGTATAGGATAGAACTGAGCATGGCTCGGAATCAGGAAAAGGTGTAATAGGAAATGTTAGCAGAAGACATTGACCTTGTGTTTTGTGAGACAGGAACTCGCTCTTCTGTCCTGGAACTCACAATACAGCCTAGGCTGGCCTCGAACTTGTGCCGATTTTCTTTCCTTGGCTCTCCAAATGCTGGGATTACAGGTGTGAACCACCATGCCTGGTACATTGAATTAGAAAAAGAAAGAAAAAAAGAAAGAAGGAAAGGAAGGAAGGAAGAGAAAGAAAGAGAGGGAGGGAGGGAGGGAGGGAGGGAGGGAGGGAAGAAGGAAGGAAGGAAGGAAGGAAGGAAGGAAGGAAGGAAGGAAGGAAGGAAGGAAGGAAGCCAAAGAAAGCTTCATTGAGAAAATGGTGGTCCACTAAAGATATAAAAGATAATAATAATAAAAGATACACAGCTATCTGTAAAGTCTCAATACCCACTATGAAGGAATCACAATTGCAACAGCACTGACAGATGTGCCAGGAGGGCGGTAAAGCAGGCACAGAGATAAAGGGACAGAGTGAGGGTACAGGAAGTGACAGAGCTGACAGAGGGGGGTTTAGAAGTGAAGCAGTGATGGGTGAGGAATGGGAAAGTAAGGTTAGAAGTGAAGCAGTGATGGGTGCGGAATGGGAAAGTGAAGCAGTGATGGGTGAGGAATGGGAAAGTGAAGGAGTGATGGGTGAGGAATGGGAAAGTAAGGTTAGAAGTGAAGCAGTGATGGGTGAGGAATGGGAAAAAAGTGAAGTGAAGTGACGGGTGAGGAATGGGAAAATAAGGTTAGAAGTGAAGCAGTGATGGGTGAGGAATGGGAAAGTGAAGCAGTGATGGGTGAGGAATGGGAAAGTGAAGCAGTGATGGGTGAGGAATGGGAAAGTGAAGCAGTGACGGGTGAGGAATGGGAAAGTGAAGCAGTGATGGGTGAGGAATGGGAAAGTGAAGCAGTGATGGGTGAGGAATGGGAAAATAAGGTTAGAAGTGAAGCAGTGACGGGTGAGGAATGGGAAAATAAGGTTAGAAGTGAAGCAGTGATGGGTGAGGAATGGGAAAGTGAAGCAGTGATGGGTGAGGAATGGGAAAGTAAGGTTAGAAGTGAAGCAGTGATGGGTGAGGAATGGGAAAGTGAAGCAGTGATGGGTGAGGAATGGGAAAGTAAGGTTAGAAGTGAAGCAGTGATGGGTGAGGAATGGGAAAGTGAAGCAGTGACGGGTGAGGAATGGGAAAGTGAAGCAGTGATGGGTGAGGAATGGGAAAGTGAAGCAGTGATGGGTGAGGAATGGGAAAGTGAAGCAGTGACGGGTGAGGAATGGGAAAGTGAAGCAGTGACGGGTGAGGAATGGGAAAGTGAAGCAGTGACGGGTGAGGAATGGGAAAGTGAAGCAGTGACGGGTGAGGAATGGGAAAGTGAAGCAGTGACGGGTGAGGAATGGGAAAGTGAAGCAGTGATGGGTGAGGAATGGGAAAGTAAGGTTAGAAGTGAAGCAGTGACGGGTGAGGAATGGGAAAGTAAGGTTAGAAGTGAAGCAGTGACGGGTGAGGAATGGGAAAATAAGGTTAGAAGTGAAGCAGTGATGGGTGAGGAATGGGAAAGTGAAGCAGTGACGGGTGAGGAATGGGGAAAGTTAGAAGTGAAGCAGTGATGGGTGAGGAATGGGAAAGTGAAGCAGTGATGGGTGAGGAATGGGGGTTAGAAGTGAAGCAGTGACGGGTGAGGAATGGAAAAAAGGTTAGAAGTGAAGCAGTGATGGGTGAGGAATGGGAAAGTGAAGCAGTGATGGGTGAGGAATGGGTGAGGAATGGGTTAGAAGTGAAGCAGTGATGGGTGAGGAATGGGAAAGTGAAGCAGTGATGGGTGAGGAATGGGAAAGTGAAGCAGTTAGAAGTGAAGGAATGGGAAAGTGAAGCAGTGATGGGTGAGGAAGGTTAGAAGTGAAGCAGTGATGGGTGAGGAATGGGAAAGTGAAGCAGTGATGGGTGAGGAATGGGAAAGTGAAGCAGTGACGGGTGAGGAATGGGAAAGTGAAGCAGTGATGGGTGAGGAATGGGAAAGTGAAGCAGTGATGGGTGAGGAATGGGAAAAGTTGAAGCAGTGACGGGTGAGGAATGGGAAAGTGAAGCAGTGACGGGTGAGGAATGGGAAAGTGAAGCAGTGATGGGTGAGGAATGGGAAAGTGAAGCAGTGATGGGTGAGGAATGGGAAAGTAAGGTTAGAAGTGAAGCAGTGACGGGTGAGGAATGGGAAAGTGAAGCAGTGACGGGTGAGGAATGGGAAAGTAAGGTTAGAAGTGAAGCAGTGACGGGTGAGGAATGGGAAGCAGTACGGGTGAGGAATGGGAAGAAGCAGTGACGGGTGAGGAATGGGGAAAGTTAGAAGTGAAGCAGTGATGGGTGAGGAATGGGAAAGTGAAGCAGTGACGGGTGAGGAATGGGAAAGTAAGTTTAGAAGTGAAGCAGTGATGGGTGAGGAATGGGAAAGTGAAGCAGTGACGGGTGAGGAATGGGAAAGTAAGGTTAGAAGTGAAGCAGTGACGGGTGAGGAATGGGAAAGTAATGTTAGAAGTGAAGCAGTGACGGATAAGGAATGAAGCAGTGATGGGTGAGGAATGGGAAAGTGAAGCAGTGACGGGTGAGGAATGGGAAAGTAAGGTACTTCAGTGGTTGGATCTTTGCCTAGAGGTGAAGAACACACCAGGAAGCTTGCAGGGCCTGAGGTCATACCCTCTGGACTTTTGCAAGGCTGACAGGAGAAGCCAACGAATGGATCTGAAAAGAAAGGGCACATATGGAACTGGCGAGATGGCACCACGATTAAGGCACTTGCCTGCAAACCTTAACAACCTGGGTTTGATTCCCCAGTACCCATGTGTATAGCCAGATGAACAAAGTGGTGCATACATCTGGAGTTTGTTTGCCATGGCTAGAGGCTCTGGTGCACCTATTCTTTTCTGTCTGACTCTCTTCTTTCTACCTCTCTCTGCTTTCAAGTAAATAAATAAAACTATTTTTAGAAAGTTGAAAATATGTGAGAGGTGCATTTAGTATACCTAAACCAGATCCCTAATAGCTAGCAACACAGTGCACTACAGAACATTAGTGGTTATATGGCTGACCCAGAGCTGCGGACCACTGTTGCTTCCAAGCATTCCAAGAGATTCTCATAGTACACATCACAATAGCAGGAACAGATCAAAATGCAAAATTCTCCATGTTTTTCTTCTTTCTTTCTTGATGCGCCCTTCTTTTAAAAAAAAATTTATTTGAGAGAGGGAGAGAGAGAGAGAGGCAGAGGAAGATAGAGAGAATGGACACGCCAGGGCCTCCAGCCACTGTAAACAAACTCCAGACGCATGCAACACCTTGTGCATCTGGCTTTACATGGGTACTGGGGAACTGAACCTGGGTCCTTTCGCTTTGCAGGCAAATGCCTTAACTGCTAAGCCATCTCTCCAGCCCCTTGGTGCATCCTTCTTCAGTAATGTCTCCTGCCTCTCACACTTTACTGTAAGGAGTGAGAGATCCTGTAGTAGTTGGCTTAGAAAACTCCTCTGCTGAGGAAGCCATTGCATTGCTCACAATCTCTGCCTGACTCAATACACCAGAACACAGTTCAGCCAAGTTCTTTACCATTCTAAAGCAAAGGTTCTAGGGCTGGAGAGATGGGTTAGTCCATAAAGTGCTTGCCATGCAAACATGAGGACCAGAATTCAGATCTCAGCACTGACATAAAATCTGGGTGTGGAGGCCTATGCCTGTAATCCCAGCACTGGGGAGGCAGGGATAGAAATCCTGGAGTTTTCTGGCCAACTAACCTGGCCTAATTGGTGAGCACCAGTTAATTGAGAGAACCTGTCTCAAAAAAGGTAGAAAGTGGGCTGGAGAGATGGCTTAGCGGTTAAGGCACCTGCCTGCTAAGCCTAAGAAGAACACTGGTTCCAATTTCCAGCGGTTCCAATCTCCAGGTCCCACGTTTAGCCAGATGCAAAGTGATGCAAGGGAGCGCACGCGTCTGGAGTTCGTTCACAGCAGCTGAGAGGCTGCTGGCTCATCCATTCTCTATCTGTCTTCCTCTCCCTCTCTCTCTGTCTCTCTTTGTGTCTCTCTCCCAAAAAAAAATGGTAGAAAGTGGTTAAGGGAGACACCTGACATTAATCCCTGACCTGCACATGTACGTGTACACACACACACACACACACACACACACACACACACCACATGTATACATACACAAACGAAAAGAATGTCTTCATCAATTTTCCAAGACCTGCTTCTCTTTTCTTTCTGGGTCCTCATGTCTGTATCCTGTCAGCATTCCACCATGCTTACACTATGTTCACTAAGAAGGTACAAGCTTTCTCTCCAGGTCTCCCCTTTTCTCTCTGAGCCCTCCCCAGAATCACTTCTACTATTTATATTTCCAGTAACAGTGTGCTATGTTACAATCTCAGCTTTTTCTATGACATACATCAACCCTCTTCCATTCTGTACTCAACACTCAGTTCCCAAACCACACAGATGTTTTTAGGTGTTGGTTACAATCACATTCTATTTCTTGGTACCAAAGTTTGTTTTAGCCAGCTCAAACTGCCATTAAAAAAAAAAAAAAAAAAAAACATGATAAGCTTGTTGGCTTAAACAACAGGAGTTTATTTCCTCATAGTTTGGTAGTCTAGAAGTCTCCTCAAAGAAAACCAAGGTGGGGCTGAAGAAATGGCTTAGTGGTTGAGGTGCTTGCCTGCAAAGACAAAGAACCCAGGTTCAATTCCCCAGGACCCACATAATCCAGATGCACAAGGGGGCACATGCATCTGGAGTTCATTTGCAGCTGCTGAAGGCCCTGGCGTGCCCATTCTCTCTCTCTCTCTCTCTCTCTCTCTCTCTCCCCTGCCTATATATATATCTCTCCTGAATCTCTCTTTATCAAATAAATAAGAAAAATAATTTTTTAAAAAAAAAAAGGTGCTAGCCAATTTGGATACTGCTGAGGACTCTTCCTGGTATACGCAGAGCTGCCTTCTTGGCACATCTTCACGTGGTGAGTGTGTGTATCTCCTTATGAGAACAAAAGTGCTATGAAACCAGGGACCAACCTCTAAGTCTGCATTCAGCTTTAGCTGCCTCCACACATGCCCTGTCCCCAAATATTGACACCATAGTGGTTGAGGTCCCTACATCCATATTTTTAGGGGGACACAAACATTCAGTACACAATGAGAACTTATATCATCTAGTTTTTCTTTTGAGGCAAGCCCAACAGACTGGCCTTCTTTTTATTTTATTTTGTTTTTCTTTTGAGAGAGAGAGAGGAAGACAGAAAGAGAGAGAAAATGGGCACACCAGGGCCTTCAGCCACTGCAGATGAACTCCAGATGCATGTGCCACCTTGTTTATCTGGTTTAAGTGGGTACTAGGGAATCGAGCCTCAAACCAAGGTCCTTAGGTTTCATTGGCAAGTGCTTAACTGCTAAGTCATCTCTCCAGCCCCCAGTATAATTCTTTATGTTGATCATATCAGCAAAAAATAAGGAAGTTACTGTCTAACAATTAAAACAATTAAAAATGTTATGTGTTCTTAATGCAGGATCATTTGACCCTCAAAATATGACCTACATATGCATTTAGTACATGAGGTGACAGGTGTGTACAATGGATTTGTATGAAGGAATGGGTTTCAAATAGATTCGTGACAGGATAGCAAGAGAGAGTTAGTGCCCATACATGTAATTTTTTTTTTTTTTTGGAGCGTGAAACTAAGAGAGACAGAGAGAGAGGGAGAGGAAGACAGAGATGGGCGCGCCAGCAGCCTCTCAGCTGCTGAGAAAGAAATCCAGATGCGTGCATCTGGCTAAACATGGGACCTGGAGATCGGAACCAGCGTTCTTAGGCTTAGGAGGCAGCGCCTTAACCACTAAGCCATCTCTGCAGCCCCCATACATGCAATTTAAAACAAGTCAGGTGATTGTGAAGTGGCTCAACAGTTAAAGGCACTTGCTTGCAAAGCCTGCTGGCCCAAGTTCAGTTCCCCAGCACTCACGTAAAGCCAGCTGCATGAAGTAGTGTGATCATCTGGCATCTGTTTTCAGTGCCAAGACACCCTGTACCCACCCCCACATACACAGACAAATAAATAAACAGTAAAACAAGTCAGAGTCTATTCCTCTTTTTTTTTCTTTTCTACTCCTTCCCAGGAGACATTTTGAGTTTGTTTTGTTGTCTTTTATATTATTGTTGTTGTTATTATAATGGTTGCATTATTCAGTTATGTTTTGTGTGTGTGTGTGTGTGTGTGTGTGTGTGTGTGTGTGTGTATGTTTTGAGCTCTAGCCCATGCTGACCTGGAATTCACGATGTAGTCTTAGGGTGGCCTCGAACTCAGAACCTCCTACCACCGCCTCCCCAGTGCTGGGCTTAAGGGTGTGTGCCACCATGCCCTGCTTATTTGTCTCTTTTTAAATTAGGGGAAAAAAGAGACAAAGAATCTGTTAGCCTGGTAAGGTATTGAATTTATCTTATATGAAGCACCAATATGTAACCCAAGTTATGTTTGCCTATAAATATTTCATTCTGAATAAACAAAATCCTTCCCAAAGGAACAGCAAGATGAAAGATGCAGACAGTACCCTTGTAAGGAAGGGAAAACAACAGAACTAATAAACTCAGAGAAAGAAAAAAGAAAACAGTTCAGCTGTTGTTGCTTATCTGAGGTAAAGCTAGCTAAACTGTCCCATAACTCAAAGGAAGTAAAGAACATTCTGGACCATCTTCCAAACTTTGAACATCTAGTCATGAAGTTTTCTTTTTTAAAAGAATATCTGGGGCTGGAAAGATGGCTTAGCGGCTAAGGCGCCTGCCTGCTAAGCCTAAGAACACTGGTTCCAATGTCCAGCAGTTCCAATCTCCAGGTCCCACGTTTAGACATATGCAAAGTGAGGCAAGGGTGCAATGCCGCACTTGCCCACAAGGGGGCGCACGCATATGGATTTCGTTCACAGCAGCTGAGAGACTGCTGGCACGCCCATTTCTGTCTCCCTCTCCCTCTCTCTCTTTCTCTGTCTCTCTCTCCAAAAATAAATAAAAAATAATAAAAAAAAATTTTTAAAAAGAATATCTGTGTTGGGGCTGGGGAGATAGCTCACTCCTAAATATTTTTATAGCAGCTATATTTTGGCTGCTGGAAAGGCCAGTCTAGCTAGCTCATGAACATCAGGATCGTCCCAATCCTCCTCCCATTGCCATGTGTGCACTGAGATGACAGCCACGTGGGCCACTTTGAGTCTAGCTTTACAGGGGGGCTGGGGAACTTGTGGAGTAAGTGCCTTTAACTGTTGAGCCATCTGCCTAGCCCAGTCATGAAGTTCATATATATATTATATAAATTTAATATATAATATATTATAATATCTATAATTATAATTATAGATATGTTATTTATTTATTTGCAAGCAAAGAGGTATAGGGAAAGACAGAGAAAGAGAGAGAGTGTGTGTATAGGAGTGCTGGGGCTTCTAGCCATTGCAGGAAAACTCCAGGTGCATGCACCACCAGGTGCATCTGGCTTACGTGGGTAATAGAGAATGGAACCTGGGTCCTTATGCTTCACAGGCAAATACCTTAACTGCCAAACCATCTCTATAGCCCTCATGAAGTTTTCTTTCTTCCTTTTTTTTAATTTGAGAGAGACAGAGAGAGAGGGGAAGAGGCAGAGAATGGGCACACCAGGGCTTCTCAGACACTGTGAATGAATTCCAGACACATGCGCCCCCCCCCATATGCATGTGTGACATTACGTGCTTGCATCACTTTTGCACCTGGCTAAATGAGGGACCTGTAGATTCAAACGGGTGTTCTCAGGCTTCGCAAGTAGGTGCCTTAACCGCTAAGCCGTCTCTCCAGCCCCATTCATGAAGTTTTCTTAGTGCACTTAACCTTGGGCCTTCAAGATGTCACTTGCATAGCCAAAAGATATGTGTGTACACTTATAAGTGTGCAGGTGTGCACATGTGTATTTTCAACAAAAACATGCTGGGAAACAATATATATCAAGGTTTTGAGTAATCAGAGTGATAAGATCATGCATAGTTTATTTTCTTTGTGCTTGTGTATATGTTATGCCTTTTTTCTATCACAAACATGCAATGGTTTGGATTAGATTTTTTTAATTATATCCACTATTTTTTTAAATATTTGTTTATTAAAGACAGAGAGAGAGAATGGACACGCCATTCTCTAGCCACTGCAAACAAACTCCAGACACATTCACCCCCATGTGCATCTGGCTTACGTGGGTTCTGGGGATTCAAACCTGGGTCCTTGGGCTTCATAGGCAAGTGCCTTAACAGCTAGGCCATCTCTCCAGCCCCTATAACCATAATTTTAAAAGGAAAAAAAATTCCTTCAAGGGAGACTTCAGACAAGGAAATTCTATTATGCTCTGGTTGTTTTTCCCTGCATGGCAAGCAATCCAACACGGTTTGTACTTGTGGAAATTGCAAGGCTGGAAGGGATCTTAGGGGTTATCTGAGTCCTCCTCAATCTCATTTTATAGATGAAGGCACTCGGGCCTGGAGACGCTTGCTATTACTGCTGGTCGAGGCTCCCAGCAGCGCTGCAGAGACATCGCTTAGACTGGCTGGTTCTTAGCACAGCACTCTCATTACATCGCAGAATAGGCAACATCACGGCGGAGTAAGATTCTACAGTGCCGCCAATGAATTCCACCCAAAAGTAAAACTAGAAATGTGAGCCTTTCTTCATTGATTTATATACTTTTGGACAAGAACAAAAGAACGAAGTCACAAAGCTTGAAGACATGAAGGCAGTCACTCTGAAAATGATGTTTTAACTCAGTGGTTCAATCTCCCGGGATTGAATGTAGTTTGCACTGCATTCTTTATGCTATTTTATTTATCGACAATGTTGTCTGTGTATACAAGATCTTGTGATCAGGGGCTAGGGAGATGGCTCAGTGGTTAAACACACTTGCATGCATAGCATGCCAGCCTGGATCTGATTCCCCAGTACCTGAGTAAAGCCAGATGCACAAAGTGGTGCATGTGTTTGGAATTCATGGCAAGGTGCCTTTATATACTCTCCTCTCTGTCTCTCTCTCTCTCTCTCTTTCCACTTGCAAATAAATAAATGAATAAAAATATTAAATAGATTTTGATCATATTCACCTATCATTACCTTCTTTTGTTCTCCTTCTTCTCAACTAGTTCCTCTTCTATGTTGATCTATTTTTTTTAATTTTTTAAATATATTTTAATTTATTTTATTACTTATTTGAGAGAGAGGGAAAGAGGCAGAAAGAGACAGAGAATGGGCAACCAGGGCTTCCAGCCACTGCAAATGAACTCCAGATGCATGCGCCCCTTGTGCATCTGGCTTAAGTGGGTCCTGGAGAATCGAACCGGGATCCTTTGGCTTTGCAGGCAAACGCCTTAACCGCTAAGCCATCTCTCCAGCCCATGTTGATGTATTGTTTATGATCCACTGGGTTTCATTAGAGTTGCTTGCATGAGCATATTTGAGAGATTATTTACCAGAGCATGGCATTTTACCAGTGGCTACACAACTGAAGGAAATGTATCTTCCTGCCCCAGCAACCACTAACCGCAATAACTCCCCCCACCCCCCGGGAGGGGAGGACAGGGGACGAGATCCTCACAAGCTCCTCCTCCATTCATGATGCAATGTTGATGGGACCAGTATTCTCTGCATTGCATTCCCGCCCTATATGACATCTTTCTGGGTGAAACCTGCCTAGTGATCAGGTCACTGATGACCTCACCACCCCATATGGAGGAAATGAAGTCACATCATAAAAAGCCTCATCTTTAAGAGCTGGGGAGATGATTCCCTTGGTAAAGAGCCTGCCTTACAAGCATGAGAACCCAAGGTGAGATCCCGAGTACCTATGCAAAAATCCAAGCATGGTAGTTAGGTGCCTGCAATCCTGGCACCAGAGAGGCAGAGACAGGAGGATCCCTGGGGTTTGCTGCCTACTAACTGCATTAGCTACTTTACCTGCCAAGAAGCAGTTTAAGGATTTACAGTTCAAGGAGACGTGTGTCATCATGGAGGGGCCAGCATGACAGCAGGAGCAGGAAGCTGGCAGGTCATATTGCACCCAGGAAGAGAGAGAGAGAGACTAGGAAACAGACCAGGGCTATAAAGTCGCAAGGCTCCCCCACCCCAGTGACCCATTTTCTCCAGCAAGGCCGTCCTCCTAAAAGTTCCACCACATTTCCAAACAGTGCCACCAGCTGGGGACCAAATGTTCCAACATACAGAAGCCTATGGGCAGCATGTCATAGTCAAACCACACACTAGTCTAGCTGAATTGGTGAGCTCTAGATTTAGTGAAAGACCCTCAACAACAACAACAAAATGTGGATGGGCTGGAGAGAGGGCTTAGCATTTAAGGCTCTTGGCTGTGAAACCTAAGGACCCAGCATCTGCTCCCCAGAACCCATGTAACCCAGATGCACAAGGTGGCGCATTTGTCTGGAGTTCATTTGCAGTGGCAAAAGAGACCCTGGTGTCCCCATTCTGTCTCTCTCTCTCTCTCTCTCTCTCTCTCTCTCTCTCTCTCTCTCTCTCAAATAAGTAAATAAATAAACAATTTAAAAAAACATTTTTTTAAAGTACTAATGCTAGCCGGGCATGGTGGCACACGCCTTTAATCCCAGCATTCGGGAGGCAGAGGTAGGAGGATCGCCATGAGTTCGAGACCACCCTGAGATTACACAGTGAATTCCAGGTCAGCCTGGGCTAGAGTGAGACCCTACCTTGAAAAAACTGAAAAATGAAAAAACCAAAAAGAAAAAAAATACTAATGTGGAGAGTAATTAAGGAAGACACTCAAAGTCAACTTTGGGGCTCTACACTTGTACCCCCACACACATGTGTGCAAGTACCCACACTCATGTTCACACACACACAACATATATACACATCACACACACAATAAAAAAACCTTTTTTTTCAGTGTCATATTTTAAAAAAATGACAGTCCCTGACTGCTGGGTGGCATTTTCCTTTTTCTTGCTTGTTCACTCAAGAGTGGAGCTTTAAAGAAAGTTCTCCAACACTGAATGCCTCTGACTTGCCTCAGGCGAAATGAATGTGACAACGTCTATAATGTACCATGCACTGGCTAGACACGGGCATGCGAAGTGCGCAGTAGCCATGCTCTCGTGGAAGGCATCTGCTGAGCCTGACTCCAAACCCATCAAATCACTTTCTTGCCTCCCATCTGTATCTCTCAACTAGATATAGAAATTGAAAACAGGAACCAGTGCACTTAGGGCAAATCAGATGCCAAAATAGATTTCAGTGCCTGGGTAAGAAGAAAAGGTGAGAGGACAGAAGGGGGAAGCCCTGAAAGCAGAGTTTAACAAAGTCAGCTTTCAGAACGCGTCTTCCTTTCCCACGTCTATGACATGGGACTTGTTTCCCATAAGCTGCAGGTGGTACCTGAAAGGTCCGATGCCACTGGTCTCTGACGGGTGAACCTGGAACTGAAACCTACATGCTTCGCACCTGTGGGGTCAGGTTCATTAACAAGGCAGGCCACTCATTTGCGTCGAAGCATTATCCCAGCAGTCACGGAGACCAGAGTACGCTGAGCCTGTGATAACACATCTTCTTCTCTGTAACCATCCAAGTTCAGGTCTGGCTCTGTGTGGATCTGGGGTGGAATGAGTGAGTTTTAGCATCCTAGATCTAGCTTGACATCTGTATAAAATGAGACGTCAGTTAACATCTCTGTTTTCAAAAATCACTTTCAGGGGTGGAGAAATAGGTCTGTGGTTAAAGGCACTTGCTTGCAAAGCTTGAAGGCCCAGGCTTGATTCCCCAGTACCCACGTAAAGCCAGCTACGTCACGTGGCTCATATGTCTGGAGTTTGTTTGTAGTAGCAGGAGGCCCTGGTGTGCCCATCTTCCCTCTCTCTATCTCTCTCTCCCCCCTCCTGATTATAAATAAATAAATAAATAAATACATAAATAAATCACTTCAAGTTATTATAAAATAATTGGTCTAGCCTTCTCAGATACATTCCATCACCTTGGTTTTTCCAAGTTTTATCCTCACTTCAAGTTGTGGACAGAACATGGTGGCAAAACACTGCTGAGTAGACTCCTCACACCCAACTGGCCATTTTCTACCCCAGAAGGTGCCCTCATCCACAGGAGAAACACTCTGGAGAATTCTGTGAATAGAAACATATTAGACCAAATCTACTGTGAATAGAGAGGAGGTGAAGGTGATAGGTGGAATGATCAGGAATTACTGAAGAAAGGACTGTGAGGCTTACCTGCCATTTACCTGTGTTACTACATAAAATCCTCCACACCAAGGGGTGCACTTGTCCAGTTTATACAGCTTTTTTTTTTTTTTTTTTTTTTTTTTTTTTGGAGAGAGAGGAAGAGGAAGACAGAGATGGGCGCACCAGCAGTCTCTCAGCTGCTGCTAACAAAATCCAGATGTGTGCGCCCCCTTGTGGTCAAGTGCGGCATTGTGCCTTTGCATCACTGCATCTGGCTAAACGTGAGACCTGGAGAATGGAACTGGCTTTCTTAGGCCTAGGAAGCAGGCGCCTTAACTGCTAAGCCATCTCTCCAGCCCTATACAGCTATGTTTTAATGGTTCCTTCTAATACCATTGCAATATGTCCAACACAATACACAGCAAATGGAAGCACTTAGCCTTTGGTAATTATCATTCTAGCAATTCAGAAGCATGTGCCGTAAGAAATAAGCAGAAACATTCATTTTGGACAGACAGTGAATTCAGATGACAGTTTCACTCTCTGAAACCAGCAGCTCTCTGCATAATACACATTGTCCTTAACCACCAGACAAACTTGGACCTTGAGTGAAAAAGACAGTTTTAGTTGATTCCAAATATCTCCTGAGTACCTACTAGGTGCTAATCCCCAGGCTGCACTGGCATCCTACAGAAAAGTAACGCATTCCCTCTTTTTCACAACTCTCAAAATTTAATAGAGGCAGAGAAATAAACAAGTGTAACACAATGTGCAGAATGGAAACACTTCCAACTGCAGGAGAGACGAGGAGCATTTGGTCCACAGAAGGACAAGCAAGGTGACTGAGAGAATTTTCCAGAACTGTTTGTCCAGTACTATCCTTTCAGCCACAACCACAGACATAAGCACCATCTTTTTCGGTTGCTGTTGCTTTTTGTAAATTTATGTATTTGCCAGGAGAGAGGGAAGGGTAATGGGTGTGTCAGGGCCTCCAGCCACTGCAAATGAACTCCAGATGTGTGTGCCACTGTGCATCTGGCTTTACATGGATAATGGGGAATCAAACCCAGATTGTTGAAGCTGAAAGAAGGAAATAATCAGAGAGCCAGAGGCAACAAGGCAAGAAAGGCAGACATTATGGGAACCATCATATTCTGTGGTAAGGTTCACTCACAAACACTGAATGCATTGGAGCCCCCAGGGACTTTTCTAGCAGGTGAAATTGGAACCTGGACTTCACAACAAATGAAAGAAGATTCAGTCAAGGTACATTTTACATGCTACCAAAAAAATTCTCTGTTTTCTTTAAGCTTATTATGGGTACAAGGCAAGTCCCGTTTTAAAGACAGAAAGATATCACTCGTACAAGTGTCACAATTAGACAGAAACATCAGTGGAAGAATGACTACCTGAAAAACTATATTTTTTGTTGTTGAATTATTCATATACACCATATATATATATGGTGATTTCCATAATGTTTTATGCTTTGTATAGGGTGGGAGTTCTCATCCACTTAGAAAATGTGAAATCAGGCTGGAGAGATGGCTTAGCAGTTAAGGCACTTGCCTGCAAAAACCTAAGGGTCCCAGTTCAATTCTCCAGGCCCCACATAAGCCAGCTGCTCAAGGTGGCACATGCATCTGGAGTTGGTTTGCAGTGGCTAGAGGCCCTGGTGCGCCCATTCTCTCCCTCTCTTTCTAATAAATAAATTTAAAAAAAAAAAAGAAAGAAAATGTGAAATCAGAGCTGAAGAGATGGCTTAGCCATTAAGGCACTTGCCTGTGATGCCTGAGGACCCAGGTTTGATTCCTCAGTACCCACATAAGCCAGATGCACAAGATGATGCATGTGCACAAGGTCACACATGCGCACAAGATGGCATACACAAGTGGGATTCAATTTCAGTGGCCAGAGGCCCTGGTGTACCCATTCTCACTCTCTCTCTCTCTCTCTCTCTCTCATAAAATAAATAAAAGAAAAAGGAAAAAGAAAATGTGAAATCAATACCTTTTCTTTAGAATGAGTAGTGGAAAATGATGGAGCACATTTGGAAAATGTTTTATTTGTGCAAAGATGTGTTGTACCTATGCAGTAAATAATTCACTTACTTTCCAATGACCTTGAGATCCAAACATCTCCCAGATCACCCACTGTCCTCTTTGAAGGATGAAATGTGTCCATGCTGCCCATTCAAAATGTAAATAAAACGCTTACAAGAACTTTCAAATCACTGGTCTAAAAAAATGACCTTAGTTACCGCAGCTTGGTCATCAGAAAGTGGGAATGATAAAGTAAGCATTCGCCATCTGTGGGAAACAGAACGACAGGTCCCTAAAGATGTCCACAACCCGACTCATGAAGCCTGTACACGGCCAAGGTTGAACGGTGAGTGAGCTGCAAATCTTAAGACGGGGAAATGATTCTTGTGACCCACTCATGTGAACGCAGAGTTCTGACAGGAGAGAATCAGGGAACATGCAAGTCAAAGAATGAAATGTGACCATGGAAGAGGAAGCCAGAGTAGACAAGGAAGGAATCAAGATCCAAGGAACACAGGCAGATTCAAGAAATGGAGAAAGGGCTGGAGAGATGGCTTAGCAGTTAAGGCACTTGCCTGTGAAGCCTAAGGACCCAGGTTCGATTCCCCAGGACCCCATGTAAGCCAGACACAAGGTGGCTCACACATGTGGAGTTCATTTGCAGTGGCTGGAGGCCCTGGCACACCCACTCTTTCCCTCTCTCTCTCTTTCCCTCTCTCACTCTCTCTCTCGAATAAATAAATAAATATATTTTTAAAAAGAAAGAAATGGAGAAAGATAATGAAATAGATTCTCTCCTGAAACCCCCTGAAGAAAATGGCCTTTCCAACCCATAGTACACTTCTGACCAGAAATATGCAGATGCATGTGTGTTATTTCAAGTCATTAGGTTGGTGGTGATTGGTCACAGCACCAACAGCAAAAGTGTACACAATCTGTGAAAGGCACAGTCCTGGTTTTACCCTAATCATTCTACTGACCCTGAACGCATTGTACCGGACATGCATACAGGACTCTTTCCCTAATAATGGGAAGGAGTGAGGCCCACTATCCAAGCGTCCAAACTGTTTCATTTTAGGGATGGATGCATCTCATATAAATGATGATCTAGGACTCGGGCCTCATCAACTATCAGTGTTCACCAAACTTTCTAGAAAGGGACAGTGGCTGGGCGTGGTGGCGTACGCCTTTAATCCCAGCACTTGGGAGGCAGAGGTAGGAGGATTGCCATGAGTTCAAGGTCACCCTGAGACTATATAGTGAATTCCAGGTCAGTCTGAGCTAAAGTGAGACCCTACCTCAGAAAAACCAAAAAAAAGAAAGAAAGAAAAAAGAAAGAAAGAGAAAGAAAAAGAAAATTAAAAAAAGAGAAAGGGACAGTGGATGCTTTGTTCTGTGAGTCATACAGACTTTGTCACACTGAATCCTGCTATAACCTTGCAAAAACCACCACAGGTAATGTTACAATGACGGTGTTCATAAACCGTGGTTCTAATAAAACTTTATTTAAAAATATATATATTAGTCCAGATTGGGTCCACAGCCTTACTCTGAACCCAAAGTGCTGATATGAATTCATAGTAGCATGTTAGGTCAAAAAGTGCCCCCTAGTCAGAGGTGAGTACTTTAAAAGGGTTGGAGCTTATGGGTGCAGCCCTAAACAGAAGCAAAGGCAGAACCGTGGGGATTGCCCATCAATGCATGAGAGGCTTGGTATATGCATTCAAGATGCATTTATCACCCAGTGGCCAGAGATTACAGGGAATCTAATTTGTTTCAGGACCTTACCTGCTAAAATGCATTTCTTCCAGGATTCCATTCTCCATGCCCCTTCCCACACCAGATCTTCACAGATTCTCTCTGGCAGGACATATTCAGCCTAAAGGATTCTTCACTCTTCCAGTTGCCATGACAGACGAGGCTCGTGGCCGATATGGGAGGAAGAGTGTGACGTACTGTTTCCCTTTGTTCTTTGTGTGTATTTGTTTCTTCATTTTCCACTCTAGGGACAGGAAATGTTCCAGCTCCAGTTATCTCCATAGAAATAAGGACATAGGTCTCCTCTCTCTCTCTTTCTCTCTCTCTCTCTCTCTCTCTCTTTTGGGGGGGAGAGAGACAGACAGAGACACATATAGAGAGAATGGGCACACCAGCAGCCTCTCAGCTGCTGCGAACAAACCCCAGATGCGTGCGCCTCCTTGTGGTCAAGTGCAGCATTGCGCCCTTGCATCACTGCAGCATTCTTAGGCTTAGCAGGCAGGTGCCTTAACCGCTAAGCCATCTCTCCAGCCCTCCTTCTCTTTTTATAGTAAAGAAAAGATGGCACATACATTGTGATGTTAATTATTTCTTTTCTTTAAAGAAGGCCTGGAATATAGCTCATTCCTCACAAATATAGCTGCTTACCTCACAAAACTGAGGACCTGAGTTTGATTCCGAGTCCCCACATGAAATGTGGGTGGTGATACAAGCCTGTATCGGTGGCAGAGACAAGGTCCTTGGGACTTGCTGGTCAGTTATTCTAGCCTAATTGCTTACGTCTAGGCCAATGAGAAACCCTGCTTCAAAGGAGGTGAATTGTTCTTCCTGAAATTGTCCGCTGGCCTCCACATGCACACACACACATGCACTCACACCAATACATACCTGTGTAGCTGCACACATGAACATACATACACACCAAAATAAATCTTAGAGAGAAAAAACTCTTTATAGTAAATGAGCTCTTGATAAATAATTCTTCCCAATTTTTTAAAATTATTTATTTGCAAACACAGAGAGAGATACAGAGAAGAGAGACAGATAGAATGGGCATGCCAGGGCCTCCAGCCACTGCAAACCAACTCTAGATCCATGTGCCACCTTGTGCATCTGGCTTTATGTGAGCACTGGGGAATTGAACTTGGGTCGTTAGGCTTTGCAGGCAAGCTCCTTAATCACTAAGCCATCTCTCCAGCCCACTTTCAATATTTTTAAAAATTTATTTATTTATTTATTTATTTATTTATTTATTTATTTAAGAGAGAGCAAAAGAGGCAGATAAAGAGAATGGATGCACCATGGCCTCTAGCCACTGCAAATGAACACCAGAAGCTTGCGCCATCTTGTGCATCTGGCTTACATGGGTCCTGGGGAATTGAACCTGGGTCCTTTGGCTTTGTGGTCAAATGCCTTAACCACTAAGCCATCTCTCCACCCCATCTTCCAATATTTTTTTAATTTTAAATATTTTTTTTATTATTATTTATTTATTTGAGAGAGAGAGAGATACAGAAATAAACAGGTAGAGAGAGAGAACGGGCACGCCAGGGCCTCCAGCCACTGCAAATTGAACTCCAGATGCATGTGCCCCCTTGTGCTTCTGGCTAACGTGGGTACTGGGGAATTGAGCCTCGAACCAGGGTCCTTAGGCTTCACAGGCAAGCGCTTAACCGCTAAGCCATCTCTCCAGCCCCCAATATTTTTATTGCTACTTTTAGTGTCCTAACTCAAAAGAAATTACATCTTCCTTCTACTTGGGAAGCTGAACCAGAAGGATCACAAGTTTGAGGCCAGCCTGGGGTACATAGTGAGACCCTGTCACAAAAAGGAGCACTATGCAGCCTGTTGGGGGTGAAAAGTCTTGAACAGTCTTAACCAGCAGTAGACCCTGCAAACTTTACTGCTGGACAAACAGGTCCAATGTGCCAACTGGTGCAATAGTGTCATCTCTGTTATGGGGGAAACCAACTGCTCTCTGACTTGAGGCCTGCTCCATAAGAGGGAATTCCTGGTACTGAAAACCTTATCAAAAGCCAATGGCTTTGGTGTTATAGGCCTGGGAGGAAACTACTACTGTTGTCTGGTAAGATGGATAGAGTATGCCCAGCAAACTGCTCTCTAACTACTTGTGTTTATGCCCAGATATGAATGCTGCTCTCCCTTTTGGTTAGAGAAGCTTCTCTTTTCAGATGGCAGTGATCACTGGGGAGACTCATAATGTATCAGACTGCTGAGAAGAGGAGACAGTGGGGTGTTAAATATGAAGTGAGATCTCTGTCGCATCCTCCAAGGTTTAAGGACCATTGCAGAAGATGTGGAGGAAAGAATGTAAGAGCCAAAGAAAAGGGAGGAGTGTTTTTGCAATATGGTCTCCCAAGCACAAAGTGACCATGGTGTTGATGAACCTCACAGTGGCTGACGTCACTTACACAAGTCCTGCCTAATAGGACGGGAAATGTTAATATAAAAATAGATGTGCCACCTTGCGCATCCGGCTTTATTTGGGCACTGGGGAACCGAGCTTGTTGAAAAGAAGTTGGGATTGGGGGGACGGGATTTAAGAGGGAGAATGGGGAGGGTGGTGGGAGGGTATTATGATCATGGTATATTGTCTATATGTATGTAAGAACAGGGGGGTGATCACATGAAGAGTTCACAGGAGCTGAGCATGCCTGTGACACATGCCTGTAATCCCAGCACTTGAGAAGCAGAGGCAGGAGAATACGTTTAAGGTCGTCCTTGGCTACAGAGTGAGTTCAAGTCCAGCTTGGACTCCATGAAAACCTGTCTCAAACGTATACATATATACATATACATATACATATACATATACGAGATGGCTCAGTGATTACGAGTGCTTTCTGTGCGAGCAGGAGGACGTGAGTCCGATCCCTAGCACCCATGTTAAAAACTAGGCATAGCTATAACATCAGCACTGAGTGGAGTTGACAGGATGACTGGGGCTCCCTGAGTCAGCAAGTCTAGCTGAAAAACAGCAAGCTTCAGGTTCCATAAAAGACTCTTGTCTCAACAAAATAGAGTGGATGGGTGACAGAGAAGTGCACTTAGTGTCCTCTGGCCTCTGCACAGGTGCACACAGACATACTCATCTGCAGACACAAGTGCACACACACACACACACACACACACACACACACACACAAACACCATGCAAAATAAAAAGTTCAAGATAGAGCTAGAGAGGTGGCTTGATGGTTAAGATGCTTGTCTGTGAAGGCTAAGGACCCAGGTTCAATTCCCCAGGACCCATGTAAGCCAGATGTACAAGGTAGCACATGCATCTGGAGTTCGTTTGCAGTGGTTAGTGGCCCTGGTGCACCCATTCTCTCTCTCTCTCTCTCTCTCTCCTTCACTCTCTTTCTCTCCCTCTTTCTTTTTTTCTCAAATAAATAATTAAAATATTCTTTTTAAAAGTTCAGGATAATGTTGCAAAGATTCGCAGATCTTCATTTTAAAGCCATAGAGCCGTTCTAAAAAGCAAGGTCCAAATTTTAACAAAACGGCTATTCATCTTGCTCCCTACTATTCTCTTTCCAAGTGTTTCTCTGCCACTCTCCACCCATGCTATTAAGAGAATCCATCCTCCAATAAGGATGTGTGATGAGCTTTCCTGGAAGGACTACATATCTCATACCCGCAACACCGGCATCTCCGTTGGTGTCGTGACGTGCTTTCTTGAAGTTTCAGCACCTCACCATGGTACTGAACAGAAAGAAGGAAGAGAGGATTCGCGAGAATTCTGCGGGACACCTGCTCATGAGGGTCTGAGGTACTTGTCAGTGCAAGGAAGAAGAGGAAGTTCCTTGTCTTCTTGAACATTTCCGTGATGTCAGGGAAAGTGCAAACTTGCAAGACTGAATTGGGAAAGATGTGAGATGGCACAAAGAAATGTGAAAAGGTTAATAGATGCCCTAGTGGTCAATTTAGATTAAAACACCACTATAAAACACTATTAAAACACCACTGTAATTGTGCACACACATATACATCATTTAATTCTGATTGGTGAGGGAACCACTACTAAACCATGTTGATAGGTTTAAAAAAATTTTTTTAAACACACACACACAGTCTCAGAAATGTATTCTTCAGTCACGCACACAAAGGATGTAATCTCAGGGCTATCTGGTTCAGAATTCCCTCTGCTGTACAGTCCCTCTTCTGTTTTTAATTTTAATTTTGTTTTATTTATGAGAGAGAAAGAGAATGGGCATGCCAGGGCCTTCAACCACTGCAATGAACTCCAAACGCATGCTCCACCTTGTGCTTCTGGCTCACATGCATCCTGGGGAATTGAACCCAGGTCCTTTGCTTTGCAGGCAAGCGCCTTCACTGCTAAGCCATCTCTCCAACCCCATGGTCACCTTTCTAAAGTATAAGATTGCAGCTCACACACTGCAAGCTGAAGGAGAAAGTAGTATTCAGCTATTCAAATTCCTTACCAGCTCCATTATTTACATTCCTCAGTCCTCATTTTGTGTTTTAATTAAATAGTGGATTTGATGGATCTATACCTAGTAAATCTTAGGGGAAAGAAAAAGAGGTTGGCATATTTCAGCAGCTCTGTTTTGAGCAATGCCAGTGACAAAAGAATAAAAAAAAAATCAATAAAATTGCGCATTAAGAAAGGAACACTGGCTAACGGTAAATCAGCGTTTCAAGCAAAGCCAAACAGAACTGAATCTACCTCACAGTGCTTCACAATGACACTCTGCAACATCCAGCTATGCTGTGCTATGCGTGTGGCATAGCTGCATGTGCTACGGTGTGCCTGTGTGTGGATGTTTGTGTGTGTGTGTGTGTGTGTGTGTGTGTGTAATGTGCCTGTGTGGATGTGATTTGTAACTGGAGTTACATGGTTTTAATTCTTAGAAATCCTTGTGAGAAAATTCAAGAGGAAATAATACGCATTCATTAGGAAGGAGAAAGAGGCAATTTAAACCATTTCCCATAAATTGGAGTTGCTACCCAAGAACTTCAGTTCCCATCTTTTTTTTTCCCCCAGCAGCCTTTGCTCCAGGAGATCATAAGGTTTTCAAATGAGGGAAATAGCACCCAGCTTGCTCCAGGAGGAAAGCTCCAGAGAGTTGAAATGATGAGGCTGGAACCCAAGGGAAAAACCATCGCCGGGTCAGGGAGATTGTGAAATGACGGACTTCTAACCACAGAATCCTGACATTACGTGGGATTGCTTCACGGCACCCCAGAATGTGAGGGTGGTATATGTCTATGTTTCCATGCATGATTTGGGGTATAATGTGGTGCACATGTGTGTTTGTGATTTACACAGTACTGTGTGTGTATGTGTGGTCGTGACTTGTGACTGTGGATGGGCATAAATATGAGGAGAATCTACAGCACAGCCAGACAGCAATTACTCCCAGACTGAGGTAGAAAAACTGTCCAAAGCAAAAGACCAACAATGCCCTGGAGAGCAGGCAGTAGAGCGCAGAGCGTGAGAGTGGGCCAGGATTACCAAGCCAGATCACAACACCATTTCCTGCAGAAAACGCAAGTAGAGCTCAACTCAGAAAACATCCTTGCTATGCATAGCATAGCATAATCAGGGAGTGACCTTTGGCAGGTGGGCAAATATTTTAAAATTAACAATATCTGGGCTGGAGGCATGGCTTCGCTGTTAAGGAGCTTGCCTGCAAAAGCCAAAGGACCCAGGTTCAATTCCCCAGAACACAGGGTGGCGCATGCATCTGGAATTCCTTTGCAGTGGCTAGAAGCCCTGGCACATCCATCCTTTCTTTCTTTCTTTCTTTCTTTCTTTCTTTCTTTCTTTCTTTCTCTCTCTCTCTCTCTCAAATAAATAAAAATCCAACTTAACAATATCCACTGTTGGCAAAAGTGTGAGCAATTTAATATTTGCACACACATGTGGTTGAGCAATTTAATATTTACACACACATGTGGTTGAGCAATTTAATATTTGCACACACATGTGGTTGGAATGCATTTAGTACATTTCTGGAAGCAATATGAATTAACTGAAAATCACATACACATACATTGACCCAGCCATTCCAGGTTGGAGGCATTCATTCTGGCACTTGAAAGGGTAAGCATAGGAATATGTAAGGAAACAGATTTTTTTTTTTTTTTTTTTTTTTTTTTTTTTTTGCAGCACTTTGTACAGCCGGGGGAAATGTCAATCCATAATGGCTAGTGACAATATTGCAGCTTGAAAGAAAAGTTGTAGAGCTATATTAACTCAAAACTACAACCAAAACATGATGTTGAGTCAAAAGATAACCTTACAGATCAAAAATGCTATGTGGTTTAGTTTCTGAAGGATCGAAGTGTGTTGGCTTTTGAAGGGTTGGAGAGATGCCTTAGTGATTAAGGTACTTGCCTGTGAAGCCAAAGGACCCAGGTTCGTTTCCCCAGTATGCACATAAGCCAGATGCACAAGGTGGCGTATGCATTTGGAGTTTGTTTGCCATGGCTGGAGATCCTAGTGTGCCCATTCTCTCCCTCCCTCCCTCCCTTTCTCTCCCTCTCTCTCCCTCCCCCCTTATCTCTCAAATAATTAAATAAAATCTTTTTCTAAAACATGTGTTGGCTTTTATAAGAAACTTGTGGAATGATTTACAACAAGTTGTAATAAAGGATTATGTCTAAGATATGTTAACTGAGCCAGGGAGAGAATTTTGCTTTCTACTTTATATATAATCATTTTTTTCCCCAATGAACATGTATTATTTCCACACTTAAGAGGAAATAACAATAAAGATGTTTCCACTTAGTAAGGAAGAAAGGAAGCTTGGTACAGACTGGGTTTGTTCCCTATTTCTTATCTAAGGTTTTTGGCCAAACTCCCAGCCTCTGCAATCAACTAAAAATTCAACTCTGTGGATTTCTAAGTCTGTTTTCCCTCTGATTCATAGCCTGGTGTTTTCTGGGTAGCTTACCCTTCTGCAACTGAGCCGCTATAGACAAGAAGCAAGGCTTGTGCATTTCCAAGAGTCCATAGAGGGAGAGAAAGGGGGAACTTTCACTGTTTAGAGCCTTTATGGATGGTTTAATTTTCTTCTATAATAAAAATGAAAGAAAGAGCTAAATATGGTCCAGCAACAAAATCACCAAAAGGCATTAAGAATGTATGCAGTTCTGCATATAAATGTGCAGACACCCTTTTATACAGAGCAATAATGTTTCCATTTCAAAGTGTATATAGAATAATGAAACTGTGCCCTGCTCTGAGCAACACTGTAGCTCTGTGCAATGGTTTGGGTTTGCTTGGAGCTGTGACTTGGCTGAACTACAGCCCTTCATCATTCATAGCATGTCTTGTTTTCACAGTGAGGAGTCATTCCTCTCTGTGTGCAGAACGATAGCTTTTATTACAAAGAAAAAGACACCTTATATCTTACAAACCATAAAGACTTTCATCGTATACCCTATTTTTCTTAAACTTAGTGTGAATTTAATCTTTCTCTATTGGCCTAACAATTTTCCAAACAGTCTTTTTTTTCTTTCTTTCTTTTTTTCTTTCTTTCTTTTTTTCTATGGATCTTTAATCACTGTTTTCCAAAATATTTTTCTTTTTCTGCCTTCTTTTCTCTACCACCACTACTATTTTTTGTTTATTTTATTTTTTTTGACAACTTCTATACTTACAGACAATAAACCATGATATTTCCCTCTCCTCCCCCGTTCCCCTTCAGAACTCCACTCTCCATCATATCCCCTCCCTCTCTCCATTAGTCCCTCTTTTAATTTGATGTCATCTTTTTCTCCTATTATGAAGGTCTTGTGAAGGTATTGCTAGGCACTGCAAGGTCATGGATATCAAGGCCAATTTCTGTCTGGACAGTTGCATTGTAAGAAGTCATACCCTTCCTTTGGCTCTTCCATTCTATCCACCCCCTCTTCCACAATGGACCCTGAGCCCTGGAGGGTGTGACAGACACTCCTCCATCCTTCTTCTCAGCACTATGTTGCCTTTTGGGTCATCCTACCCACCACTACTTCTTATTTCTTGTCATCTGTGACTAAAACTCTAGATACACAGATTCTCTCTTGCTTAGAAGAATTCTGCCAGGATGTCCTTTTAGAAATCAAAAAGTCATTCAGGCCAGAGGTACAACATATCAAGCTTGTAAATTTTCTGTCTTGAACATGGGTTCTCTTTTAAGTGAATAGAACCATATTTTTATTATTATGTAACTAAAAAAATAAGCAAGAAAAAAATAATATCTTGAGACAATTTGAAAATTAATGGAAGTCAAATCCACAGCCCATACCTCATTTACAATCAAGAAGTGCTCAGGACTAATCCAGGGATCTCTTTTCTTTGTTTGTGTTTTGGTTTTTTGTTTTGTTTTTCTTTCTTTCTTTCTTTTTTCTTTCTTTCTTTCTTTCTTTTTAAATCATAAAAGAGAGCTTTCTGCAAAGAGAAACACAGATAAGATTCTGGTGCTAATTTCCGTGAGAAGGCTAAAGGTCAGCTCCACCTGATATTCAGTTTCCATTTCTTGGAAAACACTAGAAACTTTTTAATCTTCCTGGCATCAACACATTGTCAGTGCCCTGAACGGGGCCATGAGAAAGCAATAATGCAAAAATAAATAACTGTGACCTCATATGCAGAACCCAGAATGATAAAAAAAAAAAAAAAGTGAGAAATTCAGTCTTTGTGTATGTGTGGTCATCTTGGTAACTTTCTCAGAGGACGACATGAAAATATGCAAAGCACACACAACACAGATGAGAAAAAGCAAGAACCGGGCAAAACACATCACATAGGGTTCTTAGTCCAGCTTCTTGACTTTGATGGCTAAGTGACCTTGAGTCTGGCATGGAGTTCTCAGCCCCGCTCTCCCTCAGTTGTTCAATCTTTGTAGCAAAAGATTCAAGCAATACAGACACTTAAGAAGGACTGGAGGGGGGATAGAGAGATGGCTTAGTGGTTAAGGCATTTACCTGAGAAGCCAAAGGACCCAGGTTCAATTCCCCAGGACCCACATAAGCCAGATGCACAAGGGGCACATGTATTTGAGTTCATTTGTAGTGGCTAGAGGCCCTGGCGTGCCCATTGTCTCTTTGTCTGCCTCTCTTTTCTCTCTCTCTCTCTCTCTCTCTCTCTCTTTGCTTCCAAATAAATAATTTAAAAAACAAAAAAAAGGACTGGAGGGCTGGAGAGATGACTCAGCAGTTAAGACACTTGCCTGCAAACCCTAAGGACCCAGGTTCCATTCCCCAGCACCCACATAAAGCCAGGTAGACGTACAGGTGGTACTTGTATCTGGAGTTCATTTGCAGCAGCTGGAAGTGCTGGCATGCCCATTTGCTCCGTCTGTCTCTCTTCTCTCCCCCCCCCCCGTCCTTGCAAATGAATAAATAAAATATTTTTTTAAGGACTGGAGGGCTGGAGAGATGGCTTAGCAGTTAAAGCACTTGCCTGCAATGCCTAAGGACCCAGGTACAATTCCCCAGTATCCACATAAGCCTGATGCACAAGGTGGCCCATGTGTCTGGAGTTCGTTTGCAGTGGCTGGAGGCCCTGGCGCAGCCATTCTTTCTCTATCCACCTCTTCCTCTCTCTCTCTCCCTCCCTCTCTCAAACAAATAAATAAAATTTTTTTAAAGGACTGGAGTTGGGCTGGAGAGATGGCTTAGTAGTTAAGGCACCTGCCTGCCAAGCCTAAGAACGCCAGCTCAATCTCCAGGTCCCATGTTTAGGCAGACATAAAGTGATGCAAGGGTACAATGCCACACTTGCCCACAAGGGGGCGCACACATCTGGAGTTCATTCCCAGCAGCTGAGCGGCTGCCAGTACACCCATTCTCTATCTGTCTCTCTCTCTCTCTCTCTCTCTCTCTCTCTCTCTCTCTCTGTCTCTCAAACAAAAACAAAAAAAAGGACTGAAATTTTTCGTCATCTCTTTTACATTTTTTACCCTATACCAAAGGAGGATTAGACTATTAATACTTTCATGAATTACTATCCAGTCCTCAATATCTCTCTCTGTCTTTTTCTTCCTTTGTTTCTCTTCCTTCCTTCCTTCTTTCTTGCATTTTTGTATATGTATATTCTCATGTGTGCAGATGTGTGTGTGTGTGCGCACGCGCAGACCAAAAGACAGCCACCAATGTTGCTCCTCAGTCATTGTCTACCCCCTTTGAGACAATATCTCTCACGGACATAAAGCTCTCCTCTAAGCTAGACTGGCTAGTTTCTAAGCTCTGGGGATGCCCTGTCTCCACCTCCCCAACAACACACCCAGCTTCATGGGCGTGGATTCTGGGAGTCAAACCTAGATCCTCACCCGTGCCTGCACACTAACCACTTTCCTGGCTGTGCTGCCTCCCCAGCCCTCCAGACCTGTTTCTGTGCCATCACGGAGGTGGAACTGCAGAGAAAATGCAGGCTGAATTACTATTGGCTTGTGTCCTTGACGCCTTGCCCTTTTCTTGCATTTGATTTGCAACCCTTCCCAACAGCTACTTCTGCAGACTGGAAATTTGCATGGAGAGTTGAAACTCCTTATGAATCTTAGAGAACTCGGGGGGGGAATGTTATGTGTTATGTGACAGTATGAAGGCTGACATTACCTGAATCAGGAAACCATAGAGAAAAGCTGGGACTCCAGAGACTGTAGGCACGTTAGAGCTACACGACACGAATGGTTTGCCTGCTACATTCATACTAAGCACCCTTCACTTCTGATACCATAGATGACACCCCACAACAGATGACGGCTGAGTAGCCTAAATTTAACTCTTTTTTTTTTTTTTTTTCCTATTTTCGAGGTAGGGTCTCACTCTGGCCCAGACTGACCTGGAATTCACTATGCAGTCTCCGGGTGGCCTCGAACTCATGGTGATCCTCCTACCTCTGCCTCCCCAGTGCTGGGATAAAAGGCGTGCACCACCACGCCAAGCTCATTTCTAACAGTATACCTGCAGTTGGACTCAGAGCCTAGGTCAAGGACTCAGTCCCACAGGA
This sequence comes from Orientallactaga sibirica, assembly GCA_036365145.1. Lineage (NCBI taxonomy): Eukaryota > Metazoa > Chordata > Mammalia > Rodentia > Dipodidae > Orientallactaga > Orientallactaga sibirica. The sequence goes on from JAEOAD010000025.1 coordinate 19,622,607, forward strand.
CCATCCCCAATTGAGATGCCAATTTCAACTAGTAACTTTGCCACCCTCACCCCTACACTGACTTCTTGAATATTCATAGCAAACTTTTCTATGAGTCCAATTAGTTGCCAGGGCTGGCTCAGAGACCTTGGGGAAACATATTTGTTAGCTTGCTAAATGAATATAGTATATCACAGTGAATAAACAGTCAGAAAGGATGTGTGGGACAAAGGCTGTGGAGTCTCTCAGCAGGCCACCCTCCAGGCATCTCCATGTGTCTAGCTAGCTACCTGGAAATTCCTCAAAGACTGTGTGTGTGTGCTTGTGTGCGTGTGTGTGTTTGATGGAGGCTTCATTGACTAGCCATTGGTGATCGCATCCGCTCCATACAGGTATGTGTGGAAGAAATAGGACTGTCGTGTACATGGCTCATTTCCCTGACAACCTGTCCCCCCCGGAAGCTATCTATGAACCCACCAAAAGTTGCCTCACTTAACCACAGATAGTATCTCAGCAGAGACATTTTCAAGGATTCAGGAGCTCAGGAAACTGCGCGCAATATGAGAACAAATGATTTTCCAACCTGCAGTGTTTTAGGACGCCTGCCTCGGGAGCTGGGGGAAGTTTATGTATGTTTATGTATGTTTATGATTGCAATAAAAGATGAGTTATAAGTCACCACGTCGAGGGTTGTAAACCTTAGTGTCTTAGAGTAATGACGATGCTCCGTCTTCTCTCAGGGTTTGGGATTTGACTTTCCCATGTGGTTGCAGCACAGGGTCACATCCACTCCCATGCTTGCCACCCAGGCCAAGAAGACGAAAATATCTGGTAGCTGAGGCAGCTGGAGAAATTCCACAATGTCCTCCCCCACCTCCCGCTTTCATCTCTCGACATGTCTCTCCAACACGGTAGCTTCCAAATAGCTGAATGTTTTACATGACACATTAGGATTTCCGGGCATATTTCTCAAGAGCCATATATAAGCTGCCTCCTCTTTAGAGCCTCAGAATTACCATTTCTGCTGCATTCTGCTATCGCAACAGCCACCACCACCTCCTTAAAAAACACACCGGAGGGAAAGAACACAGATCCCCAACCTAGAGTAAAAAGAGTGTCTCTCGCTTCAAGAAGAACAGGGCAAACAACACATATAGACACAAGCTTCTAGAAAATGCCTGCTACGATGAGATGTAGAAGGCTAGTAGATGGATCTGGTAGAGATCTATCAAAACCCCTTTGAAGGGGCTGGAGAGAAGGCGTAGTGGTTAAGGCACTTGCCTGAGAAGCCGAAGGACCCAGGTTAGACTCCCCAGAACTCCCATAGTAAGCTAGATGAGCAGATGGTGGCGCATGTGCCTGGAGTTCATTTGCAGGGGCTAGATGCCAGGGTGCACCCATTCTCTCTCTCTCTCTCTCTCTCTCTCTCTCTCTCTCTCTCTCTCTTTCTCTTTCAATAATAAATAAATAAACATTTTAAAAAATCCCTATAAAAATCCATAAGACTTAATGATGATTGCTGAGACCGGGGAGATTGCTCAGTGGTTAGAGGCCCTTGCTTGCAAAGGTGCTTGCTTGCTGACCCAGGTTCAATTCCCCAACCACCCAAGAAAAGCCTGATAGGCATTCATCTGCAGCAGCAAGAGACCCGAGTACACATGCACATACACACACATGGGCAAGTAAATAAAAAATTTTTAAGAAAGAATTCTGATTGCCATCATTTAAAAAAAAAATCAGAATTTAGTTGCTTTATCCAACTTACTGATGAAATTTAAGATGATTGCAATAAAAGATGAGTTATAATCTTGCTTTTCTGTATCATTAAAAGGAAAAAAACTCATTTTTATATCACTTTAATCTGCATATTAATAAACATTTACAGGAGAAATTCATTGGTTTCTAGTACTGAAAGCTTTTTTCTCCATAACTTTTTCAGACGATGATTACTAAAACATATAAAGTTCAGGTAAGTAAGATGGATGGGAAGGCTTTATTATAAATACATTGACAAACTGCTCATAATGGATATAATTTCCTTACCTTGTGGGACTAAAGCAGAGGATCTAAGAGGAGAACACAGGTAGTAAACCAAGTTATTTATTCAGAATGCTGCGTGTGTCAGGATCTGTGCACCATACCGAAGGCAAAAGACTCTTTGGAGAATACAGCCGTACATAAGAAAGTGATTGGTCAGAGATTGTTGTCAGCATTCCTAAATTATTTACACCAAATTGATCTCCATTATTCTGCTAACGTAATTCATAAAGTGCAAAGAGGCTTGCAAAAATAATCTCATTTTCAGTAATGAAGATTAAAAGACCAGGATAAAAATAATAGAAGCGATTTTCAATTATTTGAAGGCTAATGTGCTAACTCATGGACACGGTTTGTAATTAGCAGCTAATCCATTAGCTACCATACATGACAGAAAAATTGCTGTCTTTACTGTTAGAGTAAGTTAACTGAGTGATAATGAGTTATTAGTAAAATAACCACTTTGCTATCAAATACATCCAATACCTAATAAAAAAATAGATACGCTATTGTGTACCAAATCCTAATCTTTATATTGATACTGTACAGGAAGTATGTTTATTTATTTATTTATTTGGGGTTTTTTTCTTTTTATTTTCTTTTGTTGTTGTTTTTTGTTTTGGGGGTGGGGGGTTGCTGTTTTTTTTTTTTTTCAAGGTATGGTCACTCTGGCCCAGGCTGACCTGGAATTCACTATGTAGTCTCAGAGTGGCCTTGAACTCATGGTGATCCTCCTACCTCTGCCTCCCAAGTGCTGGGATTAAAGGCGTGAGCCACCACGCCCAACCCACCTTGCTTTTTTAAAAATGCTTAATATTTTTATTTTATTTTATTATTTATTTGAGAGAGAGAAAGAAGCATAGAGAGAGAATTGGTACACCAGGGTCTCCAACCACTGCAACCGAAATCCAGATGCATGCACTACCTCATACATCTGGCTTACGTGGGTCCTGGGGAATGGAACAGAGGTCCTTTGACTTTTCAGGCAAGTGACTTAACCACTAAGCCATCTCTCCAGCCCTTTACCCTGCTTCTGAGAGAGGGTCTGTCATTGGTCTAGAGCTCACCAAGTAGGTTAGATTGGCTGGTCCTGGACCACGAGCCTGGGGATCCCCAGGAACCCCTGCGTTTGATTGACAAGCACACACTACCACACCTTGCTTTCATGTATGCACGGGGGTCAAACCCAGGAGCTCATACTTGCGCGGCCAACACTTTAGTGACTGAGTTTTCTCAGTCAGAGGAGAGGGAATAATAATAATGTAAGTTATTGGGAGACGTTGAGAAAGTCAATGCTACATGTATAGGAGAAAAAAAAATCATGACTTGACAGGGGACAACTTTATACCTTCTGCAGGATTTAACAGATTGAATAGAAGGAGGATGTTACTAGAGGTATTTCAACAACAAAGACGTTTCTAGACTGATGTGAATAGTCATGATGCCATGGTGAAAATAAACAAAAGAGCCTCATCTTGCTACAGACACGGGGATTCTCCATTTACTGTAGCCTTATCCTTTGGAAAATTGGCAGCTATGAGTTGGAAGAGGCTCCCCATGGATACGGCAGTAACAAATGCAGAAATAAATCTCTTCTTACTGGTGTTTATCTGAACTAACTCAAGGCAGTGTTGATGTTCTTCCTTGAAAGGGCTCTGGAAGAATTTCTGAATCAGCTAAGCAGCTGTATGTGCATTTCAATGATCTGGAGAGAGCCAAGCACAGGGGTCCTGTCTCAGTCCAAACCAAGGAGACTGAGGAAGGATTGCTGAGAGTATGTGGCTAGTCTGGGCTATAGAGCGACAGTCTATCTCAAAAAAAAAAAAGAGGGACTGGAGAGATGGCTTAACAGTTAAGGCACTTGCCTGTGAAGCCTAAGGATTCATGTTTGACTCTCCAGGTCCCACATAAGCCAGACGCACAATGGGACGCAAGCACGCAATGTCACACATGCGCACAAGGTGGTGCAAGCATCTAGAGCCCTGGTGTGACAACTCTCTCTCTCTCTCTCTCTCTCTCTGTCTCTCTGACTAAAAATAAAATAAAATAAAATAAAATAAAATAAAATAAAATAAAATAAAATAAAATAAAATAAAATAAAATAAAATAGGCCAGTCTGTTGGGTTTGCCTCAAAGGAAAAAAGAGTAGTAAAGAGAGAAAAAAGTTGAAAGAAGAAAGAAAAGAAGTATGTGTTGGGGGGAACAACTAGAGAAGTTGTCCTTAGGGTTAGTGCCATCCAGTTATTCAACCAGAGCTGAAAGAATGTGTTTGCATGTGTGCATGGCTGTTCTCATGGAAGCTGACTGCCAGGATTTTTACAGTGTTCAACTGGAAGTGGTTGCACACGTGTATGAACCCAACACTCAGGAGGCTGAGGCAGAAGGATCCTGAGTTCAGGCCAGCTTAGATTGTAGCATGAGTTCAAGGCTCGTCTGAGCTACATAGAGACCGTGTCTCAAAACACAAGACCAAAAACAAACAAGAGTTAAAAAACAACCTTAAGGTAAAGACCAAAAGTCTAGCAAGCATTCACGGTCCTATTTTTCTCTGGCTTTTTTGATGACCACTTCAACCCTACTCACACATCTTTTCACTTAACTGGTAAAGAAGGATCAAACAGGACTGGAGAGATGGCTTAGCAGTTAAGGCATTTGCCTGCAAAGCCAGAGGACCCAGGTTCAATTCCCTGGGACCCATATAAGCCAGATGCACAAGGTGGCATATGAATCTGGAGTTCGTTTGCAACAGCTAGAGGCCCTGGCATGCCCATTCTCTCTCTCTCTCTCTCCCTCTCTCTCTCTCTCTTCCTCTTTCTTTTTCTCTCAAATAAGTAAATAATATATTTTAAAATATGTCTCTTGTTTAGAAAAAAGATTAAATATTGATTACATTTAGAAGGCTGCCTTGGAAGTTCCTCAAGATGACTTAGAGCACTATATAAAGCTGAGTAAGGTCTGCCTAAGATGCCCAAAGGCGAACTTTCAGAACCTGCTAACGCTTTGCTTTGCTTTGCACCGCACAACACACAATGGACTTTGCAGATGGGATTGAGGTAAGGCTTTCAAATATTTATTTTTTTTTATTTATTTATTTATTTATTTATTTATTTATTTATTTATTTATTTATTTATTTATTAGAGACAGAGAGAGTGAGGGAGAGAGAGAGAGAATGGGCACACTAGGGCCTCTAGCCACTGCAAACAAATTCCAGATGCATGTGCCATCTTGTGCATCTGGCCCACGTGGGACTTGGAGAATTGAACCTGGATCCATAGGTGGTGCAGGCATGGGCCTTAACCACTAAGCTATCTCTCCAGCCCTAGGTAAGGATTTTAAATGAGGCTATTATCCTGTAGCATCTACTTGAACCCAGACCAGATGGTCTATATAAGATAGAGAATATACAACAGTACACACTGGAGGGTGGGCCAGGAGGATCACCAGCCTGTTGAAGGCCAGCTGGTCTCAAAAAGAGGTAGGGAGGAAGGAAGTAGAAGAATGGAGAGAAAGAAAGGGGATGACAGAAACCAAGATCGCAATGATCCTGTTTGAAGAAGGAAGACGCAGGGTCATGAGGCTGTGAGCAGCTTCAAGAACCCAGGAAAGATAACAAGACAGACCTTCCCCTGAAGCCTGCAGAAGAAATGCGGCTCCATCAACAGCCTTGCATTTACCCCGACGCCCATTTTGAACGTCTGGCTTCAAGAACTCTGAGAATACATTATCTTGCTTTAAGCCATGAAATGTGTTTATATCAGCGATAGCCGACAGCTATAGAATGATTTCTGACTTCTGGAAGGACTAGACAGTTAGATGTAATACACTAAGTGTAAAGCGATAACACATTAAGATCACTTACAACTTCTATGTGCAGCATGCTCTTTCCATACCCAAAATCTGCCCCTCCTTTTTTCTCAATTACTTGGTGGTGTTTGGGGGCCTGGCAGAGAGGAGGTTCAATAAATATACAATCTACCTCAGTTTACAAACTGAAGGGGAGGAAGTCAAGGTGGAGAAGGGGGGTGATGTGGGGGAGATTTGTCTCCCAGGGGCTCACATGTGGGAAAGGTGGTCCCCAGTGTGGCGTTGGAACCTTCCAGAGAGGCGATTGACACACAGGGACCTTGTTCTGAGAAGAGATTAAGCAGTCTTCTTTGCTTGAGGCTTGAGTTTATCCCCATGACAGTAAGCAGTTATAAACAGTGACCCTGGACCCTCTCTACACTCTGGCCTGCTGTTGCATGATGGCATGTCTCCTTTTGGCACCTGATCCTGTCATGATGCCATCTGTCATGTGGTGACAAATGCAAGGGGACTGGGGACCTCACCAAGGGCCAGATCAATAAGGATTCTCAAGCTTAAACTTGCAGGCTCCAAAACTCACAGGCTAAAAAAAAAAAAAAAAAAACCTCTTCCTCTTCATAATAAATAGTACAGAGCCAAAGGCATTTTGTTATAGCAATGGAAAACAGACTAATCTACATACAGATAGCATAAACAACCTCTCTCCCAGTTACTCTCCTTAATTCTTTCTTCATGTTGGCCATCAAATATATATATATGTTCATTTACCTCAAGCAGGTCTGCTACTCCACATATCCTTGTGTCCTGGAACTCTGTTTTCATGTAATCAACAAGGTCTCACTCCTTACCACCAACCCTAAGAGAACTCTCCAATCCCAAGAATCTACTGCCCTCCATCTATTTCCAGACACTTGGTCATTGGCACATCCACTATTTATGCTTCTTCGGGGATCCAGAAGAACTGTTTTGGTGACCCATTCTGAGTAGGGTGGAGAATGCTCCTCTGGATGACCTGCCTAACACGGCTAGTGTGACTGGTCACTAAGACGGGAGCAGGAGGCCATTAAGGCGTATGCCTGCAAAGCCTAAGGACCCATGTTCCACTCTTCAGGTCCCGCGTAAGCCAGACGCACATGGTGGCACATGAGTCTGGAGTTCATTTGCAGTGGCTGGAGGCCCTAGCATGCCCATTCTCTCTCTCTCTCTTCTCTCTCTCTCTCATTAATAAATAAAATATTTAAAAAGAAAAGACAGGAGCAGGAAAGGGCTGGGGACATGACCTGTGCACACAAAATGTCACACGGCAGCTATTTGCTCTTCAGATGACCCTGTACTGGACTGCTTTTCCCTTTATAGATGAAGTAACGAAACCAGGGTTCAATCACTTGCCCAACTCAGTGCCAGCACCTGAGGTCAGCTCCTCCCCATCACGCTTCGTTGTGTGATAGGCTGTGAATCCCTCAACCCCTAGAGGTTGAACCCCTGTTCTTTGATGTGCTTTCCACCCCCACCCCAACCCCAAGTATAATTCTTCCCACTATTGAGGGGACATTTCCAGATGGAATCAATCTTATTTAGCACTTAGCAATTCAGTATTTTGTAACATAGGGCAAGTTCTGACTGGTTCCTTCAGGCTCTAGTCTAAGCTCCCATCAAAACAGGCTGTAGGACAGAAAAAAAAAAAAAAATCACTTCTCTGTGGGTTTCGGAGCCCTGTTCCCATGGGCGCCCCAAGGGTAAAGGGACCCTTGGCCTGAGTCAGGAGTGATTCACAAATGACGGCCAGGCTAGTTGCAGTTCTCTGATTCTGTGATTCTCCCCTGGTGAATGAAGGTTTTGGAAAAGTGGGACAAAGTGAGTCTTGCTGCCTGGGAGAGACCTTGAGGGCAAAGACAAAATGACCTCCTACCTTCTCTTTATTTATCCCTGAGAGGCACCTGGAGAAATGTATAGCTCTACCTAACCCCAAATTCCCTGCAGAGGTGAAAAGAGCTACAAGTAAGTATTACCTTAAAAAAAAATCAGTTTTGAAACAGTGGTTGCATAAAATATTGAACACGCAGTTTTGTCTTTCTTCATAAACTCAGGTCAGAAAACTTGACCAGAAATTGGCATATCTGTATTGGTGGGGTGGGGTGGCAGGAATTAAGAAGCCTCGATTCTGCAGGGTAAAGGTTTTGCCGTCAGCTCATTTATACCTGAGGTTCAACTGAGCTGCAAGGCATTGCCTCCGTGTGCATCTTTATGTCCAGCTAATGGCTCCCGACGTGTCCCTGATTTAAAGCTGAAATCTCTCACTATGGAAAATTTCACTGGTCTCCAGCAGCTCAGAAATAATGATGTGTTGAGGATAAAGATGCGCTATTTATTTCATTCTTCTGTCTCCAACAGAGAACCAAGAAGAAAAAAGAAAAGAAGGATTATTCAAAGGCAAAGATAAGAAAAAAAAGGGAGGGGGCACTGTAATACTATTACAATTTCAAAGAGCTTGCCAAGAAAATATTTTCAGCTGCCAACTCAGCAATTTTCCAAAGATTTCCTAACAGGAAAAAAAAAATAGATTAATGGAAAACAAATTATCAGGGGAAATTTAACTATACTTTAAAGAACAGCGGGTGGCGCATAGCACGTTATTACTATTTTATTCATTGCTTGCCTTAGAGGCCCCCCAAAATGGACCAAACTGACTAGAGGCCCAGTACTGTGACCTTATGAATACCAAATCCGAGCGATAATAGCACCAGGCTGACCTCTGATGCTTTGCCTACCCTACTTTACCTTGTTCTTGAAAGCGCCCAGCAGGCCCGCCCTGATTTGCTGATAAAGCACCCTGGAGCCTTGAAAACAAAAACTTTCCTAAAACATAGCAAAGACCCAGGGAGAAAAACAGCCTTACCCCAGAACTCATCCTGCCCCCAGCCTCCACCAGCCTGACTCCTTGCTGATTCCCCACTACACACACTACACATTGCACGGGTCTTTCTTTAAAAAAAAATAATAATAATAATTTGTATTTATTTATTTGAAAGGAAGAGAGAGAAAGAGGCAGAGAATAGGCATGCTAAAGCCTCCACTGTAAATAAACTCTAGACGCATGCGCTACCTTGCGCATCTGGCTTACGTTAGTCCTGGGGAATTGAACCTGGCTTTGTGGGTTTGGCTTTGCAAGCAAGCATCTTAAATGCTATCTCTCCAGCCTGGGTCTTTCTTTAAATACAGATGGTAAGAAGAGGTCACCAGGCCTGAGCCATTGTTTTAATATGATTCTTGGAGGGTATTTTTTGTGGGGGAGGGGGGTTTTCATTTCAGAAGATTTATGCCTAGGAGGGATATGATAGGCATTTTTCATTGTGAAATGCACATGAATTTGGGGGAATTTCCATGGAGGAAAAATAGTTCTAGTCCTGAGCTTATATCCATTTGCAATTTATTCTAGGGCTGTTTATCCAGTTTGTATGTTATTTATATTTTTTAATTCTCCTCTCTCTTGCTGTTTGCCTTTTTAGCCAGTTTAATATTCTCAGAACTTGCACAAGAGCATGTGGAGGAAAATACCTCGCTACTTTATTGTTCTTCTGTCAGAATGTGGAAGAAATTTTTAAAATACCCATTACAGGGCTGGAGAGATGGCTTAGTGGTTAAGGGACCCACATAAATCAGATGCACAAGGTGGTCCATGCGTCTGGAGTTCCTTTGTAGTGGGTTGGAGGCACTGGTGTATCTGTTCTCTATCTATCTATCCATCTATCTATCTATTATCTATCTATCTATCTGCTTCTTCATCTCTCTCTCTCTTCCCCTCCCTCTCAAATAAATAAAAAATAAAATATTTTTAAAGTATCAATTACTTTATTAGCTTAATACTATACATGGTGGGGAGGGGCAATAAGAGTCTGCTGCCATGAAAATTTAAGGGTTGTCTATATATCTTCCTTTTTTTAAAGATTTTATTTATTTATTTGTTTGAGAGAAAGAGAGAGAATATGGGCATGCCAGAGTCTCTAACCACTGCAAACAAACTCCAGACACATGTGCCACCTTATACATCTGGCTTACATGGGCACTGGGGAAATCAAACCTGGGTCCTTAGGCTTTGCAGGTAAGTGCCTTAACCACTAAGCCCTCTCCAACCTTATGCATCTTCTTTGGCAAGTCTTCTATCGGGCATTTATTAAGAACTTCAGAGATATGAAATATTCTGGGGAAAAAATGTTATGACAGAAGTGCAAAAAAGAAGAAGAAAAAGGTGTGCTTTGAAATCTGATTTTATATATTAGAAGTTATTACTTTGGGGGCTGGAAAGATGGCTTGGCAGTTAAAAGTGTAGGCTTGCAAAGCGTGCTGGCCCAGGGTTCAACTTGCTGTCACTCATGTAAAGCCAGATGCAAAGTGGTGAATGCATCTATGATCCCAACACGCCTATGACAGTGCGAGGCAGGCCCAGGAGGATCCGAAGCTTGCAGGCTAGCTAAGTGGGTCTGACATTCATTCGTCATTCGCCATCTGCCAGTTCATTAGCAGCAGCAGGAGATCCTGTCTCAAACAAGGTGGTGCACAGACAAATCAAAGTTGTCCCCAGACTTCTGCATGCATGCCTTATCATATGTGTGCATGCATACATCACACACACACACACACACACACACACACACACACACACACACAATTTTTCCAAAACAAGGTGTTTTACTTATTTTTTAATTAAAATGGCATGGTAGGGGTATAGTGGAGGGATGGGGGCTAAGATTAAAGTTTCTCCAGTGCAATTTCTTGCAAACATAGGCATTCCCTTGTCCTCAGCATTGCTTAGTGGGAAAAGGCGCTTAACGTAATTGTGATCCTCTGGCTATGAGGAATAAAGTCCTTAGTCTCTGATGCAGCATCTAGAATGTGTCCCAAGGAAAGATGGAGGGTGTGAGCAAGAGAACGGCTCTGAGAAAACCACCACCTGAAGCGTTGGAGCCAGCAGGCAGGAAGGAGTGGCAAGGAGACCTTTCTCTGTGAAATGAGTTTCTTTCCTCCAGGGCCAGCACCTGGGGAGACAAATCGGTTCTGAAGTACTGAGGCAGAGGAAGGTCAGAGAGACTCATGCTTTTCTAGAAAGTGGTTCTACCTAAAGACGCGTCCCAGGAAAAGGACCAGAATGGTCTTGTAAAGGAGGGAGAGGAGGAGGCAGAGAGGCATCATGGAGTCTACGACTGCGCTCACCCACCCGCTGGATGCAGACCTGAGGCACACCCCAAGGGAAGGGAAGGTCTCACCTCACAGCTGACAATAAAGTGACCTAACAACCTCCCAGGGGGTGGCCCATTCTGAAGAGTTGCTCTGGAAATAAACACAGCCTAGTCTGTTAGGCCAGAGCTTCCTTCTCTTGTGACTCAGGGGAGGTGACAGAGGCCATGCAGAAGAGCTAGGGGCTCGGAGGCTTTCAGAGCTATATGCTATGAGAGGAGGGTTTCTGCCACTGAAAGACAGTTTGTCGGTGAGATTGTGTGTGGATTATCCACAGAGCTTTTCAGTGAAGAAACCTGGACATGCAGAGAAATCAAATGATTTTTCTCAGATCTTGATGGCTTAGCAGGTCGAAAACTTGGAATGTATCCAGAGATGAGCTAGAATCTGAAATAGGATATTTAATATATTTTGGATGATTGAACATTTCAAAACAAAAATTGTAAACTATTTTTTCTCATTTTTATTTATTTATTTTAGAGAGGGAGAGAGTCAGGCAGAGAGAGAGAATGGGTGTGCCAGGACATCTAGCCAGTGCAAACAAACTCCAGAGGCATGTGCCACCTTGTACCTCTGGCTTTACGTGGGTACTGGGGAATCAAACCTGGGTCCATTGGATTTGCAGAGAAGTTCCTTAAGGGTTAAGCCTTCTCTCCAATCCTCAAAATAATTTTTAAAGGTTACATAGCATCAGAAAACACCAACCAGAATTCTGCCCAAATAAAAATACATGAACAATCCCAATTTCCACACATTAAGACATTTTTTTAATCCTTTGGGGAAAATTCACAAGTGCTATTAGTAACCTTTAACCTTAGATATATATATCATGGCAAAACAGGAGAAGTTATAATTAGGAAGTGCAGTCTAAGAGCTAAAGGTCAGACCAGGCACTAAAACACTGCTTAATATACAGAGAACTGTGCAAAAGTGCTGGTGCCAGAGAAATGACTATTGATTAAGCTGGTGCTTCGAATCCCCACTAATGCTATAAAGTTGAATGTAGATAACAAAGGGAACACAGGGACCCCAAGGAAAACCGTGGGATTCCCAGGCAAGTTAAGAAAACATGCATGGGAAGATCTTAAAAACGAAATCTATAAAGGACCAAAATGCAACTCTACGTATGTTACCCAACACAGGTCTCTCCATCGTTTCTTCTTGAAAAGAATTGGCCATTGCTCACATAAGGAATGTCCCAGAGACTTCAGGGACTTCAGGGCTGTAGCGACTTTTCGTTATGGTTGGCATATTCTGGGTTTTGAGAACTTCAAGCCCAACAGCCCCACAGCCCTCTCCATCACTCTAAGGTCTCTACTGAGAATTTGCCAACCGCAGCAGTGCAGATGCAAATCCAGCTGTTCACCTCCAGCCCACTGCCGTTGTTTTGTTTTTTTTTGTTTTTAACTCTTTTATTTTATTTATTTATTTATTTGAGAGAGAGGGAGGGAGAAAGAGAAAGAGAGAGAATGGGTGCATCAGGACCTCCAAAAGGAGGAGAAGGAGAAGGGGAGGAGATGAGAAGAGAAGGAGAAGAGAAGGAAAAGGAGAAGAGAAGGAGGAGAAGGAGAAGAGAAGAGAAGGGAAGGGAAGGGAAGGGAAGGGAAGGGAAGGGAAGGGAAGGGAAGGGAGGAGAAGGGAACGGAAGGAGAAGGAGAAGAGAAGGAGGAGGAGGAAGAGAAGAGAAGAGAAGAGAAGAGAAGAGAAGAGAAGAGAAGAGAAGAGAAGAGAAGAGAAGAGAAGAGGAGAGAAGAAAAAAGACAGATTGCTAGAATATGGGTTAATGACACCAATTGCATTGGCAAAAGTGCCTGCATTTGGAACTGGGAGATGACTCAGTAGTGAAAGGAACTTGCTTGCAAAGTCTGCTGGTAGAAGTTCCATCTTTCCCAGAACCTACATCAAGCTGGACACGAAGTGACCCGTGTATCTGTGATCCCAAAGCCCCTATGGCAATAGGAGGTGGAGCCAGGAGAATCCAAAGCTCATGGGCCAGCCAGTCAGATATTCCTTTGCAGTGGCAAGAGACCCTGAGCTCACATTAGAGTACACTCACATTAGAGTACACTCACATTAGAGTACACTCACATTAGAGTACACTCACATTAGGTTGTCCTGTGACTTCTACATATCATGGCACGTCTCAGAGACACCCCCCAACACACACATGCAAATGAATAAAATTTTTTTTCGGTTTGTTCAAGGTAGGGTCTCACTCTAGCCCAGGCTAACATGGGATTCATTGTGTAGTCTCAGGCTAGCCTTGAACTCACACCAATCAACCTACTTTTGCCTCTCAAGTGCTGGGACTAAAGGTGTGTGCCACTGCTCCCAGCCAATAAATATTTCTAAAATGCCCACACTTAGATCAAATAATAAGATGACCCTACTGGTCACACTTTTCATCGTAAGGCCCCTGCCACTCTTCCCAGCTCATTCTTCATTGGACCTGATGCACGTTTGATCACCAGCAAAACAAAAATGCTCAAAACTTCCCCCATTACAAATGTTCTTTGTGCTTCCAGGTGTTTGCTCATATTTGTTCTCCGTTTTGATTCTTATTTATTTATTTATTTATTTATCTATGTATTAAGAGAGAAATAAGCAGAGAGATTGAATGGGTGCTGGCACACTAGGGCCTCCAACCACTGCAAACGAACTCCAGATGCCTGTGTCACCTTGTGCATCCAGCTTACATGGGTACAGGAGAATCGAACCTGGGTCCTTAAGGCTTTGGAAGCAAGTGCCTTAACTGCTAAGCCATCTCTCCAGCCCTTGGTTCTCCTTTAGGTTATATCCATCCACCCCATCCTTTAGTACCCAGAAGCCTCTCTTTGGTTCGTACATACATCTAATCTAGCTCTAATTATCTCTTCAAGATTCCAACTATTTCTCAAACTGGGATGCTTCTGAGGAACTGTCCTTACTCATTTTTGATTCATCAGAGGTCTCAAAACAGCTGATGCATGAAGAAACGGACCTTGTTTGAAAAAGGATTTTATTTGGAAAATGACCAAAGGGGTCAATAAGTGTAAAAGAAAGAAAGAAAGAAAGGAAGGAAGGAAAGAAAGAAAGAAAGAAAGAAAGAAAGAAAGAAAGAGTATTTAAAACTAAATCAGACTGCCAACAGATCTGCCATGGCTCAGGGAACATTGCCAAAGAGTGGCAGGAAGATTGTAAGAGCCACCGAGTGGGGTGGGAATACCCTGAGGCACAGTGCCCCCCCCCACTATTCCATTGGGACTGACTGAGGCCTTCATGACCCCACAGTCGATCCCATAACCCCACAGAGGAGGGCCCCAGGGAAATGTGAACAGGAGAGAGGAAATAAAAAAGTTTAAAATTAAAAAAAAAAAGAAAGAAGAAAGAAAGAAAGAAAGAAAGAAAGAAAGAAAGAAAGAAAGAAAGAAAGAAGAAAGGAAGGAAGGAAGGAAGGAAGGAAGGAAGGAAGGAAGGAAGGAAGGACGGAAGGGAGAACTAGGCTGGAGAGATGGTTTAGTGGTTTAAGGCGCTTGCCTGCCAAGCCTAAGAACGAAGAATGCCCATTTGATTCTCCATCTCCCACATTTAGCCAGATGTAGTGACACAAGAGCGCAATGCTGCACTTTCCCACAAGGGTGCACATGCATCTGGAGTTCGTTCACAGTGGCTGAGAGGCCGCTGGCATGCCCATTATCTGTCTCTCTCTCTGTGTCCCAAAAAAAAAAAAAAAAAAAAAAAAAAAAACAATAAATTTGAACATCAGGAAAAAATGAAAGAAGAGCAAAAAAAAGTAAGACATGAAAGAAAGAGAAGCAAATGACAGAAGGCACAGGCAGCAAGAAGGTCAAGTGACAAGCCTCAAATTCATGCCACAAATCAAAATCAGAGGTCTAAGAGATTTGATCTGCTGGTGGAATGAGGCAGTCTGAGTGGTAGAGAAATAGTGATTTCGATTTTATAGCAAGACCTGACAAGGATTTGAGAATACAATCGACAGGACCAGAACCCCTGGAGTTAGATAATATCTGCCCAGCAGGGACACCTGGATACAATGCAGAGACAGGCTCAAGGTATAGGCAGGGAGTGAAGAAAGGAAAATTCTGAGGCCCGTCGACTCTGCTTCCTCCAAAGTCAGCAAAATACGTACAGCAGGTTAATCCTGATTCCCTCCCTGCTATGGTCAGGTTTGACCCCAGGCTCAGGGCCAGGGTTAAGAGCTATGGCATCTGCCACTTAGCAGGGATGGGAAAAGCAGAAGCTGTCCCATAAAAGTAATGTCAAGCACAAATAAGGTTTTAGATAAGATCTATGTGAAAGGTGTGCACCGCACCCACAGGCTTCCCCTCTGGAGAATCCACAAGATCCGTGTTGGTCTGCTAAACGACATACTTATTTTCCTTCAAGGCAAAAGGGAACAATTGTCACCCTGCCCTGGTATTTAATTTCCACTGTAAATTCTGGGCTTCATCAAATGCCAATGTCAAGTTATAGAAAAACAGAAAGCCGGATGCCAGGGCTGCAAGAGAAGCCCATGGAAGTTCCCCTTCAACATTCATGAATGGCTGCCAACTGTCCCCAAGGTGAGGTCTCTGTCTAGCACTTTCCTTTTGTTCATGTGCATGTTTTTGCATGTGTGTGTGTGCACATGCATGTGTGTAGAGGCCAGAGGTCAATGACAAGTGTCTTCCTCAGGAACTCTGCACATTATTGTTTGAGACATGGGCTCTCACTAAATCTAGAACTCACCAGTTCAGCTAAAGTAGCTATCCAGCACACCCCTGGGGGTCCTCCGTTCTCCACTGCCCCAGCACTGAAACAAGTACTAAAAAGCCCAGCTTTTACGTGAGTGCTGGGGATCTGAACTCAGGTCCTCATGTGTTCACAATGAGCCTCTCCCAGGCTCTGTGAAACCAAAGCAAAAATAGCATTTCTAAGTACCTTTCTAACTTTCAAAGGCCCCTTGTGAAAAAAAATATATATATTTATATCATAAGCTTACTAAAAAGAGATGATGTCTGGGTGAGCAGAACAAAGCCATCTCATTGGCAGAACTCCGTTTTCCCTGAATCATTTTCTATGCATCAAAAAATTACAGATGATTGGGCTGGAGAGATGGCTTAGCAGTTAAGACACATGCCTACAAAGCCTAAGGACCCTGGTTCGATTCTCCAGGTCCCACGTAAGCCAGACACACAAGGGGGCACATGTGTCTGGAGTTCGTTTGCAGTGGCTGGAGGCCCTGGCGCACCCATTCTCACTCCTCCTCTCTCTCTTTCCCTCTCTCTGTCCCTAATAAATAAATTAATAAAAATAAAATCTTAAAAACAATACAGATGATCAAACCTGCTCCCTGTTTCTTCTGCCCTGTGTTTAAACTTTTCCATGAACAAATTAGCCCTTTTTTCTCTCACTTCTAACATTGCTTCTTCTTAGGGAGGAGAAAAGAAAAAAAAAAAAGAGCTGGAGAGATGACTTAGCTGTTAAGGTGCTTGCCTGCGAAGCCTAAGGGCCCATGTTCAACTCTCCAGATCCCATGTAAGCCAGATGCACAAAGGTGAGGCAAGCACAAGGTTGCAGATGCCCACTAGGTGGTGAAAGCATCTAGAATTCGATTGCAGTGGCTGAGGTCCTGGCATGCCAATTCATTCTCTCTCTCTCTCTCTCTCTCTCTCTCTAAAAAACTAATAAAATAAAAATAAATAAATAGGGGCTAGAGAGATGGCTTAGCAGTTAAGTGCTTGCCTGTGAAGCCTAAGGACCCCAGTTCATGGCTCAATTCCCCAGTACCCATTTAGGCCAGATGCACAAGGTGGTGTATGCATCTGGAGTTTGTTTGCAATGGCTGGAGGCCCTGGTGCAGCTGTTCTCTCTCTCTCTGCCTCTCTCTTTCTGTCTGTCTGTTGCTAATAGATAAATAAAAATAAAACAAAAAAATTAAAAATAAAATACAATAAATATAAATAAAATAGGAGATTGCAAGTGAATTACACAAACTTGTATTGACTGCTAGCTAGCTGAGTGTTGTGATGGGGTTTGGAGTCAGACAGACCCATGCACCTGATTTCAGCTCTATTACCTAGCTGTATATGTTTTCAAAAGCTACATCCAAGAGACTTCATGTAACTGATTTTATATTAACATATTTCACAGCACATACTAAAATTACATATCACTTAACTAACTACTAGATACTATAGCACATTGATAGTTCAAAAGCACAATGACAGTTCCAGTCCCTTGATCACGTAGCCAGAGGGAGAATGATCACTCTTCTAAGCTTTGAGCCTGACCCTGTGTCACCCATACCTCTCAAATCAAACTTCAAAGCCCAAGCTCAAGTACTTGAAGAGTCTGCAATTGGCCAGGCGTGGTGGCGCATGCCTTTAATCCCAGCACTCAGGAGGCAGAGGTAGGATTGCTGTGAGTTCAAGGTCAGCCTGAGACTACATAGTGAATTTCGGTCATCCTGGGCTAGACTGAGACCTTATCTCGAAAAAACAAAATGAGAAAGAAAGAAAGAAAGAAAGAAAGAAAGAAAGAAAGAAAGAAAGAAAGAAAGAAAGAAAGAAAGAAAGAGGGAAGGAAGGAAGGAAGGAAGGAAGGAAGGAAGGAAGGAAGGAAGGAAGGAAGGGGAAAGGAAAGAAAAGGAAAGAAAAAAGACAAGACAAGACAAGACAAGACAAGACAAGACAAGACAAGACAAGAAAAGAAAAGAAAAGAAAGGAAAAGAAAAGAAAAGAAGCTAGAGTACCTGGCCTCTCCAATAAGGTAGGGTTCTGTATTAGTCAGAGTTCTCTAGAGGAACAGAACCGATAGAATGAATTGTATTGAAAGGGAATTTATTGGATTAGCTTACAACAGTCCAGCAATAGCAGGTTGCAGGCCTGAGAGTCAAGGAACCCGGTAACTGCTCAGTCCACGAGGCTGGATGCCTCAGCAGTCCCCATCTGGCACTGAAGGCCTGGAGGCATCCTGGAGAGATGCTGCTCTGCAGTCCACACTGGAAAGCACCAAGCAGCCAGCAGAGAACAGCGAGCAGCACTGGCAGCCAGGTGGGAAGAGGGGATCCTTTCCTTCCCAGAGCTTCTTTAGGTAAAGCCCCACCACCACCTCCAAGAGGGGACATCCACTCTGGGTGAAGGGCTCACCCTGGGGGAAGGATTCCTCCTTTAGTTAATCCTTCCTAGAAGCAACCTCAGAGACTCACTTATGAGGAATATCTGTGGATTCCTAAACAGATCAGGTTGACACAAATTTAACCATCACAGGTTCTGAGCCACTAACACTTAATAATAACCTTTCAATTTTCTATGATGTTTATTTTTTTATGAACCTAAGTATAGGAGTCAGCTCCATGTTGTGGAATGAACTTCCAAACCAGACACAGTTTAGTGGGGAAAGGGTTGATTTCATGCTTACAGATCCAAGGGAAGTTCCATCTGTGGCGGAAGAAGCTGGCTCCGGTTCATAAATCCAAGCAGAGAGAAACCACTAGCAGCCAGCAATACCAAAAAGCAAAAAGCACAAACCTGCAACAAGCAGGGACTCCTGCCAGAGTTCAAACTGCTCTCTTACAATTCTTAGGGTCAGAATTCACACCCTCCCCCAAAATACCTTAGGTCTGGACCCCAGAATCTGCCTCCAGTGATACCTCCTCCAGCCAGGCAGCTGGAGACCCGAGTTACATGCTTCAATAAAGCACCTGAGTCTATGGGGGGGGGCACCCATTCAAACTACCACAATAACCAAAGCAGAATAGCATTTCTAAGCATCTCCCTAACTTTCAAAGACCGCCTGTGGAAAAAAATCATAAGCTCACTTAAAAGAGATGATATCTGGGCTGGAAAGATGGCTGAGCAGTTAAAGCACCTGCCTGTGAAGCCTAAGAACACCCGTTCGATTCTCCAGGTCCCATGTTGAGCCAGACACAAAAATGATGCAAGTGCGCAATGTCGTAAATGCCCACAAGGGGGCCCACATGTCTGGACTTTGTTCACAGTGGCTGAGAGGCTACTGGCACACCCATTCTCTCTCTCTCTCTCTCTCTCTCTCAAATTAAAAAAGACACAGAGAGAGGATATCTGGTTGGACAGAACCAAGCTGTCTCATTGACAAAACTCAGTTTGCCCTGAATCACTTTTTATGTACCAAATATGATATATCCATATGAAACATCTTATTAATAATGATAATAATAAACATTAAAAAGAGACAAAGAAAAAATATACTTAAGACAATAGAATCAGAATATGCTTATGATAAAATCTAATGTCAGTTGATAATTTTAAAAATAATTAAATTTTGTAATAAAATGAATTTCCCAAACTCAAAAAAAAAAAAAATTACAGATGCTTAACTTGCCCTCTAAGAAATTCACATAAGGCTTTCTTAATAAGAAACTTGAACGAGTGATAGAACTACATTATAATTACTACATGTAATTACTCATGTAAAATACAGAACAGAAACACATGTTGTGTATGAGACTCAGTTTCCCCAATATAACTGATAACAGACTTGTCCAAAGTAGCCAGATTATAGCATAAACCTACTAGTGTATTTGGTCTCCCTCTCTCTCTCTCTCTCTCTCGCCTGCCTTTCTATACCAGCTGCCACCTCTGACTTATTTGCCAAGCACAGCAAACACAGTTGGTCATCCTAAACTTAAGCATTACACCAAGTCACCCAATCTTTATGAAATCAAGGTGCTGTCCTGGCTCAAGATTCCAGAAGTTGCTAAGAGTGCCACCAAGCATCCTGACTCTAGTTTCCTCAACTTGTAAGGTGAAGTCATTGTCTGTGCTCGAGCCACTGCAAACTCAAACAGGTTGAACCAACATGACCCTTCAAAAAAAAAAAAAAAGAATCATAGTAGAAAACCTTGCCCCCTGCCCTGCCTGACTTGTCCTCTGGTAAGTTATCAGGCTTATTAAAATTCACAGAAATCTACTCGTAAAATCCCCTGAGAGAATTATCCATGCAAATATTTAAATGAACACTTCAACCCCTAATGTCCCGAGTCACCAAAAGTTAGAGCGTTACAAACCTTACGACATGAACCGTGAAGTCCAACTGCCTCCATGTATTAATACTTAGTCCTTGACAACACTGGCAAAATGGAAGTCTTAATTATCAGGTAATTAAAGATGTATCCCCTGGGCATGGTGGGGGATGCCTATACGTCCAGCACTCAAGACTCTGAGGCAGGACAATCATCAATTCAAGGTTAGCCTGGGCTACATACAAAGACCTGCCTTAAAAAAAAAAAAAAAAAAAAGGCTGAAGAGATTGCTTAGTGGTTAAGGTGCTTGCCAGCAAAGTCAAAGGACCCAGTGTTTGATTCCCTAATGCCCACATAAAGCCAGAAGCACAAGGGGGCGCATGTGTCTGTAGTTTGTTTGCAGTGGCTGGAGGCCTTAGTGAGTCTATTCTACCTGCTTTTCTCTCTCTCTCTCATAAATAAATAAATACACCATATATGTGTATGCATGTGTGCGTGTATGTGTGTATCACAACTAAAACTATGCTCTCACACAACTATCTGTCACTTTTGGAGTCATACCCCATGTAAGAATAATATTAAGCATGTTTGGCCACTTGAAAGCTTAATCCAGATCACCCAGGACCCATGGGTCTCAATCAGGTTGGCCTAGAAGTTATATTGCATAACAAGTCCATGGTTTGGGGTTAGAGTTTATGCTCCAAATTACTTTTTAAAATAGCATGATTTGGAGGCTGGAGAAATGGCTTAGTGGTTAAGGTGCTTGCTTGCAAAGCCTAAGGGCCCAGGTTCAATTACCCACGACCCACGTAAGCCAGATGCACAAGTGGGAGCATACATCTGGAGTTCGTTTGCAGTGGCTAGAGGCCCTGGTGTGCCCATTCTCCCTCTCTTTACCTGCCTCTCTCTCTCTCTTTCTCTCTCTGTCTCTTGCAAATAAATAAATAAAATAAAAAATAGCATGCTTTTCTAAAGATATGATCCACATGATACATTACATTCTTTTAATTGTGTACCAAAATTGCAGAAATCTTGAGGGGTCACCTCCCGATGGAGATAGTGAAGAAAAAGGTGACAAGTCATCAAAGAGCAGGGCCACCCCTCTTGTCTCCCCAGAAGCTTTGGCGCCACAGAAATCTCCTCCTAAGGTCCCCTGAGATCACTGTCCTTACAAAAAGTCAAATTAACACTTCATCCCCTAATGTCCTGAGTCACCAAAATTCGAATTTTGAGAGAGGTCCTACTATGTAGCCCAGGCTGTTCTTGAACTCACCATAATTCTCCTGCCCCAGCCACCCAAGTATTGAGATCACACATGTGCACCACCATGCCTAATGGCCATGTTACATATATTGACTGAAAAATAATTTCCAAGGGCCTGGAGATAAAAGAACAGTTTCCCCAAATCGCCACAAGCTAAGAACTGAGCCTCTTTTTTTTTGGTTATTCGAAGTAGGGTCTCACTCTAGCCCAGGCTGACCTGGAATACACTATGTATTCTCAGGGTGGCCTCAAACTCCTGGCAATCCCCCTACCTCTGCCTCCCAAGTGCTGGGATTAAAGGTGTGCTCCACCACACCCGGCTTCACCTGAGCCTCTTTCATTCAAAGCACCCCAAGGAGTCTCTGAGACTCCTTGCACAGTGAGAGCCAGGCTCAGTAAAGAAGCACACTTACTGAGAAAACATGTAGGCCTGAGGGGACCTGAGACCCCCAGCTGGAATATCTAGAACATCTGTCACCCTGGTCCTCTGAGAAGTGAAGTTCCAGAATCGATAAGAGACTCCATTACAAGGAAAAACAGGGGCTGGAGACATGGTCTGGTGGTTAAGGTGCTTGTCTGCGAAGCCTAAGGACTCATGTTCGACTCTCCAGATCCCACATTAGCCAGATGCACAAAGATGAGGCAAGCACAAAGTCACAGATGCCCACTGGGTGGTGTAAGCATCTGGATTTCGATTGCAGTGGCTGAGGCCCTGGTGCACCAATTCTTTCTCTCCCTCTAAAAAATAAAAACAGGCAGGTGACTGTGACTTATGGAGGCAGATACCCAACATTCTCCTCCAGCCACAGTAGGCAAGCCCCCGGAGGATCACAGGTAAGTGTACTGTGTACACTGACACATTAGCACATACACATGAAATACACACACAAACACACAGAACACAGCACACGCACAAAATGTGAATTTTTCTCATCACCTCGTGAACGTTTCTCATGGCAGGAAAACTCAGCCTGCCCTATTCTCACCTGCGTGGCCTAATGCACTGTTCTCACCTGCGTGGCCTAATGCACTGTTCTCACCAAGCCGCTGACAGATGGAAAGTGTCCACAGGCACTGGACTCTGTAGCTGTGTCCGGATGTGACTATGACTTCTTGGGGTACCTGGCTCTTGCTGTGAGAGGACTTCCTGACCTGTCCTCTCAGAGATACGCTGGGGTGGTTTGAATGAAACAGACTCAGCTGTTCTGAATCCTTGGTTCTCAGCTGGTGGCGATTTGGGAAAGGTGGTAGGGGGAGGTGTTTGGGAGGTGGAGCCTTGCTGGAGGAGGGGTCAGCCTTGAGGTTTACTAGCGCAGTGCACTGGGTGTTCAGAGCTCAGCTCACTTAGACAAAGCCCTTGCTGCTGTTGTGGCAAGATGTGTGCCAGCTTCCTGCCCCTGCCATGCTTTGTAACTCCGTGAAACTGTAAACAGAAATAACTCATTTCTCCCCCCTTGAAACTGTAAACAGAAATAACTCATTTCTCCCCCCTTGAAACTGTAAACAGAAATAACTCATTTTCCCCCCACTTTGAAACTGTAAACAGAATAGACTCATTTCTCCCCCCCTTTGAAACTGTAAACAGAATAGACTCATTTCTCCCCCCCAAAACTGTAAACAGAATAGACTCATTTCTCCCCCCTTTAAAACTGTAAACAGAATAGACTCATTTCTCCCCCCTTTAAAACTATAAACAGAATAGACTCATTTCTCCCCCCTTTAAAACTGTGAACAGAATAGACTCATTTCTCCCCCTCCAAAACTGTAAACAGAATAGACTCATTTCTCCCACAAGCTGCTTCGGGTTGGGTGTTTTGTCCCAGCCTGCCTTTCCCTTCATCTCGGCTCTACCCCAGCCCTTCCTGGTGTAAAGAAGGCGTGCATTCACTTTTTTGTCTTGTCTACTTGACTGGATTTACATCACCATGGAAACCAGCCTCCGGAAGTGTCTTTTTGTAAAATATTTCATTTTATTTATTTATTTATTTGAAAGAGAGTGGGAGCTAGAGAGAGAGAGAGAGAAGGGGAGGGAGAGAATGGGCATGCCAAAGCCTCCAGCCACTACCAACGAACTCCAGACGCATGCGCCACCTTGTGCGGCTGGCTTACATGGGTCCTGAGGAATCAAACCTGGATCCTTAGGCTTCCCAGACAAGGTCCTTAACCATCTCTCCAGCCCCTGGAAGTGTCTTTGAAAGGTGTTTACAGAAAGATTTAACTGAAAAAGAGAAGACATACCCCAAATATAAACAGCACCATCACATGAGCTACGTAAGGCCCAAGGCTGAAAAAAAGGAGAAAGCCACCCAAGTGCCAGCATCCATCTATCTCTGCTTCCTGAGTGCAAAGGAACGGGTCACCCTGTGCTCCTCATGTCATGTCCCCCCTGCCATGAAGGACCATGGCCCTTCACAATGTAAGCCAAAGTAAACCCTCCCTCTCTCCCCGAGCTGCCTTCGTCAGGTATTTGATCGCAGCAATGAGAAAACGGGTTCACCTCAAGAAACCAGTGAGCTTTGAAACACAGACATGGAGCACGGCTCGACCTGAATTTGCAACCAACCAGGAAGCGAGCCAGACCTAAGCAATTTCTAACCACTATCCGTTTCCCCTTTTCCCTTGACCACCTAACCTCTCCAACAGACAGCCCCTGCTTTTCTTGATCTTATCATGCCCCACGGGCCCTCATCAATCTTGAAGAAACACCTCGACCGCCTGGCCCCTATCTGGATCTTTCAGCCTCAGCTCCAGTTAGCAGCTCTCCACTATCAGTGCGTGCAACCCGACAGAAGAACTACAGCCAGCATGGTGAGCCATGGCTAATGTTGCATCGATTGTCTAATACTTCACTCGCCTAGCTTCCATTAAGTGCTCAACCCTGTTCAAATAGTAGTTACACACTGGTGGACTGGAAGGGGAGTTGAGCACAATCATCCGGCCGGGGAGATAGAAAGGGCATTCTTACGCTTGGCAGGCAGGCGTCTTAACCGCTAAGCCATCTCTCCAGCCCTGCTAGCTCCTTCCATAAGGGGCTCCTGGGAAATAGGATTCCAGCAATCAATACCATCGTTAAAGTGAAAATGGTCCCTGCACCTCAGAGCCATGGCCCCGGAAGAAACACTTAAATCTCTCAGGAGAGCAACTATCTTCATTCCTGGTAATTGGGGCTAAAATTGATATAGGCAGAGTTTCTGAGTTTTTAAAAACATGTATTTATTCATTTATTTCGTTTCAAGGAGAGAGAGAATACCAGGGCCTCTTGCCATTGCAAACAAACTCCAGATGCATGTGCCACTTTATGTATCCAGCTTTACATGGATACTGGGGAATTGAACCCAGGGCATGACCACTGACCCATTTTTCCAGCCCTTTCAATTTTTAAAAAAATATATTTTATTTATTTATTTATTTATTTATTTATTTATTTATTTATTTATTTGAGAGAGAGAGAGGAAGTGGCAGAGAGAAAGAGAGAATGGGCACACCAGGGCATCCACCCACTGCAAATGAACTCCAGACATATGTACCCCCTTGTGCATCTGGCTTATATGGGTCCTGGGGAATCAAATGGGGGTCCTTAGGCTTCACAGGCACATGCCATTTCCCCAGCCCATAATTTGTAAAAATGTATCTATATGTTTTCTGATTTTGTTTCATCTTTCCTACAAGTTATAACACTTCTATGAGTAGGATAAATTTTAAATTACTTTCTTAACAGTTTCAGCCAAAACTGTAAATAAGTTCATGTTTCAATTTATATATTTATTATGTGTTCTTTTAAAGAGGGTGGGTTTCAGACCCATAGGCAGGCCTTACAATATTCCCATAACACTTTATCTTATCTCCTCGCCCTTCATTCTAAAAGCTGTGTTTGCTCAGGCCCCAGGACCCATCTACCTCCTACACTTTCATCACACGGCTCTGTTTGCCTATTTAAATAGCAATTACCAATAGCATACATAGATGATAAGACCTTAGCTACAAGATTATGAAAAAGGAAAGCCTCTTGAATATTTGAAAATGCACTTTTAAGTGTTATTATCTTTAGTAGCATATTAGGCAAGGTTGAAGTTTTTCCTCTCGTAAACTGGATTCTTTGGTAATAGCTGCACACGTGAGAACCCAAACTCCTTCTAGGCTGTCACTCATCTACCCCCTAGAATGCGTCAGTCATCTTTGCTGTCCAGGTGCTTCCCACTATAGCAGTCACGAGAGAAAGGAGAAAGGAAAGGAGAAAGACAAACCAGGGCCGGAGAGATGGTTTAGCAGTTAAGGCGCTTGCCTGCAAAGCCAATGGACCCAAGTTTGATTCCCCAGGACTCACGTAAGCCAGATGCACAAGGTGATGCATGTACCTGGAGTTCGTTTACAATGGCTGGAGGCCCTGGTGCATCCATTCTCTCTCTCTCTTGCTCACTCTCTCGCTCTCAAGTATATAAATAAATAAAAATAAACATAAAAGCCAAACCACCTCCTTCTAAGGGCCCGCAGACGTTACATAGGTCATGTTTCCCTTCTGTTTAGAACTCAGTCACAACCCACTCCCTGGTGCTAATCAGGAGTTTCTGCTGCCAAAACAAATACCAAAGCCAGGATAATCCACATAAGCCAAAAACCACCCAAGTTGCAAATAACAACCACTTATTTCACACAGCTCTATAAAGAAAATTTAACATAAGCCCCAGACACGTATATAAATGACAAAGATGTTAATCTAAATCAAGGGAATATAACCATCCAAGAAAACATGAAACGTTTTATTCCATCAAATCGCGAATTTTTTTTTAGAGCCAGTAGTAATCTTAAACGGGAGTTAATATAACTCCCAGTTATTGCAAGAATTCCCTCTACAGTAATCTGGATTACCACTATCCCATCTCTGCCTAAACACTTTTAGGTGATGGTGTCTATGGCTTGAAGGTCTTCGTGGCTGGGAGTTATGACAAATAAGAACAGGAAGCCAACAAAGGCCAAGGAGCAAGGCACTGAGCCATGAGCAAATCCAAGCTCCCGTCCCGGCCGGTTCACGGCATAATACATGACAAGGCTCGGTGTTGTCGTGTGCTCACATCTGAAACCTTATTTGTCAGAAGAATATCTCCTTCCTGCAATGCATAGTAATGTAACCAATATATTGGTATATAGTATATCAGGTTCAAAGGCTTCAGAATATGCAATAATATCCCAGCTGTCTGGCTCAAAGGAGTAGCTTCCAATAACACTGAATCAAAGACACTGATGAGAAAGACCTTTGGGTGATTTTAAGTAAACGGCCCTCGATGAATATCTGGAGAAGGTCAAGACTAGATAAGTGTACTGAGCTGCGCAGAGTTCCGTCAGAAGTAGTAAGATAAAAGAATGTAAAAAAAAAAAAACAGAGGTAAGAGAAGCTGGAAAAGAACCTTACCTTTATAGAATGAAGACGGAAATGCTAGAAAAGTGAGGAAGATAAAGAATACCCATAGAAATGGCTAAATAGGGTGGAGGAAATGGCTTAGTACTTAAGGTGCTTGCCTGCAAAACCAAAGGACCTAGGTTCAATTCCCCAGGACCCATGTAAGCCAGATGCACAAGGAGGCGCATGATTCTGGAGTTCTTTTGCAGCAGGTGCATGCCCTGGCATGCCCATTCTCTCTCTGTCTCCTCTCTCTCTCTCTCTGCTTCTCTCTCTCAATAATATATATTTCTACCTTGAGGTAGAAATGAGGTTAAAATGAGATCCAAGTGTGTTGGGTATATATATATACATATATATATATATTTCTACCTTGAGTTAGAAATGAAGTAAAATGAGATCCAAGTGTGTTGGGGCACACCTATAATCCCATCACTTCTTGGGAGCCTGAGGCAGGAGCATGCAGAGTTAGAGGACAGCCTGGGCTGCACAGTGACTCTCTCTCGGAGGGAGGAGGAGGAAGAAAGGATGACAAGAAGAAAAACGAGATCAGGTCATAAGGTTAAGCTAAAATCTCTGGCTATCACCATTCACCTATGAACCCAAATTTCTTCACCTTCAATCCTTTTCGTTGCTTTTTGGTTTTGAGTATTACCATTCAGTGAGCACGTATATGGAGCACGTTCAGAACCCATGGAAAGCGTGTGTTTGGCAGCCTAGCTTTTGAAAATCTAAATGGCTAGAGGAGGAACAGAAGGAGTGGAGAACTCACATCTATCCACCTGACAGAGACAATAATAAAGATGTGAGCTGGCTGTGCAGCGGACATAAAAGGAAGGAATGACAGGCAGGCCTGAGGGAATCTGATACTGAATTTCCCAGCGGTGACCTCAGTTTGGTTTTGACTGTGAGGAGGAGCTTGCTAGGCAGAAAAGATTGGAAGGATCAAGAATTAAATATGAGGTATGTTGAAACAAGAATAGGAAAGGCTTAGGGTGGCAAAAATCCAAGGTTTAGGCAGTCCCATGGAAGGCAATTGTTTTGCTAAAAGAGCCAGGAACAGACTGTGAAGGATGCTGCAGGTCCAATTAGGGTGCTGGGGTCCCCACGCACATCAAAGAGCCAGCAGAGTTCCAGCCCAATCAGCTCTGGTTTTGGCTAACTGGGGCTCACAGCAAGGAGAGAAAGGCAGGATGTTGTCACAGCAGTCCTGGTGACAAAGAAACACAGAGATAAGTAGGGAGGCTGGGTCTCACTAACCTGCTGTTCTCACCAAATGACAGAGAGGAAATTCTTCTGTGAGGAAGTTTGTAAATTCAGCACGACTCACTATGTTGGGGAATATTGTGTTCAGGAGACAGTTGAGGGGATAACGCCAGACACAAACACCTTAATAAAATCAAGAAGAATTACGTCTCAAATGCTTTTGTGGATCGTCCTCCAGTTGGTGACTTTCCAAAAAGGAGACGAGCTGGGTTCGCTATAAATCATTTTCGGTGGCACAAATGTCACAAAAAAAAATGATGCGACAGTGGGTGGTGGTGACAGTGGATGTCAACGAGTGACCAGCACTTCCTTTTTGCAGTGCTCACAAGCCATCTGCTTCTCAATCTGCTTAATAATAAAACAACAATGGCTGACTTAATAGTGCATCGTTTTTATAAAGTATCTTTCGGCCTTTGGAGAAAACTGATGCAAGATTGTACATCTCGAACTGCCTTTGTTTTGTTACCTGCTATGTTTGAGCACAAAGATGAATGTGACAGTCTGGCTTCCCACTAGCATCTCCTCTCACAGCCCAGGGACCCATCTGGGGCTGGGATTTGACCTATTTAAAAAGTATTCGTCCTTCCTTTACAATCATGGTTTTATGAGGACTGCCATTCCTTTTATGTTGTTTGGGTTTTCCAATTTCAACATTTTTTTAAAACAATTTTTTTGAAAGAGAGAGAGAATGAGCTTGTCAGGGCCTCCAACCACTGCAAACTATCTCCAAACACATGTGCCACTTTGTGCATCCTGCGTACATAAGTACTGGGGAATCGAACCTGGGTCCTTAGGTGTCACAGGCAAGTGCCTTAACTGCTAAGCCATCTCTCCCGCTCCTCAACATTATTTCTGTAGGTGAAAAATAAGGCCTGAAGAGATGGCTTAGTGGTTAAGGTGCTTGCCTGAAAAGCCAAAGGACGGAGGTTCGATTCCCCAGTACCCATGTAAAACCAGATATACAAGGTAGCACATGCATCTGGAGTTCGTCTACAGTGGCTAGAAGCCCTGGCACACCCCATTCCCTCTCTCTCTCTCTCTCTCTCTCTCTCTCTCAAATAAATAAATAATAAACAAATAAAAATTAAAAGAAAAAAGAATATGCAGGCAGAATGGCACTTAACAGTTTTGTTTTCTCTGTGTTATCCACAGTTAGCATCACGCCATCTGTTTTGAGAGGGAGGTTTCAGCAGATCAAAAGCATTCCTCGTTTCTGTGTCTCCAACACATTAAATCAGAATCAAAATGTGTTATCTGACACTGGGCATTCAGGGGAGCCTCAGTGCGTTCTTGCCTGCTGATTGCTGGCATTGGCCTTATTGATTTACGCCACACTTTCACATTCAGTCTTATGACTCCTCTTTACATCTGCCTGGAAAGCAGTTGTGATTACAATGTCAGGATTTTGTGTTTCTTGCCAGTTAGTGTTTCTGATGCTGGCACCAACACCTTCATAGTTTTCAGTCTGATTTGCACAAGTCCCGTGTATAAGTCTGACAACGACCAGCATTCTTGACAAGCCCAAGCCCCATGATGACACAGAGACACTTCCATGACTTCCTTGTTGCTCATGAAGTCCAAAGTTAGAGAGAGTTGCCATTTCAGACCTCCAAGAGAAGAAATGATCACCTCCAAACCACAAACGTGCTGGCCGAAGACTCCTGGTGTCGGTACGGTGACATGCCACCCCTCACCCTCCCACCAAGTTAATATCTTGTTCCCGTGCCAACCTTGGAAGTTTCCATTACAAATTCATCACTATTCTTCTTTGGTGGGTAAGTGTTCAATAATTCTATGACCTTTTAGCCTTACAAAATATTCCGTAACATTTATTTACTCATTTAACATGTGCCCTGTATTCATTTGTTCAAGCCATAATAAACTAAATGCCACAGGGAGAGGACTGGGGAGATGGCTCAGTTAATAAAGTGCTTGCTTGCTGTGTAACATGAGGGCCTGAGCTTAAATCCCAGCACCCACATAAAAAGTGTCAGCCAGGGCTGGAGAGATGGCTGAGCAGTTAAGGCGCCTGCCCGCTAAGCCTAAGAACGTCAGTTCCAATCTCCAGGTCCCACGTTTAGCCAGATGCAAAGTGACGCAAGGGCTCAATGCCACACTTGACCACAAGGGGGTGGACGCATCTGGAGTTCGTTCACAGCAGCTGAGAGGCTGCTGGCGTGCCCATTCTCTGTCTTCCTCTCTCTCTCTCTGTCTTTCTCTGTGTCTCTTTCCAAAAAAGAAAAAAAAAGTGTCAGCCAGGCATGAGAGTGAAACCGTAATGAGGTTATAGGGGTTCAGGAGTCCTTAAACCTAAACCCCAAACCCTGTGCTTGTGTCTGTTTTTGCCCAAAGAATTGAATTAAACTGAGATGGATAATTATTAAATGATTACCTTTTTTAAAAATTATTATTCAGGAATACACAAGGGAGAGGGAGGGGTCCAAGAAGTAAGAAAGAGAAAGTGGTTACAGCCATGTGGCCCGAGAACCCATGTGGGAAGTGAGCATGGGGTTGAGGAGAGAGAAGAAAGTGCAGAGAGCTCCTGCCATGTGAAGGAGGGCAGGAGTGGT
The DNA here is from genome assembly GCA_036365145.1 of Orientallactaga sibirica. Lineage (NCBI taxonomy): Eukaryota > Metazoa > Chordata > Mammalia > Rodentia > Dipodidae > Orientallactaga > Orientallactaga sibirica. The sequence goes on from JAEOAD010000025.1 coordinate 19,653,137, forward strand.
AGCCCATGTGGGAGTTAGAGGGGAGTCCATGTGGGAGAAGAGTGGAGCCTGGTTTAGGGGAGATGAACAACCAGCAAAAAAGAGGGCCTGCCCACCTGGTTAGCATCTACTTAACAACCTTCTTGTGGTGGGCTCCACTTTCAGGCTCCAGTGAGCCAGAGTGAGGGCTGATGGTCTGGGCTAGGGGATGACTCAAGAAGAGGCCAGCCACGATGCCACATTTTAGGGCTGAGCTTTAACCAACCACAATGCCAGGATCAGATTTAAATTCTAGGAAAGGGGACCTTCCTCCCAGCAGAGTCTCATGTTGTTTATGTAAAAAAACAAGTTTAGTTAACTCCTTTCTTCTAGAAAAGGAGAGGAGAGATCCTTGTCTGATGTCTGGGTAAAGTGGTGATCACAAGGGTAGACTTAAAGCTTTTTAGTTTCAGGGCCCAGACACCATAGATTACCTAACAAAGCTACTGATTCCCTCTCAAAGCAAGACTTTCAGGTAAGATGACTAACTGGAAGCTTCCTCCAGGTGAGAAGTTAGGATAACAAAGACAGAAAGAAAAGAAGTGTACCAGGGAGTCACAAATGGAGTGACAGAACAGCTGAAATGTGCAGAAAACAAAAAGATGGCTTAGCTTTTAAAAGCAGTAAGCGGCAGGTCCAGCAGCATGACTCCCTCAAAGAAGAGGAGAAGCAGTAAACTCATTCAAAAGCTAATACAAATAGCCCGGAGATAAGAGACTGAGGGCACTCCAAGGACAAGTCCACAGCTCTGTCAAATCCAGGGGTGAGTATTGGTGACACGGTGACTCCTCTGGCAGGAAAAGTCAACAGTGGAGAAAAAGGTCCCTTTTAAACAGTCCCCATGTCTTCAAGGGCTGTGGTCAGGTGCCATCTTGAGAGAGAAGCTGCTGTTTCCAACCTGAGCTCCCTGGAGCCTGAGAATAAAGAGCAATCACAAGTCAGGAAGCTTGAAGTCAACCCACCACAGTCCCAGTGAAAGCCACAGGAGGTGGACGCGCGGACAGGGGAAGGCTGGACACTGACAAGGCGAAACGTGCAGACAGCAGGAGGCTAGGATCCCGTTGGGAAGTGGACAGGAGAAAGTAGCCCCACCTTGAGTAGCTATGACTTGAACTCATCACCTGAGAGTAACTTTGAGTGTGGGTCAGTGGGTAAACCACTTTTTAATAAAAGAGTATTTGGCTGGACATGGTGGCGCACGCCTTCAATTCCAGCACTCGGGAGGTTGAGGTAGGAGGTTCGCCGTGAGTTTAAGGCCACCCTGAGACTACATAGTGATTTCCAGGTCAGCCTGGGCTAAAGTGAGATCCTACCTTGAAAACCCAGAAGAAAAAAAAAGTATTTTATTTAGTTATTTGAGAGACACACAGAGAAAATGAAAGCAGCGGAGTGAGAAATAGAATGAGCACACTGCAAACAAACTCCAGACACACGCGCTACCTGTGTACCTGGCTTACCTGAGTCCTGGGGAATCGAACCTGGGTCCTTTGGCTTTGCAGGCAAGTGCCTTAACTGCTAAGCCATCTCTCCAGCCCTAAACCACCTTCTTGAGCTACCTATTTGCTATGGGCTCACAGCTTAGAGCTCGGAAGCAGCGACAAACTTTTTTCTTTTTAATGGTATGCATATGTGGGGTGTGTGTGTGTGTGTGTGTGTGTGTGTGTGTGTGTGTGTGCGGGGGTGCACATATGTGCGTGGATGCATGCTCACATGTGTGAGCCAGCACGTGGAGGCCAGACAGCGACATAGAGTGTCCTCCACCATCATTCTCCACCTGACTTGCTTGAACCCCGAGCTCACCAATTCTGCTAATCTAGCTCGCCAGCTTGCCAGGGATTTGCCTGCCTCTGCCTGCCAAGTGCTGAGATTACAGGCACGTGTCACCACACCCACATTTACAGTGTGCTGGAGATGGGAACGCGCAGACCATCACACTTGAGCAGGAAGCACTTTACCAACAGAGCTATCAACCCCGATCTACCAGCAAATTGATTTTTCTCTTTCACTTTCTTCCTTCTTTTTCCTTCTTTCCTTCCTTCCTTCCTTTCTTCCCTCCCTCCCTTCTTTATTTTTCTCTCTCTCTTTCTCTCTCTCTCTCTCTCTTTCTTTCTCTCTCTCTCTGTCTCTTTCTTTCTTTCTTGTTTTGGTTTTGCAAAGTAGGATCTCACTCAAGCCGAGGCTGACCTGGAATTCACTATATAGTCTTGATCTGGCCTTGAACTCACAGCCTTCCTCCTACCTCTGCCTCCCGAGTGCTCAGTTTAAAGTTGTGTGTGCCACTACACACGACCCTTCAGTATAGTGTTTCACAAACACTGGTTTTTTGTTTTTGTTTTTGGTTTTGGTTTTGGTTTTTGGTTTTCGAGGTAGGGTCTCACTCTAGCTCAGGCTGACCTGGAAATCAGTATATAGTCTCAGGGTGGCCTCGAACTCATGGTGATCCTCCTACCTCTGCCTCCAGAGTGCTGGGATTAAAGGCGTGCGCCACCATGCCCGGCTCACACTGGGTTTTGAAAGTATAGAGACAAATCTGCCTGTGCAGGTCTCAGTGCTCTGTTTGCTTCCCACAACTCCCAACATATTTGGGAGATACCCCTCGAGCTGAAATACAGACCCAAGCCTGCGCCAACTGGGAGGTCTTGGGCAGTTGTGAGAACCACAGAATTACAAAGCGAATTGTGGCCAGTAGATGTCTGAGGCACACAAAAGAAGGAATCAAGGACGGACAAGACTGCTCTGGTAGATTCGTGACACTCGTCCAATATAGGCTCAGCAACAGCATGAATCAAAGGACACGTGACGGTGCACAAATTCAACTTAACCTCAAGCCCTCCCCTGAATCCACCTCACAGATTTAAGTGTTAGCGAACACAGAAAGAAACTCTTCCAACATTTCATCATTTTCTTTTCTTTACATCTGTGTCTTACATCATTTTTCCATTTTATTATACTTTTAATAATGCTTTGGATTTATTTTTAAATATTCTTTTAATAATTATTCTCATTTGTGTGTGTGTGTGTGTGTGTGTGTGTGTGTGTGTGCATATGCATGTGTGTGCATTCCAGGGTCTCTGCTTGTGCCTTCATTTGAACCCAGGCTGCTAGGCTCTGCAAGCAAGTGCATTAAATCACTGAGCTGTCTCCCCAGCTCCTTCATTTTTTAAAATTTAAAAATTTTTTAAATAAATTTTAAATCTAAAAATTTTTAAATAAATTTCATTTATCAATTTGCAAACACAGAGAGATAGAAGAGAGACAGACAGAGAAACAATGGGCACACCAGGGCCTCTAGCCACTGCAAAAGAACTCCAGATGCATGCGCCCCTTGTGCATCTGGCTTATGTGGATTTAAAATGATCCAACTATTAGTGGTCCCCAAGAAACATATGTCACTGGTAAGTGTACCCCCAGACTAAGAACCGAAGGTTGGAAAACAAACTATCTGTTGAACAGCCATGAAAAGCAAGTTAGCATAGCTTATTTTGGTATCCAATAAAGTGAATGTTAGAACAAAATTCATCATAAGAGAATGAAAAAGGCCCACCATATGTTAATAAAAGGAGCCATTTGTCAAGAAGATATAAGCAAGCATGAATGTATATAGACTACAAGTTCATAAAATTTTCCAACAAGTAACTTCGGTCCCCCACTCTCGTCAAAGGATAGGCCATCCAGAATAAAAATGAAAAACCTTCCATAGTTAAACTTCACCAGAGTTCAAATGGGTTTCACAGATATACACAGCATGAAATGTACATCCTCCTCAGAAGCTCATGTAATGTTCTCTAAAATGGCCATATTTTAGGCTATAAAGCAATATTTTATCAAATATTTTTAAAAATCAACACAATTTCTTGAATCTTAGCAGATCACAGTAGAACAAAACTATAACTCAGTAAAAAAAAAAAAAAAAAAAAAAAAAAAAAAAAAAAAAACCTCAGAAACTTATACAAACACTTGGAGATTGCAGAATACTTTTTTTTTTCCCTGAGGTAGGGTCTCACTCTAGTCCTGGCTAACCTAGAATTCACTATATAGTCTTAAGGTGGCCTTGAACACATAGCGATCCTTCTACCTCTGCCTCCCAAGTGCTGGGATTAAAGGCGTGCACCACTACATCCAGCTACAGAATACATTTTTGAATGACAAGTGTGTCACTAAAGTGTGTCATTAAAGAAAACAGAATAGTTTAAAAACTCCTAGAATTGAATGAGATGAAGGCAAAACTTATCAAAACCTTTGGGATACAGCAAGGACAGCTGTAAAATGAAAGTTTATAGCTATGACTGTTTGCATTTTTAAAAAAATCAAAGAGGAGGCTGGAGAGATGGTTCAGTGGTTCAGACGCTGCCTGAAAAGTCTAATGACCTGAGTTCAGTTCCTCTGTGCCCACACAAAGGCAGATGCACAAAATAGCACATGCATCTGGAGCTTGTGCTAGAGGCCCTGGTGTGCTCATTCTCTCTTCCTCTCTTTCTCTTTCTCTCTCTTTCACTCGCTCGCTGGAGAGATGACGGCTCAATGGTTAAGGCACTTGCCTGCAAAAATCAAAGAGACCTCAAATAGTTAACTTAATGATGAATCTCAAGATTTTAGAAAAACAAGAACAATCCAAACTCAGGAGCACTATATAGAGTATGTGGAAAGAAAAAATAAAGATTTGAACAGAAATGAATAAAATGGAAACTAAAAGAACAACAGAAAAAATGAGACAAGCATGCCTACTTTCTCCACTCTTATTAAACACAGTGCTTGAAGTCTTAGCTACAGCAATATGACAAGAGAAAGAAATTAAAAAGACACAAATAGGAAAGGAAAAAGTTAAATTGTCCCTTTTCAGATAATATGATCCTATAACTTAAAAACAATGAAGACTCAAAATAACCTCTTAGATCTAATAAACACTTTTGCTAAAGTAGCAGGATAAAGAAAAAAAACTCAATGACAAAAGTGAGTTGTTTCCTATATATTGATAACAAAGTTCTAAAGAAAGAAATCAGTTTTTAAAAATCACATTCATATTAATCTTAAAATAAATAAATAAAATAAAACAACCTAACAAAGGATGTAAAAGACCTCTATAATAAAAACTTTAAAACACTAAGAAAGAAATTAAAGAAGACAGAAAAATGAATATATATCTCAGGATGTGTGAGATGATCAGCTCATGGTGGGAAATATCTGGGCTAAGTTAAATTAAGCAGTCAAATACAAGACTCCTTCTCACTCAGAACCCAAGCTCATCTGTGCCTTTGTTTTGTGACTCACAGCTTCTATCCAAGTACCACGGATGTCACCAGGCTAAGACATTACAGAACCAGAAACACACCACCTTCCTTAAGGACTTTGACCTGGAAGCGTAAATAGGTATGGATGAAAATGAGTGAGACAGACGGGACCTCCTCAAAGAGATGGAAAGTGTGTACAACATCGAGATCTGACTGCCCCTAAGGCACCGTGTGAGATGAGCTGGTTCAACCACTTGGCTCTTAGAGGAAAGAAACAGTCCCCAGAAGAGGCAGCAACAGCTGATGGAGATATCACAGAAATAGACAAACAGCAGAGGGTAATGCAAGTGTATGAAATGATAGTGGAAAAAGGAGGAGGAAGAAGAAGAGGAGAAAGAGGAAAATAAACCTAAGAATCTTGGATCTGCAAGAGTCAAGTGGGGCTGCTCGAGAGATGGCTTAGTGGTTAAGGCATTTGCCTGCAAAGCCACAGGACCTTGGTTCAATTCCCCAGGACCCACATAAGCCAGATGCACAAGGTGGCACATGCGTCTGGAGTTCATTTGCAGTGTCTGGAGGCCCTGGTGTGCCCATTCTTTCTCTTCCCCCCTCTTTTTTCTCTCTCGCTCTCTCAAATAAATTAATTAATTAAATAAAAATGAAATAAAATAAATATGAAATAAAAATGAAAAAGAGTCAAATGGAGTCCTCCACTCAAGATGAGACCCTAGTATATGATGGAGAAGCAAAGATACAAGGTTAAGCCGTGACAGTATTGCGACCTCAGCTGTGGACAGTCTGACATTATCTATGGTGAAAACAACCTCAGACGTGACACCCATGTTTGACTGCAGGGTCTTCCAGACTCAGGACCTGCACTCTCCAGCAGCCGGAGAGTAGATTTACAATGTCTGGGTCAATGACAGCGGATGGCACAAAGAGCTCCCTCGCCATCCCTGTGGACAGCAGCCCGAGAATCAGTGACTGCACAGCTGGATCCAGTGGCTTTAGGAAGCATTAACAAGCTCTCAGACCAGCTCACCTAAACTGTAGCAGGAAACGGACCTACAAATGAGAAGCAGGGGAGCTGGCTGGATAGCAGCAGTGACCATGGCAACAGACCATGCCACATCCCCCCCTCCTCCTCTTCCTCCTCTATCTCTTCTTCCTTCTTCTTCTCCACCTCCTCTTCCTCCTCCTCCATCTTCTCTTCCTTCTTCTTCTCCACCTCCTCTTCCTCCTCCTCCATCTTCTCTTCCTTCTCCTCCTTCTTTTCCTTTTGCTCCTCTTCCTATTCCTCCTCCTCCACTACCTCTTTCTCCTGTGGGGAGGTGCGAAACTTGATAGTGGAATCTTGAACATGCTTCCTCCTCCTCCCCCTCACCTTTCCGTGGAGGAGTTGCTAAGTGGGACCTTGGAATCCTCACTTGCCCTGCTCACTCGTTCTTGTCCAGCTGACTTATGGAACAGTGCTGGGCGTTTTATCTCTGTTTGTCAAAGACCCAAAAGTGGTTTGGGAAGCCACTCTCATATCGTGCATGTCTAGCACTCGAGTGAAGGAGGGATTTGGGTAAGGGCATGGTGGGGCTCAGACAAGCTCCTTCATGTGACAGTTGCAGAGGAACGCTGTAACACGTGGTCCAGAGGGTCCTGACAGGTCTGTAGAGTGCAGTGAGCATTTCTCTCCCGTGGGGATCATAAGAAGTGCAGAGAGGCAGGCGTCTCCTCTGGGGACCTCACTCCTCATGGTTGGCCTTGGCCTTGGGGCAGTGGCAAGTTACATGGGCTGAGCAGTGGGAACTTAGTCCTCCAGCAGCTTTCCTGCTCGGGGCCATGAACTGTGTTCCAGGAATTTGGGACCTAGAGCACTCCCTGCAGCTTGGGGCCGCAGCTTCCTCGTGTTACCTCCTGTGCTGTTAACTCAGTCCTCCACAGGCTGAAGACATTCCTGTTGTTTTATTTTTCCTTCCTGAGGATTTTAGACATACCGAGCTCCTGCACTGGGATCTGGGCTGATTCGTCTTATTAAAAGATAGCTGTTTTCAATACATAATAGTTTGTAATACACACACACACATTTATCTTCTTTCTTATTTTTTAATTTTTATTTTTTTATTGACAACTTCCATAATTAAAGACAACAAACCATGGTAATTACCTTCCCTCCCCCTCACTTTCCCCTTTATAACTCCACTCTCCATCCTATCCCCGTCCCCTCTCAATCAGTCTCTCTTTTATTTTGATGTCATCATCCTTTCCTCCTGTTACGAAGGTCTCCTGTAGGTAGTGTCAGGCACTGGGAGGTCATGGATATCCAGGCCATTTTGTGTCTGGAAGAGTGCATCGTAAGGAGTCCTACCCTTCCTTTGGCTCTTACATTCTTTCTGCCACCTCTTCCACAATGGACCCTGAGCCTTGGAAGATGTGATAGAGATGATTCAGTGTTGAGCACTCCTCTGTCGCTTCTTCTATGCACTGTGGTGCCTTTTAAGTCATCTCAGAAGTCACCGCCATCTGAAGCTTCTCTAACCAAGAGTGAGAGTACCATTAACATACGGGTATGAACATTAAGAGAAGTGCTTAGCAGGCAGTTTGGTGAGCATATAGAATATATACATTTAGCCAGACACAAGCAGGAGTTACACCCTTAGGGTCCATGACTTCTGCTGTCATAGGTTTTCAGTATCAGGCAGGTATTCCCACCTGAGGAGCAGGCATCCAATTCAATTAGAGAGTGGTTAGTTTCCCCCAAAACAGACATGCCACTACTGTACCCGTTGGCTCATTTGGCCCACCTGGACACATTTAAGGCTTGCAGTGTCCTCTGATGTTCATCTTCCATGAAAATACATGCAACATCGCTTTTTCCAGCTTTCTGTCAGCTGATCTACATGGAGGAGGCTTTCAGCTCAGCTCCAGCAGGATTTTTCAGTGACCTTGCAGCCCAAGCATGTGGAGTCTTCAGCAATAGGGTCTCGCCATCTATTCCTGGTGGGAAACCAAGAGCCTCAGCAATGGCCTGGAATATTTTGGGGGGCATCAGGGACCTCCCTGGACAACAACTCACTGGAAGGTATCTGTGGTGGTTTGATTCAGGAGTTCCCCCATAAATTTAGGTGTTCTGAATGCTAGATTCCCAGCTGATGGACATTTGGGAAACAACGCCGCCACCTGGAGGCGGTGTATTGTTGGGGGCGGGCTTATGGGTGTTATAGCCAGCTTCCTCTTGCCAGTGCTGGGCACACTGTCCTGTTGCTGTTGTCACCTTATGTTGGTCAAGGGATGATGTCCATCCTCTGCTCATGCCATTGTTTTTCCCTGCTATTATGGAGCTTCCTCTGGAGTCTGTAAGCCAAAATAAACCTTTTTTTCCCCAAAGCTGCTCTTGGTGAGGTGATTTCTGCCAGCAATGCGAGCCTGACTGCAATAGCATAGTTGGTACCAAGAGTGACATTGCTGCTAGACACCTGACTGTATGGCTTTGGCCTTTTGAAGCATTCAAGAGGAATGTGGAAAGATTTGAAACCTTGGCCTTAGAGACACTTTGCACTGCTATAAATATAGCTTGATGGATGATTCTGGTCAGAGTTGAAAGACCTGAATGCAGTAAGAACTATGGACTGTGAGGTTTGGCTTATAAGGGTGAGAAAGATCTTTGCCTGGAATGGGCTAAAAGCAGTTTGAGAGGCTTGCTGTTATGGCCATGAGCTGAGAATTTGTGCAGGGTTGCATTGCTTAGAAACAGACTGGTGTGTGCAGAGGGATATGGCACAAAAAGAAAGCTTTGAGCTGAAACTTCTGCCTGTTCAGCTGCAGTTGTATGAAAGATTACAACCCTTGAGATTGGGCCAGCTGACCTACATTGGGGCAACAGGAAGAATGTAGACTCTTTTGAAGGGGCCTGAATGCTGAAGGAGTGGCCTGTTCTTCAAAGTCTGCTTTATTCCCCCTGGATTAACAAATTGGCATGCCACCTGGCATTATGGAGTATAAGAAATGCAGGAAAGAGAGGGTCATTGAATTTGCAACACGGTCTTGTGTTTTGGAAATGGCCATGGGCAGTGTGAAGCAGGTTTGCTGCATGCCTGCCTGGAGACCCAATGGAGCCATGAGGATGAACCGTGGGTTGCAGTGGAGACCCAGTGGAGATGCTGGGACCACCAGATGGCTGCCGAGGAGAGCTGCCAGCCTCGGATGAAGTTTTCCAGGGCTGTGAGTAGCCTCACTGGAGGGGTGGAATTGGAACTCCAGAGACTTGTTGCTGGTTAGAATTATCAGACTTGGAGATTTGTCATTGACTAGAGTTGTTGGACTTGGAGCTACAGAGTTTGATGTTTGCCCTGGTTGTTTTAAATATTGTATTGGTTGAATGTTTCTTTGCTATGCAAAGTGCCATCTTTTGCAGTGTGAATGTCTATTCTGTACCACTATGGGTTTTGGGGGGATATTTTGGTATTAATTTCTCAGTTAAAAAATCTCAGACAGGGCTGGAGAGATGACTTCGCGGTTAAGGCACTTGCCCGCAAAACCAAAGGACCTCAGTTCGATTCCCCAGTACCCACATAAGCCAGATGCACAAGGGGGCACATGCATCTGGAGTTCATTTTCATTGGCTGGAGGCCCTGGTGTGCCCATTCACTCTCTCTCTTTCTCTCTCTTTCTGATCTATCTATCTCTGCCTCTTTCTCTTCAATAAATAAATATAAATAAAACTATTTTTAAAAAAAGATCTCAGACTAGGGCTGGAGAGATGGCTTAGCAGTTAAGGCATTTGCCTGCAATGCCAAAGGATCCAGGATCAACTCCCCAGGACCCACATAAGCCAAATGCACAAGGGGGCACATACATCTGGAGTTCATTTGCAGTGGCTGGAGGCCCTGACATGCCTATTCTCTATCTGCTCCTTCTTTCTCTCCTTCTTTCTCTCTTTCTCAAATGAAAAATAAAATTAATTGTTTTAAAAAAAATCTCAGACTATGAGAATGTTTGAATATCATTAGGACTGATAAAACTATGGGGACTTTTAAAGATGGACTGAATGCACTGCATTTTACATCATGTATGGTTATCAGTTTATGGGAGCCAGGGGTGGAATGTAGTGGTTTGTTTCAGGTGTCCCCCATAAACTTAGGTATCTAATGCTGGGTTCCCAGCTGATGGAGATTTGGGAATTAAAGCCTCCTGGAGGCAGTGTATTGTTGAGGGCTGGCTTATGGATGTTATAGCCAGCTTCCTCTTGCCAGTGTTTGGCATACTCTTCTGTTGCTGTTGTCCACCTGATGTTGGCCAGGGGGTGAGGTCCACCCTCTGCTCATGCCATTGTTTTCCCCTGCCATCATGGAGCTTCCCCTCGAGTCTGTAAGCCAAAACAAACCCTTTTTTCCCTGAAAGCTGCTCTTGGCCAGGTGATTTCTGCCAGCAACGTGAGCCTGATTGCAACAGTATCCCATCCCTGGCACTGAAAATTTTCTAGTAACAATCTATGGCTTCTGGATGTGCCATTGTGGTTTGGTTTAAAAAAAAAAAAAATGGCCAGGCATGACGGCTCATGACTTTAATCCCAGCACTTGGGAGACAAAGTTAGGAGGGCTGCCTTGAGTTAGAGGCTACCCTGAGACTACATAGTGAATTCCAGTTCAGCCTGGAGTAAAGTGAGACCCTACCTTAAAAAAAAAAGAAAAGAAAAGGAAAGGAAAGAAAAAAAGAAAAGAAAAGAAAAGAAAAGAAATGAAATGAAAAGAAATGAAAAGAAATGAAAAGAAAAGAAAAATTTTGGGGTTGGAGAGATCGCTTAGCCAGAAATTGGGTTAGACTAACAACAACCAAGATATGAATGGACATTTATTTTATTTTTATTTATTTATTTATTTGAGAGAGAGAGAAAGAGGCAGAGAGAGGGGGAAGAATGGGAGCACCAGGGTATCCAGCCACTGCAAATGAACTCCAGGCACATGTGCCACCTTGTGCATCTGGCTTATGTGGGTCCTAGGGAATTGAACCTGGGTCCTTTGGCTTTGTAGGCAAGTGCCTTAACCACTAAGCCATCTCTCTAGCCCTTAATGCAACTTTTAAATAATAAGCAGTAGTAAAATAAGAGCCCCAGGCTTACATTTAAATTTTCAATTAAATGTCCAGTGGTAATGCCTACCAGAATCCATTGATTTTTCTAATGAGTTTGGTAGTGTTTATCAACACTATTTTAGTTCAGCGAATTTACCACTTAACTTTCCACAGCATAACAAAGGGGGAGGGGGGCAAGTGAATGCTCATGCAGAGATTGGCTTGCATCCTGACTTGACATGAAACCCATGCGGATGAAACTGGCTAACTCAGGGTGATTGACAAACACATGAACAAAGCAATTATTTTCAGTATCTCTACTTTGTAATTACCTTAAAATTTGAAAATGGATAATTAGTTACTAATTCTTTAGTCAATAGGAGAAACCTCAGCATTTGTGCTAGGCTGAGCCTGGCAGTGTTCTGGACTGTTCCAGTTAACCTGTCATGTGCCAAGTGACCAGCCCAGAGCAAGGAGAGTAGTTTTCACAGTATTAATGAGATCCTGTGCTGCAAGTTGGGTTTGTATTTTATTAATTTTAATTTGCGAGAGAGAGAGGAAGAGGCAGAGAATGGCCACACCAGAGATCTCAGCCACTGTGGACGAAGAACTCCAGACGCTTGCGCCCCCCTGTGGATGTGTGCGACATTGCTCACTTGCCCCACTTTTGCATCTGGCTAAACGTGGGTCCTGGAGAATCAAAATGGGCATTCTTAGGCTTCACAGGCAGGTGCTAATGAGAGATGCTAAGCCTTCTCTCCAGCCCTTATTTTTAATTTTTAAAAATTTATTTGAGGACTGGAGAGAAGGCACTTACCTGCAAATCCTAAGTTCCCATGTTTGACTCTCCAGATCCCATGTTAGCCAGACTCACAAGGGTGAGGCAAGTGCAAAGTCACACATGCCCACCAGGTGGCGCAAGTGTCTGAAGTTAGATTCCAGTGGCTGAGGAACTGGTTTATCAATTTTCTCTTTCGTTCTCTCCTTTTCTCTCTCTCTCTCTAAAATAAAAAAAGAAAGAAAGAAACTTATTTGAGAGAGAAGAGAGAGAGAGGGAAAGAGAGAAAAGGTATGGACACACTGGAACCTCCAGCCATGGCAAACAAACTCCAAATGCAAATGCCACTTTGTGTGTCTGGCTTTACACGGGTACTGGGCAATAGAATCCAGGACATCAGGCTTTACAGGAAGGTGCCTTTAACCGCTGAACCATCTCTCTGGCACCTGTATTATTTTTAAGTTAAGCAAGTCTCCTAAAATTTTGAAAACTATAGATTAAATGATTATTTGAATTCCACTGGCTGTTAATTTGAGATATATTTGTTGGGTCTATGGGCATTGGATATGTATAAGGAAAATCATTTAAAATTTTTATTTTTATTCATTTATTTATTTATTAGAGAGAGAGAGAGATGAGAATGGGCATGTCAGGGCCTCTAGCCATTGTAAATGAACTCCAGATACATGTGCCACCTTGTGCATCTGGCTTACTAGGAAATCAAACCAGAGTCCTTAGGCTCTCTCTCTCTCTCTGAAATAAATAAATAAAAATAAAATAAATGTTGTTTTTATAGCTTGGCTGTGGTTTCTCTAATCTAATTTCTGGCTGAGAAGTTGTCACTCAGGCAACCTACAATCCTAGGTTTCCATGTTTTAAGTACCCTACTAATTCACAAGCTTATGCCTTAAAGTGTGACTTGAATATCTGCATCACCCCCATCTATCTATGGCTCTTTCCAAAGATGGTGAGTGTTTCCTGTGTGTGAGGTGCTAAGGATAACAACCAGGGCCTCACATGTTGTTAGGCAACTACTGTTGAGTGATACCTATAACCCCTCCCTCCACCCTTCCTTTCCTCCCTCCCTTCCCTCCTTCCTTCAGTTTTTTGTTTTCGTTGAGATGGGATCTCACTGTGTTGGTTATGCTAACGCCCTAAGCTCATGCAGTTTCCCTGCCTCAGACTTGCAAGTAGTTGAGATGACAGGCATGTGCCACCACGCCTGGCTAGGATGCTTAGCCATACACAGTGATGCCAGCTAGCAACCTTTGTAGCAGACAGTTCAAGAAGGCTCTAAGAGGCTGGCAATAGTGTTCAGTGGAACACCATGAATGTTATCTCTCCTCTTGGGTTCGGGAAACACACGCGTGTGCACATGTACATGCCTACCGCATTAGTCAAGGTTCTCCGAGAAATACAACCCATAGGAGGCACCTATACCGGAAATTCCTTTTGGTATGAGAATTGGCTCATGCAATTATTGGGACCAAAAAAAAAAGGGGAGGGGGGGTTCAATCTTTTGTCTGCAAGCTGAAGAGCCAGGAAAGCTGGTGAGGCAATTCACTTGGAGTCCAAAGGCCTAAGAACCAGGGAAGTCTAAGCCCCCAGATTCAAGAATTGAATGCTCCATTTCCCTTTCACCAGCACTCATAAGCCACAACCCCACAGGGAACACTAGCAATCCCACTGAGGAGGACCCTCGGCAGGATGGGGGCAGGACGGAGGGAAATGCTGGCGCCCACACAGGATGTGTCCCTACAAAATATATAGCTTAAAAAAAAAAAGGAATTAAGTGCTCCAATATCCAAGAGCTAGAAAAGAGATGGATGCTTATGAGCCAGGTTTGGTGGCGCATGCCTTTAATTCCAGAGCTTGGAAGGCTGAGGTGGGAGGATTGTTATGAGCTTGAGACTATATAGTGAATTACAGGTCAGCCTGGGCTAGAATGAGACCATACCTGAGAAAGAAAGAGAGAAGGGAGAGAGGGAGGGAGGGAGGGAGGGAGGGGAAGGGAAGGAAGGAAGGAAGGAAGGAAGGAAGGAAGGAAGGAAGGAAGGAAGGAAGGAAGGAAGGAGGCAGGCAAGCAAGCAAGCAAGCGGGAGAGGAGAGACAAGCTCATTATTTTTTAAAGCAAAGCATGGGAATTGTTAAAGAGACGCTGAGAGACAGAACGCTGTTACTCCCTGAGGTCTATTTTGCAGCCTACTTTTCAGGTTCTGAAGTTCAGACGGCACTCAAATTAAAATGGATTCTCTGCATGATGATCCCTGGGGCTCACTGGCCAGCCAGTCTTGCCTATTTTGTGAGTTCCAGGCCAAAGAGAAACCCTGTCTCAAAAAGGGTCACTGAGATTGTCCTCTGGCCTCCACATGCATGTGCACACATATGCACATATATCCCTGTAAACATGCACAAGGGCTGGAGAGATGGCTCAGCAGTTAAAGCACTTGCCTGCAAAGCCAGTGGACCCAGGTTCGATTCCTCAGTGCCCATGTAAATCCAGATGCACAATTTGGTGCACGCAAGTTGGTTTGCAGTGGCCAGAGGCCCTGGGCATGCCCATTTTCTCTCTTGTGCTCCCTCTCAAATAAATGAATTAAATTAAATATAAACACACACACACACACACACACACACACACACACAAAAACAATTAAATCAATAAAATACTTTCTCCATAAAGGTGATCATCAGAAAGGGGTCGCTATGGTGGAAAGAGCTTGTGGATTCTGTATAGACCTGCCTGAAGCAATAAACCAAGGCTAGTAAGAAGTCCCCAAACAATTATCAATTGTCATCTATCAACTTAATTTCACCATTAAGAGCCAAAGCAACTGGATCAATAACTTTGAAGTCCAGTTCTTTGTTGTCTTAGAAACAGAATGGCTCACCCCTGGATGGAGCTGACCAACTGCTCCACAATCAAATTGCAGATAATGCACTGACTGCATCATGGACCCGGCAGTTGTGGACGCAGAAGTTATTAGAATTCTAGGCAGGTTGAGGTCTCAGGAGGCTAAGGAGCTTTCACCAACACAAAAAGATGAAGTGCTATATATTTCAAATTACCCAACTTTCCATTTTCTTTGTCTTTCCCATATACACAACTGATTTCAATCAACTTCCACGTTTCATCAGTTTCTCTGTAACTGAAAGACCGCTTACTTGAGTCTGAGAACTAATGTTAAATTGTTGTAAGCATAGCATTTTAATCACTTTCCGTGCGTCCACAATTTCTGAAACAATGTCCACACACCTTTCTTCTTCTGCACCAGTTTCAAAGCATGATAAATGTTTTGTTAGAAAGGTTGATTCTGAGGTGTTAAGCAATTCACCTCAGACCTAGACAGAAGGTCATAAGTGAGAATTTAAATAAAGGAAACTGTTAATGAAGCTGTAGAGAATAAAAATGCAGGTCACAGGAGATCTAAGGATGCTATAAGTTTGTAAGTATTCTTTAAAGAGGAAGGAGTTACAAAGAAAGCAAAATCACTGAGGAAAAAAAAATCACTCTTCTTAAGCCTAGGATTGGAAGAATTCTATCAAGTAGATAAATATGAAAGAGAAATAATGAACTCTCACCCAGGAATATTTAATCGGTTTCATCGTTCCTGTTATATTACAGGAAGTGACCCTTCTCCCAGGCCAGTTTCTGTAACCCTGTTCAGATTATCCCACCTTAGAAACAGCTTCTATCACTCTACAAAAAACACTCAATTTTTCTACTGCCGTTGAAATAGCTTTCTAAAGCCACAGTTTCTGTTTCTCACCTCCCACTCACTGAGCCCCTCCTCCATAGCCTCGGTGGCCAGTATTCCTCGAAGACAGCATTTGAATTACATGCCAATAAATCCAAAGAATATGCGCTAGTGTTCAACCTTCCTGGCAGCACAGGATGTTCTCGACTTTAACACACTTGAGTTGGCCTGTGTAGTGAGTCTAGTGAAGCATGCTGTTACAGTGAATATCCAAGTGCAGGATTATAAGCATGTGCCTCCATACTTGGTCATAGACTGGGTATTTAATAACTAGCTATTTATTTCTCATAATAAGGGTCCTATGGAACTGTACTCCCTGGGCTGAATTATCAGGAATCAACACAAAGGCTCTTATATCAACATGCTTTTAGTATTTCTTCCAGGTATTTCCTGCCAATGAAGATCAAAGGGCACAGGCCCTTGGTGCACAAATCCTAAAGAACTGTAGCCTGCAGTTATTTATTTTTTCTTTTTTGCTTATGTGCATATGTGTGTTAAAATGGGATGTGTGTGTGTGTGTGTGTGTGTGTGTGTCATGTGAAGTGTGCACATGTATGTCCCTGAGCTGCTCCATGTGCTCACCGCCAGGGGGAGAGCAGAAAGGCGTGTCCAGCTCACTATTCTCCTGTGTTCTTATGTGAAGGTGATGGGATGGCATAGGATCAAAATTAATTGGTACATGTATGAAAATTGTCAATAAAAAGAGTTAAAAAAAAATAACTAGAGAGCTAGAAAAAATGGCTTAGCAGTTAGGCACTTGCCTATGAAGCCTAAGGACCCCTGTTCAAGGCTCAATTCCCCAGGACCCCCATAAGCCAGATGCACAAGGTGGCCCATGCATCTGGAGTTCATTTGCAGTGGCTGGAGGCCCTGATGCGCCATCTCTCTCTCTCTCTCTCTCTCTCTCTCTCTGCCTCTTTCTCTGTCTGTCTGTCACTCTCAAATAAATAAATAAAAATAAACAAGAACAAACAAAAAAGAACTAGACTCGAGTCTACCAAAGATGTCTCATTGTGACCACTCTCAGCATTTCTTTCAGCAGATAAAAACCTGTCTCCAAGAAGCAAAACACTCATTTACAAATTAGCCCCTGTAGTTCATATAGTGATTCTAGAATTTAATGCTCTCATTATCTTTCATTATTGACAGCCAAAGTTTTAATATCCCATGAAATGTTTCTTCGGAAGTGATTTTTACTCTTCTTATTTAGCACTTTGCAGTAATGAACCTGTTCCCCATAATTACCTGTTCATGGGGATCCTGCACTATGCTGCAAGGAAGTTATTCCCGATGTGAGGTGTTCAAAAGGTCCAAGCGGGATCCAGGAGGACAGCATGCTCGGGTCCGTCAATTCCTTTCTACTGGTGAGCTCTGGATTTGACTGGGAATACCTTCTAAGTGGTACCGTCATACCTGCCAAATTAAACATGTACATGTTGCAAACAGGCTTCCTTCTCTCCATGCCAAGGACTGCAACAGTCAGCAGTAGAAATATACTTATTAAATCAGACGTCTTTTACTGATATGCCTACAAAGCAAGCATCCATCACTGTGAAGGGCTGTGGAGATTAAAGGATATGTAAAACACAGTCACAGGTTTCCACATCTCCCAGGCAAGCAGTGGAGATGCTAAAGGAAACTTAGTTCTAACAAAAGATATAATTAAAAGTTCTGTGCACATGAAAGTATCATAAGCCATGATAAGATTAACTGCCCCATAAAGTAAATTTGACAGTTCACAACAGTAAGAGATCATTTTAGGCTGGAATGAGCTGAGCAGACTTTACAGTTTTAAAAGACATCGAGGCAAAATCTTGATGGGAGAGAGTGGGGTTGATCAGTTACAGACGGGAAAAGGCATTCTGAGAAATTACAAGTCAATCTCTTGCTTTGCTGAGTAACAATTATGTGAATAGCGATGGTAACGGACAGCTTTAAGTTGTTGGGGTCAAGCTCCAAACCAGGCACAAGTTATGGGAGGAGGGAGGAAATTTATTTGAAGCTTACAGATCAAGGGGAAGTTCCATCATGGTGGAAGAAGCTGGCCCCCTTTCACAGGTCCACCAGCAGCAAGCACAGTCCCGGAACCCCAGGCAGAGCTGCAGCACTCTGCACACCTGAGACTGGAATTCAGATCAGCCTTAGGGCTGGACTCCAGGACCTGCCCGCAGTGACACCTCCTCCAGCCTAGAGGCTGTAGATCTAAAACTTTATTAAAACTGAATCTAGCTGGGCGTGGTGGTGCACGCCTTTAATCCCAGCACTTGGGAGGCAGAGGTAGGAAGATGGCAGTGAGTTGGAGGCCACCCTGAGACTACATAGTGAATTCCAGGTCAGCCTGAACTAGAGTGAGACCCTACCTAGAAAAAAAAAAAAAAAAAAACTGAATCTATTGGGGGATATCCATTCAAACTACCACACCAACCTCCCAGGGTATTGGTTATGTTAAGTCATTTACACTTCCAGTGTGTAACAGGTAGGTTTTATACACACACACACCCTCAAAATAGTATAAATATAGAAGGTATGCAACTGCTCAGTGACAGAGCCATGATTTGAAACACTCTGACCCCTGAGTCAGCCCTTCCAGTCTACTATATTACATCCAGTTTAGTTCTAGGCACGCTGGCTTCCCTTCGCTCTCTCTTTCTCTCTCAAATAAATAAATAAATAAATAATTTTTTTAAAAAAAGCAATGGATATCATTTTCTAGCCAGCGAAGACTAGCCATGTCCTCGGCATCTGCCCCTCTTCCAGAACACTCAGCAAAATGACATCTCCCAGCACCCTTTGCAGTAACACTGGTCAGGTGACTGAGTCAGCCCAAGGAGCCTAAGAGAGATAGGGAAAATCTCCCACCCCTCATTTTTTTTTTTTTTTTTGGTTTTTCGAGGTAGGGTCTCACTCTAGTTCAGGCTGACCTGGAGTTCACTCTGTATTCTCAGGGCGGCCTCGAACTCACGGCGATCCTCCTATCTCTGCCTCCCGAGTGCTGGGATTAAAGGCATGCGCCACCACGCCCGTCTCCACCCCTCATTTTTATGTTATCTTATGTTTCCTTTTCTGTGGTGACATAAAGCCTAAAAAGACAGAGACAGAGCACAGAGGTAGCTCGCGCGCTGTCCTTTCTCCCTGTGCAAAGGAGATGCACAAGATGGTGCATGCATCTGGAGTTCATTTGCAGGGCTGAAGTCCCTGGTGTCCATGCTTTCTCTGTGTGTTCATCTCTCTCTTTCTCTAAAATAAAAAAAAAAAAAAAAAAACCTAAATGTCTGTGTTATAGAGCTAAGCTGTAGCACACCTAATAGATGCTTAAAGATGGACAAAGAGTATAAAAACACTAGGAAAGAAAGAATGGAAGACTAACAAATGAAAGGAAGAGAGAAAGAAGAAAGAAAGGGAGAAAGGAAGACAAAGAGGGAGAGAGCGAAGGAAAAAGAGTGTCCTGAGAAATGTTCCCATCTAGTACCCAGTCTGAGTTACGTAGCAATACCTGTATCAAAAAAAAAAAAAAAAAAAAACAGAAGGCCAAAAGCGGTTTGACCATTCAGCTACATTGTGTCATTTGAAACGGCATCTGTAGGCCGCTGAAAAAACTCAACTTCCCAATCTGTGGGGTTGGATGTATTTATTCAGGCTGTGGACAGCCCTGGCTAGTGGAGTTGGCATATCCTGCCTTAACATTCAGGCCCTTCCAATACTGTTCAACCCTCTAGAGCAGGAATCAACTGACCAGAAGTATTTAATTAACTGAGTGACTATTATGCTCAGAACGTTAACTTTCTTTTCCCCATAGTTCCCTTGTTTAATGAAAAGGGATGCTAAGTGGGACTGCCGGTACAGCAAGCCGCAGAGTCCATTGGATGGGGTAGGTGTGTATTGCCAATACAGAGTGCCTTAAAGTTCCAGCATCACTGTACCCTGATGAGGAGTTGGGAAAGCACTTGCTTAAAGGGCCGAAGTCGTGTTTTGTTGCTTACTACTTTTCCTTTCTGAAAGCCTCATTGAGCACAAGAAGCACTTAAGATATGGGGTGGGGCTGGGGAGCAAAGCTGCCTCCCCAAATCCAAGAGTTCCAATGACATTGCACACAAACAGCCAGGGTCTCTCTTCTCTCAGCCTCTGTGTGACTGGCATGGCAAATGAAGGAACAGAGCACAGAGTCAAAAGAGCCAAGACTGGTGAAGGGAGGGAAGTCAGTGTGTGGGTTTGCTTGGGCAATCTCCTGGGTCAGTCACTGCCTCATAAATTTCCTCCATACACTGCTGTCCATCATACAGGCAGCTTTCAGGAAATGAAGAAAAAAATATATATACCAGTTGTCATAGAAACAATAGCAACTTGTGCCACCTTTGTACAAGCATATAGGAGAGGCTTCTTGCTGCCATTGGGCCACTGTCCAAGGACCCAGATTGAGAAATGTCAGCTTAAAAGGGCACACGGAGTTTGTGCCATAACCACAAATCGGCCTCCTTCAAGTAGGCTGTAGAATGCTTTTCCTAGAATTGAAAGCTAATTAAAATATCTGGACAGATGGCTTAGTGGTTAAGACACTTCCCTTTGAAGCCTAAGGACCCAGGTTGGATTCCCCAGGACCCATGTAAGCCAGATGCACAAGGTGGCACATGCCTCTTGAGTTCACTTGCGGTGGCTAGAGGCTCTGGCACGCCCATTCTGTCTATCTGCCTGCCTTTTTCTCACTCAGATAAATAATTTAAAATTTAGGGCTGGAGAGATGGCTTAGCGGTTAAGGCATTTGCCTGTGAAGCCTAAGGATCCTGGTTTGATTCTCCAGGTCCCACATAAGCCAGATGCACGTGGTGGCACATGCGTCTGGAGTTCATTTGCGATGGCTAAAGGCCTTCCTTGGTGCACCCATTCTCACTCTCCCTCTCTCTCTCTTTCCCTCTATCTCTCTCTCTATCTTTATATATATATATATATATATATATATATATATATATATATATATGATCTTTAAAATCAAATAATAATAATAATACAACCCTAGATGGGGAACCAGTTTGAGAAAGCTAGGTTACTCAACTCCAGAGTCCCCTATCTTGAGGTCTAATGAGTCCATGGTAACCTTTGTAGACCAGGGATGAGCAGGGGACAGGGGCCTGCCCTCATCAGAGAAAGTTGTAACCATCTCTGAGAAACTGCAATTAAGCTGGTGACTAAGGTTAGCACTGGGAAATCAAACATCCCAAGGGACAGGCTGAGCTGCCAGGAATCACACTGACAGAGCAGGGCCTCGACTGGGGCCTCTTTGAGATGCCTGCGAAAAGCTTTCCCTCACAGATCAGGGACGCCCTGCCCTCCAGCGCTAACGTAGCTCAGTGGCTGGCAGCTCCTGGTGGATGGCCCAATACAGGAAGTGTCTGCCTGATGGATGGGACATAGAAACCTTAAATATATTGAGTTCAGGGCTGGAGAGATGGCTTAGCAGTTAAGGCGCCTGCCTGTGAGGCCTAAGAATGCCCTGTTGGATTCTCCAGGTCCCACGTTTAGCCAGATGCCAAAGTGACCCAAGGGCGCAATGCCTCATTTGTCCACACGGCAGCTGGGAAGCCCTGGCATGCCCATTCTCTCTCTGCCTTGCTCTCTCTCTCTCTCTCTCTCTCTCTCAAAGTAAAAAAAAATATATATAGCTGGGCATGGTTGCACACACCTTTAATCCCAGTACTCGGGAGGCAGAGGTAGGGGGATCCCTGTGAGTTTGAGGCCACCCTGAGACTACATGATGAATTCCAGGTCAGCCTGAGGTAGAGTGAGACCCTACCTCAAAAAAAAAAAAAACAAAAAAAAAAAAAAAAATTAAAAGTTAAAAAATTTAAATATATATATATTTATTTAATGATGGATGAACCAAACAGCAAGATAGATAAAGAAGGGTACACTTCCCTTTCCATAAATGTTGGCCTAGCAGTAAGGCATTTGCCTCCAAAGTCAAAGGACCCAGGTTCGATTCCCCAGGACCCATATAAGCCAGATGCACAAGGTGGTGCATGGGTCTGGAGTTCATTTACAGTGGTTGAAGGCCCAGGTACACCCATTCTCTCTCTCTCTCTCCCTCAAATAAAATAAAATATAAAATAAAATAAGTTGGGTGAATATATCAACTGAGACTTCCACATGAAAGTTACTGGCCAGCCAGGTATGGTGGCACACACCTTTAACCCCAGCACTCAGGAGGCAGAGGTAGGAGGATCATCATGAGTTCGAGGCCACCCTGAGGCTCCATAGTGAATTCCAGGTCAGCCTGGGCTAGAGTGAGACCCTACCTGGAATAGAAAAAGACAGACAGGAAGGAAGGAAGGAAGGAAGGAAGGAAGGAAGGAAGGAAGGAAGGAAGGAAGGAAGGAAGGAAGGAAGGAAGGAAGGAAGGAAGGAAGGAAGGAAGTCACTGGTCAGAATCTACTGATATTGACATAACCATCTATAGGGCATGTAGAAAATATGGCCTTTTGGGTTGGATTCATTACTACTCTGTATATGCTGCTGATCATAACTAAAAGAATAAGAGATAATTATAGTACACTAGAAGTTTCCCTTGCCAGAATGTGTGACAGAGATGAAGTGGTTAAGGCAAGGCCTGAAGTTCATTCTAGTGAGGAGGCAAAGCAGCTAAGATAAACGCAAAAGTACAAGCCTTCTGATGGCTTAGGGGTTAAGGCACTTGCCTACAAAGCCTAGGAACCCAGGTTGGATTCCCTGGGACCCAAGTAAGCCAGATACACAAGGTGTCACATGCATCTGGAGTTCATTTGCAGTGGCTGGAAACAACCTCGGGTGAATAGACCTAAGGGAAGCCATCTTAGGCCACTCAGCCATCTTGACATTCTCAAGTAGGCACAATAGATAAGAGCACAGAGCATTAATTACAAGAATGCGGGTAGGTCCCAGTAAGAGGTCTGGTGTGGGCTCTCACCCTGAGGTCAAGATGGCTGGATATTTGGTATCTGCTTCCTACCTGGTGCTAACTGCAAAGATTCTG
The DNA here is from genome assembly GCA_036365145.1 of Orientallactaga sibirica. NCBI lineage: Eukaryota > Metazoa > Chordata > Mammalia > Rodentia > Dipodidae > Orientallactaga > Orientallactaga sibirica. The sequence goes on from JAEOAD010000025.1 coordinate 19,675,979, forward strand.
CTTTTGTAATCATGCTTGCTTGCTCTTGCTAAAGACAATTGTGTGTGGAGGGGGTGACTGGCCTTTTTTCAGATCACTGTAAAGGAATGTGGTTTTTGCCTTTAAAAACTCACTGTAAAAGCAGAAGCCTGCTGGATTAATACTCTCCTTTGTAATTTTTATTCCGGTGGTCTTCTGTTCATTTTCAGTCTGGGACTCACTACAGCTGGAGGCCCTGGTGCGCGCCCATTCCCCTCTCTCTTTCTCTCGCTCCACCTCTTTCTCTCTCAAATAAATTTAAAAAAATTTTTTTTATAGAAAAAAACAGTACAAGTCATCTCGTATCCCCCAATTCTAGTATGAGAGTTCCTGATGTTAAGTGCCAGATTTCCATACCATCTTCACCGCCACCCACTGCCCCAGTATTCAATGCTGTGACAAGTTCTGCCCCCCACTACAGATCGGACTGTCCCACAGTGCAGGAACTGGGCTCAGAGCATCTCCAGGGGAGATGGAGGGAGGGACACATGCCACATTGGATCTTGCGAGAGGGGGGTGTTGACCAGGTGACCAGGGTGCAGGTGAGGAAGTGGGAAGGGAGGAGGGACGGTCCCCCTCACACTTGGCCTTGAACCCTGCTGAGGTCTGCAATCAGGTCGGAACCATACTGAGGCCTCTGCGGATCTGAAGCCTTTGAGGCAGTGGGGGAAAGCTTGTCAGATAGAACCCTGATGCATGAAAAAGAAAAAGAAAAAAGAAAAAAAGGAAGTGTGATGGCTCATGCATATCAAAGGAAGGGACTCGAAGAACTGCAAAGAAATGCTTCAGCCGTAAATGCTTTCCCCAACTCTGAGATGCTGATGCAGCCGCCGCCCGTCGCTTGCAGCTGCGAATTTCAATGTCGCCTTCTCTGGAACGGCCACTTTCATACCACTGCCTTTTGAAGTCTTCTTCCCCTCTCATCTCCGCATATTTGTCATTTACTTGGGCAACCGATGCAACTTGCCAACACCCCCAGAGCTGGGCTCTGCGGCTCCGCAAAGGCAAAAAAGCAGGTCCGCGGCCGCCCTCTGCTGGTGATGCTGCGACCCTGCGGGCAAATTCGAGCGCAGAAAAGCTTCTTGGGTTTAGTGCTTTTTATTAAAAGTTTGACCCCATATCTGTCATGATCAAACTTCAGCATTCAGCATAGTCTCTGGGAGAACGCCTGAAAACAAGACGTCTGGCTTCCATCCCCTCCCCCCCACTTTCTGATTTACTAGGTCTAAGGTGGAGACCAGTAATTTGCATTTTTTTAGCAAGTTCCCCCTTGATAACAGCCACTTCCTGGTACACCAAACACCCCACAGGGTAGAAGTGCATTTTACAAGTCAGTAGACCTTGTTTTGGTTCAGGAAGAATGCTGGAAGATTCATGGACTGAGGTTTCTTCGTGTCAGGGCATTGTAGATGAAAAAATTTTCTTCTCAGACATTACTAGTTATGTTATGGGACTGGAGTTCTGGGATAGATCTCCATAAGGATGAGAGAGAGAGAGAGAGAGAGAGAGAGAGAGAGAGAGAGAGACTGGGTTCTGGGCCTAGAACTCCCAGGCCGTGTTTATAGCAAAGTATTGAAAAACACAGAGAAAGCCAGGTGTGGTGGCGCATGCCTTTAATCCCAGCACTCGGGAGGCAGAGGTGGGAGGATCGCTGTGAGTTCGAGGCCAACCTGAGACTACATAGTGAATTCCAGGTCAGCCTGAGCTACAGTGAGACCCTACCTGGGAAACCCCCCCAAAAAAAAAGTTTTTGCTCCTAGTCCTTACCCCTAATGTTTGGCTGAAGCCCCTCTCACAAAGATTCACAAGAGAGAAATCATACATTTACTTAACATGACCCAAGCACATTCAGAAATGAAGATTGCAAGGACACGGCAACCTTATACTCGTGCTTAGGCCGAGTGTCGAGTGGGCAGTGGCGGGGAGCACGTCCTGTTAAGGGGCGAGGGCTGAATGGTAATAAGCTGGGGAGGGGATGGTTGGCAAGTCACGTTGCGATGCTTATTGGCAGCACTGTGTCTTTGGCTCCTTTCCAAGGAGAAATCCTTTGCTGCAGGTAAAGAATGAGAATTCCAGGACCGGAGAGATTGCTCAGTGGGTAAGGCGCTTGCCTGCAAAGCCTAACAACCAGGCATGCCTGCAAAGCCTAACAACCAGAATTTGACTTGCCAGGACCCATGGAAAGCCAGGTGCACAGAGGGGTGCATGCATCTGAAGTCCATTTGCATGCAGTGGCGGCCCATCCTCTGTCTCCCTCCTATCTCTCTCTGCTCTCAAATAAATAAATAACTAAAAATTAAAGAAAGTAAAAGAATGAGGGTACATCCCATGACCTACTTCAGGGGAAACCCAGAAAAGTCCCCTAGGTTTTATGACCTGCTTCGTGAAAGGACATGACTTCTGTTGGCGCCGATGCTAACGTGTCACAGCTGGAAGGAGCACGGCCTGACCCCCACCAGTGCCATGCAAGGGAGCAGAAGCTGCCACTTGAGTGAGAACTTGGGGTTTCTTAGACAGCAGCCAGTGCACTTTCCACTTAAATGAGCCTCAATGCAATGCTGATGTAAAGATGACTGCCACCCGGGAGGAAAGAGATGCCTCAGAATATGGGTGAGCTAGACAGTCTTTCTTCCTTTCTTCCTTTTTCCTTTCCTTTCTTTTCCTTTCCTTTCCTTTCCTTTCCTTTCCTTTCCTTTCCTCCTCCTCCTTCCCTCCCCTCCCTCCCCTCCCCTCCCTCCCTTCTTCCTTTCTTCTTTTTCTTTCTTTCTTTCTTTCTTCCTTCCTTCTCTTCCTTCTCTTTCTTTTTTTCTTTCTTTCTTTCTTCTTTTGGTTTTTCAAGGCAGGCTGTGGCTCTAACCCTTTTGGCTTCTCTCTCTGTGTGTTCGGTCCTGTGAAGGCAGGCCAGCTTCTTCTGCCATTATGGAACTTCCCCTGGATCTGCAAGCTTTAATAAATATCCCTTCCTCCATAACTGTGCCTGGTCTGGAAGTTCATCTCAGGGAACCTGAAACTGTCTGCTACAGGGTGGCTCCAGAAAGATAAAACCAGGAGCCAATAAAGTTGCACAAGGGGCTTAGTCCACGTCCTTTCTCTGTCCATGGTGTTTGTGGTGTGATTCCTAGAAATGTGCAGGTTGACGCCTGGGAAGGAAGAGACGCCTCCAGTAGCCGTTGATTATACTGGAATCCCCACTTCTCCACGCGGGAAGGATTCAGCCAGACTCCTGGGTAAGGGTGCCTTCTTCTCAGGTCTCCATGTTTTTCCCTGTCTTCCTGTCATGCCTCTGGAGGATGCAGAGTTCAAGGTCATCCTGGGCTATACGAGACCTTGTCTTGAAAAACTGAAAGAAAGGTAGGAGGGAAGGAAGGAAGGATAAGAAAAGAAAGAGGAGGGGAAAGAGGGAAATGGAAAGGAAGGGAGAAAGAGATAAAAGAAAGAAAAACAACTCAAAAGAAGAGGAACCGTGTTTTTGTGGACATCTAGAGAGAAGTATGGTTGGAGGACAAGAGGGTATGAGCTTAGGGTCATAAGCGGAAGGGAATGTAGCCAGGGCTCTTTGCTCAGACTTTTTTTTTTTTTTTTTTTTTTTTTTTGGTTTTTCAAAGTAGGGTTTTCACTCTAGCCCAGGCTGACCTGGAATTCACTCTGTATTCTCAGGGTGGCCTCGAACTCGTGGCAATCCTCCTACCTCTGCCTCCTGAGTGCTGGGATTAAAGGCGTGTGCCATGCTCATACTTTTTTCTGTGTGGCTTTGTGTCTTCAGAGATAATGATGGATAAAAAGGGGACCTTCCTGAGATGAGCGTTTTTGTTTGGTTGGTTGCTTTTTATTTATTTTATTTATTTTTAATTTTTTTGTTTGTTTGTTTTTCGAGGTAGGGTCTCACTCTAGCTCAGGCTGTCCTGCAATTCACTATGTAGTCTCAGGGTGGCCTCGAACTCTCAGAGATCCTTCTACCTCTGCTGCCCAAGTGTTGGGATTAAAGGTGTGCGCCACCACACCTGGCTTGAGATGAGGGTTTTCCGGAGTATTTTTAAAGGAAAGCCAACTAGGCCTTATGGACCACTTCAGGAGCTCAGTGGGAGGGGAATTCTTTACAGAGCCCGTGGCCTGCTTCTGTTGTTTCCTCAAATGCCAAAGTGCCATGTTTCAGAGTGGCATGTTCTGAGCCTATCAACTCACACCCACACACAGTGTGCAAGCTATGACCCTTAACATGTGCCATGTGCCTGCACGGCCACGGAGGTCCAGTGGTCCCTCCTCTAGATCCCTTCAGTGTATGTGTGCTGTGTGTGTTTATGTTTGTGTGTCCATGGGCACATGTGTGAATGCACATGCATATAGAGAGAGGCCAGAGGACAACACTGAAGTACATGATCCATCTCTTTTTTTTCTCTTTCTTGTATATTTTTATTTATTGATTTACAAGCAGAGAGAGAGAGAGAGATAGTGGGCACACCAGGGCATCTGCAAATGAACTCCAGACGCACACACCACTTCGTGCATCTGGCTTTACGTGGGTACTATTGAACCTTGGTCCTTTGGCTATGCTGGCAAGTGCCTTAACTGCTAAGCCATCTCTCCAGCCCCTGATCAACACGGACCTCACCATTTCAATAGACTAGCTGGCCAGAGAGCTGCAGGGAGCCATCTGTCTCTAGCTCCCCGGCTCTGGGATTGCAGGCATGTGCTAACACGCTGTATTTTACGTGGGTACTGAGGATCAAACGCAGACCCTCATGCTTGCAAGGCATGTATGTTGCCAACTGAGCTACATAGCCAGTCCTCCTCAGATCCGTGTCTCACGTGTGTCCCGTCACATTTAGTAGAGCACCCAAAACCTCATCATAGGGCCAAGACCATTGGCCGCAGGGATGTGGAATGGAGAACGTCCATGTGGATAAACCAGGAAAAGCTCGTGCCTTTTTAACCTCAGAACTTCGAAGGCTGAGGCAGAAGGATTGCTGTGGACTGGAAGACAACCTGAACTACATAGTGTGTAGCAGGCTAGCCTGGGCTACAGAGTAAGATTCTGTTTTTTTTTTTTAAAAAAAAAACATAAGCAATTAAGAAAATAAATAAATGTTTAATTTTCACAAGAGAAAGAGACAACCCCTCCCCACAGTATTCATGTCACTGAATCAAACACAAAACAGCAACACTTCCTACTTCACAGATGTTCCTAGTATATCATGCAGGATTACAAGTCAGTTTGAAATCCATTTTGTTTGGGGTTTTGGTTTATTATATATATATATTTCTGTTTGGACATATGTGTGCACACTGAGTGTGTGTGCCCCTGAGTGCTGCGAACTCACAGCAATCCTCCTACCTCTACCTCCCGAGTGCTGGGATTAAAGGCGTGTGCCACCACGCCTGGCCTTTTTTTTTTCTTTTTGAGAGAGAGAGACAGAGAGACAGAGAATGGTCATGCCAGTGGCCTCTCAGCCACTGTGAATGAACTCCAGTCGCATTCGCCCCTGTGGGCAGGTGCAGCATTGCATCCTTGCGTCACTTTGCAGCTGGCTAAATGTGAGACCTGGAGAATCAAACGGGTGTTCTTAGGCTTAGCAGGCAGGCGCCTTCACCGCTAAGCCACCTCTCCAGCCCTGAGAATGATTTTTCAACAAGGATTTTCCTTCATTGAGAAAGTTGAAGCCTGGCCCTGATTAAAGATGGAATATGAGCCAGGTGCTCTGTCAGCTGTACTCTGATTCCCTGAGGTCAGTGGAAGCCTGGGGGCTAGAAATTGGGCTCAGAAATAGTGAATTTGAGGCCACTCTGAGACTACATAGTGAATTCCAGGTTAGCCTGGGCTAGAGTGAGACCCTACCTCGAAAAACAAAACAAAACAAAAAGTTCTCAGCTGGGCGTCGTGGCACACACCTTTAATCCCAGCACTTGGGGCAAAGGTAGGAGGATCACCATAAATTTGAGGCCACCTGAGACTACATAGTGAATTCCAGGTCAGCCTGGGCTACAGCAAGACCCTACCTTGAAAAACAAAATACAAGACAAAACAACAACAACAAAAGATCCTACCTCAAAAAAAAAAAAAAAAAAAAAAAAGAAAGAAAAAAAAAAAAAAAAACAACTTCTTAAGGGGCTGATGGGGAGATGGCTCAGCGGCAGAGGCATTTGCCTGCAAAGCCTAATAACCCATGTTTGATTCTTCCCCAGTATGCATGTAAGGCCAGATGCACAAAGTGCACTATGCATCTGGAGTTCTTTTGCAGCAGCTGGAAGTCCTGGCACACCCAGTCTCTCTGTCACTCCTTTTCTCTCTCTCTCTGCTTGCAAATAAATAGATAAAAATATTTTAAAAAACAGTTCTCAAGATACTGGATGGATAAAAAAAGTCATTTCATGATAAGGGACGGACATTTGGCGTGTTGCTGGTGGAATAACACAGTACATGAAGGCCTGTGGTATCATCCAGGTTGCATCATCAGGATACACACGCATAACAGGGAGAGAGAGCATTTCCCATTTGGATAAATGCACCAAACTGACTTTGCAAAGTCCTCTAGGAACGTGCATAAAACCCCGGACAAGGAAACATCTTTCTCTGAGCAGCTCTGAGCAAGTCCCGGAGCATTTCCTGGGAATTCACAGCCAGCCAGGCCTCTCACGCTCTGACCTAATTTATAAATGCCAGACTGTTAATTCAAAACGGGATACTTATTTCCAGGAAATCTACTGAGCTTGAATCACTGTCACTGTGAGAGTCTTAAGAGAAAAGTACATGCCTGGTGTGGTGGTGCACTCCTTTAATCCAAGTACTTGGGAGGTAGAGGTTGGAGGATTGCTGTGAGTTCAAGGCCAGCCTGGGCCTACAGAGTGAGTTCCAGGTCAGCCTGGGCTAAAGTAAGACCCTTCATTGAAACAAACAAAAAGAAAAAAAGAAAAGAAAAGAAAAGAAAAGAAAAGAAAAGAAAAGAAAAGAAAAGAAAAGGAAAGAAAAGAAAAGGAAAGGAAAGGAAAGGAAAGGAGGGACATGAGAATTCTCCTGGATTTTGCTGGTTATAAAAAGTTATTTGTGGGGCTGGAGAGATGGCTTAGTGGTTAAGGCGCCTGCCTGCTAAGCCTAAGAACCCAGTTCCAATCTCCAGGTCCCATGTTTAGCCAGATGCAAAGTGACACAAGGGCGCAATGCCACACTTGACCACAAGGGGGCGAACACATCCGGATTTCATTCACAGCAGCTGAGAGACTGCTGGCGTGCCCATTCTCTGTCTTCCTCTCCCTCTCTCTCTCTGTCTGTCTCTCTCTCAAAAAAAAAAAAAAAAAAAAAGTTATTTGTGGGCTTAGTGGTTAAGGCATTTGCCTGTGAAGCCTAAGGACCCAAGTTTGATTCCCCAGTACCCATGTATGACATATGCACAAGATAGCACATGCATCTGAAGTTCATTTGTAGTGGCTAGAGGCCCTGGCGCACCCATTCTCTCCCTCTCTCTCTCTCTCTCTCTCTCTCTCTCTCTCTCTCAAATAAACAAAATATGTTAAAGAGTTATCTACAATTATTTGGTGGCTGTTGCAATCAAATTTGCATTGCTGGCAGAAAACACCCAACCAAGAGCAGCTTGTGGGAAAACGGGTTTATTTTGGCTTACAGACTCAAGAGAAGTCATGAGCCCTAAGGGTGTAATGTCTGCTGATGTCTTGCTAAATGTATATACTATGCTCACCAAACTTCCCAGTAAGCACTTCTCTTAATGTCCACACCCATATATTAATGCTACTCTCACTTTTGGTTAGAGAAGCTTCTCTTTTCAGATGGTGGCAACCTTGGGATAACTCAGAAGGTACCATGATGCTGAGAAGAAGTGACAGAGGAGTGCTCAGCACTGAAACATCTCAAACCTACCTTCCAAGGCTCAGGGTCCATTGCGAAAGAGGGGAGGAAAAGAATGTAAGAGCCAAAAGAGTAGGACTCCTTACAACATGCTCCTCCAGACACAAAATGGATGTCCATGACCTCACAGTGCCTGACACTACCTACACAAGACCATCATAATAAGAGGAAAAGATCATGACATCAAACTGAAAAGAGAAACTGATTGAGAGGGGGAGGGGATATGATGGAGAGTGAAGTTTCAAAGGGGAAAGTGGGGGAAGAGAGGGAAGTACCATAGGATATTGTCGACAATTAAAGAAGTTGTCAATAAAATAAATAAATAACAATTAATTAATTTTAAAAAGTTTACAGAGGAACTTGAATCAAACCACCACCATGGCCCACTGCTCTAATCCCAATGCTTGGAAGGTAGAGGCAGAAGGATCAAGAGTTCAAAGACATCCTCAGCTATGGAGTGAGTCTGAGGGCAGCTTGGGCTGCATGAGACCTTGTCTTGAAAGAAAACGAAATACTAAAGAGTTACTTGCTTTTAGGTATCAGTCTGGGATCATTCTTCCTAACTTCTCCCAGGAGGTTAATGATTTGTTACTGACACTGCCAGAAATAAACAGAATCTCCTAATGCTCCAATAGTAACTGCTGAAACTGAAGTGGAATCCCAGGTGGGCCATTCGCCGCATGTGCATGCAGTGGGCAAGCTTTGTAACCTCGGTTACAAAGACTCGGTTTTCTCATGCATAAAATGAAGTCAATATACTCTGCCTTACTGGAAGATGCAAGGACTGAATGCAATTCAGAACAGCAGTGAGAGGAAGAGCTATTTATTTTTGGTTGTTTGTTTCGCTTTGCCATCTCCCTGTGTTCTGGCTGCATTTCTGCTAGCTGTGTCATTTTTGGAAACCTTAGTTATCTTCCTTGTGCCTCAAACTCCTTGCAATAATTACACCTACTTACCGTGTTGTTATGAGAATAATGTAAGTCCACACAGATAAAATACAGGCCTGGCAAATATGAAAAGTTCTAAAGCATTTATTATTATTGTGGTACATAAAGAACTTACACACAGTGAACATTCTAGACACATCACAAGCATGACTTTTCCCACTCGCTATTCCGTTGGCAGATTCCGTGGGATATGTTAAGTAATATTATTTAGTGTCTCTTATTTTTCAGTCCCTCTTGTCAATTATGATTACAACAAAGGGTTGTCCCCTTATCTCCATAAGCGCAGACATTTTTGTTTTATTTCCCAATAGAAATGGTTCACATGCAGCTCACCCCGCCGAGCCCAAAAGAAGTGATTTCTAAAGCTCTCCAAGAAAACAAAACAAAACAAAAAAAATCACATCCTTTCTGTCTACCTGGCTACAACCAAAAGCTATGGCCCCCACCTCACTGATAGCGTGGCAACTGCCAGGAGATAGAAAGTAGTGCCCCATGACAAGTTACATTCAGTAGACAGATCAGGAAAGACTTCAACTTGATTAATGAAGAGAAATTCTTTTTCTTTGTTCCTTTTTTTTTTCTTTTAGTTTTTCGAGGCAGGGTCTCACTCTAGCCCAGGCTGAGCTAGAATTCACTATGTATTCTCAGGGTGGCCTCAAACTCACAGCAGTCCTCCTACCTCTGCCTCCTGAGAGCTGGGATTAAAGGTGTGCACCACCACACCCAGCCTAATGAGAATTTCCATCAGAAGAAATGCGAATGGGGAGGGGCTGGAGAGATGGTTTAGCAGCTAAGGCGCTTGCCTTCAAAGCCTAAGGACCCAGGTTCAATTCCCCAGAACCCACAGTAAACCAAATGCACAAGGTGGCACATGCTTTTAAGCCCAGCACTCAGGAGAATCACCATGAGTTCGAGGCCACCCTGAGACACATAGTGAATTCCAGGTCAGCCTGGGCTAGAGCAAGACCCTACCTTGAAAAAACCAAACAACAAACAAAACAAACAAACAAAAAGGTAACTAATAAAAAAAAATTGAAAATTAAAATTAGAGCCGGGCGTGGTGGTGCACGCTTTTAATCCCAGCACTCGGTAGGAGGTAGGAGGATCGCCATGACTTTAAGGCCACCCTGAGACTACATAGTGAATTCCAGGTCAGCCTGAGCTATAGTGAGACCCTACCTCAAAAAAAAATTAGGGGCCGGGAAGATGGCTCAGTGGTTAAAGGAGCTTGCTTACAAAGCCTGCTGTCCAGGGGTTCAATTCCCCAATACCTACCTAAAGCCAGATGCACATAGTGGCACATGCATCTAAAGTTTGTTTGCAGCAGCAAGAGGCCCTGGTGCCCACTCTCTCTCTCTCCATCTCTCTAATAAAGAACATTATTTTTGAAAATTCAAGTATATTTATGGGAAAATGAAAATTGTAAGAAAATGGGTAGAACTGGACATAATTATGTTAAGTGACTGATCTAGGCTCAGAAAGAACAGAACTACATACCTTATTCTCACGTTTTTGTAAAGCTTCTCAGTAGGGATTGGGAGCAAAATGGTTACATTTTTCATTTTTTCCCCTTCTTCTTGTAGGTAGGTAGTGATTGACAAGCGCCCAAAAGAACTGGCGTGCCCATTCTCTCTCTCTCTCTTCCCTCTTTCTCTCTCTAATAAATAAATAAATAAATAAATTTTAAAACTGGGAACTTGGGCTGGAGAGATGGCCTAGTGGTAAAGGTGCTTGCCTGTGAAGCCTAAGGACCCAGGTTCAACTCCCCAGTACCCATGTAAGCCAGATGCACAAGGTGGCACATGTGTCTGGAGTTTGTTTGCAGTGGCTGGAGGCCCTGGTGTGCTCATTCTTTCTCTCCCTCTCTCTCTCAAAAGAAAAAAAAAATGCTTAAAAAAACCGGGAACTTTATCAAGAAAAGAGCAGCCCTCTAAAGCAATTTATTTATAATGACAAACAAATTGGTCTCACAATTGGGAAGAGTAAGTCTGTTAGAAATATGCAACTGTTTAATATCTTTTCTTAATCCCACTTTGTATGCATAAGCTCACTGGATATCAGACATCCCTTGAAATTCAGAGGATCGAATGTAGGATCCATTGATTGTGATTACCAAAATTTGTGGATGTTCAAGTCCCTTAAATAAAATATATTTGTATCTAACCTACACACATCCTATGTATTTTAACTCATCTCTAGGTTTCTTATATTTAATACAGTGTGTGTTTTAATAGTTATTACACTATACTGGCAGGAAATAGTGACAACAAAGGTATATACATGTTCAATGCAGATTCAGTTTTCTGATTTTTTTTTTTCAGTGAACGGTTAGTTTAATGCATGGACATGGAACCCCTGGATATAGTGGGTCACCTGTATACATGACCTTTTTCTTTTAAATCATTTATTAGAGAGAGAAAGAGAGAGAGAGAAAGAATGGCCATGCCAGGGCCTCCAGCCCCTGCAAACGAACTCCAGACGCATGTGCCACCATGTGCATCTGGCTTACATGGGTACTGGGGAATCGAACCTGGGTCCTTAGACTTCTCAGGCAAGCACCTTAATTGCTAAGCCATCTCTCCAGCCCCCATGACCTTTTAAAAGATAAACTGGGTTTGGGGAGATGGTGCAGTGAGTAAAGCACTTGCTAAGCAGAACTGCTGACCTGAGTTTGGGTACCCCACACACCTGTAAAGCCAGACCCATAGCATGAGCCACCTGTAATTATGCCCATGGCTAAACAGGAGGCCAAAACAGGAGAATCCTGCTTACAGGCCAGCCAGCCTGACATGCACAGCAGTGAATAACAAGAGACCCACAGAGACTGACATCCAAGGTTGACCTCTGACCTACACACACACACACACACACACTACAGCACATCCACATTCACACACATCATAAAAATCAAATCAGCAATGAGTTACTTGAAATACGAATTGTTAGAAATCTGCCACGTGGACACTAAAATCCCATACAGAGCACTGTAAATCTAGTTAGGTAAGTGTTATGAGAGCGCCAGTTTTGGAGACTCTGAGGAGTGGGTTTTGCTATAAACTCTTGCAAAACATCACGAGACCCAGGAGTTTGTGCGGAAAGAGGACCTTAAGGTAATGTATTCGCAGTGGGTAAAGACTGAGCGATGAAAGGATATTATTCAAAGAGTAGTTTATGATTCAGGTGGTATTGACATCAGAAGTCTGCATATCAGGACACCCATCTGGGATGATTAAGTGAAACTGTGTCTTATCTTCCTTTTCTGTTTCCTGACACTTAATCATGGCTTCCTCGGTATCATCAGCTGCTTAAAACCAAAAGATAATAGATATTTTCTTTTTCTGGGAGCGTGTACTCAAAAGCGGAGGCTGACTTCCAAGCCTGCAACTTGACCCCGTTCCGTTCACATCATGCTCCGGAGTCATTTATTGAGCACTTACTGTATGCCCAATAGGAATGTAGACACAGAAGTGAAGGAGGCTGCTTCTGCCTTGGGGAGAACCACGGTGCGTGTGTATGGAAGGCTCGTGGGCAGCTCTTCCCTAACAGCCCCGACAAGGGCTGACAGAAGGTTGCTGGGGGTTTGTGAGCCGGGTCTGATCATTCAGGCTGAGCCTGTGTTGAGCGTGTTTCACTTGATCCCCGTCATGCCTTCCCCGCTCCACGAGGACCCGCTTGCTCATCTTGCAGAGTTTCATGGCCAAGTCCATTCTGAGGAAGTGTCAGGTCACACAGTTCTGGTTAAATCCTGCGGAGAACTGTTCATAGTTGAGAGTACCATGGCAGAGCTAGAGATGAGGTGGGAAATGTTCAAGTCAAGTTCAAGGGGAAACAACGACTGAACGAAGAAACAAGACAAAAAGAAAAGAAAGCAAAACAAAGAGGAGAATCTAGGAGAAATCTAGGAGAAAGAGACAAATCTAACTCTGAGACCTGAAAACCAAGACTTGCGAAGACATATGTGACAGTGCCCTGGTGTATGGTAATGAATGGGTAGTCTTTCTAATCCTCACACTTATGAGTCCTGCTTTCTTTTTAGACAGCCCAACACAGAGGTTTTGCTCCTAGGAATCTTTCAAGTGGAAAGCCTTGGGTTCCCTCAGCTGGGTACCAGCCCCACTCCATTGTATCCAGAGGCAAGCGCCCAAAGAGGTTGTCTAAAAGGCTCAGAATGGTCAGCGCTTAGCGTCTTCTTTCTTCCTTCCCTTTCCTTTCCTTCCTTCTCTTTAAAATATTTCTATTTATTTAATTTGCAAGGAAAGACAGACAGAGAGAGAGAGAGAGAGAGAGAGAGAGAGGGAGAGAGAATGGGGCACATCAGGGCCTCTAGCCACTGTAAATAAACTCCAGATACATGCACCACTTGTGCATTTGGTTTTATGTGGTACTATGTGACTATGTGGGTTTATGTGACCCTGGCAGTCAGGCTTGCAAACAAGCGCCTTAACCACTGAGCCATTTCTCCAGCCTTTCTTTCTTTCTTTCTTTCTTTCTTTCTTTCTTTCTTTCTTTCTTTCTTTCTTTCTTTCTTTCTTTTTTTTTTTTTTTTTTTTTTTGAGGCAGGATGCAGAGACTGCAACCCAGACGCCTCAAAATCATGACAATGAGAGCTGGAGAGATGGCTTAGCAGTTAAGGCATTTGCCTGCAAAGCCAAAGGACCCAGGTTCGATTCTCCAGGACCCATGTAAGCCAGATGTACAAGGGGCACATGCATCTGGAGTTCGTTTGCAGTGGCTGAAGTTCCTGGCATGCCCATTCTCTCTCTCTGTCTATCTCTCTTCTCTCTCTCTCTTTTTCTCTCTCTGTCTCTCTGTCTGCTTGTAAGTAAATAACTAAACTTAAAAATAAATCATGACAATGATTTCATGGGTTTACAGAAACTTTATGTGGGTATCAGACAAACCAAGGGTCACAGAGCTATCTAGATGGTTCTCTGAGCCAAACATGGACCACATAACATGTTCACATTTAAACCAGCTCCCGTAAAGCCAGTTCACCCTGACCGTGTGCCTACAACAAACCACTCTGGGCATGGCTTCCCCTTCTTGGTTGAAACAATCCTATCTTTCCAGTTCCTCAATCCCTAAAATTGGATGTATCTTAAACCAGGTATGCTGATGTGAATTTATAATCCCAGCTATTCAAGAAGATGAGGCCTAAGTCAAACTGCAGCCTAAACACACACACACACACACACACACACACACACACACACACACACACACAGTACAGTAAAACTTTCAAATTATATGTACCAAATCCCTAGACAATATAAAATTAAGAAGTCAACGGGGTACAATTCATTCCTGGAAAAAGGGGATTTTGAAACATGCCTGGAACCGGTGGTGAGAGATAGAAACTTTCCAATAAACGAGGAGCAACTTTCTCCGTGATCTATCACAGGGGAAGTGTGGAGAGCGGATAACCGGGAAACAGTGAGTCACATGTTGGGAAGAGCAGCTGGAGGGTCACCACGTGGGCTACCGCAGCCGTCAGGATGTTCAGGCTGGCCGAAAGACAGACCTATGGCATGGCAGATGCTCCTGGAATCCCACCCAAGCACGTCCAGCATGACTCAAGGCCAGCTCAGATTCTGGGAAGAGAAATCAGGCATGAGAAATGTTCTCAAAAAGCATTGCTAAATGCTCCACAAAGAAGGAAAAGAAGACCCAAACACCACAGTGAAAACTCCCAAGTGTGGCGATGGTTACTCCATTCCAGCTGCAGCCTTCACTTCCCATCCTGTTACTTTCTGCAGACCTCCTCCTGGTGGTCAAGATTACGCAACCACAGAGACCACGTCACAGAAGCCCAGAGGCTAATCTGCCCCAGTTGGTTTTCTGACAAAATGCTAGGCTTTATAGCACTTACTGTGCTTTGGGAGTTAAAACCCTTAAAATGTACAGAACAGGGCTGGGGTGCTTAGCAGTTAAGGCACTTGCCTGCAAAGCCAAAGGACCAAGGTTCAATTCCCCAGGACCCACATAAGCCAGATGTACAAGGAGGCACATGTGTCTGGAGCTGCTCTGTCTGCTTGTAAGTAAATAACTAAACTTAAAAATAAATCATGACAATGATTTCATGGGTTTACAGAAACTTTATGTGGGTATCAGACAAACCAAGGGTCACAGAGCTATCTAGATGGTTCTCTGAGCCAAACATGGACCACATAACATGTTCACATTTAAACCAGCTCCCGTAAAGCCAGTTCACCCTGACCGTGTGCCTACAACAAACCACTCTGGGCATGGCTTCCCCTTCTTGGTTGAAACAATCCTATCTTTCCAGTTCCTCAATCCCTAAAATTGGATGTATCTTAAACCAGGTATGCTGATGTGAATTTATAATCCCAGCTATTCAAGAAGATGAGGCCTAAGTCAAACTGCAGCCTAACACACACACACACACACACACACACACACACACACACACACACACACACACAGTACAGTAAAACTTTCAAATTATATGTACCAAATCCCTAGACAATATAAAATTAAGAAGTCAACGGGTACAATTCATTCCTGGAAAAGGGATTTTTGAAACATGCCTGGAACCGGTGGTGGTGAGAGATAGAAACTTTCCAATAAACGAGGAGCAACTTTCTCCGTGATCTATCACAGGGGAAGTGTGGAGAGCGGATAACCGGGAAACAGTGAGTCACATGTTGGGAAGAGCAGCTGGAGGGTCACCACGTGGGCTACCGCAGCCGTCAGGATGTTCAGGCTGGCCGAAAGACAGACCTATGGCATGGCAGATGCTCCTGGAATCCCACCCAAGCACGTCCAGCATGACTCAAGGCCAGCTCAGATTCTGGGAAGAGAAATCAGGCATGAGAAATGTTCTCAAAAAGCATTGCTAAATGCTCCACAAAGAAGGAAAAGAAGACCCAAACACCACAGTGAAAACTCCCAAGTGTGGCGATGGTTACTCCATTCCAGCTGCAGCCTTCACTTCCCATCCTGTTACTTTCGCAGACCTCCTCGTGGTGGTCAAGATTACGCAACCACAGAGACCACGTCACAGAAGCCCAGAGGCTAATCTGCCCCAGTTGGTTTTCTGACAAAATGCTAGGCTTTATAGCACTTACTGTGCTTTGGGAGTTAAAACCCTTAAAATGTACAGAACAGGGCTGGGGTGCTTAGCAGTTAAGGCACTTGCCTGCAAAGCCAAAGGACCAAGGTTCAATTCCCCAGGACCCACATAAGCCAGATGTACAAGGAGGCACATGTGTCTGGAGCTGGTTTGCAGCAAGCGGCTAGAGGCCGTGGTGTGCCCATTCTCTCTCTCTCTCTTTTCTGTTTTCTCTCTCTCTCTCTGTCTCTCAAATAAATAAATAAGAAATAAAAATAGACATAAATGTACAGAACAATGGGCTGGAGAGCTACCTTGGTGAGTAAAGTGCTTACTGGGCTAGTGTGAAGATCTCAGTTTGGGTCCCCAGTACCTATGTAAAATGCCAGGCATGGCAGCATGCATCTGTAACCCCAGTGCTGGGAAGGTGGAAGCAGGAAGAGCCCTAAAGATTCGTGGCTAGTTTATTTTGATGTCCATTAGCTCCTTTGGGCCCTGAGGCAATCTATGAACACTTTACAGGGAGGAGGAGACCCAGTGCTGGCCTCCATCTGCTAGTGCTCAGGGACACAACCTTTTCTTATTCTTGAAATTCATTGTCTCTGAAGCAGCTGATGATGGAAACCAGCTGTAAGTCCTCTCGTTCTAGCGCTCTGGTGATTAGGGTGTGTGACCAAACAGGTATAATACAATTTGTTTTTCATGAATTAATTAGATTGGTTTTTTTCATGTGGTTCTCTATGGAACTTCTTTTTTAAAAAAATATTTTTGTTTATTTTTATTTACTTATTTGAGAGCGACAGACACAGAGAGAGAAAGAGACAGAGAGAGGGACCTTCTTAATAGCAAAATGCTGATCTCTAACCCTTTGCTGGACACTGCAAACGGCATGGATGTTTCCATGATTTCTGCAGTCAAAAAGCTTATCTTTGAGGGTCATATTCACTTACCCAAGTGTGTTTATTGTCAGCAAAAATGAAATTCCATAACATATGAGGAGAGAGAAATCCAAGATTTTGACTTGAGAAATAAGAGAAGGCTTCATAGAAAGAACAGGGTTTTGGCCATTGGAGCATAAATAGAATTTTCTTTTTTTAATTAAGTAGAAACTTTGTAAGGACACATCATGTGTCGGTACCATCACTTCCCTCCTCCCTGGCCCTGCTCCACTGAGGGCCCTCCTCAATGGGCTTGCTGGTATTCACCATGGGGTTGTGGGTTCTGAGTTGTGAGAGCAGCAGTCAGTCACTGTGGGGTAGGCAATGCCTCTGGATAAACAGAATTTTAACGAGCAAAGAGAGGAAGAGTAAGAACAACAAAGTGGAAATGCAGGGCAAGTCCAAGAACGATCAAATGGTTCTGTGGTTGGAGAAATAGGCATGGGGAGGCGATGGTGGCAGATGAAACCAGACCATGGAGAAGCAAAAACAGCAGAAGGTTGGATGGTGACCAGCCCAGAAGAGCACGCTCAATTGTATTCGGAACACTGTGGGCCTTGCTGGCATGAGCATGTGCTTCCCGGGATGAGAGCTTTGAAGTACAACATCTAGTGGGATACTTACGCTTAATCAGTTCTCGTTACAGTCGATGTTATTGGCATGTCCCTGTAGAGGAAAATTCAGTGCCAATTAGGTAAGAAATCAGGTTTCAGACCACAAAAATAAGTCCCCAACATAGCCGCAAAGGAGAAGACGAAATCACGCTAGGCAGTCCATGAAATAAGATTACGAAGTCCAAAGGCCAACTGTTCCAGGAAGGCCCCTTGGGAAAAGTCTGTGTCTGGCTTGAAGGACTGGAGAGGTGTCTTACAGGTCTGAGGGGATGAGGGGATGATGCTGGGGTGGGCGGCGGGGGATAGGGTGTATGGATCAAGTGTGGGGAAAAGCTCAGCATAATGAAGTACTGATACTAAACAGAAAACTCAAGAAAGAAGCCCATGAGACTAGAGAGATGGCTTAGCAGTTAAGGCGCTTGCCTGCCAAGCCTAAGGGCCCAGGTTCGATTCCCCGGTACTGATGTAAACCAGATGCACATGGTGGCACATTTGTCTGTGGAGTTCATTTGCAGTGGCTGGTGTACCCATCCTCTCCCCCACCCTCTTTTTTTCTCAAATAAATAAATAAAAATTAAATATATATTTTTTCTTTAAAGAAAGAAGCCCAGTTTATTCTCCAGCATCACCTAGAACTTAACAAATGACTTGTCTTTTTAAAAAAATTTTGTTTATTTTTATTTATTTACTAGCAACGGACAGACAGAGAGAGAAAGAGACACAGAGAGAGAGAGAGAATGGGTGCACCAGGGCCTCCAGCTACTGCAAACAAACTCCAGATGCATGTGCCATCTTGTGCATCTGGCTTACATGAGTCCTGGGAAATTGAGCCTCGAACCAGGGTCCTTAGGTTTCACAGGCAAGCGCTTAACTGCTAAGCCATCTCTCCAGCCTTGACTTGTCTTTTCTTTGCTCTATCCAAATTCATCAGTGGCTGCAGATCTACCCAGAGTTCTCCAAAAGACAGTTCCTTACTGAGATCAGTTCAGCCGACTACAGGTCAGGGCTGTGGACTATGGTTAACTTCAGCCAAACAAGCCCGAAAGCATGTGTGTTTTACCGGAAGACTGTCTCTTGCTCTGCCTTGGATGCTCAATGCCTTGAGCTGGAGCACTCGGAGCAGCACAGCCGATTCTAAATACCATCAGAGAACGGTCTGAAGTAATCTCTCTCCTGCTCTGAATGAGCCTCAAATCAGTGCCTCAAAAACTCCACGGTGGGGAGGGGTACTTTTCAAAATGGATTGCTCTTCCCCCGAGCTTCCGATTTGGTGAAGTCTGGGTACACTAAGACTTTGATTGTCTAAGGACTTCCCAGGTGGTGCTGATGTGGCTGGTCCAACAACCACTGACCTAGAGCTTATGGGCCACAGGACACAGGTACCACCTGCAGAGCCAAATCCAAGACCCACTGGAAAGAAAAGAAGCTGGTAGATTGCATAGTCGACCAGAAGGCAACTGATAAAGATCAAAACAAGCAAGAGGGCTGGAGAGGTGGCTTAATGGTTAAGGTACTTGCCTTCGAAGCCTGAAGACCCAAGTTCAATTCTCTAGGTCCCATGTAAGCCAGTTGCACATGGTGGTGCATGCATCTAGAGTTCATTTGCAGTGGATGGAGGCCCTGGTGCGCCTATTCTTCCCCCCACCTCTTTCTCTCTTTCTCTCTGCCTCTTTCCCTCTCTCTCTCTCAAATAAATAAATGAAAGTATTTTTTTAAACCAGCTAAGGGCTGGAGAGATGGCTTAGCGGTTAAGGCACCTGCCTGCGAAACCTAAGAACACTTGTTCAAATCTCCAGATCCCACGTCTAGCCAGACGCAAAAGTGACACAAGCATGCAATGTCGCACATGCACACCAGGGGGCACACTCATCTGGAGTTTGTTCACAGTTCCTGAAAAGACCCTGGCACACCCATTCTCTCTGCCTCTTCCTTCCTCTCTCTCTCTCTGTCTCTTTCAAATAAAAACATATAAATAAATAAATAAATAAATAAATAGCCAAGCAACAACCAGATGGATGGATGGTGAGGATGCGACAGGGTTTGAGAAAGAGGGTCAGACAGCTGTAAGGAAGGAGTCTTCACTGAGTGTGTGGCACATGCTTGCCATCCCACTACTCCGAAGGCTGAGGCTGGAGAGAAAGCTAGCCTGGACTAACACAGCCAGACTCTGTCAAAAACATAAAAAAGGTCATTTGTCTAAAGACAATCACCCTTTGGAGGAGGAAGGAATGACATGAGCCAGCCACCCAGAGTTCACAGCCCTGCCATCTGGTTCCTTCTAGAATCATCCAGGAAGCTCTCTAGGCCCTGGGTCCCATCCCCATACACAATAAATTGGAATCCCTCCAGGTGGAGCCCTGATAGAGGGATTATTATTATTATTATTATTATTATTATTATTATTATTGGTTTTTTGAGGTAGGGTCTCACTCTGGGCCAGGCTGACCTGGAATTAACTATGTAGTCTCAGGGTGGCCTCGGACTCTCAGCGATCCTCCTACCTCTGCCTCCCAAGTGCTGGGATTAAAGGTGTGCACCACCACGCCCGGCATTATTATTATTTTAACAAAAGGTCTTAAGTGATTCATACCCACCATTAGGGTTGAAATGTACAGATCTGAGGGAAATGGGATCCTGTGTCCTGGGGAATCTATGGAATGAGGACACCTCCCATCACTGAGGACTTAACAAAAGACTGCTCCTCGCCTTCTTGCTCCATCTGGACCCATCCGCGGCTTCAGGTCTGCTCTGAACTCTCCCGAGACAGTTCCTTGTTATGCTTCATATCCTCTGCTAACTACAGGGTAGGACTGCAGACTATGGTTAACCTCAGCCAAACAAGCTTTCCTACACGAAGCCATTCCGGGCTCACTTGCTGTCTGTCTCTGAGAGGTCGCCGGTGCCTGTGATTCCACGTTCTTTGAGACAGGGTCTCTTCTGCCATAGACAGAGTCCAGTCTAGCTGGGCCATGAGCTTCAAATTATCTTGGTTCAGCATCCCATGGTCATGGGCTCTTTGGGGGTCACAGATACACATGCCATTTTTGCTTGCAACTTTATGTGGGTCCTGAGGAATTGATCCTAGGCCAGCAGGCTTTGCAAGCAAGGGCCTTTAATCACTGAGCCATCCCCTAGTCCTATTTAATTATTTTTGTTTTTTCTGTTTTGTTTTGTTTTTTCCACGTAGAGTCTCACAGTGGCCAAGGCTGACCTGGAATTCACTATGTAGTCTCAGGGTGGCCTTGAACTTACAGCAATCCTCCTACCTCTGCCTCCCGAGTGCTGGGATGAAAGGTGTGCACCACCACGTCCAGCTTATTTAATTATTTTTGAGACAAGGCCACACTGTGTAGCCCAGGTTGGCCTCAAACTTGAGATCTTCCTGTATCTGCCTCCTGAGCGCATCACAACATCTGGCTCAAATATACCTTTTTTTCTCCCTCTGGTCCAGGCTGACCTGGAATTGACTATGTAGTCTCATGGTGACCTTGAACTCATGGTGATCTTTCTACCTCTGCCTCCTGCCTGCTGGGATTAAAGGTGTGTGGCTACACCCAGCTACATGGGCCTGCAGGGGCCTCCAGCCACTGCAAACAAACTCCAGATATATGTAGCATTTTGTGCATCTGGCTTCATGTGGGTACTGGGGAATCAAACTTGGGTCATTGGAATCAAACTTGGGTCATTAGGCTTTGTAGACAAGCGCCTTAACTGCTAAGCCATCTCTCCAGCCCTCAAATGTTTGTTTATTTATTTATTTATTTATTTATTTATTTATTTATTTAAGAGCAACAGACAGAGAGAGAAGGGGAGAGAGAGAGTGAGAATGGGCACACTAGGGCCTCCAGCCACTGCAAACGAACTCCAGATACATGTGCCACCTTGTGCATCTGGCTTACTAGCCTCAAACTGGGGTTCTTAAGCTTCACAGGCAAGCGCTTAACTGCTAAGCCATCTCTCCAGCCCTCAAATGTACATTTTTAAACAACATACACACAGACACTAAGTGATACTCAACAACTAAGGAATAAATCGAAATCTTTGGAATTCTTTTTTTCTCCTTGTTCCCACACAGATTTAATCTCTTCCATGTAGTTGCTCAGATGCTTGTTGAATTTCTGCAGCTATGCCAAAAGACACCATGACTGCAGACAGCCATCAGTGTCAGAGAAAATGCCCTGACCAGACAACTAAATACCCACATCTCACCCTCACAGTATTATAGCAGTTACATAGCGACAAGCCTCCACCATTTGTAAGAAAAAACGGAGGTACTGACAACCTTACTATGTAAAGGAATGTATGGCTTATGGATTGATTTTTTGCTGTTCCCCTTCCTTCCTTCCTTCCTTCCTTCCTCCCTCCCTCCCTCCCTCCCTCCCTCCCTCCCCCTCCCTCCCTCCCTCCCTCCCTCTTTCTTTCTTTCTTTCTTTCTTTCTTTCTTTCTTTCTTTCTTTCTTTCTTTCTTTCTTTCTTTCTTTCTTTCTCTTTTTCCGAGATAGGGTCTCAGTCAAGCCCAGGCTGACCTGGAATTCACTCTGTAGTCTCAGGGTGGCCTCGAACTCACAGTGGTCCTCCTACTGAGTGCTGGGATTGAAGGCGTCCGCCACCACGCCCCCGGCTGTTGCTGTTTTCTTTCCTTTAGTTTTCAACACAAATCACAAGACAAAGATATTCATGATGAAAACGCCACACTTTTGGTGTTGGCACAACCCCAGTGACCACTAGGTGGCAGTAAGAACTTAAAAACGAGCTTAACAATGACTGGTGACTTGCAGCCTCAGCACTAAGCTTGGAATGTTTCTGCATTCTCTAATCAGCTCTGTCCTCCACTGTAACCTCCAAGAATAGTTTTGTTTATAGCTTGTTTGTTTTTGGCTTTTTTTTTTTTCAGAGACAGGGTCTTTTCTGTAGCCCAGACTGACCTTGAACTTGGAGCAATCCTCCTGCTTCAGTCTCCCAAGTGCTAATACAGATGTGAGCCACCACACCCGGTACTAAGAATGTTTTAGCTTATGTCTAGAAGGAGACTGTGGGCTAGGAAGATGGCTCAGGGACTAAAGGCACTTGATTGCAAAGCCTGATGGTCTGGGGTTCGATTCCCCTACACCCACACAAAGCACAAAGTGGCTCATTCATCTGGAGTTCCTTTGCAGTGACAAAAGGCCCTGATGCTCCCATTATCTCTCTTTTTCTCTCTTTCTTTCTTCTTACAATTCAATAAAAATATGCTAAAAAATAGTTTCACTTTAAAATAACTTTGATGCAATAAAAGAAATATTTTAAAAAAACTGAAGGAGACTCAAGCCAGCAGCCCTTGGCAGAATTGGGTCAGTAGCAATGTGTTTGCCAACTGTAGCATTTGCTTTTGCTTTTGTTTGCTTTAATTAGAAAGCCTTTTGTGGGGGCTGGAGGGATGGCTTAGTGGTTAAGGTGCTTGCCTGCAAAGACTAAGGACCCAGGTTCAGTTCACCAGAACCCACAAAGCCAGATGTACATGGTGGCACATACATCTGTAGCTCATTTGCAGTGGCTAGAGGCCCTGGTGCACCCATTCTTTCTTCCTTTCTCTCTCTCTTTCTCTCTCTCTCTCGCTCCCTCTCTCTCAAATAAATAAATAAAATATTTTTTTAAATTTATAAAAAGATGGGCTGGAGAGATGGCTTAGTGGTTAAGGCACATGCCTATGAAGCCTAAGGACCCAGGTTCGATTCTCCAGGTCCCATGTAAGCCAGATGCACATGGTGGCGCATGCGTCTGGAGTTTGTTTGCAGTGGCTAGAGGCCTTGGCATGCCCATTTTTACTCTCTCTCTCTAATAAATAAATTAAAAATAAAATCTTTAAAAAATTTTATAAAAAGAGAAAGACTTTTGTGGAGCAGTCCCTGTCCAGGTCCCCAGCACCCCAGCCTTCTGTACTGTCAAGACTGGCTCACACCCAGCTGCAAGGCCCCCACCGCAATGGAGACTGGGAACTCCTGCCAAAGTGTCCTTTCCTTAAACATGGGGTGAGACCACACTTCATGGAGCGCTTACTGGCTTAAGTCAGCTCTTCTGGCCTTTTCTTCCTATATTTATCTGTGCCCAAGTCATTCCAGTGTCTACCATGTTCTCATGTTTTTCCTCTCGGCATTTCCTCTTTTTAAAGGTTTTTTTGTTTGTTTTTTTTTTTTTTTTCATTGCTCATTCTTGAAGACAAGAAGAATGATGTCACCTCCTCCTTCCTCAATTACACCAAGCTTTAAGTTCGATTGTGTCTCCTCTCTCCTCCCAGGGCACACGGACCTTCTGCAGCTTACAGATTTCTTATTTTTCAGCTCCATGTTGGAGCTGTCTGCCATAGGCCTCTGCTCCTTCTAAGTCCTCTTCGCTCTCTTGAGGGAAGCAACGAGCCCGAGCCCACTGCTGCCTTGAGTGTAAACAATGGTGTCTAAACAGTGCCCTCTTTGGGCTGTTATTTCTTCCAAGTAAAATTCTATTATACCAGCCCCACCTTCGGGTGCACTAATGAGGGCAGGATTGTTTAGTAAAGGTCTGCTAAAACAAAACAAAAGAAACAACTGCTATATCTCTATCTAACACACACACACACACACACACACGTAAAACAAGGGCTGGAGAGATGGCTTAGAGGTAAAGACACTTGGGAAGCCTAAGGACCCAGGTTCGATCCCCCGGTACCCATGTAAGCCAGATGCACAAGGTAGCACATGCATTTGGAGTTTGTTTGCAGTTGCTAGAGGCCCTTGGCATGCCCATTCTCTTTCTCTCAAATAAATAAAAATTTGAAAAAGAACAAATAAAAATTAAAATGAAGCGAACAATGCCCATTGTCTCTTAGAAATACCAAAGGGATCGACCATGGGGCTCCATGTAAGCTCCAGAGTTCAGATAGCCTGGGAGTATATTTCCCCATTTCTCAACAAATTGGATGGCCCTGAGCATGGCGACTCACTGGGAAAAGTATAAACAGTACGGCCAGATTCAGAGGGTTTTTATGCTTGTTACCACAGGAAAATCTAATGCAAGGTTTCTCTTGACCAATTTCCAAGTGTGTCACTCATCGCTGGGGCTCCGAACATGCATGGTCTCTGGGAACTTTGAGCATGAGGCCCTGTCTAATTGTCTCTGCCAGATATCCTTCTTCTAAAACAATGCACAGGAATGATAAGAAAACCACAGGGCCTAGAAGACTTTGTCTTCCAGGAAGACTTGTTCCAGGGGGTTCTTGCTCCACATCAGAGAACAGAAAAGCTACCCCGAGGGCCAAGAGTGGTCAGCTATGAGACCCTGCTGGGTTTCCCTGGCTGCTCTGTCACCATTCAAGCCCACACTTTCCCCCAGTCAAAATGCTCATAGATGCCCATTTCTTCATCAAATCTACACATGAACATAGTTTTCCTTGGCTTGTTTTCTGAGATGGGATCTCACTCTAACCCAGGCTGACCTGGAATTTACTGTGCAGTCTCAGACTGGCCTTGAATTTATAGTAATCCTCCTACCTCTGCCTCTGAGCGCTGGGATTAAAGGTGTGTGCCACCATGCCTGGCTTTCCCTGGCTCCTGAAACCTTCATTTCTGAACATCTCGTGTCAAGTAAAACTTTTAAAGAAAATATTTATTTATTTGAGAGAGAGAGATACAGAACAAGGCAGAGAGAGAGAAAGAGAGAATGGGCCACTGCAAACGAACTCCAGATGTGTCTGGCCCCTTGTGCATCTGGCTTATGTGGGTCCTGGGGCATTGAACCTGGGTCCTTTGGCTTTTGCAGACAAGCACCTTAACTGCTAAGCCATCTCTCCAGCCTTTTTGTTTGTTTGTTTTGGTTTGGTTTTTTTTTTTTTTTTTTTTTTTGGCTTTTTTTCAAGGTAGGGTCTCACTATAGCTGGGGTTGACCTGGAATTCACTCTGTAGTCTCAGGGCAGCCTTGAACTCACAGCGACGCACCTACCTCTGCCTCCCGAGTGCTGGGATTAAAGGCACGCGGCAAGTAAAACTTTTTCTAAATAAGTGTGTCAGGCTTCTCTCGTTAGCCTGTCTTTTGTCATAGGCGTATCCGTTGTCATACCGACGGTGGGTGAGAAAAGGTATCCATCTTTCTGCCCCTATGTTAGGTTGCTAAGTACAATAGTCCTCCCTGGCCTGAGGTGCCACTCTTTAAGGTGTCAGTTGCCCATGGTCAACAAGGGTTTGAGAAGGTAAAATGGAGAATTCAGACACTGTAAATTACACACTGAAGTGTTGCACGGCCCCCTCCTCTTCATGTCTCTCACCTGTGCTCCTGTGCTGTATCCCTAACCTTCTCACTAGCCGCTCCATTGTCGCCTTGACTTACAGCCTGACTGTCAAGCACTATAGTGTTTAGGATCAGATAACTCATTTTCTTTAGTGGCCCAAAGCATAAGAGCAGGATTTGAAAGAGACACTGAGTCAAAAAAAAAAAAAAAAATGGAAGGTCAGATTAACTCTCATAGCGTATGCCAACACTACAGGTCATATAGGCAAAATAGTATATATAGATTTCAGTGCTATGGGGTTTTCCATACCCACTGGAAATCTTAGAATCTACTAATCAGGTAGAGGGGGAACGAGTCCATGAGCACAGTATTTAACAAGTCTTTAGATCTTATTCATCTCGTGTCCTTGAAAGCGTGTACTCTGTAATCCCAGCATGGTGGAAGCAGAGACAGTAGATTGCTGGAGCTTGCTGGTTAGCCAGTCTAGCTGCGTTGATGAACTCCATGTCAAAAAGAGACACTGGTTGGATGTGGTGGCGCACACCTTTAATCCCAGGACTCAGGAGGCAGGGGTAGGAGGAGCGCCATGAGTTTGAGACCACCCTGAGACTACATGGTCTTGAGATCCTATCTCAAGAAAACAAAAAAGGACTGGAGAGATGGCTTAGTGAATAAGGCACTTGTCTGTGAAGCCTAACGACCTAGGTTCAAATCCCCAGAGCTCACATAAGCCAGATGCACATGATGGCACATGACTCTGGAGTTCTTTTGCAGTGGCTAGAGGCCCTGGTGCACCCATTCTCTCTCTCAAATAAATAAATAAAAACTTTTTTAAAAACATAAATAGAGAGACCCTGTCTCCAAAAGCAGTGGATGGTATGGCTGAAGGTGACACCCAAAGGTGTCCTCTGGCCTACCTACCCACACCACACATGTGAACACACATGCCTCTACATACGTACGAGCATGCATGCACACATGCACACCATGCACACAAAAGAAAACTTATACCTGTGGTGGTTTGGATGAGGTGTCCCCCATAAACTCATGTGTTCTAAATGCTTGAACCTCAGCTGGTGGCAATTTGGGAGGCAGAGTCTTGCTGGAGGAAGTGTGTTTTGGGGGGTAGACTTTGAGGCTTATGGGCCCCTATCTTGCCAACATTACTTGGCTCACTCTCCTGCTGCCGTTTGCCACCTGCTGTGGTGAGGAGGTGAAGTCCAGCCTCTGCCCATGCCATGTTGCCCCACATCATCACAGAGCCCCCCTCGAGACTCAAAGCCGAAATAAAATCAACTTTCCTCCCATCAGCCGCTTTTAGTCAGGCTCTTTGTCCCAGCAATGAGAAGGCGACTACAACAACAATATCCCTTGGAGCCATTGGATAGGAGGATTTTTATTCTGCTTTGAAATAATTTTACACTTACAGGAAAAAAATGCTACAATCATGCAATATCTGTATACCCTTTATCCAGCCATATTATGAGTCAGCAGCTCACAGAAAATGCAATTGTGAAAACAAGGACTGCACTGGCATGAGATTATTAATTGCATTTATTCACTGAGCTTGCATTTCACCCATATTCTAAGTGATCTTTTGTTTGGGTCCAGGATCCAGTCCAGGAACCCAGAATGCATTGTGCAATCAGGACTTCATTATCTTCTCCACTCTGTGGTATTGAAGAAAGCACAAAATGTCCCTCGTGTTTTCTCAGGAGAGGCTGAGTGTACACATGTTGTACCCTTCTCCGTACATTGTGCCTGCGGATATACAAAGTTGATATGGTTTTTTTAATATAAATTTTATTTTATTTTATTGATTTGAAAGAGAGAGAAAAACAGCAGGCAGAGACAGAGAGAGTGTGTGTGTGTGTATACCAGGACCTCCAGCCACTGCAAACAAGCTCCACACGCATGTGCTACCTTGTGCTTCTGGTTTACGTGGGTCCTGGGGAATTGAACCAGGGTCCTTGGGCTTTGCAGGCAAGCACCTTAACCGCTATGCCATCTCTCCAGCCCTCTCCTTTGCTTTTTGAAGTAGGTTTGGAGAGGTTTGATGAAAAATAGATGAAGAAAGACCTTTAAACAGTGCCTAGCACATAGTGGAGGCTTAGTAAGTACAAGTCTTTATTATTATTATTATTATTAATAATAATCATTATTACTATAGTATGTGGAATTGGGCTGGAGGGCTGGCTTCCTTGCGAAGCCTAAGGACCAGGTTAAATACTTCAGTACCCACGTGAGACAGATGCACAAGGTGGGGTGCATGCGTTTGGAATTTGTTTGTAGTAGCTAGAGGTTCTGATGCGCCATTTTCTCTTTCTGCCTCTTTCTCTTTCTCTCTCAAACAAATAAATAAACAAAATTTTAAAAAGTCTGTGTAACTAATATAGGTACTGAGACAATTTCACAGTAAGGGATGATTAAATCGCTAGACATATAGCTCTGTGAGAGAGTGCTTGCATAGCATGGGTGAGGCCCTAGGTTCAATTCCGAGTCCCACCAGAGGAAAAAAACTTAGAAATGTGAACATTGTTTAAAAAAAAGTGTGTGGGGGGGATGAGTAAATATAAAATTTTTATAGATGCTGCCAAAGTGTGCTGGTACTGTGTTCGGGTCGGCCAAAACAAGACCACACTATTGGTGGCTTAAACAGCAGTAGTCTATTTCCTCAGAGCCCAAGGTCAAGGGTGGGTTTGGCTTCTCCCGAGGCCTCTCTTCTTGGCTTGCAGGTGACAGCCTTCTCTCTGTGTCCTTAGATGGTCTTTCCTCCGAATATCTAATTTCCTTCCTTGATGAATCAGACTGGGTCCCCCCTAAGGGCCTTGTTTTAATCACCTCTTTAAAGGCGCTCTCACCAAGTCCCATCACAGTACGGGGTGTTAAGGTTTCCACTTACAGATCTGAGTGGGGAGACACCATCCACCCACATCCATCTATTTATTCTGAAAAGCCAGGCTGTCCATGTGAGAGTGCTTTTAGGCTCAGGAATCGTGACACAATTGTAAAGAAACAGCCGGCCGACGCCTTGCACACACTTCCCGTACACGTTGCTTAAGCATTCCCTCACAGCGTTGTTGGCAATTCCACTCTCGTTTTGCAGCTGTCACTGAACACTCAAAGGTTAATTTGTCCCTTAGCCTCTGTCTGTGTTATCACACACCCTCAGTGACGGGCACCCTCGGTGAGTTGTGCTTGGGGTTCTTTTTGGCTTTCTGAGGGGCTTGGGGGCTTTCTGGCCTCTCTCTATAACCATGACCTCAACCCCCAACCCAAGGCATTTCCCTAGCTCAGAGAAAAGAGCTGTCTGGGAGGTGGCCAGCGTGCCTGATTTCTCCACCCAGCAGATGCTGAGCCTGGGGCCAAAGATGGGGATAACTGTCTTCCCAAGGAGGTAATGAAGATTGATGCATTTATCTTCCTAGAGCATTCGATAACGTAAAATCTCCCTTTAGAACTCCCTCGCAGAGCAAACACCCGCAGGGAAACCAGATCCCTGGTCTGTAAGGTTTACTTGAAGATTCAATCAATCAGGTTCCCAGAGGTGGGAGACAGGCACACGCTTCGCTGTGTCTGATCGAGTGGTAAGTGGAACAAACTCTTCCCACTGGAGGTTTTGTCGCAGAGACTGGCAGAGGCCGGGGAGACGCTGTGACTTCTAGTCTCATCTGTCTTGGAGAACGTGCTAGAAGCGGTGATTCTCTCCCTAGGGCTCCTGAGTATTTCATTTGTTTGTTTGTTTGTTGAGTCAGGGTCTCAAACTGGCCTGGAACTTATTATATAGGCCAGGCTGGCCTCAAGCTTCTGGTAATCCTCCTGCCTCAGCAGCCTAAATGCCGGCATTTCACTCATGAGCCACCGTGATGGGTTTTGGAGGATATTTCTTCTGGATGGGTGTGTGCTCTGTTTATGCATGTATGGCGTCCATACGTGTGCATATATGTATGTTCGTATGAGTGTGGGTGCACTTGCGTGTGGATGTGCATGCCGTGTGTGTGTGTGTGTGTGTGTGTGTGTGTGTGTGTGTGTGTGTGATCCAGAGTTCTTCCTCGCTAGCTCTCCACCTTACTCATTGAGGCAGTTTCTCTCACTGGGCCCAGAGCTCATAGATGGGTCTGTCTAGTCTAGTCAGCCAATTGTCCTGGGGATCCACCTGCCTCTGCCTCTGCCTCCTAACACTGGGGCTTGACAGGGAGCCCTCCACACTTGTGTGGCATTCACGTGGGCACTGAGGATCAAACCCAAGCCCTTGAACTTGCGTGTCAAGCACTTTACTGACTGTGCCATCTCTTCAGCCCTGTTCTGAGTATTTCTCTTTTTTAAATATTTATTTTTATTTATTTGAGAGCAAGAGAGAAAGACAGGTAGAGAGAGAGAGAGAGAGAGAGAGAGAAATGCAGGTAGATAGAGAGACACAGAGAGAGAATGGGCACTCCAGGGCCTCTAGCCACTGCATACAAACTCCAGATGCGTGCATCACATTGTACATCTGGCTTAGTTTGGACCTGGGGAATTGAACCTGGGTCCTTTGGCTTTGCAGGCAACAGCCGTAACCACTAAGCCATTCCTCTAGCCTCTGAGTATTTCTTAGGGCCTTGGCATCTTGGCTGTCCACAGCCTCCATGTTCCAAGTGTGTTTGAGTAAAGAATTGATAACATTTAATTATTTAGCCAGCCCCATTATCCTGCAACTCTGTCTATCTATCTACCTGCCACAATGTTAGGGCTAGATTTAAAACCTAGGAGAGACCTCCCTCCCAGGAGGGACCCATGTTGTTTATGAAAAAAACAGGCCTAGGGAAGAGATAAGAAGTCAGATTAGGGTTGGAGAAATGGCATAGCGGTTATGGTATTTGCCTGCAAAGCCTAAGGATCTAAGTTCAGTACCCCAGAACCCATGTAAGCCAGATGCACAAAATGGTACATGCATCTGGAGTTCATTTGCAGTGGCCAGACACCCTGGCACACCCATTCTCTCTTTGTCTCTCATTGCCTCTTTCTCTCTCTCAAATACATAAATAAAATAAAATATTTTTAAAAATATATTTTATTTATGTATTTATGAGAGAGAGAAAGAGACAGTGAGAGAGAGAGAGAGAGAGAGAGAGAGAGAATGGGTGCGCCAGGTTGTCCAGCCACTGCAAACTGTAGCTCTGGACTGTATTATTCAGTCAAGGAGAGAGAAGGAAATGCGATATTTTCCAGCCCCAAATAAAATATTTTTAAGAAAAAAGAAGTCTGGGGTTGGGGAAATGGCTTAGCGGTTAAGGCATTTGCCTGCGAAGCCCCGGTTCGATTTCCCAGGACCCACATAAGTCAGATGCACGGCGGGGGGTGGGGGGCGGGGGAGCTTATGCATCTGGAGTTCATTTGCAGTGGCTAGACGCCCTGGTGCACCCATTCTCTTTCCCTCTGCCTCTTCCTCTCTCTCTCTCTCTCTCTCAAATAAATAAATAAGCCAGGTGTGGTGGTGCACGTCTTTAATCCCAGCACTTGGGAGGCAGAGGTAGGAGGATCCCCGTGAGTTTGAGGCTACCCTGCGACTACATAGTGAGTTCCAGGTCAGCCTGGGATGGAGTGAAAACCTACCTCGAAAAACCAAAATAAATAAATAAATGAAAAAAAAGAAGTCAGAAAGTAGAGAAAAGAAAAGAAAATGTGATGCTTTTTGAGTTAACACTGAGAAAAGGCAGACTCAAAGAGCAACTGCAAAATGGGGATGCTTTCTGGGGCTTACACACAGTGGGGATGCTTTCTGGGGATCTTAACACAGTGGGGCATGCTTTCTGGGGAAGTACACACAGGGGGATGCTTTCTGGGGATCTAGTACACACAGTGGGGGATGCTTTCTGGGGATCTAGTACACACAGTGGGGGATGCTTTCTGGGGATCTAGTACACACAGTGGGGATGCTTTCTGGGGATCTAGTACACACAGTGGGGATGCTTTCTGGGGATCTAGTACACACAGTGGGGGGATGCTTTCTGGGGATCTAGTACACACAGTGGGGATGCTTTCTGGGGATCTAGTACACACAGTGGGGGGATGCTTTCTGGGGATCTAGTACACACAGTGGGGATGCTTTCTGGGGATCTAGTACACACAGTGGGGATGCTTTCTGGGGATCTAGTACACACAGTGGGGGGTGCTTTCTGGGGATCTAGTACACACAGTGGGGGATGCTTTCTGGGGATCTAGTACACACAGTGGGGATGCTTTCTGGGGATCTAGTACACACAGTGGGGATGCTTTCTGGGGATCTAGTACACACAGTGGGGGGATGCTTTCTGGGGATCTAGTACACACAGTGGGGATGCTTTCTGGGGATCTAGTACACACAGTGGGGGATGCTTTCTGGGGATCTAGTACACACAGTGGGGGATGCTTTCTGGGGATCTAGTACACACAGTGGGGATGTCTGGGGATCTAGTACACACAGTGGGGATGCTTTCTGGGGATCTAGTACACACAGTGGGGGGATGCTTTCTGGGGATCTAGTACACACAGTGGGGATGCTTTCTGGGGATCTAGTACACACAGTGGGGATGCTTTCTGGGGATCTAGTACACATAGTTTGTATATTATGTGTGTATATGATAGTGTATATTTCATATAGTACACTCCTATATAGTTCACTAAGGAGAGAACTAGTCCCCCCTCTTCTTGAGCTTGTCTGTAGTTGAGGGGTTACCACTGGACTAGGTGAGTGACTGACAGGTTCCTCTCAGGACCAGAGGACTGCTGGAGAGGAAGCTTCTCTTCTTTTCTAATGTTACCAAGGAAACAGGAGGTGTAGTCCCGAGCAGGAATCACATGGTGACTCGGATGAGGGGTTTTTTTGTTTGTTTGTTTTTGGTTTTTTTGTTTGTTTTCAAAGTAAAGTCTCACTCTAGCACAAGCTGACCTGGCACTCACTCTTTAGTCCCAGGCTGGCCTTGAACTCACGATGATCCTCCTACCTCTGCCTTCCAAGTGCTGGGATCACACCCAGCATGAATAAGGTTTTGTTTTTTTTTTTTTTTTTTGACTACCTGAAAAGAAGACATCTTTACTTCTAATCTCTATTGTTACAGAGTGAACTTATGATAGTGAGAAAATACTGAGCCTCGTTTCCCTGTCTGTAAAATGAACAAAATTGGGTCTGTCATAGAGATGCAGGTGTAAGGCCTAGCGCCTGATAGGTGTTTGCTAAATGTGCCCAAGATAAACAGGGCATGGTGGCACATACCTATTATGCCAGCTGAAGTAGGAGAATTGGGAGCTTAAGGCTAGCTTAACCTATGTGGTAAGATGCTGTCTCAAAAGAAGGAAGAATGAAGAAAAGAAATAAGGAAGAAAAGAAAAAAAGGAGAAAAGAAGTTCCCCAAAAGTAGTATATCATAAAGATTAAAAATATATATTCTTGACATCAATAAAGAATTAAGCGAAAGGAAGCCAGGCGTGGTGGCGCACGCCTTTAATCCCAGAACCCAGGAGGCAGAGGTAGGAGGATTGTCGTGAGTTCAAGGTCACCCTGAAACTACATAGTGAATTCTAGGTCAGCCTGGGCTAGAACGAGACTCTACCTCTAAAAACTGAACTAAAAAAGAAAACAAAAAAAGAATTAAGCAAAAGGTAAAGAAAATACAGTAAGAAAAAGAATGTGATAAAACAGCTAGAAATGAGCCAGACGTGGTGGTGCAGCCTTTAATCCCAGCACTTGGGAGGCAGAGGTAGGAGGATCACCAAGTGTTAGAGGCCAGCCTGAGACTACATGTCAATTCCAGATGAGTCCAGGCTAGAATGAGACCCTACCTTGAAAAAACCAATAAGAATAAATAAATAAAACTGCTAGAAATGTATAGTGTGGTGGTTTGATTCAGGTCCCCCATAAACTTAGGTGTTCTGTCTGTAGGTTCCCAGCTGATAGAGATTTGGGAGTTAACACCTCCTGGAGGCAGTGTATTGATGGGGGCGGACTTATGGGTGTTATAGCCAGCTCTCCCTTACTAGTGTTTAGCACACTCTTCTCTTCCTGTTGTCCACCCGATGTTGGCCAGGAGGTGATATCCACCCTCTGCTCATGCCATCATTTGCCCCTGTCATCATGAAGCTTTCCCCTCAAGCCTGTAAGCCAAAATAAACCTTTTTTTCACAAGTTGCTCTTGGTTGGGTGATTTCTGTCAGCAATGCGAACCTGACTGCAACATATATGTATAGCTTTTCTGTGATATCAAACTGTAAACACACAGTAAAACACAGCTAAAGTGTCCCCAGTGGAGCTGTGGACTTCGTGTCCTACCATATCTTCCTTTTCTGAACCTTCTCCCTGCCTCTCGCCTTCAGTCCCATCCTCTATGGCCCAGCTTTGAGTCACCGTGGCAAAGGGCCGGATCCTGATGACTGCTCAGTCTGGTGTCTAGGTGGATGCTGTTCAGGTTGTGAGATTACACAACTGTTCATATGAGTGGGTGTGCAGGGTACGCGGTCCTCAGGTCCATCTATCTGCCCTTTTGAATGTCCTTTCTTTTTTGTTTTTTCGAGGTAGGGTCTCACTCTAGCCGAGGCTGACCTGAAATTTACTCTGTATTCTCAGGGTGGCCTCGAACTCACGGCAATCCTCCTACCTCTGCCTCCCAAGTGCTGGGCTTAAAGGCGTGCACCACCACACCTGGCTCCTTTCTTTCTTTCTTTCTTTCTTTCTTTCTTTCTTTCTTTCTTTCTTTCTTTTTTTAAAAAAGATATTTATTAGGCTGGAGAGATGGCTTAGTGGTTAAGATGCTTGCCTGTGAAGCCTGAGGACCCAGATTTGATTCTCCAGATCCCATGTAAGCCACATGGTGGCTTACATGCATCTGGAGTCTGTTTGCAGAGGCTGGAGGTCCTGGCATGCCAATTCTCTCTCTCCCTCTCTCTTTTCCAGCTCTCTGTCTCTAATAAATAAATAAAAATAAAATCTTTAAAAAATATTTATTTATGCCGGGCATGGTGGTGCACGCCTTTAATCCCAGCACTCGGGAGGCAGAGGTAGGAGGATCCCCGTGAGTTCAAGGCCACCCTGAGACTACATAGTTAATTCCAGGTCAGCCTGGGCTAGAGTGAGACCATACCTCGAAAAACCAAAAAAAAAAAAAAAAAAAAAAAAATTATTTGTTTATTTTGTTCCAAGGTAGGGTCTCGCTCTAGCCCAGGTTCGCCTGTAATTAGTCACATAGATTAAAATGAAATAATCAATTTCCTTATTTCACATATCAGTGTTCAAGCTGGGCATGGTGCTTACCAGCCGGCCAGCCTGGCACTAGAAAATCAAGTCAGGAAGATGAGGACCAGCCACAGCTACATCATGAGCTTGAGGTCAACACGTGTTATGTGAGACTTTGTCTCAAAGAAAGAAAGAATGGGCTGGAGAGATGGCTTAGCGGTTAAGGTGCCTACCTGTTAAGCCTAAGAACACTGGTTCCAATCTCCTCACTTGCCCACAAGGGGGTGCACGCATCTGGATTTCGTTCACAGCAGCTGAGAGACTGCTAGCGGGCCCATTCTCTGTCTCCCTCTCCCTCTCTCTCTGTCTCTCTCTGTGTCTCTCTCCAAAAATAAAAAAAATAAATAAAGAAAGAAAGAAAGAATGAGCCGGGCACAGTGGTGTAAGCCTTTAATCCCAGCACTCAGGAGGCAGAGGTAGGAGGATTGGCATGAGTTCGAGGCCACCCTGAGACTATATAGTGAATTCCAGGTCAGCCTGAACTAGAGTGAGACCTTAGCTCAAAAAAAAGAAAGAAAGAAAGAAAGAAAGAAAGAAAGAAAGAAAGAAAGAAAGAAAGAAAGAAAGAAAGGAAGGAAGGAAGGGAAGGGAAGGGAAAGGAAAGGAAAGGAAGGAAGAAAGAAATAAAACAAAACCCAAATGACATATAAGTGTGCAAACGACTTAGCCAGAGTGATATAATCCCCCCCCCCATTTCCCCAAGACTGAGGGGTTTCCTGGACCACAGAACTTTCTGTACTACAGCTGGGCAAACTGGGATGGTTAGTCACCCCAAGTCACATAGCTGGAAAGTGACTGGGCTAGGATTTGAAGCCAGGGCACCCGGCCAGTACTATCACAGTAGTTGGACTCAATTGCTATTTGTTCAGTGAATGACACCTGGTCTCGTCTTCCCCCACACCACGTGTGTTTCCTGAACAGGACGCTCTTCAGAGCAATGCACAAAGGTCTTGTTTGGCTTCTGTCCCCCTAAGATGGCAGTCCGTGGGAAGGACAGGGGATGACTGTTTTGCATGACAAAAGCATCCTTGCATTAATTCCCATGTAGGAATGAGCACCCACAGCAATGATGCCCACAAAGGGGATTAATTAAACAGAGTCTGTGATTTTTATCTTAACAAGACTGGAAATCAAAAGTGATTATGAATGGGCTCCTAACCCAATCCACAATCAAACTCTGCCCCGGGGATAATCAAGGGCTGATTGCATATATGAATATTCAGTACATGCAAATTTTAAGTCCTATTAGCAGATAATAATGGAGGGTTGTAGAGGCAGAAAGTGGTCGACACAACTTGAATTCAAGCTTAGGCTGGCTGACACCATGCAGGGGAAAGACAACTGTGTTCCCTTCAAGGACTTTGAGATCAGGAGAGCCCAGGAGCTTCTTCAGGTGACAGTTTTGACATTTAAACATCAAGGAAGGGTGACAGGCTGGTAGAGAGTAGCTACTTAGCTTCACAGGGACAATCTCTTGCCCCTCACCCACCAGGTGGGCTTCCATTCGTTATTCTAGTGATTTCTTTCTGTTGGTGACAATTTTGTGTAAGAGGGCAAGGAATTCCTTAGTAGTTCAGCATAAGGGAAAAAAAAAAACCATCAAAATGTGATCCTTTCCTAACCAAAGCTAGTAGGGGACTTTTGTGCACATTACACAAATTAAGCAGGGCCTGGTGGCGCACACCTTTAATCCCCCTGCGCGGTGGGGAGGGAGCAGAAGTAGGAGGATCTCTGTGAGTTCAAGGCCAGCCTGAGACCACATAGTGAATTCCTGATCAGCCTGGGCAAGACCCTACCTCAAAACAACCAAAACAAAGAAACAACAACAACAACAAAAATAAAATAAATGCCCTGAGGAGGCCTATACCCTACTTCAGGGTTGGCTCCACCCCACCACCCAGATCCCAAAGCTTAACTTCTTGGCCTGAGTTGTTGATCCCCCTTAATTTCCTGCTGGTAATTTTGCAGAGGACAAACCTCTAGTGCCTGCCCCCTTCGCACGGTGCCAGCTCAGGATGCCACTGTTTTCCAAGCATATGTCCCAGCCTTCCTTTGGATATTCCCTTACATAATTCATTCCTAATTCCGCCTCGGAACATCCCAAGTGTATAGATTTTAGATTTAACTTTTCCGATTAATACCATCTCCGCAGGCACCGGGAAGCTACTGAACAACATTCCCTAAGTAAGCATCTGTGAGCTGCCTGAAACATGCCAAGCCCTTTGCTGCATAGGGAGGGTTGGGGTGGAAAGGTGAGATGGGCAGAAAGGGTACTGGGGTGGGGGGGGGAGCAGAAAAGCCATTATGGCATGGGCCGAGTGACACATTGAGCTCCAAAGGACTGGGGGCAGGAAGTCTTTAGGAGTTGGCAGACCTGGGCCTGGGTAATTGGGTACTTTTCCAGGAAGTTTTCTCTGGCTGAACCCTGTGTCGAAGCAATAGCTTCTGCCCCCCATTCCTTGAATAAACAGAAAGCAGTCAAGGCTTCCTAACACCCTTCCTATTTTCCAACTTCCAATGCATTTCTACTGTTGAAATGTTTTGACCCCTGTTTGCGTTTTCTTTTCCATCTGTCTTCTGCTGTACACCCTACACACCAATCCACTTTGGGGTTTTCTGCCAGTAACCACTGGGAAGGGTGGAGTTTCCTGTGACCCAGGAAGAAGAGAAAGCATGAGCTGAGCTTGTCAGCTCTGGGCCTCGCTTCTGATAATGCAAGCTTCCTTAGAATCTAGTTAAATCGTCTTCAAGGGACAGCACACATTGATCTCTGCTAAGCACACACTCTGATAACTGAAAGGATAGACTTCCTTATACTCCAAGTGTGCTTTTAAAAGCAGTTTGTTTATTTATTTATTTATTTATTTATTTATTTATTTATTTATTTAAGGGGGGGGTGTGCACCAGGGCCTCTAGCCACTGCAAATGAACTCCAGATGCATGTGCCACCCTGTGCATCTATCTGGCTTATGTGGGTACTGGGGAATTGAACCTGTATTCTTGGGCTGAGCAGGCAAGCACATTAACCAGTAAGCAATCTCTCCAGCCCTTATTTATTTATTTATTTATTTATTCATTTATTCATTCATTCATTTATTTATTCATTTATTTATTTTGGTCATGGTCACTGTGGCAAAGGATGTGAGAAAAGAATCTCAGGGAGAAAGGATTTATTTAGGCTCATGGCATCAGCCCATGGTCACGTGGTTCCTTTATTTGTGGGCACAAGCGTGGTGAGGTGGAACCCAGCAGTACAGTCCACCAGTGATTCAATCACCTCTCAAAAGTCCATCAGCTGGCCAAAAAATAAAAATTAAAAAAAGCCATTAACACCTATACCTTCAAGAGACCCTTCGAGATTCAAAACACAGCAGGAGCTAAGCAAGCAGCTGGGAAGTTCTGGCAGTTATTAAAACAATGGAAAGAAGGGGGCGGGGCTGGGGAAAGGGAGGGAGAAACCAGCCCTAGGGGAAGTGTGGCTAGCCTGCAGCTCAAGTATGGATGGACATGTACCTACCATGGGCCTGCCCCACCCACAGGCTCTGCTTGAACATGTGTCCCCCACCCGTCCAAGTCCGAGCTGATTGGGAAAGTGATAGGATCTGAGCCAAGGGCATAGATAAGCCAGACAAATTGCAGCCCAGTGATGACAGCGGTGATGGTCATAGCAACAGCTTTGATGTACTGAAGGCTTTCAGCGGCCTGGATGCTTATCTCGTTGAACAGTCCCAGCTGCCCTGTGAGACGGAGACTGTGAGTGTGACCCTTTCCCGAAGGCAAGCAAGTGACGAGGTTTCACAGTCTTCCAAGGTCAAGGGGTTCAGTGGAAACCTGATCTACACATACAGCTTCTCCTCACATTTCAGTAATGCCTTTTATTTGCATACAAAAGTATTCAAAAATGCTTCGGTGTACTTGTTATTAACTAAATACTGGGGACGCAAGGGAGGTCAACACTTATAATGTCCCAGAAGATCCACAGAGAGCCTCCACAAGCAATAAACAACCAACAAAAATAAGTATAGGGCTTGAGAGATGGCTTATGGTTAAGGCACTTGCCTGCAGAGCCAAAGGCCCCAGGTTTGATTCCCCGGGAGTCACATAATCCAGAAGCCCAAGGTGGAACATGTGTCTGGAGTTCATCTGAAGTGGCTGAAGGCCCTGGCGCACCATTTTCTCTCTCTCTCTCTTAAATAAACAAATAAGTAATAAAGCAAACATCCCTGCCTCGTTTCAATGCTTACCGTAAAAAAACACTATCGCCTGGACAAGTTTGATCTCTTCTCTTCTCTTCTCTTCTCTTCTCTTCTCTTTCTTTCTTTCTTTCTTTCTTTCTTTCTCTCTCTCTTTCTTTCTTTCTTTCTTTCTTTCTTTCTTTCTTTCTTTCTTTCTTTCTTTTTTGGCTTTTTGAGATAGGGTCTCACTCTAGCTTGGGCTGACCTGGAATTCACTATTTTGTCTCAGGGTAGCCTCGAACTCATGGCGATCCTCCTGCCTCTGCCTCCTGAGTGCTGGGATTAAAGGTGTGTGCCACACACCCAGCTAATATTTTTATTTATATATTTGTCAGAGAGAGACAGAATGAGAATGGGCAAGCCAGGGCCTCCTGCCACTACAAATGAACTCCAGACACATGCAGCACTTTGTGTATCTGGCTTTACGCAGGTACTGGGGAATCAAACCTAGCCTGGCAGGCTTTGCAAGCAGGGCATTTTAACCACTGAGCCATCCTGCCAACCCATTTAAACTAATTAATACAACTCATGCATTAAAGAAAAACCACACTAATTTTCTTCAACAGATGACAGAAAAGCACTGGCGCTGGGTGTGGTGGCACAGACCCGTAATCCCAGCACTTGGGAGGCAGAAGCAGAAGGATTGCAGAGCATTTGAGGCTAGCCTGGTCTACACAGAAAGTCCAAGTCCAGCCAGAGGTACAGTGTAATACCCTGTTGTCTTTAAAAATAATAATAATAAGGCTGAAAAGATGGCAGAGTCAGTCAAGTGCTTACTGCACAAGCTCAAGACCCTGAGTTTGGATGTCCAACACTCACGTAAATGCTGAGCTGTGTGGCAACCACCTTGTAATCCCAGCACTTGGGACCCAGAGTGGATTCCTGGGGCTCGCTGGCTAGCTAGACTGGTCAAAGCATCAAACTCTAGGTTCAAGTGAGAGGCCCTGTCACACAGCATTCCAGGAAGACAACCCCTGGCCTTTACAGATGCACACACACATGCAGAAAAGAAGATAAGTAAATATATATTTCACTATATTAATTGCTTTGTGTTTTTTTTTATTGTTGTTGTTGCTTTGTTTTGTTTTTTGTTTTTTCAAGGTAGGGTCTCACTCCAGCCCAGGCTGATCTGGAATTCACTGTGTATTCTCAGGGTGGCCTCGAACTCACAGTGATCCTCCTACCTGTGCTTCCCGAGTGCTGGGATTAAAGGCGTGCGCCACCACGCCTGGTTTCATTGCTTTGTTTTTCGTAGTTTTTGGTTGATTTGCTGGTTGAGGCAGGATCTTTGTAGCTCCACCTGACATGGTATTCACTGTGGAGACCATGCTGGTCTTGAATTTAT
Source organism: Orientallactaga sibirica (assembly GCA_036365145.1). Taxonomy (NCBI): domain Eukaryota; kingdom Metazoa; phylum Chordata; class Mammalia; order Rodentia; family Dipodidae; genus Orientallactaga; species Orientallactaga sibirica. The sequence goes on from JAEOAD010000025.1 coordinate 19,716,483, forward strand.
GGCAGTTCTCCTGCCTCTGCCTCCCAAGTGCTGGGATTACGGGTATGTGCCACCACACCCAGCGCCAGTGCTTTTCTGTCATCTGTTGAAGAAAATTAGTGTGGTTTTTCTTTAATGCATGAGTTGTATTAATTAGTTTAAATGGGTTGGCGGGATGGCTCAGTGGTTAAAAGCCCTGCTTGCAAAGCCTGCCAGCCTCGGTTTGATTCCCCAGTACCTGCGTAAAGCCAGATGCACAAAGTGCCGCATGCTTCTGGAGTTCATTTGCAGTGGCAGGAGGCCCTGGCTTGCCAATTCTCATTCTGTCTCTCTCTGGCAAATATATAAATAAAAATATTAGCTGGGCGTGGTGGCGCATGCCTTTAATCCCAGCACTTGGGAGGCAGAGGTAGGAGGATCACCGTGAATTCGAGGCCACCCTGAGACTACATAGTAAGTTCCAGGTCAGCCTGAGCTATCTTTGGCAGGTTCTGATACCAATAAAAAGTTCTGGATTCAAGGAAAGAATTAGGGGATAGTTCCTTTTTCTATATTTCTCAATAATTTTCTGTTATTTTTCCCTTAAATATTTGTCAGATTTCATCATTGGAAACTACCTTGTCATATGAGGTCAGCTACTGAAGATAATGTTATATGAGAAGGAAAAATGCCTATAAATGGAAACCATTTTCAGGGGCTCATTCTTGCACCTCCTTCTCTAAAGAGGACCCCAATCAGATACTGGGTTTTATTCGATTCCATGCATACGTATCACTGAGTCTGGAAGCCCAGGTAGGATAGCTCTAGCTCAGGCTATGTTTCCAAAAGTGTCATCTACATCTGTAAGAAGGAAATGTTGGCCCTTAGAGGCTAGAAGGGCTCTAACTTAAAAAACAAACAAACAAGCCAGGTGTGGTGGCACACACCTTTAATCCCAGCACTCAGGAGGCAGAAGTAGGAGGATCGCCATGAGTTCAAGGCCACCCTGAGACTACACAGTGAATTCCAGGACAGCCTGAACTAGAGTGAGACCCTACCTCGAAAAACCAAAAAACAAACAAAAACAAACAAAAACAAACAAAAACAAACAAATTTTAAAAGTTCATTGGTTTTTAAAGGCACCTGCTTGCAAAGCCTGCTGGCCCAGGTTTGATTCCCCAGTACCTACATAAAGCCACATGGACGAAGTGGTGTATGCATCTGAAGTTTGTTTACTTCAGCAAGAGGCCCTGGTACAATTCATTCTCTCTCTTTCTCTCTCAGATAAATAAATAAATAAATAAATAAATAAATAAATAAATAAGTAAATAAATATGCCTGGCATGGGGGCACACACCTTTAATCCCAGCACTCGGGAGGCAGAGGCCAGCCTGAGACTACATAGTGAGTTCCACATCAGCCTGGGCTGGAGCAAGACCCTACCTCAAAAAAACAAAAAAAGAGCCTGGCGTGGTGGCACACGCTTTTAATCCCAGCACTTGGGAGGCAGAGGTAGGAGGATCGCCGTGAGTTCAAGGCCACCCTGAGACTACATAGTTAATTCCAGGTCAGCCTGGCCCAGAGTGAGACCCTACCTCAAAAAAAAAACAAACAAACAAACAAACAAGTATAAATTTTTTACCTTTTAAAAAGGAGGGGTCTAACCTACTAGACTTTTTGTTTTCTTCTTTAAGACATGCAACTAAGTCTGGTCCCCAAATCTTTTTCTCTCTCTCTGTCTCTCTCTCACTTTTTAAGGTAGCCCAGGCTGACCTGGAATTAACTATGTTGTCTCAGGGTGGCCTTGAACTCATGGCAATCCTCCAACCTCCTGAGTGTTGGGCTGTCTCTCTTTTTTTAAATAGGTAGTAGCCTAAGCTGGCCTCAAACTTTCAACCTTCCTATCTCAGCTTCTTTTTGTAATCATTTATTTATTTATGAGAGAGAGACAGACATAGAGATAGAGAGAGAGAGAGACAGAATGGGCACACCAGGGCCCCTAGCCACTACAAACAAAACTCCAGACACATGTGCCACCCTGTGTATCTGGCTTTATATGTGGGTGCTGGGGAATTGAACCTGGGTCATCTTGTCACATGGCTATCGTGACAATGGGTCGGGGAGGGGCAGAGGGAGGAGAATCATGAAATAGAGACTGTCAAACCAAAACAAACAAAAAAGCTCTGGACTTTGTGTCCACTCCTCTTCTTGTACAGAGTATCTAGATTATCGATATTTCTACCTGGAATTTCCTTATTTTTCAGTCCTTTTTCTGCCAATCCAGAGAACTCACACATTCTCATTACAGGCAACTTGTCATATGGCAAGTGGGTGACTTGATGACCGCTAATGATTTTGCCTAGGAATATTTTCTTTCTCTGCTTTCAGGGAAACCCTGATTGCTCCATTGATATTGTTTTTATTTTATTTTATTTATTTTTGAGAGAGAGAAAGAGGCAGAGAGAGAGGGTGGGGGGAGAATGGGCACGCCAGGACCTCCAGCCACTGCAAATGAACTCCAGATGTATGCACCCATTTGTGCATCGGGCTTATGTGGATCCTGGAGAATCGAACTGGGGTCCTTTGGCTTTGCAGGCAAACACCTTAACTTCTAAGCCATCCCTCCAGCCCCCAATGATATTGTTTTGTTGCTGTTATTTGACATTTCATACTGTGGTGTTTTGACTCAGACATCCCCCATAAACTCATGGGTTTTTTGTTTTGTTTTGTTTTGCTTTTTGATTTTTTGTTTGTTTTTATTTTTGTTTTTGTTTTTTCAGGCTGACATGAAATTAACTATGTATTCTCAAGGTGGCCTCGAACTCATGGCGATCCTCCTACCTCTGCCTCCCGAGTGCTGTTGCTTTTTGATTTTGAGGTAGGGTCTCGCTCCAGCCTAGGCTAACCTGGGATTAGCTATATAATCTCACTGTGGCCTCGAACTCAAGGCAATTATCCTACCTCTGTGCTCCTCCCCCCCACCCCAAGTGCTGGATTAAAGGCGTGGGCCACCACACCCAGCTCATGTGTTTTTTGAATGACAGTTTGGGAGGTGGAGCCTTGCTGATGGTGGTGTGTTGTTAGGGCAGGCTTCGGGGTTTTACAGCCGGTTCCTCCTTGCCAAAGCTTGGCTTACACTCCTGCTGTTGTCCTCCTGCTGTGGCAGAAGTGATGCCCAGCCTCTGTCATGCCATGCTTCCCCTGCCATCACGAAGCTTCCCCTAGAGACTGTAAGTCAAAATAAATCCATTCCTGGGCTGGAGAGATGGCTTAGGGGTTAAGGCGCCTGCCTCCTAAGCCTAAGAACGCTGGTTCCAATCTCCAGCAGTTCCAATCTCCAGGTCCCACATTTAGCCAGTTGCAAAGTGACGCAAAGGCGCAATGCTGCACTTGACCACAAGGGGGCGCACACATCTGGATTTCGTTCTCAGCAGCTGAGACGCTGCTGGCGCGCCCATCTCTGTCTTCCTCTCCCTCTCTCTCTGTCTCTCTCTTTCTGCGTCTCTCTCCAATAAATAAATAAATAAATAAATCCATTCCTCCCATCAGCTGCTTTGAGTTGGGTGTTTTGTGCCAGCCACAAGTAGGTAACTATGACACATACACGCTGCATTGTGAGTGCATTACACTCCCATTACTCTCTTTTAATCCCCCTCTTCCATGGAATAGAAAACAATGACTCCCCTCCCCCAGCCACCATTAACTACCAGTAGCTCCTAAGGTAAGCTTCATGACCCTGTCCTCAGCAAGGATGGAATGGTGTCTGACCCTACCATGTGCAGGGTTTCTAAAAATATTTTATTTCTTTATTAGAGAGAAAGAGAAAGAAAGAATGGATGCGCCAGGACCTCTAGCCACTGCAAATGAACTCCAGATGCATGGGCCACTTTGTGCATCTGGCTTTACATGGGTCCTGGGGAATCGAACCTGGGTCCTTTGGCTTTGCAGGCAAGCCCCTTAACCGCAGAGCCACCTCTCTGTGCAGGTTTTATACAGGTAACCACAGCTGCTGTGAGTTCATGAGTACAATGGCCATGCCAGGTCCAGATGACAAAGTACCACTGTGTTCCTCCCCACCCTCTGTCCCTTCTTCCAAACTGTTCCTAAGCCTTGGAGGAGATGAATACATACATACATACATACATATATATGTGTGTATATATATGTATATATGTGTGTATATATATGTATATATGTATATATGTGTGTATGTGTGTGTGTGTGTGTGTGTGTGTGTGTATATTTGGCTGAGCCTTCAGCACTTAACTTCCAGCACCTTGACTACCTATAAGTCTTCATTAACCACTGCTCTTTAAGGGTAGGGGGGAAAGTTTTCCTGACCAAGACTGAGCACAGCAATAATCTCCGAGTCTAAACATACATGTTTACAATGCAGCTTGATATGGCTTCTCATCTGTTTAGCAAACCAACAGCAGTTTAAATGGATGTCCCCCACTGGATTCGGGAGTTTATTAAAGCTTGTAATTAGATCTCCAGATTCCTGGCTGGAGGAGGTGTCACTGTGGGCGGATCCTAGGGTTCAGCCCGAAGGTGGGTTTGGCGGCAGATTTGATTTCCAGCCTAAGGAATGCAGAATGTGGAGTTCTGCCTGGAGGTCCGGAAGTGTGCATGCGTGTGTTGGTGGTGGTTGCTTTTTCTCTCTCTCTCTCTCTCTCTGTGGACCCGTGAGAGGGGGCCAGCTTCTTCTGCCATTATGGAACGTCCCCCTTGATCTGTAAGTTTCAAATAAATGCCATTCCTCCCATAAACTGTGCCTGCTTGAGAAGTGCGTCCCAGCAACATTGAAGCTGACTGCGACAGCTCCCCAGTAGAATGTATGGCAGGCCTAGCCATGAGTTTACAACCTGGTTTACAGTTCCAGACAAGAATTCCCTTTTATGGAACAGGCTTCAAATCTATTCTGGGAACAGTTGGTTTTCCCCCATAACAGTCATGCCACTATTGCACCAGTGGGCACATCTTGTCTGACAGGCATTGTAGGATGCAGGGTCCATTGCTGGTCAAGACCCTTATGACCTTTTTTTCCCCTCAGAAGCTCAACTAACTGCTCTCTGATTGGACACGAGGCCCATTCCACAGGCGGGAATTCATGTCTGCTACTAAAAACCTAACGAAAAGTCTATGGTTGGGGAGGTCATAAGCTCTATTGTGGGAAACTGCTACTGTTGTCTGCCTAAATGGATATATTATGCCCGTCAAACTCCTCTCTAAATATTTATGTTTACGCTCATATATTAATGCTACTGCCACTTTTTTTTTTTTTAATTTGAGAGACAGAGAGGAAGAGGCAGAGAGAGAATGGGTGCACCAGGGCCTTTTCAGGCACTGTGAACGAACTCCAGATGCATGCACCCCCTCGTGTGCTTGTGCAACATTGCGCACTTGCGTCACTTTTGCGTCTGGCTAAACATGGGACCTGGAGATTCAGACGAGCGTTCTTAAGCTTCACAGGCAGGCGCCTTAACCACTAAGCCATCTCTCCAGCCCCTCTTTTTGGTTTTTCGAGGTAGGGTCTCACTTTGGCCCAGGCTGACCAGGAATTCACTCTGTAGTCTCAGGGTGGCCTCAAACTCACGGTGATCCTCCTACCTCTGCCTCCCAAGTGCTGGGATTAAAGGTGTGCGCCACCATCCCCGGCTACTGCCACTTTTGGATACTGAAGTTTCTTTTTTCAGATGGTGATAACCACTGGGGAAACTTAACTCACTGAAGTGCTGAGAAGTGAGATTGGAGGGTTCAGCACTAAGTGAGACATCTCTATCATACCCTCTAAGGCTTAGGGACCATTGTGGAGATGGTAGCAGAAAGAATGTAAAAGCCAACGGATGGGAAGGACTGCTTACAACCCAGACACAAAGTGGCCATGGTATTCATGACCTCACAGTAGCTGAAGCTACTTACACAAGACCTGCATAATAGGAGGGGAACATGGTGATGTAATAACAGAAGAGAGGGCTGAACAGATGGCCCAGTGGTTGAGGCCCTTGCCCACCAAGTCTAATGATTTGGGTTCTTTTCCTCAGGACCCACCTAAAGCCAGATGCACAAAGTGGCACATGCATCTGGAGTTCGTTTACAGTGGCTGGAGGTCCTGGCATGCCCATTCTCTCTGTCTTTCTCTCTTCTCTCTATGTCTCTCTGCTTGAAAATAAGTAAATAATAAATAAATAACTATTCAAAAAGCAGAAGAGAGATTACTTGGAAAGAAGAATGAATTCAGTGGAGGGGGGTTTAGAGAGGAAGACAGAAGGTAGTGGGAGGGGACTAAGATCATAGTATATTGTTTTTATAAGTGGAGGTTGTCAATAAAAAGTATAAAAAGAGGGCTGGAGAGATGGCTTAGTGTTTAAGGCACCTGCCTCCTAAGCCTAAGAACACCGGCTCCAATCTCCAGTGGTTCCAATCTCCAGGTCCCACGTTTAGCCAGATGCAGTGATGCAAGGGCGCAATGCCGCACTTGACCACGGGGGGGCACACATCTGGATTTCATTAGCAGCAGCTGAGAAGCTGCTGGTGTGTCCATCTCTGTCTTCCTCTCCCTCTCTTTGTCTCTCTCAGTGACTCTCTCAAAAAAAAAAAAAAAGTATAAAAAGAAATCCAGCCAGCAAGGAGGAGCTTCCAGTTCAGTTTCAGCTTGATTTCTCTACAGCCTGCAACCACGAGGTACAGTATCCCATTCAGTGCTGGTGGATCACCAAGAGTGACGGCAATAGCCTGTATGGTTTCGGGGACCTCTGTGGCTTCCCTGACCAACAACTTATACAGCGGCAGCCCACACTTGGCACTCATATTTTCGTCTTCTCTTTCTCCTCCTTTTCTACCTTCTTCTGCTCTCTCTGTCTTTTTGGGGAGCAAGGTCTCATTGTAGCCCAGACCGACATGGAACTTATCCAAGATGGCCTTGAACTCACTGCAGTCCTCCTGCCACACACTCCGGAGAGCTGGCATTAAAGAAGTGTGCCACCACACCTGGCTGGTATTTTCTTGAATAACCCATAGCTTCCGGGAGCAGCATTATCCATCCTTGTAGGTATCTCCATTCATTCTTTCGTTATTAGCCTTTTAGTTATATCCTTCCTGGCAGTCGGGGAATGAATGCCTTATTACCACAGGATGGTGGGTCAGGATCTCTGCACCAGGAGTCACCAAATCTGTGTGTGTGTGTGTGTGTGTGTGTGTGTGTGTATGACAATTCAAGCCACAGACATGGTCAAGAGCAGACGCAAAGGGGATGCAAAGGGGCATGTCTGCTTTCCTGGTAACTGCAAAGGCAGAGGCAGGAGGATTGCTTGGGCTTGGGAGTTTGAGAGCAGACTGGGCAAGAAAGGGAGATGCAATTTCAGAAGAGGAAGAACGCCTTAAGCTTGAGTAGAGGAGGATGTACACGAACCTTACAGACCTGTTTCCACCCTAAGCTATTGTAACCCAGACGGTTCTCATCACAGAACAGGAAGAGAGACCAAGGTGGGGCTCCGTAGAGCTGGCAACCGCCAGCTTCTCTGACTTCTTCCTTCCATTTACAGTCTCGGGTGCCAGCGTTCGAGCTGGTAAACAGAGGGTGGGGTGAAAGGTCAAAAGGTGATGAGATCTCAATCTGGTCTGATCAGCTGGGCTTCCTCTTTATAGCCAGGAAATCCTGGAGTGATCAGCCAGCAAGGCACATCTGGGGAGACAGCAAGGGTGGGAGGGGAGGGTGGGGTCAGGTAGCAAGGAAGGGAGGGGCTCATCTCTTATTTCTAAGCTGAAAATGAATGTCATTTCTTTTTTAAAAAATATATTTTATTTATTTATTTAGGAGAGAGAAAGAGAGAGAAAGAAGAGAGAGAGAGAGAATTGTTGTGCCAGGGCCTCCAGCCTCTGCAAACGAATGCCACATGCATGTGCCTCCTTGTGCATCTGGCTTACGTGGGTCCTGGAGAATCAAACTGGGATCCTTTTGGTTTTGCAGGCAAACGCCTTAACCACTAATTCATCTCTCCAGCCCATGAATATCATTTCTTTGGTTCCTGTCTCAGTATATATGCCTATAAATATGTATCCATCCAGTCCCTGTTATCATTTGTTTTTCCTTGAATAATCTCTTCTGGGGCTGAAGAGATTGTTCAGTGGTTAAAGTCACTTGTTTGCAAAACCTGCCGGCCCAGGGTTCAATTCCCCAAAACTCGTGTAAAGCCAGATGCACAAAGTGGTGGGCACACGCATTTCGAGTTCATTTGCAGTGGCAAGAGGCCCTGGTGCACCCATGTGCTCGCTTGTTCTCTCTTTCTCTGTCTTGTATGCACATGCAGAAATAAATGTAAAAATTTTTTTAAAGATTTGTTGGGCTGGAGAGATGGCTTAGCCATTAAGCTACTTGCCTATAGAGCCTAAGGACCCAGGTTTGAGTCCACAGGACCCATAAAAAACCAGAGGCTCAAGGGATCTCATGCATCTGGAGTTCATTGGGAGTGGCTAGGGGCCCTGTTCTCTCTCTCTCTCTCCCCCTGTCTCTCCCTCAAATAAATGAATAAATAAATACAATATTTAAAAAATATTTTGGAGTGCTGGAGGGATTGCTCAATGGTTAAGGGACTTGCCTGCAAAACCAAAGGATCCAGGTTCCATACCTCAGTACCCATGGAAAGCCAGATGCACAGTGTCACATGCATCTGGAGTTTGCTGGGGCTGGAGGCGCTGAGGTACCCATTCTCCCACTCTCTCTCTCTCTTTCTCTCTCTCTCTCTCTTCTTGCAAATAAATAAAAATTTAGAAAATTATGAAAACATGTTGTTGTTTTTACACTTTCTTTCCGAGTCAGAGGACACTTCATTGCATTTATACGTAAGGTCAAATGAATATAATAGAAAGAGTCTAAAACCAGGAGTGGTGGCTCATACTTTTAACCCCAGAAATCAGGAGACCGAGGGAAGATTGCTGTGGGTTTGAGGCTACCTGGGCTACATTGTGAGACCCTGTCCCGAGAGAGAGAGAACCAAGATGGTCAGTAATCTATCCTAAACTGGACATGGTGGCATGCACGTTTAATCTGAGAACTCTGGTTGAGGCAGGGGGATGACCATGAGTTTGAGGCCAATTTAGGCTAGAGTGAGACCACGCTTCAAAAAACCGGAGAAAGAAAGAAGAAAGAAAGAAAGAAAGAAAGAAAGAAAGAAAGAAAGAAAGAGAAAGAGAGAAAGAAAGAAAAAGAGGGAAGGAGGGAAGAAGGGAGGGAGGGAGTAAGAAAGGGAGGAAGAAAGGGAGGAAGGAAGGGAGGAAGGAAGGAAGGGAGGGAGGGAGGGAGGGAGGGAGGGAGGGAGGAAAGAGCCAGGCGTAGTGGTGCATGCCTTTGATCGCACCGCTATGTGTTGCTTAGCCCAGAAAACGTGGACAGAGGAAAGTCGTGGATAGGCAAGGGAAGAACATGGGAAAACCTCCTGTATGCACTATTAAATTTTTGTTTGTTGGTTTTTTCCGAGGTAGGGTTTCACTCCAGCCCATGCTGCCCTGGAATTCACTCTGTGGGTTCAGGCTGGCCTTAAACTCATGACAATCCTCCTACCTCTGCCTCCAGAGTGCTTAGGATTAAAGGCGCGCACCACCACGCCTGCCTCATTATTTTTGGATTTTTAAAATTTATTTGTTTATTTCTTTTGGTTTTTTGAGGTAGGATCTTGCCTGGAAATCACTATGTAGTCTCAGGGTGGCCTCAAACTCACAGCAATCCTTCTACCTCTGCCTCCCAAGTGATGGGATTAAAGGCATGTGCCACCATACCCAGGTCATTATTTTTATACATAAGAAATTTTTATACATAAAAAATTTTTATACATAAGAAATTTTTACCACCAAAGAAATGGTGGTGCAAGCCCTTAATCCCAGAACTTGGGGGGCAGAGGTAGGAGGATCACTGTGAGTTCAGGGCCACCCTGAGACTACATAGTGAATTCCAGGTCAGCCTGGGCTAGAGTGAAACCCTACCTTGAAAAAACAAACAAACAAGCAAACAAACAACAACAACAACAACAAAAAGACAGGAAGAAATTGGAACCAACACCAGGTCCTTGGCCGCCTATGCATTCATTGGCAGGCATTCTCCACTTGCACCCTATGATTTGAGGTAACAGACAGGACATGTGCAGGTTTTCCCATGTTCTTCTCTTGCCTATCCAGAACTTTCCTCTGCTCTTTGCAACATTTGCCACTGACTTTGGCTGAGTTTCCAAAGTCCAGGAGACGCTGATGTTTCCTGGGCTCCATAATATGCTGTCCACGTTTCCTGGGCTAAGCAATACGTAGCGGCGTGATTCCATTTCCCTTCTGAAAGGCTCTCTCCGGCTCTCCAAAGACCTGCACAACCACTCCCATTGCGTCAGCATTGGTAGCTTTGACCTCAGATGCTCCAGAATGGCTTGAGTACCAGGAGCGCCTCTACCCTGTGCCTGATGTATCAGAAAGCCAGGAGTGTGGCTTCTGCCCTCTACATTGTCTCACTTTCCACACCACAGCACCCCTTTGTAACCAAGAAGGAAAATGTCTCCCTTTTTCTCTTACAGTTTGATATGCCGAAAGTGAGCTCAGAGGAGCCAAGTAAATTGTCACATGCCTGGTTGCAACCAGGAAGGGTTACTGTGACAACTCCAAAACCCATTGCTTTTTTAACCTTATCCTTTGTTTGCTATAAATTTAAACTCCTTATCAGGTGAGCCTGCTTCCTGAAGTATGAAAGCCATAGGATTCAGTTAAGCTTGCTTACAATGGACAGTAACAGGCATATGTGGAAACTGGTACAACTGGGTTGGAGAGACGGCTTAGCTGTTAAGGCGCTTGGCTGCAAAACCAAAGGACCCAGGTTTGATTGCCCAGTACCCAAATAAAGCCAGATGCACAAGGTAGCACAAGCGGCTGGAGCCCACCTCCGCAGTGCCCTGCCCTTTAGCCAGGATATGCTATGTAGCCCTGCCTGGTTTCGAACTCACTCATAGACCGGGCTGACCTCCCACGTGAAATCTTTCTCCCTCTACCTCTCAGTGTAAGGGTTACAAACATGCACCTCCATGCCGGGTTTGATGTTTCCTCCCTTCAAATAGAAAAATATCTGCATGTTGGCGCCTCATGATTTCTATTCAGTCTTCCCATTTCCTTTGGAGATTTCAGCTGAAGGAAGGGGACGGGCATCTCATCCCTGAAGGTGATCATTTACAGAGAAGAGTCTCTGGCTACAAGGCTTCTGCCCACGGTGTTGTCCGCCCTCCTGACAATGTCCTGTTTTGTCGTAGTTGCAGGACGGGGGAATAGTTCCCTGAACTGATTATTTTGCTTTACTTAACAGGAAATGAATACTCTGTATATTTTTAAAAAGTATTTTATTTATTTATTTAAGAGAAGCAGAGAAGGCTGGAGGGATGGCTTAGCAATCAAGCCATTTGTCTGCAAATCCAAAGGACCCAGGTTTGATTCCCCAGGACCCATGTTAGCCAGATGCACAAGGGGGGGCACATGCATCTGGAGTTTGTTTGCAGTGGCTGGAGGCCCTGACACACCCATTCTCACTCTCTCTCTTTCTCTGTCAAATAAATAAATAAAATAAAATATTAAGAGAGGCAGAGAGAGAGAGAAAGAGAGAGAGAATGGGAGTGCCAGGGCCTCTATTGCAAATGAACTCCAGACGCATGCATCATCTTTTGCATCTGGCTTACGTGGGTACTGGAGAATTGAACCTGGGTCCTTTTGCTTCAGGTAAGTGCCTTAACCACCAAGCCATTTCTACAGCCCCTACTCTGCATATTTCTTTCTTTAAAAAAATTTAATTATTATTATTTTTGTTGACAACTTCTATACTTACATACAAAAAAACACATGCTATTTCCCTCCCCTCCCCCCACTCTGTATATTTCTAAACTGGGTTTTTGGCCAAAATTTATTATAGTTTTTTTTTGGGGGGTGGGGTTGCAAGGTAGGGTCTCACTCTGGTCCAGGCTGACCTGGAATTAACTATGTAGTCTCAGGGTGGCCTCGAACTCTCGGCGATCCTCCTACCTCTGCCTCCCTAGTGTGTTGTAGTTTTGTTTGTTGGAAAGCTACTCTCTTCAAGCTTAAACCTTCTGAATAAGAACTCACAATTTGAATTCAGAACACACCAAAAAAAAGTAAATGGGAAGATTCAGTCAGAGGCTAAATTGTTGTCATTTCTCTCCTGGCTTTTATGTGCAGTTCTCCTTTTGGAGCCCAATTTCTGATTTTGCCAGAAGGATCTTCCTTCTGAGACAGGAAGTTGGGCAGTGCTTTCTTTGTTATAAGACTGAACCTGGAAATGATTCTCCCTACTCCCTCCCAGGGACAGAGTGCCCAGAAAACCAGTGCAGGGTTTCACAGGGCCAAAGGGGCGAGTTTAAACACTTCAGTGTATTTTTGTTTTAAACTTGGCTTGTAGTCATAGTAATTGTTCATATTTATGGAATGATATTTTAATACACACATACAATGTGCTATCGCCAGATTAGGATAACTGGCATACCTATCCCCTTAGACATTTATCATTTTAAAAATTTTTAATATTTTATTTATTTATTTGACAGAAAGAGGCAGAGAGAGAGAGAGAGAGAATAGACACGCCAGGGCCTCCAGCCACTGCAAACTCCAGATGCACGTGCCATCTTGTGCATCTGGTTTATTTGGGTACTGGGGAATTGAACGTGGGTCCTTAGGCTTTGCTGGCAAGCACCTTAACCATTAAGCTATGTCCCCAGCCCTTATTATTTTCTAAAATATTTTATTTATGAGAGAGAGATAGTGTGTGTATGAGTACACCAGGGCCTCTAGCCTCTGCAAACGAACTCCAGATGCATGTGGCTCTTTGTGCATCTGGCTTTTTGTGAGTATTGAAGAATCCAATCAAGCTTTGCATGCAAGTGTCTTTAACCACTGAGCCCTCTTTCCACCTTCCATTCACCATTTCTCTACACTGGGAATATTAAAATCCTTGTTACAAGCTATCTTGAAATCTTCAGCTAATTTCTGTCAAAATAACTATACAAGCCAGGTTTGGTGGCACACACCTTTAATCCCAGCACTCAGGAAGCAGAGGTAGGAGGATCGCCATGAGTTCGAGGCTACCCTGAGACTACATAGTGAATTCCAGGTCAGCCTGAGCTAGAGTGAGACCCTACCTCGAAAAAAATAATAATAATAAAATAAATAAATAACTACACATACTTAGAGAGAATATGTCCCCTTACTAATTCTCAAAGATATGTCCAAGCACAAACACACATGGAGATGCACGGCCACATACCCAGAGTGGGTGGGTGGGTGAGTGAGCATAGAATCTAGTTTTTCCCTCTCAACTCACCGATTATCTTTCAGCAAAACTTCACAGAAAAAAGAAAAAAAAAAAAAAACCATACAAGCAGAGCCCTCCTATCACCTCCAGATGCCACGCTGACACAACTGTGCTTGTCAAGTGAGCTGGCTATCCACAAATAGGTAACAAGTGCAACGTCAAAGGGCCCTGTTGTGACGGACAGGCTGTTGGATGTTAAGAGTCTAGCATATTGAATTGGCAGTAAGCTAATGGGATCAGAGCCCTGTGTGCCAGGATACAGAGGCAGAGTGGGTGAAAGACAGAAAACTGAGCAGAAAAGGGGAGAAAAACGTGATGGGTGGTGAAAGATGCTCTAAAAATAGGAAAAGAAGCTGGGTGTGGTAGTACACACCTTACTCCCAGCACTCGGGAGGTGGAGGTAGGAGGGTTGCTGTGAGTTCGAGGTCACCCTGAGACTACAGAGTGAATTTTAGGTCAGCCTGGGCTAGAGTGAGACCGTACCTTGAAAAAACAAACAAACAAAAAAAAAAAAAAAAAAAAAAAAAAAGGAAAAGAAGCTGGGTGTTGGGGTCCATGCTGGTAATCCCAGCAGGTAGGTGTTGAGGTAAGAGTGTCACAGGTTGAAAGGCCCGCCCAAGAGAGGCAGTTTAGGGGTGACAGGGCCTGAGAGAAAAGCAGGAACTGTCCTTGAGCCTGTCCTTGAAGTCTCCACTTTGCTAAAAGTCAGAGAATGATCTGGCTTATCCTTCTCTTTCTGTGTGAAAAATATTTCTTCCTGGGCTGGAGAGATGGTTTAGCAGTTAAGGCATTTTCCAGCAGAGTTTGGGTTTGATTCTCCAGTACCCACATAAAGCTAGATGCACAATGTGGCACATGCATCTGGAGTTTGTTTGCAGCAGATGGAAGCCCTGGCACATCTATTTTCTGTCTCTCTCTTCTCTCTCTCTCCTAGCAAATAAAATAATAAATAAATAACCAAATAAATACATTAGAAAGGTTCCCTCCTGAGGTCAGTTTTTCCTTAAACTCAACCTGCATCCCTTCCTAGAAAGGAGTTTCCCTCTCTTAGATAATTCCCTTTCTTGGAAGACTGAACCTGATTCTCTATGTAGAAAGCTGGTACAGGCCTGGGATGGTTTAGCAGTTAAGGCATTTGCCTGCAAAGCCAAAGGATCCCTGTTTGATTCTCCAGGACCCATGTAAGCCAGATGCACAAGGAGACGCATGCATCTGGAGTTCATTTGCAATGGTGCACCCATTCTCCACCCCCTGCATCTTTTTCTCTGTCAAATAAATAAGTAAATATATACATATAAAAAGAAAGCTGGTGTGGTGGCTATTCAGTTCTGCCCCCACCCATCCAGAACGTAGAAAAGCCCCTAGTCTGGGTCTCTAGGTCATGGTGGCTTTTCCGTTTCCAGAAACCTCCTCCTGCTATACATAAGCTTTGTCTTCCTTTCTTCTCTTACGTTCCATGCATAACCCAATAAAAATCTCTTTAAACATTACCCTTTTGTCTCTGGATTTCAGTTCTTTGAATTCAGAAGACAAGAACCTGGAGGCCGCTGACTCAGTGGTTTTGTGTGACCTTGACAGTCCAGCACCCTAAATCCTGGGTTGAAGCCCAACCAAAAGTCAAGAAAGGCTCCAGCACTCTCAAAGACACCCCAAATTCCCATATCATAAACTACAAAGTAGGACCGGTCTCAAAAAAATGAGAGTGAGAGGGAGGCTGGGGAGATGGCTTAGTGAGTAAAATGCTTGCTATGCAAGCCGTGAAGACCTGAGTTCAAATCCCCAGCACCCATGGAAAAGCCAGGCCCAGTGACATGTATCTCTCATCCTAGTGCGAAGGGCAGAGTCAGGTAGATACTTGGGACTCACTGGCCAGATCAACGAGC
This sequence comes from Orientallactaga sibirica, assembly GCA_036365145.1. Taxonomy (NCBI): domain Eukaryota; kingdom Metazoa; phylum Chordata; class Mammalia; order Rodentia; family Dipodidae; genus Orientallactaga; species Orientallactaga sibirica. Next base: position 19,731,663 of record JAEOAD010000025.1, read on the forward strand.
TCTGGGTTAGAGAGATCTTATCTCAAAACATAAGATGGGGGCTGGAGAGATGGCTTAGCGGTTAAGGCATTTGCCTACAAAGCCAAATGACCCAAGTTCGACTCCCCAGGACCCATGTAAGCCAGATGCACAAGGGGGCACATGCATCTGGAGTTTGTTTGCAGTGGCTGGAGGCCCTGGTGTGCCCATTCTCTTTCCCTCTCTCTACCTGCCTATTTCTGTATCTCTCTCTCAAATAAATAAATAAAAATAAAATATTTTTTAGAAAATAAGATGGATAGCAACAGAGGAAGATATCTCACATGGACTTCTGGCTTCCACATGCATGTGCATATACACACATAAACACACACACACACATGTGCTCACGCACATAAATATGAAAAAAAAATTTTAATTAAAAAAGCAAAAAAGCTGGGCATGGTGAGGCAAACCTGTAGGCCCAAAACTTGGGAGAAGGATCACTTGGTGTTTGAAACCAGTCAGGGCTACAAAGCAAAACCTGAGCTCAAAAAAAAAAAAAAAAAAAAAAAAAAAAAAAAAAAAATATATATATATATATATATATATATATATATATATATATATAATTTAAAAATTGAAGCAACAAAAAGGGAAAGGAGAGCTAGAGAAATGAGTCAACAGTTAAAGGCACTTGCCTGCAAAACCCAAGGACCCAGGTTCAATTCCCCAGGACCCACATAAAGCCGGATGCACAAAGTAGCACATGCATCTGGAGTTTGTTTGCAGTAGCTGGAGGCCCTGGTGTGCCTATTCTCTCTTTCTCTCTCTCTCTTTCTCTCTTCTTCTTTGCTTGCAAATAAATGAAAATATTTTTTAAAGGAAAAAAAAAGATATTTAAGTGTACTTGATAAAATAAGTGATAGCCTAAAGAACAAAAAGGATCAGAATAATTAGGCCTGCATGGACGAAACTGCAGTGTGGAAAAGGAAGTGGTTAAATTAGCCCAGAAAGACAGCTGAAGCCAGAATAACATGGAGACCTCTGCTGTTAGCAGTTTTCGAGCGGAGTCCATGTGCTTTTTCCATTTCCTGATTGTAATACCCTCTTTACCAACAAGGGATCAAAACAGCAGTCATCAGACCATTAGTCAGCACTTCTCAGAGTTCCATCAAGGCTTAGTCATCTCCACAAAGGAGTTCCCCATTTTTCACTTCAAGGTGATGATTGAAGAAAAATCACCGTTTTTAAGCCAGTCATCAGAAGTTTTAATTTCCGAATTTAAAGTTATTGTGGTGGTACATGCTGCGAGGAAATTGTTGAAAAGACAGACGTGGGAGGAACAGGAGTTCAAGTCTAACCTGGGCCACAAATCTTTCTTCAAAAAGTCTAACTTTTCATTCATAACAGCATTGCTGGGTTTATTGGGCTTTGAGGTCAAGGACACTTATGGGCATTTGTATTAAGCTTCTTTGAGCCTCACTTCCTTCTAACATACAACGGTGATTCTAAAGATTAAATGGAAAAAAAAAAAACATTATAAAAGGAACAGTGTTCAACTCTAGTATATAAGTGGTACCCAAAAAATTATAGCAATAATCATTATGTTAGGGAACCAATATGCACAGATATATGGGAGTCCCAGAACCAGAAAGTCCCAGCAAGGGAGCTGGAGGAAGGCTAGCTTGGTGACACATATTTGTAATCCCACCACTTGGGAGGTGGAGACAGGAGGATCTTGAGTTCAAAGTTCACCACAGACATACACATGCAAAAAATACACACGCAAAAAAAAAAAAAAAGCAGAGAAAGAGAGAGAGAGAAAGAGAGAGAATGGGAGCGCCAGGGCCTCCAGCTACTGCAAACGAACTCCAGACACATGCGCCCCCTTGTGCATCTGGCTAACATGGAACCTGGGTCCTTTGGCTTTGCAGGCAAATGCCTCAAGTGCTCAGCCATCCCTCCAGCCTCTTGGGCTATCTTATTAGCACCATGCTCTAACTTTGGGCTAGCTTTAGTTCCACTAATTGCCAAACATTGTCCCCGTCTGTGATGCTTCGGTAGAGCCTTTGGAATGGAGTAACAGACCACTCGCTTCCCCCAAAGGACAAGAATGTCCTAAAATGGCATCTGAAGCCTGTAGCAGAGATTTCTCCATTTTGCTTCTGCACCAATGGATTTGAAAAAGGTCTTGGTTTTTTCTTTTCTTTTGTTCTATATGTATAAAAACCTCATAAAACCATTTCTACACTGGAACATGCTAGAGCAACCTGAATCCATGTTCCCAAACCATTCTCAATCATATTTGGCCCAAGAATATAAAGTAGTTCCCTTTCTCCTTGACGTATTTTATTTATTTATATTTAATTTATTTACTTATTTATTTTGGTTTTTTGAGGTAAGGTTTCACTCGATCTCAGGCTGACCTGGAATTCACTATGTAGTCTCAGGGTGTCCTCGAACTCACAGTAGTTCTCTTACCTCTGCCTCCTGAGTGTTGAGATTAAAGGCATGAGCCATCGTGCCCAGCTCATTTTATTTAATTTTAAAAATATTTTCATTTATTATTCATTTGCAAGCAGAGGGATTGGGGAGAGAAATGGGCATATCAAGTCTTCCTGTCACTGCAACACAACTCCAGTTGCATGTACCACTCGTGCAGCTGGCTTTCCAGTGTATGGGACATGGGACAGCAACTGTCAGACCTTGCAAGCAAGCCCCCTTAACCACTGAGCCATGTTTCCAGAACTTCCTTGGTGTGTTTGGAGTAGTCATTAGCCTGGCTGTCAGGAGCTTAGTTTAAAACAATGTCCTCCTGAAGCATCGATTTAACAGAGCAAGATGCAAATGGGAGGAGAGAGACAGAGAACGAGAGAAAGTGCAAAGGGCGAGGAAGCACAGATAGGAGGAGAGACACTGAGGGAAAATGGACAGTGAGTGGAAGGGCAACCCTTTCAGGAATAAAGAAAGCAAGGAACATGTTGGACAGGAGAATAGAGGTGTAATTTATATATTTATTTATTTATTTATTTATTTATTTATTTATTTATTTATTTGGGAGAGAGAGAATGAGGCAGGTAGAGAGAGAGAACAGGTGCACCAGGGCCTTCAGCTGCTGCAAAGGAACTCCAGACACATGCACCATCTTGTGCATTTGGCTTACATGGGTCCTGGGGAATTGAACCTGCGTCCTTTAGCTTTTGCAGTCAACCACCTTAACTACTAAGCCATTTCTCTAGCCCTAGAGCTGTAATTTAAAAGCATATAACTCATCACCACTGGCAAATCAATGCCCAGCAAGACAAGTCCTCAAGGCTACCAGGTAGAAAACCATAAAGCCAATAATCTGAGCTTCTTGAAGGCACTGTTTGATAACCGTGACAAATTTTTTTTATTGCTCATCAAGCTTGGTGGCACACACCTTTAATCCCAGCACTTGGGAGGCAGAGGTAGGAGGATTACCGTGAGTTCAAGGCCACACTGAGACTACATAGTGAATTCTAGGTCAGCCTGGGCTAGAGCAAGACCCTACTCTGGACGGGTCTTGTGTTTAGCAAGGTCCCAAACAAACTTAGGGACTAAACTCACCACTAGGTAGAGCAGATCAGAAAGGCCCAGAGTCCATGGAAAGAGCAGCCCTCGGCCGGGCGTGGTGGTGAACGCCTGTAATCTCAGCACTCAGAGGCAAAGGTAGAAGGATCACTCTGCGTGTGAGACTAGTCTGAGACTACAGAGTGAGTTTCAGGTCAGCCTGGGCTACAGGGAGACCCTAATTTAAAAAAGAAAAAACAGGGCTTGAGACATTGCTTAGTGGCTAAGTGCTCACCTGCATAGCTTAAGGACCTAGGTTCAATTCCCCAGTACCCACATAAGCCAGATACACAAGGTGACATGTATCTGGAGTTCGTTTGCAGTGGCTAGAGGCCCTGGCATGCCCATTCTCTCCCTCTCTCTGTCTCTATCTGCCTCTTTCTTTCCCTTTCTCAAATAAATAAAAAATATTTTAAAAAAAGAGAGAGAGAAAGGAAGAAAGAAATAGCAGCCCTCTTTGCTTGTCAAAAGCAGGGGAGAGCTGGAGAGATGGGTTATGGGTTAGGTGCTTGCTTGAGAAGCCTAAAGGGCCCAGGTTCAATTCCTCAGTACCCACCAGATGCACATGGTGACACATCTGTCTGGAGTTCATTTGCAGTGCTAGAGGCCCTGGTATGCTCATTCTCTCTCTCTTTTCCCTCTCTCTGTCTTCTCTCTCTTTCTCCCTTTCTCAAATAAATAAATAAAATTTGTAAAAAAGAGAGAAAAAGAAAGAAAGAACGAGCAGCCCTTTTGCTTGTCAAAAGCAGGAGAGGGCTGGAGAGATGGCTTAGTGGTTAAGGTGCTTGTCTGAGAAGCCTAAAGGACCCAGGTTCAATTCCCCAGAACCCATGTAAGCCAGATGCACATGGTGGCGAATGCATCTAGAGTTCATTTGCAGTGGCTAGAGACCCTGGCGTTCCCATTCACTGTCTATCTGTCTGTCTCTAGTAAATAAATAAAAATAAAAATTTAAATATATATATTTTTTAAAAAGCAGAGCATATTAGGCTAGATGACAAGCCAGCCAACCTTCAAGGATCTGCAGCCCAAAGGAAACAGAAAGGAGATATGTTAGCCAGGGCCTACTGCTGGTCTTTGACCAAACCCAGCCAGACCAACCTCTAGTCACACCCACACAAGAGAAAGCCACAAACACCCACAGGGCAGGCGGTACCAAGCCAAAAAGGGACTATAACCAGGGCAGGGAACACAAGGAATGCCAGAGGATGTCCACGATGCCCCCTCACCCCCCGACCAGCACACTGTAGAAGCCACAAGCAGAGCCGTACCCAAACAGATGAAATTACAAGATACCGGAGAAAACTGCTTCTTCAAAATTGTGTGTTGAGGGTTGAATCCAGAACCTCAGGCATGCTAATCATGGGCTCTACCCCTGACCTACATCCCCGGCTAGGATTATATTATGTTTTTTTTTTTTTTTTTTGGTTTTTTGAGGTAGGGTCTCACTCTAGCCCAGGCTGACTGGTAATTCACGCTGTAGTCTCAGGGTGGCCTTGAACTCATAGCGATCCTCCTACCTCTGCCTCTGCCTCCCGAGTGCTGGGATTAAAGGTGTGCGCCACCACGCCCCGCTCAGTTTTTGTTTTTTGTTTTTTTTCTTTCCAGAAAGGGTCTTGTCTGTAGCCCAGACGGCCCTACAGCCCTCCTGCCTCAGCTTTCAGGGTGCAGGCATTACAGATGTTTGCCACGACACTGGTGTCGAGTTCATATTACTTCTCTCCTCTGCCCATTCCCCTCCGAAACCAGAAAGTCAGGCTTTGGAAGGAAGCCAGAAGAGTTTAGACTAAATAAAGTTCATTTTTTTTTTCCTGCACTCGCAAGTTGCATAGATAGAGTGTTGCATTTCCACCGCACATTTCTTCCTCTGGTTTCCTGCAGAGACCAGTCTAAGCACAGAACGTCATTGTTGACTGGCAGAACTTCCAAAGGAATGAATTCTTTCAAAGACCAGGAATCATCGCCCTATGTGGTCTGCCTTTGATGGGGTCAATCAGAGAAAAGGGGAGGAGAACAGGAAGTGGCTGTGGCGGGGGCTTTGTGTATTTTCTTCATCATGGTGTTGGACAATAGTAGGTGCCCTGGAGATGCATGTCAGATGAATGAGCCAATGAACATCTGAGCATCTATCTTGTGCCAGACATCGAAAAACACAATTCTATTTAATTTTGAAATTGATATCATTATCATTGGTTTACAGTATAATTTTCTTTCTTTACTTTGTTTTTTATTTTTATTTTTTAAACATTTTATTTATTTATTTATTTGAGAGAAAGAGAGAGAGAATGGACACGCCAGGGCCTCTAACCACTGCAAACAAACTCCAGATGTATGTGCCCCTTGTGCATCTGGCTAATGTGGGGTCCTGGAGAGTCGAACCGGGATCCTTTGGCTTTGCAGGCAAACGCCTTAACCGCTAAGCCATGTCTCCAGCCCATTATCACGAGTTTATAGATGAATGGGAGATGGCTCAGTGGATAAAGTGATTGTCACACAGTGTGAGTACCTAATCTCAGGTCCGGTCCTCCCAACCCACATAAAACCGGAGGCTACAGTGTTAGTAGCTGTAATCTCAGCGCCCTTGGTCTAGAAGGAAGTCTCTGACAGGAGAATCACCAGGAAGTTAGCGGGACAGCTAGTGTGACAAACACAGTGATGAACAAATGAAGAGCTGCCTCAAACAGGTAGATGGTGAGGTGGTTTGAATTAGGTGTCCCCCATAAACGCCTGTGCTTTGCATGGCTGCTTCCCAGCTGATGGCTGTGTGGGAGGTGGAGTCTTGCTACAGAAGGTTCACCACTGGGGTGGACCTCCAGCTTTATTAAGCCCCAGTTTGCTCAGTGGGCTCACTCTCCTGCTGCTGTTCCCACCTGCTGTGGCTGAGGTGTGCCCAGCCTCTGCTTTACCGTCTTTCTCTGCCATCATGGAGCTTCCCCTCTAGACTGGAAGCCAAACTAGTACGCTTTCCTCCCATCAGCCGCTTTGGGGCAGGTGTTTTGTGTCAGCAATGAGAAGGGAACTGCACCACCAACTGATACCCAAAGTTATCCTCGGGCCTCCGCAAGTGCACCACCATGGCATGTGTGTGCACGCATGCACGCGTGCACACACACACAAAAATGAATTCAAGTAAGTTGAGATTGAATAACCTCCCCAGGGCCACACACCTAGTAAGTATGTGCTGGGAGTAGGCCAATGACCATCGTGCCTTCTTCACACATTTATGTGGCATTTTTTCCCTCCCCTTAGGTAGAAAAAAGAATAATCTTCATATGGAAGAAATTCTAGCAGAATCTCTGCCTTCCACTTTATATTCCCAGAAATTATGTGTGGTGCCCAGATTCCACTGCAAAGGAAGTTGAGTCTTCCTGCAGGGCATGGTGGTGCATGCCTGTAGCCTCCAGCATGAGAGGCTGGGGTTAGGAGGACCGCCATGAGTTTGAGGAAACTCTGAACTATCACATCTAGTAACTTTAAGGCTAGTTGGTGGCACTTAGTGAAAACCTATCTCAGAATAAAACATGAGCCGGGCGTGGCGAAACACGCCTTTAATCCCAACACTTGGGAGGCAGAGGTCGGAGGATCGCCAGGAGTTTGAGGCCACCCTGAGACTCCATAGTGAATTCCAGGTCTGCCTGTGCTAGATTGAGAACCTACCTCGAAAAACCAAGGGAAAAAAAAAAAAAACGTGGCCTAGCGAGATGGCTTAATGGTTAAGGCACTTTAAAGACCCAGGTTCCGTTTCCCCAGTACAGATGCACCCATTCTCCCTCTCTTTCAAGTAAATAAAAAATAAAAATTAAAAAAAAAAAAACCCAAAGGAAGCTAGGGAGATGACTCAGTGAGTAAAGGGCTTGCTGCATAAGCACAGGACCTTGAGTTCAGATCCCTCAACCCCATGTAAAATGGGGTAATGTGGGGGGCTGTGGTAATGTGTGCCTGGAGTCCCAGCACTGGGGAGGCCGAGATGGACAATCTCTGGGGCTCACTGTCTAGCCAAGTCAGAAAGCTGGAGGTTCTGTGATGGAATCAGGTGGAAAGCAACAGAGGAAGACAGCCGGTATGGATCTCTGGCCTCTGGCACACACACATATGAGCATGCATGCATACACACACACCACTGACATATGTGCTGTAAGCTGACCGTGAAGGTAACCCTGATTTTGTGGCAGTGACTATAATCCAAGTCAAAATGTCAGTAGTTTTCTAGACAGAAAGAAATCAAAGGAAGGTAAAAAAGCATTGTGAGCGAAATGGAAAAGAAATTCCAGAAGAGGGAATGGAGGGGGGGATTTGAAAAGGGGAAATCATAACTTTAATCTGTACTAACCGAAATAAGCATTTTTTAAGGTCAAAAGAACCCTTGAGTTTTGTATAATCAAGATTAAAAAAAAACAAAATGGGCCAAATTACATGAAAATAAGTCCTCTCTTAGATTTCCAGTGACGTTAGAAACCACATAAGACTCCACCACGTATTCAAATTATAGTCTGTGCTTGCACCCTCTGGTGACTCTTTGGTCACACACCATCATCCACAGTCATCTACATTCATGTCCACCACACCCTTCGGCTTTGATCTCGGCTTCTCTAAATTCAGCTGGACACTCACATCACTGCAGAAACCAACTCATTGTCATTTCCAGGACTCACATTCCATTTATCCATCCCGGTGATAAACATCAGCAAGGGTCAAATAGCCCAAGGTTCAAAGGCAATCTGTCCGGGTCTGGGGGTGAAAAAAAGTGAGACTGGATGCATAAAAATAGAAATATCACCCATGACACAGATAGTTCTCCTTTGATCATGGCTCTTGAAATACAAACGGTGCAGACAGGAGAAGCAATTAGGAGCCCCGAGGAAGTCATCTCTAAGGTCCCTTCCAACTGAAGAAAACCATGGTTCTCAGCCAGAGAGAGGATGAGTTCCTGACTTCCTGTGTGATGGCTAGGTGATGTGACCAGCCCCTCTGGTCCTGTGGCTTAGGAGAAGTTATTTATCCTTCTCAGATTCGGGCTTTGCATCCTTGGGGGACAGACAGTTAACACACCCCTCACAGGACTGTTGTACGCTTCCATAGTTTCCCCAGCTTTTTTTATTTTTTTTTTTTTTGGTTTTTCAAGGTAGGGTCTAGGGTCTCACTCTGGTCCAGGCTGACCTGGAATTAACTATGTAGTCTCAGGGTGGCCTTGAACTCACTGCAATCCTCCTACCTCTGCCTCCCGAGTGCTGGGATTAAAGGCGTGCGCCACCACGCCTGGCTCTTAATTTTTGTTTGTTTGTTTGTTTTGGTTTTAGTTTTTCGAAGCAAGGTTTTGCTCTAGCCCAGGCTGACCTCAGGTGATCCTCCTACCTCTGCCTCCCTAGTGCTGGGATTAAAGGCACGCACCACCATGCCCAGCCATCAAGCTTTTAATTTTTTAAAAATATTTATTTATTTATTCATTTGAGAGAGAAAGAGGCAGATAGGGGTTGGAGAGATGAAGGCACTTTTCTGTAAAGCCTAAGAAAGAGGCAGATAGAGAGAAAGAGAGAATGGGCATGCCAGAGGAAACAAACTCCAGACGCATGTGCCCCTTTGTGCATCTGGTTTACATGGGTCCTGGGGAATTGAACTGGGGTCCTTAGGCTTTGCAGGCCTTAACTGCTAAGCCATTTCCCCAGGCCAAGCTTTTAATATTTAAAGGAGTTTTTAGAAGGAGATGGAGGAGGGTATTAGCATTTGGAAAAGCGCCTGGCAAGCAGAAGACCAGGTACCTATTTGATGGTCCCGTTATGCTCATACACACTTGCTGACAGGGCCTTTCAGAGAGGTGGAGGCGCTGATGGTGTGCCTGTGACCCGCTACACACACACACACACACACACACACACACACACACACTCAGGCGAAAATGCAGGATCTGCAGCCACCCACTCGGACAGAGGGTAGCCTCCTCTACCCCAGAGTCCAAGGACCTGAGCTGGCCGTACCAGGAAAGAAGTCGTTTCAATGGGGGATTGACTCGGTACCCTGAGTGGACTCCCGGATAAGTGGCCAAGTTTGCTACCTCAGTTGCTCCGATTTTTATCAAGTGGTAAACTGAGAACCCTGACGCCCTCTGTAGTTACTAGTCTGTCACCATGGAGATGGAGGCAGGAGGGTCAACAGTTAGAGATCACCCTGGGTTACAAGATTGAGGTTGAGGCCCCCCTGGGCTACTTAAGACTGTGTCATAGTTATCTTCTTCTTCTTTTTTTTTTTTTTTTGGTTTTGCAAGGTAGGGTCTCACTCTGGTCCAGGCTGACCTGGAATTAACTATGTAGTCTCAGGGTGGCCTCGAACTCTCGGCGATCCTCCTACCTCTGCCTCCCAAGTGCTGGGATTAAAGGCGTGCGCCACCACGCCCGGCTAGTCATAGTTATCTTCTCATTGCTGGGATAAAGCACCTGACCAAAAGCAGTTGGTGGAAGTTTTGTTTTGTTTTTAAATAAAAGGCTTCTTTTAAAAAATATATCTTATTTTTATTTATTTATTTGAGAGAGAGAGAAAGGGAGAGAATGGGTGTGCCAGGGCCTCTAATAAACCTCAAGGTCCACCCCAGCAACACACCTCCTCCAGCAAGGTTCCACCTCCCAAATTGCCATCAACTGAGAACCAAGTATTCAAAAAACATTGAGTTTGGGCTGGAGGAATGGCTTAGTGGTTAAGGCATTTGCTTGCAAAGCCAAAGGACCCAGGTTTGATTCCCCAGGACCCACATTAGCCAGATGCACAAGGTGGAGCATGCATCTGAAGTTCATTTACAGTGGCTGGAGGCCCTGGCATGCCCATTCTCTCTCTCTCTCTCCCTCTTTCTATCTGTCAAATAAATAAATAAAAATAAAAAATATTTTTTAAAAAAACATGAGATTTTGGAGGATACCTAATTCAAAGCACCACAGAACACCTTATCTAAAAACAAAAGAAAGGGCTGGACAGATGCTTAATGGTTAAGGAGCTTGCCTGCAAAGCCAGAGGACCCAGGTTTGATTCCCCAGTACCCAGTAAGCCAGATGCACAAGGGGGCACACACGTCTGAAGTTTGTTTGCAGTGGCTGGAGGCCCTGGCATGCCCATTCTCTCCACCCTTATCCTCTCTCTGCTTACAAATAAATAAATAAACATAAAATATTTTTTAAAAGGGGATAGCTTAGCCTACTCAAAGCTGAAATTGTATAGTACTTCGCCATATACAGTAAGTGCTTCCTAGATCATTCAGTTCCCTTCAAAACAATGTATTTTCTGTCATCAAAATATACAATTGAGGTATGGAGAGATGGCTCAGTGGTTAAGGCCTCTTGCCTTCAAAGCCTAAAGACCTGGATTTGATCCCCAAGTAGCCATGTAAAGCCAGATGCACAAATTGGCGCATGTGTCTGGAGTTCCTTTGCAGCCCTGGCACATCCCTTCTCTCCCTGTCTTTCTTTCTTCTCTCAGTCTCTCTGCTTGCAAATAAAATATCTTTTTAAATATATATTTTTATTTATTTATTTAAGAGAAAGATGAGAGAGAGAGAGAGAGAATGGGCACTCCAGGGCCTCCAGCCACTGCAAATGAACTCCAGATGTGTGTGCCCCCTTGTGCATCTGGCTTCCATGGGTTGTGGAGAGTCGAACTGGGATCCTTTGGCTTTGCAGGCAAAGGCTTTAACCACTAAGCCATCTCTCTAGCCCCCAAATGAAATATTTTTAAGAATACGATTGATTATAGAGATTCTTATCTTAGTGAGACTAAGAGAAAACAGACTCCGATTCTCCCAAGGTTGCTCGGCTGATGTCAGCGAAGTTCATAGTGTTTTCTCTTATTGCTGCCTCCTGGTAAACACGGTGGTCAGTCGTCAGCCCCCGCTCGCGGGTCCTCCTTGTGGCAAAGGGTTTGCATGCTAACTCGCTCATCTCACTTCATCCCATTCAAAGACTTGGCCTCTGTTTTCCTCTGGTGAATCTTGCCAGGGTCTCCTCGTTCCCTTACAAGTGAAGAGAAAAGCAGAACTCCGGCCGTGGGCCTGTTAATGATTGGTGACGAAAGCCACGAAATGTGAAAGGGGCCCACCCTGAGAGAAGATTCCAGAAGCTGCCATAAGTCCTCGGGACCCCCTGCCACCTCAGAAACAGGGGCAGGAGAGGCTGGAGACAGGGCTTAATGGTTAAGGCGTTTGCTTGCAAAGCCAAAGGATCCCAGTTTGATACTCCAGGTCCCCTGTAAACCAGATGCACAAGGGAGTGCACACATCTGGAGTTTGTTTGCAGTGGCTGGAGGCCCTGGAGTGCCCATTGTCTCCATCTCTCTCCCTTCCCCTCTTTCTCTCTCTCAAATAAATAAATAAAATATAAAACAATATTTAAAAAGAAAAGAAAAGAAACGGGCAGGAGAACTGCACCCTCAATTTGTACATCTCCTTCACTTTACCAAAAAAGGAACTGGGGAAGGGTGCTACCAAATTTATTTGCTGTAGCTGGGATGAGATCGCTCCGAAGTAAGGGCCAGTGACAGGAATTTCATCAGAAGAATTCATACAGCCAGTTGTAAAGAATGTGAATCTTTCCGAACACTAGGGAATCGAGTGACCCCCCCTCTTGTGCAAAACTTCATTTGTATGGAGCACAGAGTCCTCTTTTATCCTTTCGGTAAATGGACGTGCAAATCGGAACGAAGTAAAAGTACTTAGAATAAGAGAAAGTTCCCATTACTTAGCTCCAAATACAAGGTTCCTGCCAGCACACTGTTAATTGATAATGAAATGTGAAACTAATGTAAACTGATGTGGACGGACACACACACACACACACACACACACACAGTTCCTCCATGAATCGGAATTCTGCAAGTCACAAGGGACACCAGGGCAGTGCCAGAATTCAATCCCCACGTGACCAGAAGCTGTTATGGTAGCCCCAGGTCAGCCTCACCAGGGAACACATCATAACATTTCATTATAGCGTGCTTTTTGTTTTGCTTTTTTTTTTTCTTGTGACAAAGTCTCCTCTCTCTCTCTCTCTCTTTCTCTGTCTCACCAGCTCTGGCCATTATTTAGCCCAGCCTAGCCTCTAACTCATAGCAATCCTCCTGCCTCTACCTCTCTCGCGAGTGTTAGGATAACAGGTTTGAGCTTCAAGTCCAGTTATACAGCATGGTGTCTTGTTGATGTTTTTTGTTTTGATTTTGAGACAGGATCTCATGTAACTCAGGCTGGCCTTAACTTTGCTGTTGAGCCAAAAGGAGTGCCTTGATCTTCCTGCCTCCCAAGTGCTGGGATGCCAGGCATATTCTGTCACGCCTGACTGACAGCGCAGCTTTTGTTTTGGTTTTTCAAGGTAGGGTCTCGCTCTAGCTCAGGCTGACCTGGAATTCACTCTGTATTCTCAGGCTGGCCTCGAACTCTCAATGATCCTCCTTCCTCTGCCTCCTGAGTGCTGGGATTAAAGACATGCGCCACCATGCCCGGCTGACAGCATGGCTTTTTCACAGAAGTCATCTAGTGCACTTTTTTTTTTTTTTCTGTCTATGTGCATCTCCACATTCCCCATAAGTTTATGTGGAAAAAAAAAAATCATTCTTCAAAGAACAAGATAATCACGTGTGGTTTTCAAAAAGCTAAGTACCCAGGCTGAAGACATAGTTCAGTCAGTCAAGTGCTTGCTTCAATGGCCTGACGACACCTGAATTCCATCTCTGACACCCTTATAAAAATGCCAGGCACGAGCCTGTAATCTTATCACTAGGAAGGTGACAAGTTCATGGCCAGCATGGGTTACATAGCAAATTCCAGGCCAGCCAACCCTGTATAGGAAGACCCACCTCAAAGAAATAAACTAAAAACCTTTTAGATTTTCAACTTTGAACATTGCATTGAATTAATATACTTATTCCACACTTTCACTTTATAAAGGAACTAGTTAGTTAATTTATGCCTTTTTAATTTTTATTTATTTGCAAGCAGAGAGAGAGACAGACAGACAGAGAAAGAGAGACAGAGAGAGATTGAGAATGGATATGGCAGGGTTTCTAGCTGCTGCAAACAAACTTCAGATGCATGTGCCACTTTATTCATCCGGCTTTCCGTGAGTACCAGGGAATCAAGCCTAGGTTGTTAGGCTTTGCAGGCAAGTGTCTTAACAGCTGAGCTGTCTCTCCAGCCCCAATTTATTCCTGTTTTTTTTTTTTTTTTTGTCTCTAATGGGAATTTTTATGTGTATATAGGTAGCCAAGATCCCTCACTACCGAGCCTCTAGCATACCTACTCTGAGCAATATGGAGTTGGTAAGCGTATACTGTAGTGCTTGGGTTAGCATTTAACTTAGATCTTGTGAAAATCCCAACACTGGCCTTAAAAAAGTTTAATAAAAAGCCCAGGTGAATGTATATAGATACGAAAGAAACCACCCCCCAAATCAGAACTTCCCAACTGCAGGCCACAAACATCTTAGTGCAGCTCACTTCCCGAATGCACCCTTGAAAGATAGGACAGAAAGATCCAGTACCTTCTGGACACAGTCCTAAGCCATCACAATCAGCTCCTATAAAGTCCTCAGGATGAACAGAGAGCAGAGTTCACATCATACAAGCCATCTACAGATGTCTAAATTATTTACACGTATTTCACATGTTGCTAGTCAGGACCACAGCTGAAAGTCACAGACCATGGAGGGAAGGATAATATAAATATGGGATAAGTATAGTTTTAAAAGAAAAATTAGTAAGTTAGGTATATTATATGAGATTATACATATGAAACTCCCTTATACTATATATTAATGTATGTATTACTTTGCTCTATTTGTTTTGTGTTTGGGTTTTTTTTTGTTTTGTTTTTGTTTGTTTGTTTTTGGTTTTTCGAAGTGGGGGTCTCACTCTGGCCCAGGCTGACCTGGAATTAACTATGTATTCTCAGGGTGGCCTCGAACTCACGGCGATCCTCCTACCTCTGCCTCCTGAGTGCTGGGATTAAAGGCGTGCGCCACCATGCCCGGCTGTGTTTTTTTTGTTTTTGGTTTTGGTTTTTTTTGTTGTTGTTGTTGTTGTTGTTGTTGTTTGAGACAGGATCATGTATAGAATGACCTCAAAATACATAGCTGAAGCTGGCCATGAACTCCTGTTCCTCCTGCCTCTACTTCCTGAGTACTGGAGTTATAGTCATGCACTGTTTCATTTTACTCTTTGAATTAGAGTGTCCAGAACTAGAGAGATGGCTCAGTGCTTAAAGGTGCTTGATTGCAAAGCCTGATGGCCTGGGTTCAATTCCCCTGTACCCATGCATAAGTCCCTAGTACCCATGCACAAAGTGGCATATGTGTCTAGAGTTCATTTGCAGTGGCAGGAGTCCTTGGCATGCCTATATTCTCTCTCTCTTTCTCTCTAATAATTAAATAAATAAATACATTAATTAATTAATTAATAACAGCATCAAAGTGGCATACATATCTAGAGTTAATTTGCAGTGGCAGAAGTCCTGGGCATGCCTGTATTCTCTCTCTCAAATAACTAACTAAACAAATACATTAATTAATTAATTAATTAATAACAGTGCCCTAATTGGGCTTGGTGGCTCATAGCTCATCTCAGCACTCTCCAGAGTAAGGAAGGAGGATCATTAAGTGTGAGGTCAGCCTGGACTACACAGTAAGACTCTGACTCAAAAAATAAAATATTAGTGAAGAAAACCTAATCAACCCAAAGTACTTGTAAGGTCTCTTTTAAATTCTTTCTTCTTTCTTTATGCCACATTCAGGATTGACCCAGGACCTCACACATGCTAGGCAAGCACTCTACGGCTGATCTATATCTCTGATTCCTTTCTATTTTGAGACAAAGTCTCACTGCGTAGTCCAGGCAGGCCTTGAACTTCTGATCCTCCTGCCTTAGCTCCTCAAGTAACCGTAACCGGGATTCCAGGCTTGTGTCACTAAGACTAACTAAATTCTTTATAATCGTTCAAGTCCATTGGCTCCTACAGTATAAAAATTCATCTGGAAAAACAAAATGGATTTAGCCAGGCATGGTGGTGCACGCCTTTAATCCCAGCACTCAGGAGGCAGAGGTAGAAGGATTGCTGTGAGTTCAAGGCCACCCTGAGACTACAGAGTGAATTCCAGGTCAGCCTGAGCTAGACTGAGACCCTACCTCAAAAAAAAAATTATATATATATAGACTTAAACTATCCAGATAATTGTGGAGAAGAATTTTGTAGATTGAATAACCCAGGAAGTCCTTTCATACCCTAGTTCACTTTCCATGTGAGAATGGGAATATGAAAGTCTATGTTTTTCTGAAAGTTGCCTTGACTGGCATCTAGACAGGGAAGAGAAACCAAGAGCCACTTCTGCAGGTGGCCACATGAAGCTCGCTGAAGCGGGACAGCATGTGAGAGCTAACCGCTGTTTCTCCTCTGCAGAAGTTCGTGCGCAGAGACTCCAGGCATATGACAGCTAATGTTTTTACAAGTCATTGAGTCTTCTCTTATTTTAGAGTATAACTGCACTGGAGACTTCTATTTGTTTTTCTCTCAAGTGTCTAGACAGAAGCAAGATAAGCCTGAAATTAGAAAGGAGCATTTTCTCTTTTGTACAAAATAGTAAAGGCGCTCATCCCTCAACAAGTAGATGATGTGCTTTGAGGGGTATCTTGAGTAAGGATGACAGACCTCAGAGCCATTGACATCCTTGAAAATCCTCCTTAAAAATAGCAAATAGAAAGCCGGGCGTGGTGGCACACGCCTTTAATCCCAGCACTTGGGAGGCAGAGGTAGGAGGCCATTGACATCCATAGTTAATTCCAAAATCCTCGCAAAAAAAAAAAAAAAAAAAAAAATAGCAAATAGAGGGGCTGGAGACATGGCTTAGCAGTTAAGCGCTTGCTTGTGAAGCCTAAGGACCCTGGCTCGAGGCTCGATTCTCCAGGACCCACATAAGCCAGATGCACAAGGTGGCACATGAGTCTAGAGTTTGTTTGTTTGCAATGGCTAGCGGTTCTGTTGTGCCCCTTCTGCTTCTGACATAAATAAATAAAGGTAAATTTGAGATTAAAAAAAAATTTAAATTCAGAGATGAAAGGCTGTCAACATTAGTCATACATTCCCCTACCCCGTTCCTCCTCTCCTCCTCCCTCCCTCCTCCCTCCCTCCCTCCCTCCCTCCTTCCTTCCTTCCTTCCTTCCTTCCTTCCTTCCTTCCTTCCTTCCTTTTTTAAAATATTTGTCAGCAGAGATAGAGAGACAGAGAGAATGAGTGTACCAGGGCCTCCAGCCACTGAAAATGAATTCCAAATACATGCGCCATTTTATGCATCTGGCTTTACCTGGGTACAAGGGAATCAAACCCAGGTCTTGGGGAATCACACTCAGGTGGTTAAGCTTGGCAGGCACGCGCCTTAACCACTGAACCATTTTTTCCAGCCTCCCCCTCCCCCCATTTTTGAGACAGGACCTTACTGCATAATAGTCCCAGGATGATCTGGAACTCACATCAATCCTTCTGCCTCAGCTTCCCAAAGTGCTGGGATTATAGGCATAAACACCACACCTGGCCTAATCACATGTTTTTTTTTTAATTTTTAAATTATTTTTTTGGAGACAGACACAGAGAGAGACAGAGAGAGAGAGGGAGAGGAAGACAGAGATGGGCACGCCAGCAGTGTCTCAGCTGCTGTGAACGAAATCCAGATGCGTGCGCCCCCTTGTGGTCAAGTGCGGCATTGCGCCCTTGCGTCACTTTGCATCTGGCTAAACGTGGGACCTGGAGATTGGAACCAGTGTTCTTAGGCTTAGGAGGCAGGCGCCTTAGCCGCTAAGCCATCTCTCCAGCCCGCTAATCACATGTTTTAAGTGAAATTATTTTATGTTACTGAAGAACTAAATATATTGGACGAAGTGAAGGACAGTGAACAAATTTGTGAAAAAAAACTCTTTTTTTTTTTTTTAAACAATATCCTCATTCCTTCACCTCAAATGAAAGGGACACTAGATACTAGAAGAATAAACCCTACAAGTTCTACAAAGGCAGGGATGCTGTTTTCTCATTTTTCCCGTATTGAAGGACACATGGGGCAGGCCTTCTTGCTGGATGGCTGGTGAGCGGGTGGGCGGATCTAGGAAAAGGTGGGAACAGGAAGCATAAACCACATACCAGGGTTTCCCCTACCACCCTCTCTGCCTGGATATCAACAAAGCAGCGGAGAAGACCAACAATAGAAAGAGAAGCTACCAGGAAATAGATAAAGCAACCTCTTACCTTCCCAGCCTCTAGTCAGACCCCGTAGCATTTCCCTCTTTCCTGCTTCCATTCGGGCTTGGCATCTAACCAGCCCTGTCAAAAGACCGGTGTAGCCCCTGAAGCACGTCCCTCTGCCCCACTAGATTCGGATCTGCCTGAAGGATGCATCACAGATGGGTTGATTGCAAGCAAACATACCTCGCCCCAAGCTTGTAAAATCCTCGAGAGCATACGCTTGCTTTCTGTATTCTCCCAGTTTCTACCTATCATTTCAACCACGCAGTGTTACACCCAGGGCGAGTGTTGTGATCTGCCTGAAAGCCTTTTTTAGGTTCAGTCATGTGGCCATGTTACAAAAAAGAAAATCAGGTCTGACACACTCCAGCTGGTTTGTTTCCACTAAGAATATATTTCTGTATCTTCACCAGTATGTAAAAGTTCGTTCCTCATAAATTTGTTTACAACCCTCCATAAATTCCTGAGTGGAACCTGAATGTCGATAAACTTTAATTGTATCTCTAGACTCTTCCAATTCACACAAATTCTTCCGGGATTACAGCTAGCAATTTTAAGCCAACTCTCTTCATATAGAAGCAAGAGTATCACTGGGTCATGATTGTTTAGCATTTTACTGTTTTGGTTCTGTGGCATGAGATAACTCTGAAAGAGCATATGTCCTTCTATGGAACATGCTGGGTCTCTTGCCACATCCTCTTGAACTCCTTGGACACTTCCCATAATTTAAAATAGTCCTTATGTTAAAAAAAAATCAAGTTTGTTATATTACTTTTTAAATTTTTCATGCCTTTAGAATATGATTGGCTAAATTTATTAAAAATTTAAATTTTATTTTGCAAGGAGAGAGAGAGAGAGAATGGGTGAACCAGGGCCTCTTACAACTGCAAATGAACTCCAGATGCATCAGGATTTATGTGGATACTAGGGGGTTGAACCTGGGCTTATAGGCTTTGCAAGCAATGCATTTAACTTTGGAGCCATCTCCCCAGCCTTAGTTGGATAAACTTAGACAAATATATATATTTATAAATGCCCTTAAAAATATAGAGCATCGTTAACCATCTAGAAAGTTCCTTTCTTCCCCTTTACTGAGACAATTTGCCCATTTCTCTCTCTGTAAATTAGGTTTGCCTTTTTTTCGAGGTAGGGTCTCACTCTAGCACAGGCTGATCTGGAATTCACTATGTAGTCTCAGGGTGGCCTCAAACTCACAGCGATCCTCCTACCTCTGCTTCCAAAGGACTGAGATTAAAAGCATGCACCAGGCCCAGTTTAGGTTTGCCTTTTTTAAAAATTATTTTTATTTATTTATTTGAGAGAGAGAGAGAGAGGCAGATAGATAAAGAGAGAGAGAATGGGTGAACCAGGGCCTTTAGCCACTGCAAACAAATTCCAGATGCATGTGCCACTTTGCGCATCTGGCTTACGTGGGTCCTGGGGAATCAAACCTGGATCCTTTTTGCAGGCAAGCACCTTAACCACTAAGCCATCTCTCCAGCCCTAGATTTGCCTTTTAATAAACTTCACCTAAATAGGATCATGCAGCATGTTCTCTGTGACTAGGGCTTCCTTTGCTCAACATAATAGTTTTGCATTTCATATACATTATCAAAAGCACTAGTGGCTTCTTGTTAACTGCTGAATAGTATTGCACAGTGACCTTGCCACAAGGTGTCTGTCCATTACTAAGAAAGAAGCTGAGCTGGAGAGATGGCTTGGTGGTTAGGTGCTTGCCTGTGAAGCCCAAGGACCCTGGTTTGAGGCTCGATTCCCCAGGACCCATGTAAGCCAGGCGCATAAGGTGGCTGGAGGCCCTGGCATGCCCATTCTCTATCTATCATCTGCCTCTCTCTGTCTGTTGCTCTCAAATAAAAATAAATAAAAACAAAAAGAAAGACACTGCTGGCTGGGAGCAGGAATGATTTAAGTAAAATGAAGATGCATGCACCAGAAGCAAGGGATAGCATGTGTTAGGAGACCAGAATTCACCTCCAGCTAAAGTTTCTCTTGGTTCTGGCTCTCATCCAAGATTGCAAAAAGACTAAAATAATTAGTTATAGGTCTAACAGTCACTATTATCTCCCTCAGACCTTTTTTAGCTCTTTTGGCCACTGGATTTTGTTGTTGTTGTTGTTGTTGTTGTTTTGTTGTTGTTGTTGTTGTTGTTGTTGTTTCAAGGTACTGGTTCGCTGTAGCCCAGGCTGACCTGGAATTCACTATGTAGTCTCAGGGTGGCCTCGAACTCATAGTGATCCTCCTACCTCTGCCTCCCAAGTGCTGGGTATTAAAGGTGTGCATCACCATGCCTGGTTGTATTTTTATTTTTTGGGTCATCTTTCTTTCTTTTTCTGTTTTGTTTTATTTTTCAAATAGGCTTTCCTTGTGTAGGTTAAACTGGCCTCCAACTCATGACTTCCACTGCTGGAGTGCTCAAATTATGGGCATGTATCACCATGCCAGCAACAAAGAAAATCTTTTTTGTGGACAATCTTGAGGCTTTTATAAAATTCTTTTTTAAAACATATATATTTTGGGGGCTGGAGAGGTGGCTTAGTGGTTAAGGCACATGCCTGCAAAGCCTAAGGACCCCAGTTTGATTCTCCACGTCCCATGTAAGCCAGATGCACAAAGGGGAGCACTTGTCTGGAGTCCGTTTTCAGTAGCTAGAGACCCTGGCACACCCATTCTCAATCTCCTTCTCTCTTTCCCTCTCTCTGTTTCTAATAAATGATGGGCTCACCAGGGCCCTCTAGTCACTGCAAATGAACTCCAGATGCATGGGCCACCTTGTGCATCTTGCTTAGGTCCAGTCCTGGGAATCAAACCTGGGTCCTTTCGCTTTGCAGACAAGAGCCTTAACCACTAAGCCATCTCTCCAGCCCAGTCTGGAGGTTTTTGACTGCTTATGCCTTGTTTGCTTGGATATTATGAACAATGACTCTAGGTACATTTATGGAAGTGGAGGCGTACACATGCATCGATGATTATGTTGAGTCCCCTTCCTTGGACAATATGCAGCACACGCTGAAAGGGCAGGAAGGACGTAGGGAGGAAATGATGCAATGTGTTATGATTTTTCAGTATTGACAACTTCCTGTGCTGTGCATAGTAGCACATATCTGTAATCTGGTACTCAAGGGACTGAGGCAGGAGGCCTGCAGTAAATTCCAGGTCAACCTGGGCTGCAGAGAGGTACCTTGTCCCAAAAGAGCAAAATCACCAGCTCAAATGTCTTAACACCTATCATCCCAGGACTCTGTAGACTGAGGCAGGAGGATCATTATGGCTTTGAGGCCAGCCTGGGACCTTGACTCAATTTGTTATTGTTGTTGTTGTTTCTTTCAAGGTGGTGTCTCCGCTAGCCCAGGTTGACCTGGAATTCACTCTGTAATGCTGAGCTGGCCTCCAACTCACAGTGATCCTCCTACCTCTGCTTCCTGAGGACTGGGATATAAAGCGTGTCCCACCAAAAATAAAATAAATAAATAAACAATAAATAAATAAAATTAAAAGATGAAAAGAAGACGAGAAAAAAGAAGGCTGGAGAGATGGCTTAGTGGTTAAGGCATTTGCCTACAAAGCCAACTTTGATTCTCTAGGACCCACGTAAGCCAGATACACAAGGGGGCTCATGCATCTGGAGTTTGTTTACAATGGCTAGAGGCCCTGGTGTGCCCATTCTCTCCTTCTCTCTCTCCTCTTTATCTCTCTTAAATAAATAAATAAATAAAATATATTTTTTAAAAAAAAGAAGGAAGAAAAGGAAAAGAATTCTGCCAAGCTTTCTTTTGATTAATTGTTATTCCTCAGGGAAAATGCAGACCAGTCTATCAAATGAAAGCAAGTTTTGTTTGATCCAGTGAGTTAAGTCCCCATAGAAAACACCATTTCAGAACAAGAGAATGAAAGGAGTCCTATCAACAACAACAAAAAAAAGTATGGGGCTGGAGAGATGACTTAGTGGTTAAGCCGCTTTCCTGAGAAGCCTAAGGACCCCGGTTCAATTCTCCAGGACCCATGTAAGCCAGATGCACAAGGTGGCACATGTGTCTGGTGTCCGTTTGCAATGGCTGGAGGCCCTGGCATGCCCATCCTCTCTTCTCTCTATCTGCCTCTTTCTCTCTCTCCAATAAATAAATATATTTTTTTAAAAGTATAACTCGGGGTTAAGGCGCCTGCCTCCTAAGCCTAAGAATGCTGGTTCCAATCTCCAGCGGTTCCAATCTCCAGGTCCCACGTTTAGCCAGATGCAAAGTGAGGCAAGGGCACAATGCCGCACTTGACCACAAGGGGCGCATGCATCTGGATTTCGTTCACAGCAGCTGAGACACTGCTGCAGCGCCCATCTCTGTCTTCCTCTCTGTCTCTCTCTCTCTGTGTCTCTCTCTGTGTGTCTCTCTCCAAAAAAAATTAATAATTAAAATGAAAAGTTAAAAAAAAAAAAGTATAGCTCGGTCTAAGGCCCAATTGGTAAAGTGTTTGTCTAGCATACACCAAGCTCTGAGCTTTCTCCCCCATGTCCCATAAAACCAGGCACGGTGATGCATGCCTGTAATCCCAGTATTCAGGAAGTGAAGGCAGGAGGATCCAAAGTTCGAGGTCAAGCTCACAGCCTGGACCATGTGAGACCTTTTTACCAAAAGAAGAATGAGTGGAGGTGGAGGAGAGGCTGGGGAGATGCCTTAGTGGTTAAAGCCACTTGCCTGCAAAACCTACTGGCCTGAGGTTTAATTCCCCCAGCCACTCGGGTAAAACCAGTCACAAAAAGTGGTGCAAAAAACCCACAAAAATCCATTGCAAATACTGTGGGTAACAGTTCTTAGTTGGATATTAATTTTTGAGCCAGTCATTTAATTGTTTTTCAAGACAGAGTTGTGCTCTGTAGACTAAGCTGGCCTCAAACTCCCTGAAATCCTCTTAACCTACATCTCCTGAGTGCTGGAATTACAGACATGTCCCACCATACCCTGTGCTGAGCCACTATTGGGGAGGTTTTTAGCAATGTTGTACATAAAACATGCATATGTATATATTGGTTTTTCAAGGTAGGGTCTCATTCTACCCCAGGCTGACTTGGAATTCACTCAGTAGTCTTAGGATGGCCTCAAACTCATGGCGATCTTCCTACCTCTGCCTCCCGAGTGCTGGGATTACAGGAGTACGCCACCACACCCAGCTAGAACACACACACACACACACACACACATTGCTTGTTTGTTTGTTTGTTTTTGTTTTTCGAAGTAGGATTTCACTGTAGCCCAGGCTGACCTGGAACTCATTATGTAGGCTCAGGGTGGCCTCGAACTCACGGTGATCCTCTTACTTCTGTTTCCCAAGTGCTGGGATTAAAGGCATGTGCCACCACAGCCGGTTAGGATATTTTTTAAATTGGTCGTTCCTGTACTTTGCTTTTCACCTGCAGGTGGGATTGGTACCAGCACCCGCGAGCATCATTGATCCTCACTTGGCAGGATCTCACCCAGAGGGAGGCCCATCCCTCTGAAGTCACTCTTTCAGGGCAGCACCTCCAAGCAGTTGCTTAGAAAAAGTGAAAGCTCTCAGTGCCAGATGGAACACAGGCTGCAGGAGGCAAAAGCATACAAAATGTGCATCTCGCCGGGCGTGGTGGTGCTCACCTTTAATCCCAGTACTTGGGAGGCAGAGGTAGGAGGATCACTGTGAGTTCAAGGCCACCCTGAGATTACAGAGTGAATTTCAGGTCAACCTGGACTAGAGTGAGACCCTTCCTCATCTCGGTTTAGAAGTACTCACAGGGTGTGCACTGGGGGTGTCTTTAGCATTGGCACTGTCTGGGGCAGGAATAGGTATAATTTCAAAAGAACTAAGGTCTTTAAAATGTTAAAGACTGTTTAAAACATTGGGTGGGAGGAAATGAGGACACACCAACTGAAATACTCAATAGAATCCACTGCACATGAATGTCAAACTTCTGAATTCCAAGTAGAATGACTGGATTGCTTTGTTTTTCTTATTATTAAAGGGGACTAAAAAGAAAGAACCAGATAAACATTTATATAAGGTCTTGACTGGTATGTTCTGTGAAATAATAGTCACATTTAATGTTGGGTTTCAAGTATTTTGTGGTGCCATTTTGTAGCTTTCCAAACATTTAGAACCAATTAAACTTTTTACACAAATATGTCAAATAGGGTCATATAGCCTCCATTCCTCTTGAATAACACTGCATCTTCTTAATCCAGGCTTCATATGTGTAATCATATCATCGGACTTTCCCCTCATCTTTCCTTTCTAGAATATAGTCAAAACTCTCTCTCCATATACATATCTAATCTCCAGAGTTTGTCATTCTTTTCTTTTTATTTATTTATTTTTTATTATATATTTATTTATTTTAGAGAGAGAGCGAGAATGGGCACACCAGGGCTTCCAGCCACTGCAAATGAACTTCAGATGCATGTGCCCCCTTATGTATCTGGCTTATGTGGGTCCTGGAGAGTCGAACCTGGATCCTCTGGCTTTGCAGGCAAATGCCTTGACCGCTAAGCCATCTCTCCAGCCGCCTCCCCCCCCTTGGCTTTTGATACAGGATCTCCCTTTGCCCAGGCTGGTCTCAAAGTCACCGTGTAACTGAGAATGACCTGAACTTTCTGATCCTTCTGCCTCCGCAGTGGAATACGAGGATTATAGGAATGCTCCACTAGGCCCAGGTAACGGGGTGCTGTGGTTGAATGCCAAGCTTCATGTATGATAGGCAAACATTCTACCAACTGGGCTTTATCCCCAACTTTTTGCCTCTTGACCAGAACTGGGCCTCTGCCATTCTACTGAAGAAAGGCACCCGCTATGTATGACTACCCAGCTTTCTCCATATGAGAACCTCTGTCTGCATTTTCCAGAAAGGAAGCACATCTAGAGGAGACTGTGCTCAGAGGTAGTAGGGGAAGCTGATCTCCCTGTTGCCCTTGAGCTCCCCGACCCCAGCAGGGCCAGCTTCCCTGGCCCATCTGCTCCCACGTTGTGAGTCACTGCTATACTGATGGTGATAAGTGCAAGGGTAGGGAAAGTTTATCACCCACTGAAACAAAATGGACACACTTTTCCATTATGCTGAACTCCGTACCGAACGCTCTAGAAGCGAGCAACATGAAGTCACCCCTTCCGCCGCAGCAGACAGATGGATAGAGACATTTCCAGCCCTTTGTCTGCGGAGCATTTTCGGCATTTCCTTCAGGAAACTGGAGGTTATGACCTAAGGTTTCCGTAGTGAACACACTTCTGTTCCACAGTTAACCTTACCCAGAAATGACATCTACTCTGTTAGGTGAGCTTTATCTTCATGTCCCAACTGTGTCCTGTCCTGTGCATATCCAGTGAGACTTAGAACACAAATTCTGAGGGGAACAATAGGCGGGAGGGCCAAACACACCAAAATACTTTGAAAGATGACAATCACTCCGAGGTGACTGCTATCATAGTGTGAAGGCATTTGTAACGTACTATAGCTTTAACAACCAAGAAGATGAAACTTCTAAATATAACACATAGAGAGTTTTGTCATAAAAGGTGCTAGGTACCCAGCCTACATTCTCCAACTTCTTGCTTGTTATAATTGTTATCCCCGAGTTCATGAGACAGGCTGGAAGATCCAAAATGATATCCTAAAAAGAAAAAGAAAAAAAACTGAGTGATTTAATATTATCTTCCAGATTTATATTCTCTCTTTGGGTTTAAAGTGATCATTTCTGTCATAATTTAAATTGAATTGAAGACTACATGAAAGTCTTTGAAGATCCATATGCTATGACAGAATTATTATGCTTAACTTTGTTTGGCTTGAATGCAATTAAAAACACCCAAATTATATTTACTTGCCAATGTGGTATCCAAAATACTGGTGGTTTTTATCTCATTTGTTACAAGTCTTTAATGTTCACTTATTGAAGTTTCTCTTCCTGAAAAGGATAGAGTGGTTTCTAAACAAACCACAGTTTTTTTTCATACCTTAGCTTATCAAGGTAAAATACTCTAACGGAGAACAGAAATCTGTCCTTAATTTTGATTGCAGAGAGCCAATCAAAGCAAATATCTCAATAATGATTTCAAAAAAAATGCTCTTCACGAAGGGATCTTTAAAAAAATCAGTTTATTAATGTTTAAAAGTTGATAAAGCTATGTGCAAAATGGTTCACAAAAGTCAGAAACCTATTAAATACTATTTTAAAAAAACAAGACATTTCTTGGTTTAATTGCACTGAAAACCATACTAAGGAGACAGTAATATATTTTTATTCTTTATAACATTTACATATACCTTCAATTACTATCTAAGGAACAACTGTGTTGGAAAAACTTCTGATGTTCCCTACCAGTTAAAGTAATGCTTTTTAGGGCATAGGAGGGTGGTGTTTTCTTAAGAAATACACATCCAATGGTGTTAACACAGGTTAGAAAAAAAAATCCAATAAAATGACTTCTGCTGAAACAAATACATTCAAAAATCAGAAAACAAAAGTACTTTTAACTCAACAAAGTACATGCATCCTCCTGTTGGTTGAAACGAATCACACAACACTCTGAAATAAACATGAATAAAAGTGCCAAAGACAGATGTATATTTTTTTTGTCAGACAACTCCATTAAAACACCACTCTTGGTTTACAAACAAGTTACTTCCCAGTTTTCACCTTGTTTTTTTTTTTTTTTTTTGTTGTTGTTGTTGTTTGTTTCCATGTCACCAAGAATCATGGTCATTATCATTTCAATCAAGTGGACTTTCTTATTCCCTTTACAATCACAATGGACATTACACTGTAATACATTTCATGGTAAAAATGTTTTTTTGTGCGTGTGTGTGCTTTAAATTTTTCTTTTAAAAAAAAAATCAAAGTGACCTCAATCAAATTGCAAAACAATTGGCCCCGCTTATGTGGAAACTTTGGCCTCAGCAAATGAAACTGCTTTTCATCTTTAAACCACCTCCACCTCCCCACACTGTCAACCTCGGCTATCTGCAACAGATGATGGAGACGTGGACCATGCTACAACCTCCCTCTGATGAACGCCGGGTGCTTTCCATATAAAAGAAGGGTACTTTCCATAAAGTAAGAGATTCTGGAGGAAGGGTGTGAAAGGGGAGCGAGGCTGTGTGGAGTGACCCAGGACAAGCAGAAGTGCACACACCCAGGTTGGAAACTATCAGGAAGGAAACCATCTCAAAAACTCCAAAGTGACTCTCTCCCACGAGACCCTGGTCTTTGGGGGGGGGGGGCAGATGAACCTTCCAGGAGCTTGACAAATGCTAGACCTTTGGCTCAGTGCAAAAATCAAAGCTCCTAGGGTGCAGGAAATAGACTTCAGGCGGTGACCTGATCTCCACCCTTTCCCACTGTATTGTTCACAGGAACTGCCTACCTACCGCCGCCACCACCACCACCATCACCACCACCACCACCACGGGGCATCACCACCACCACCACCACCACCACCACGGGGCACCACCAGGCCTGTGCCTTCTCCCCTCTTTCCTTCCCTTTCTCTCTGGCTCACAGCAACTCCTTCCTGGCAGCAGTTGAAACCCAGAGCCATTATTTATTTATTTATTTTTCTTAATTTAGTTTTATTTTTATTTGAAATGCTGGGGTTGGTGGGTGACGAAAAGTCCGAGCGCTTCTCGACCTACAAAGCTTCCAGCTTTAGGAAGAAGAGTTGACATTTCCGGAAGACATAATGGTCTCTGGGTTGTCCCCATCGTCCTTCTGTGGGTGGGACGAATTGTCCGATTTGCTGCGGCTGAATTCCATGCCCGCGATGATAGGTCCCTTGAATTTGCCAGCCGAGTCTCTGCTGGGACATTTGCAGCAAGACATGATGCGGATGAAGGCCCTACGCATCTCCTTGTTGGTGAGCGTGTAAATGATGGGGTTGGTACCCGAGTTCAGCACCGCCAGCACCAGGAAGTACTCCGTCTTGTAGAGAATGTCGCACGTCTTGGCTTTGCAGCCCACGTCGAGCAGCAGGAGGATGAAGAGGGGAGCCCAGCAGGCTATGAAGGCGCTCAGGACGATGATGACGGTCTTGAGCAAGGCCAGCGACTTCTCGGAGCTGCGGCTGGCCTTGGACATGTTCTTGCGGAAGGTCAGTCGGCGGCTACGAGTCCTGACCAACGAGTAGATCCTGCAATAGAGGATGACGATGGAGAGGAGGAGCAAGGTGAAGACCGTGGTGCAGAAGAGGATATAGTGCTTGTGGTAGAGTGGTAGAACGGTGGAGCAGTGGGCCAGGGTGCCTATGCAGTTCCAGCCCATGATGGGCAGGCCACCCAGGATGAGGGAGATGACCCAGCAGGCGCTGATGAGCAGGAAGGAGCGGCTGCTGTTGCTCCCGTTATGCAGCTTCATCTTCAGCATGGTGATGTAGCGCTCGATGGCGATGGCGAAGAGGCTGAACACCGAGGCCGACAGGCCACGAACATGCTCCCTTCCCGCAGGAACCACTGGGCAGGGGTGAGCTTGTAAGTGGTGGCCCCGGATAACAGCAGGTTGGCGGCGTAGGCCACACCTGCTAACAGGTCCGAGAGGGCCAGGTTGCCGATGAAATAGTACATGGGCCGGTGGAACTTCTTGGTCTTCCAGATGGTCAGCAGCACGAACACGTTCTCCAGGATGATCAGGCAGCAGATGAAGATGAACACCACCGACGTCAGCCTCACGCCCTGCTCCTTCTCCACGCCCGCGCTCAACTTCCCCGTGTAGTTGTAATGCCGGACGATGATATCGTAGTTGCCGTAGTCCGACACCGAGCTGCGGAGGGCCTTGACCACCGGGAGGCTGGTGGACACCATAGCCGCACTGCTGTCCCGTGTCCCCCCCCAGGGGAGCCAGAAGGAGGGGGAGGGGAGTGGCACTTCTTCCAGACGGGCGCTAGAGGGCGAGGCCGAGCGAGCCTTCAGTCGGGCTGCAGAGCTGGGTTAGAGAGCAATCCAGGCTTTTTTTTTTCTTCCTTTTTCTTCTTTTTTCTTCCCCCCCTTGGCTTTGAGAGGGCCTCCTTAAACAAGTCACAAAGAAAAGAGAGAGTCAGGCAAAAGGCCACGCAGCACACTAGCATAATTCATTTCTAGCTAAGGCATCGCTCCAATTTTGTTGGTGGTGGTTTGTGTTAGGGAAACTTGGGGAGTTTTGTTGTTGTTGTTAAGTTAAATCAAACTATCATTTCTGGCAATAAAAAAAAGCAAATAAAAGAGGAAGGAAGGAAGGAAGGAAGGAAGGAAGGAAGGAAGGAAGGAGGAGGGAGGGAGGGAGGGAGGGAGGGAGAAGAAGAGTGAGAAAAAGTTATCCAGACTGAAAATTCCAACTCGACTAGAAAGGGGTGGGGATAAACACAAAATCTCCCTGTGATCACGAATCCACAGAAATGGAAGTGGGACGCTAAGAGCACCACGCTCCATCTACGCTGGCGCCCCTCATATCCTCTTCCTCGAACGGATTCCAGCTCCACCGTGAGCCCTGGGGGCTCTCCTCCGAAGAGACCCAGAGGCCTGATCGGAGCGTAGAATCGCACACTCCGGTCCCTCCCCCAGCTTCAGATTAGCACCACCTCCTCATTGCCATGCAAGAAAGTAGATTTGCACGACAATGACTTGACAGCTTAAGTCACTTTCTGGGACTCTATTAATAACTGTCAAAGAGCAGGTGTGCCGAGAGGGTCCAGGGCGCAGAGAGGTGTGGGCCTCCTGGCGCGCTCCGCCTGGCGATAAACAGGAAAGCTAAGCGCCTCGGTGAAGTAACTGCCTCCCCCTTTTCTTTTTTTTTTTTTTCTGTTCTTTCTTTATTACTTTTTACTCCTCTCACCTCCACCCCACCCTACCCCAGGCAAGCCCCGACCAAGTCCATTTAAAGGTATCCAGTGACACCTATTTGTCAGAGATTGCTGCAAATCTCAGAAGTTACTCCACGAACTGATTGCCCAAGTATCTTTAGCCAACACACACACTCGCGCGCGCGCACACGCACAAAGTTCACTGGTGATAACAGTATGCGCCGCAGCCTAATTTCAAGTGCAAAATGAGCTTTTACCGTAACTCACACCGCGGACGTGCGGTGCGCTGCTAAACTTGCACGGGCAGTTTTATTGAAAGCCGTCCCCCTGCACTCCTCTTACCCCCACCCCTAAGCCAACACTTTGCCTCCCCTCTCACAGAACTAGAAAGAGGGAGAAAGTGCACAGAGCACTTATTAAGGAGTTTAGACATTGCGAGGTGATAGAATGAAGAAGAAAGAGTGCAGAGCAATCTCAGTTATTTCCCGGAGAGCAGAGGCTGCGGGTGCCAAGATAGTGGGCACTTTCCCCCATCTTAATTCCACACTCCACTCTAAGGCAGTACAGGATTAAAGTCATAACCGTCGCCCTCGATTTCATATAATATATATATTTCATATAATATATATTCCACAGAAATTCCAAAAAAAATAAGCATATTACCTTTTTTCTAATGAACCACAGTTTTCACCCCCACCCCATGCCCACCCCAGTCGTTTGGTCACTCCAAGTGGATCCCCAAGAAGAATACGATCAAGATAGGTTCCACAGTCGCCCTGCCAAGCACGCTTTTAAAGTTCTTTTGTTGTTGTTGTTGTTTTGTTGTTGTTAGTTTCGTTGGCGTTTCGGGGTTCGTTAGTGACCCCGAGGCCCACCGCCCCCGGGTTCGCAGCTCCCCTATACCTGCTTCAGGCCGGACGGAGCTGCGTGCGCCGGGCTCGGGCTCGGCCGGGCGCGCTCCGCATCTTGCTGCTGCCCCGGACTGACGCGCTGTCGATGGTCCGGGCCCCCGAGTCCAGCCGGGGTCCCCTCTGTCCCTCCGCAGCTCTGCACTCCAATGGCCAGCCCGGCTCGCGCCCCGTCTGGTCTGCAAAGCGAAGTCTCCAGCGCCGCGCCGAGGCTGGCTTGAGGCTCCTCCTGGAAGGGACTGGGAGGGGTTAATACCCTTAACCCTTCACGCCCTCGGCCAGAGGCAGGGCACCCCCCAATCTCCACCCCGCCATCCCCAGGATCTACACTGCTCAGAACAGATTCTGAGGCAGCCAGACTCAAATACGAGAAATAAGTAAAATTCACTAAAACGAGCCCCTCCCTCCCCAACCAGCAAAGAGAGAGAAGGGGCGGAGCCTAGTGGCCCCTCAAATCTCCTGTCTATAAATCACGTCCCTCCCCAGCCACCGGGCGCTTCCCCCAGAGATGGAGGGGGAAACTCACCCGAGCCCTGGAAAGCAAAGATGAGGAGCCTTGGAAAACTTTGCTCGGGGAAGGTCTTTGGGGAGGGGGACAGAAAACGAGCCAGCGTCCACTGGTAACAAGACCTCCCTCGTCCCTGATCCCACAAACCTAAGGAGCCCAGTGTCCCGAGTTGGTGGCCGGCGGTCACTCTCTCGCTGGCGGAGCAAACCAGAGCCGCGCTCGGGGAGGGGACCAGGAAGGGGGGGACGGAGCAGCCCGAAGGGACACGAATGGCCTTTCACTCCCCCTTCCCGGCCCCGTCCCCCAACCCCAGATCCCGGTGAAGCTTCGAAACTTGCGGTCGGCTGGGCAGAAAGTGGCTTTCCCACCCCCATCCCTGGGGCGCGCTGCTGAGCGGGTGGTTCCCCTCGCTCAGCTGAGCCCCAAACCAGGCCGTGTGTCCCAGATTCTGGGCAGCACTGAGGCCTCTGAGGAGGTGGGCTGCAGCCTGGCCCCCCGAGAGATGGAAAACGTCTGGGCAAGCTCAGGAACTTACAAAGGAGAAGGGCCGCCTGGCCCAGCCACAGTCCAGCTCCTACAGAGGCGCAGAGAAGGGTGCCCGCCTTTCTCTCCCTTTCTGGTGAGGGGATATCAAGACCCTACCCCACCCCCAATGTGAATAATCGCACCAGGCCTTCCTCTTTTTCTTTTCTTTTCTTTTCTTTTCTTTTCTTTTCTTTTCTTTTCTTTTCTTTTCTTTTTCTTTTTGCTTAGATAGTATTTAAGAAGCACCCGGCTTCTGCCTTACTGTTAAAGAGGTTTCCACCCAGACCCTCCCCTTCTTCGCACACCTTCCCATCCCCTCAGAAGTGAACACAAAACTTCCTCCGCTTTGCAGTTTCAATGGACGGACACACCCTGTACCTGAATGAGTCAAAATGAATAAAAATGAATAAACAACAGACTCCCCCTGGCTTCTGGGATTTTATGAGTGTGCAAAAAAAAAAAAAAAAAAAAAAAAAAAGAAGAAGTGACAGTTAATTCGCAGCTGTCTCAGGCCCCATCCACTGCTCTGCACCACACACATACCCACAAATTGAACAGTAAGTGTGGTTCAGTATGGAAACTAAGATAACGTTCATCCAGTCTCCACCGGAAGAGACAGACTGGGTTTGAGAACTGACTTCATGTAAACTGGGAAATACGTCATGTCTATCCAGCATAGGAGACCCCCCTCCCCCACCAGTAATTTATGAGTTCTTTAACGGGAAAAGGAATTGCAGGGCACACTGTTGCCCCTGCCGTGTCTGAAGAAGGTTGACAGCCCATATGCAATGTAATCGTTCATCGTAGGCTATTTTACTTCAGATGGGAATGCCATTCAGACAGCCTACCTGGCCTGCTAGATTTCCCAGCTAGTGAGGAGCAGAGCTGGCTTCCAAAACCAAGCACTTCAGGAGCCGGGCTGCTAGCTCACATGTTGTCATCAGTCGCTGCGCTCCTAAGAACTGAAATGTACACTCCTGACCTCTGGATTTCAAGTTTTAAATTGGGGCTCATCTCTAACTGTACATGCTTTGAACATGTACAGAAAAGGATTGCTTCCATATAGAAAGCATGTGGGGCTGGAGAGATGACTCAGCAGTTAAGGCCCTTGCCTGCAAAGCTCAAGGACCAGAGTTCGATTCCCCAGCACCCACCCACATAACACCAGATGTACAAGGCGGCACATGCATCATTTGCGCATGTTCATTTACAGTGGCTGGAGGCCCTGGTGCACCCATACCCACTCTCTTGCTCTCTGTCTCTCAAATAAATAAATTAATTAAATTAAAAACAAAAACAAAAACAAAAAGCATGTGTATGTGTTTGTGAGACAGGCTGGCCTCCAACTCATGATCCTCCTGTCTCAGTCTCTCAGGTGCTAGGATAAGAGGTGTGGACCATCAGACTCAGCTATGTATATATGTCCTTAAGATATAACCATACAGCCAGGAGCAGTGGTACATGTCTGTAATCTCAACACTTGTAAAGACAGGAGGATCAAGAGTTCAAGGTTAAGCCAGGTGTGGTGGTACACACCTTTAATCCTAGCACTAGGCAGGCGGAGGTAGGAGGATCGCTGTGGATTTGAGACTAGCCTGGAACTACAAAGTAAGTGCCAGGTCAGCCAGGGCAAGAGTGAGACTCTAACTCGAAGAACAAAACAAAATAAGAGTTCAAGGTTACCTCAGCTACGTAGTGAGTTAGAGCCTGGGCTATATTAGACAAGAAAGAAAGAAAGAAAGAAAGAAAGAAAGAAAGAAAGAAAGAAAGAAAGAAAGAAAGAAAGAAAGAAAGAAAGAAAGAAAGAAAGAGAGAGAAAGAAAGAAAGGAAGAAAGAAAGAGAGAAAGAAAGGAAGAAAGAAGGAAGGGAGGGATGGAAGGGGGGAAGGAAGGAAGGAAGGGAGAGAGAAGAAGGAAAGAGGAGAAAGATAAGGTGATAGAATGATTGCTTCACATGTGCAATGCCTGAATTCAATCCTTAGTACTGAAAAAAATGTTCATGAACATTATTTAAAACTTCTCAGTGCCTGCCTTCCCTATCTAATGTATGGTTGTACCTTTAATAATTGCATATCCTGTTTTAAGTGCTAAATAAATTAATTCAATCCTGACAAGGTAGGTACTATTATTATTCTAATTTATTATTATTTATAAATAATAAGGTAATGTGGGATCGACAGTAGACAGGCTGTAGGTGCTTAATCACTACTCTAAACCACAGAGATAAACCTCAAGAATTTCAAAGAATTATGTTGGGGAAAATCAGTCCCTGGGGCTGCAAGCACCATTGGTGAAGATAGCGTTCACTATGACTGCAATGTGCTCAAGAACTCAAGGACTTTGCAGAAAACTATTTAGTGACAGACTTCCTTAGCACACCTCTGAGGTAGGAAGTGTAGAGGGCTGCTCGTACAGCTTGAATTAAGCCATAGTCTTCCTATCAGTCCCGGGCTTCTGTGGTCCCGCACATACATGAAGGCCCGTTCCATTCAAGACAGCTCTCAGAACTGTACCCTCAAACTAGCAGGCTGCTAGCCTGGCTATCATTCTGCCAGTGCCAGGAGGCCAAGCCCAAGTTCCTATTCGACTTCACCACACTAAGGTTACACATGCTACCCACTTCCCATCAAGGTATCGTGTGTCTCCATTTCCAAGAGCTCATTTCATGTAGTTAATTAATTTGTGTGTGTGTGTGTGTGTGTGTGTGTGTGTGTGGTCTCTTGCCTCCACAAATGAGCACAAGGCACTTGCATCACTTTTGTGTGGGCCAAGCCATTTTCCCAGTCCCAGAGTGTGGATTTCAAAGCAGTTTTCACAGTTCCTTCAGGGCTATCAGACAAAATAGCACATCATCTCTGTGATATATACTAAAAATACATAAGTAACCATTGCTCATCTGCAAGTCAAATGTAACTGGGTAAACTGTGTGTGTGTGTGTGTGTGTGTGTGTGTGTTTTCTTCTAAACAACTCTCCTTCCCAACTATTCAGTCACTTTATAACTCACCATGTCTCCTAAGCCCCAGGAAAAACTCAAGCCTTTCCTTACTCATTTTTGTCATAGGAAAATAGCCTCTTACTACATGGAGAAAACTGTATGACCACCTCAACTGCCTTCCTTTTCATGTTGTAGCCTAATAACAACATCATCCTCACATCTCCTGTGTACCTGTTGCAGAAGTGAAGAGTGTTACTCTTTTTAAAATATTTATTTATTTATTTGGGAGAGAGAGAGAGGAAGACAGAAAGAGAGTGAGGATGGGAGCTCCAGGGTCTCCAGCCACTGCAAACGAACTCCAGGTACATGTGCTGGTGCTCTGTGCATCTGGCTTTACATGGGTACTGGCGAATCAACCCTGGGGGTCAGGTTTTCAGATTTGGCAAGCAGATGCCTTTAACTGCTGAGCCCCCGCCTTACTCTTCAAAGGCAAACTCCTGCCCACGTCCCTTGCTGCTTCCCCATAGCTTTCTAAGACTAGCTCAATTCCTCAACAGTTTCCTCTTTGGCTTAAACCTTCAGTTCTTGGCTCTGGTGGCATCCACTTGATTATTTATTTATTCATTTATTAGAGACAGGATTTCACTTTGTATCCCAGGCTGGCCTCAAGGTCTAGTGCCTTCTGTCTCCCTTCCCAAGAGCTTGGATTATAGGCAGGTACCACCATGCCTGTCTTGGCTCCTGCTGTCTTTTACCTTCAATTTACACGAGTGTCTATGTGTTTCACGTGTATCAAAAACTCATTGTCGGGCTGCAGAGATGGTTTAGCAGTTAAGGAGCTTGCCTGCAAAGCCCAAAGACCCAGGTTTGATTCGCCAGGACCCACAAAAGCCAGATGCACAAGGTGGCACATGTGTCTGGAGTTCATCTGCAGCAGCTGAAGGGCCT
The DNA here is from genome assembly GCA_036365145.1 of Orientallactaga sibirica. Taxonomy (NCBI): domain Eukaryota; kingdom Metazoa; phylum Chordata; class Mammalia; order Rodentia; family Dipodidae; genus Orientallactaga; species Orientallactaga sibirica. Next base: position 19,767,081 of record JAEOAD010000025.1, read on the forward strand.
GGAGTGCCCATTCTCACTCTCTCTCTTTCTCTCTCAAATAAATTAAATTAAAAAAAAAACACCCTCAAGCTGGAGAGATGGCTTAGTGGTTAAGGCACTTACCTGTAAAGGCAAAGGACCCAGGTTCAGTTCCCCAGGACCCACGTAAGCCAGATGCACGAGGTGGCACATGCATATGGAGCTCATTTGCAGGGGCTAGAGGCCCTGGCAACCCCCCCTCTCTTTCTCAAATAAATAAAAATTTTAAAATATTTTTTAAAAACTCATTGTTTTCCTGTCATCCTAGGTCCCACTATCTCCTCTTGCCTGTCCACAGTCAAATTTATATAACAATATACGGTGGAGCCTTGAGCCAGGCATGGTGGCACGCTTTATATCCCAGCCCTGGGGAGGCAAAGGTAGGAGGGTTGCTGTGAGTTTGAGGCCAGCCTGGGACTACAGAGTGAGTTCCAATTCAGCTTGGCTAAAGTGAAACCCTGCCTTGATAAAACCAAAACAAACATGGTGGAGCTTTGGACCCAGATATACTTGGGTTCAGTCTTCATACCACTAAATTTGACAATTTCCTTTAGCTGCCTTGTTTGCTTGTTTGTTTGTTTGTTTGTTTTTTCTTTTTTGCTATTGGTACTGGGATTTGAACCGAGAGCTTCTTCAATGGCAGACAAGCTCTCTACCACTGAACCATCTCCCCTCCCCAGACTCTCCTTTAACTTCCTGGAACCCATTTCCTCATCTCTAAAAGGGGATAGCAATATTTTTCTCTGGAGGTCTATTTTGAGATTGAGAGGTTCTTACATTGTACATCTTTAAAATTATTTTTATTTTTATGCACTTTACTGTATGAATATATTGTATATTGGTCATATTCCCATCAGGTTTTCCCTGAGAATTCTGGAGGCATGCCTCTTTTGTCTTTTAATTTCTCTTGAGTCCTCTGTCCTCTTCCGAGGTCCTAACTGTGGCCTGGCTGCAGTCCTGTATTTGCCCTCTCCTCCCTGCTGGTGAGTGTCTCATTTCCTGGATCACCATTATTTTGTTGCTGCTTTCTGATTGATGGAACACAGATTCCAGGAGTTTCCTGGTTAGGGGATATGGAAAATGAGCTCCTTGCGAAGTGGGGTGTATACAAATGACTTTATCCAGTCTTCTCTCTTTACTCCTGGTTTGGCGGAGTGTAGCATTCTGGGCTGAAAGTCATTTTTCCTCCAGAGTTAGTAAGGCATTGTTCCATTGTCTTCTAGCATCCAAAGCTGCTGATGAGAAGTGTGATAGCATTCTAATCCCCAAACCTTTGTGCATAAGCTATAATTGCTTGTTCCCATTTCACCCCACATGCAACCTCTTATGAATGAATGTTAACCCTGCCATCCCAGCTGCAGCACACAGTGGTTACTTGAGCCTGGTGGAACTTTATCAACCAGAAGTAGGTAAAAATGATGCTGCATGATTTCCCTGGTAGGTCATTCACAAAGTCATGGGCCCCCTCATTAGAAATGGTGTCATGATTGTATCAGTCCATTCCTGATAGGCTAACGGACCATCTCAGACTGAATGTTGACAAACGACAGAAATGACTTGCAAGTCCAGGAGGCTGGAAAGCCAGAGCAGAAAACACCCGAGCAACAGCAGCTTATGGGGAAAAGGGTTTTATTTTGGCTTACAGACTTGAGGGGATGCTCCATGATGGCAGGGGAAAATGGAATGAGCAGAGGGTAGACATCACCCCCTGGCCAACATAAGGTGGACAATAGCAACAGAAGAGTGTGCCAAACACTGGCAAGGGGAGACTGGCTATAACACCCATAAACCTGCCCCCAACAATACACTGTCTCCAGGACGTGTTAATTCCCAGATCTCCATCAGCTGGGAACCTGGCATTCAGAATACCTAAATTTATGGGGGACATCTGAATCAAAGCACCACACCAGTAGATCAAGCATCTGGTAAGAGCTGTTCTTTGTTTCCAAGATGGCACCTTATTGATGAGTCCTCTCACAGGAAAATGAACAAACCCTGCTGTCTTCACGTGCAGAGGACTCGGGAGGACAAGGCAGCTGCTGCGGCTTCTTCTTCTTCCTCCTCTTCTTCTCCTTCTCCTTCTTTCCTTCTTCTTCTTCTTCTTCTTCTTCTTCTTCTTCTTCTTCTTCTTCTTCTTCTTCTTCTTCTTCTTTGTTCATATATTGGCTTTTTCTTTTTGCAGACAAGGTCTCATGTATCCTAGCTGGCCTTCAACTCCATGTAGCTAAGGATGACCTTAAACTTCTTATCCCCCTGCCTCCACCTCTCACATCCATGGGGAGTGCAGGCATGAGCTCCAATGCGCCCTTCATGAGGTTCTGGAGACCCAAGCCAGGGTCTTCGTGCATGCTAGCCAAGCACTCTACTACCTGTGCTACGTCTCCAGCCCCACATTTGTTGTTTTCCTGAGACAAGGTCTTGTCTAACCCAGGCTGGTCTCCAATGCTCTAGTAACAAAGGATGACCTTGAACTACCGATCCTCCCCCTCCATCTGCCAAGGGCTGGGATGACAGGCTTGTGCCACATGGCCAGACAGTATCCTGATGGCTCTTTTAGAAGGTCATTAATTAAGAGCATGCCAAAGACCCCGTCTTCATTTGTCATCATTGCCTGTCCCTGGTGCCCTTCTCCTGACACCCTAACCTCTTTACCATCACATTGGGATTTTAGTTATTTTTTGATTTTTAAACTTTCTATTTTATTTCTTAGAGAGAGAGAGAGAATGGGCACACCAGGGCCTTCAGCAGTTGAAAATGAGCTCCAGACGCATGTGCCACCTTGTGCATCTGGCTTACGTGGGTTCTGGAGAATCAAACCTGAGTCCTTTGGCTTCGCAGGCAAGCACCTTTAAGCCATCTCTCCAGCCCCACATTGGGACTTTAATTCCAACATAAGAAATTTAATCCAAACCATAGCAATGATATAAACACTATATGGAAGGAGGGAGAAAGAAAAATGTTCTAGATGCTATAACTCTTTCTCCATGGCTCTTCGATTCTACCGAAATGTGCAAGAGAAACCTTGGACATGGCAGCTCAGGCCACTATCTGACTAAAACCTCTTTTTAAATTTTTTTAAAGATTTTATTTTTTTTATTTATTTATTAGAGACAGAGAAAGGGAGAGAGAGTGAGAATGGGCAAGCCAGGGCCTCTAGCCACTGCAAATGGACTCCAGATGCATGCACCACCATATGCATCTGGCTTACATGGGACTTGAGAATCGAACGGGGGTCCTTAAGCTTCACAGGCATGTGCCTTAACTGCTAAGCCATCTCTCCAGCCCTAATTTTTTTTAAAATTAAGTACAAAGTTGCATGGATACATCATATGTTAGTACCATCATTTCCCTCCTCCCTGCCTGCATTCCACTGAGGGCCCTCCTCAGTGGGATTGCTGGTATGGTGGGGATGTAGATGTGAGCGCATCAGTCAGTCATTGTGGGGGGAGCGGACAATGCCTCTGGCTATTCCCTTCCACACTGTGGCTCTTACAATCTTTCTACCCCTTCTTTCACAAAATTCCCTGAGCCGTGGTGAGTGTGCTTTAAGTCCACTTTAGCACTGTGCTCTCGGCAAGTTCTGGATTTCTCGCCATCACCCTGGTGTTGGTTGACATACTCGCCATGGAAGCAGCATCTTGCTCATCTTGCCAGTTCCTCTGTGGTTTCACCTGGGCCCTGGCTGCTGGGTAAGGGGTGGTTCACTTAAAAGACAATGAGGCAGAATCACCCACTGGAGCCACTCCTCCGTTCCTGTCCCTCAGGATCCATGAGAGGGAACAAGAATGCTGTAGTCTTACACCAGGCAGTTTAGGGGTGGTTTGTTGAGTCCAATCACCCCACTTATCGCCTTCCCCCCAACAAAGCTTCCAGGTTCCTGGCTTTGTCTTGCGGTTTCTGAAAGTTCTAGATCATCTTCCCAGTGTCTCCTTTGATACACTTTCCAAAGCACCTAATGGACACTTCAATTTAGAAACCTCACCCCTTCTATTAAGAAGGATGAATTATTTAGGTTTGGGGGTGTCGTTCAGTGGTAGGGCTTTTATACAAGTTTACAAGTAAGTGCCTTTAACCACTATGCCATCTCCCCAGCCCCCTCCCTTTTATTTATTTATTTTTTGAAGCAGAGCCTCATTCTAGCCGCAGGTGACCTGGAACTCACTCTGTAGCCCAGGATGGCCTTGAGGCATCCTTCTCCCCAGGGTTTAGATTAAAGGCATGTGGCACCATACCTGGCTTAACTTTCTGTTTTAAAAAATAATTTATTTACTTACTTATTTGAGAGAGAGAGTGGAGGAGGGAGAGAGAGAATGAGAGAATGGGCACACCATGGCTTCCAGCAACTGCAAACAAAATAGAGACACAAGGGTCACCTTGTGCATCAGCCTTACGTGGGTGCTGGGGACTTGAACCTGGATCTTTTGGCTTTGCAAGCAAATTTCTTAACCAGTGAGCAATCTTTCCAGCCCTTAATTTTCTTTGAAAATTTTTTATTTATTTGAGAGAGAGAGAGAGTGGGAAAGGGGAAGGGAGAGAGAGAGGAGGGGAGAGAAAAAGAGGGAGGGAGAACACAAGAGAATTTGCACACCAGGGCCCCCTGCCACTGCAAAGAAACTCCAGGTGCATGTGCCACTTTCTGCAGCTGGCTTTATGTGGTACTGAGAAAGTGAAGCTGGGTCATTAGGCTTTGAAGATAAGTTCCTTAACATCTTTCCAGCCCTTAACTTGCTTTCTAAGACAGAATCTTGCTCCAGGCTAGCTTAGAAATTGCTGTGTAGCCCAGGTGAGCCTTGAACTTGTGTGAATCCTCCTGTCTCACCTTCTCCCAGTGCTGGTATTATGGGCATGTGCTACCACCCCTGGCTTCATCTTTACTTTCAAGCCTCATTTTTGAGTTCCCTAGACCTGTGCTGGCTTCCATTGAGCAACTCAGCTTGCTTCTTGCCTCTTCCTCTACCACCTGGCCTTGCAGGCTCCTTTGCTGCTGAGTAGATCAACTTGCATCTGTCTGCTTCTCCACTTCCAAAGTTGTCTTGCCATCATCCTTAGTTATTTCCACCCCGCCCTCCCTTTAAGAAAGAAATCCCGGACTGGAGAAATGGCTTAGTGGTTAAGGCACTTGCCTGCAAAGCCAAAGGACCTAGGTTCGATTCCCCAGGACCCACGTAAGCCAGATGCACAAGGTGGCTCATGCGTCTAGAATTTGTTTGCAGTGGCTAGAGTCCCTGGCGCCCATTCTCTCATTCTTTCTATCTCTATCTGCCTCTCTCGCTCTCTCTCAAATAAATAAATAAATAAATAAATAAATAAATAAATAAATAAAAATAAAAAGAAAGAAATCCCTTCTGAATGACATCACTCGAGTGCTCAGCGGTAGAGGGAAGTGAAAGTGTGTTCGTTTCACCATCTCTAAGTGGAGGTCATTTCTCTTTCTCCTAAGCCCACGCCTTGCCCTTTCCACCTCACCCAAAGACTTTCTTAGCCATGCACTGTGGGGGCCCCTCTGCTGCTTCTGCTTCTGCGGGAGCTTGGGGCAGCCCCAGGCTCTGCGGACTGCCCTTGTTCAAAGGCCTTTACTCTTGCCAAGTCTCTCCTCTGCTGACCCACATTACTCTTCCTGAGTACTCGGAAGTAGATTCATTTACATTACCTTTAGGCGAGTGCCTTAACCGCTAAACCATCTCTCCAGCCCACTCTGCATTCCTTTTTTTTTTATTAGCTTATTTTTTTATTTATTAGAGAGAGAGAGAGGCAGATAGACAGCGAGAATAGATGCTCCAGGGCTTCTAACCACTGCAAACGAACTCCAGATGCATGGGGCACCATGTGCATCTGGCTTACATGTGTCCTGGGGATTCAAACCTTGGTCCTTAGGCTCCGCAGGCATGCACTGTAACTGCCAAGTCATCTCTCCAGCCTGCATAATATCCTAACAACTCCAGTAATATAAAGCAGTGATGTAGCCAGAGTTATTTGTCAAGCATTAGGCTCAAAGAACACCACATAGGTAATAAATTATCTTCTACACATGAAAAACCCAGGCCCAGAAACCTTTTTTTTTTTTTGGTTTTTCAAGGTAGGGTTTCACTCTGGCCCAGGCTGACCTGGCATTAACTATGTAGTCTCAGGGTGGCCTCGAACTCATGGTGATCCTCCTACTTCTGCCTCCCGAGTGCTGGGATTAAAGGCGTGCACCAACATGCCCAGCTAGCAGGCCCAGAAACATTAAGAAACTTGGCCGGTCTCCCCGCTTTTTACTACTGTGCATTCTATTTACATGTCCCTTGACTTTCTCATCGGCTCCCAGGTTATGCCCATCATGTACATTCAGACAGTCCTGTGCCTCCAGTCTTACCTTTCACCAAAGCTCAAATCAAAACTTGATTTCCAAGTATCTTTGGAAAGCTATTTCGTGTCCCAGAAGCACTCGAGATAAAATTTAGAAGGCCCCACTGTAGCATTTGCACCACTCCTCTTCCTCCCCCCTCCCTCCTCTTTATCTTGCTCTCCCACTCCCTGGCCCTCTCCTTCACACCCCTCTCCTTCCTCTTCTGACAGGGTCTTGCTATGTAGACCACGCCATGAATTCTTGCTCCTGCTGTCTTGGCCTCCCAAGGGCAGGAGCCATAAGCCACGGTGCCCCTCATACCACTCACTTAAAGCCAAAGCTGGGCATGGTGGCACACGCCTTTAATACTCGGGAGGCAGAGGTTGGAGGATGGTTGTGAGTTCAAGGTCACCCTAAGACTACATAGTGAATTCCAGGTCAGCCTGGGCTAAAGTGAGAACCTACTTCAAAAATAAAAATAAAAAATAAAGTCTCAGATCTTGGGAGGCAGAAGTAGGAGGATGTCCATGAGTTCGAGGCCACCCTGAGATGACATAGTGAATTCCAAGTCAGCCTGGGCTAGAGTGAGATCCTGCCTCAAAAATTAAATTAAATTAAATTAAATTAAATTAAATTAAATTAAATTAAATTAAATTAAAAAAAATTCAAGCCGGGCGTGGTGGCGCACGTCTTTAATCCCAGCACTCAGAAGCAGAGGTAAGAGGATCGACGTGAGTTCGAGGTCACCCTGAGACTACATAGTGAATTCCAGGTCAGCCTGAGCTAGAGTGAGACCCTACCTGGGGGGGGTGTGGGGGACTCCTCAGCATTGAGTGCAGTGTCCCCATTCATCTCTTCAGAAAAGCTAGAATAGCCTTGTAGCTGCCCTCGATCTCACATGTAAAATTTTCAGCTGAGACTCGTCTTTTAAAGGAGGTCCTGAATTCATTTCTCCTCCTCCTTGTAATACCTCCTGAAGTCCTCTTTAGAACAGGCTCCTCCCCATTGGTTTCGTCTCTAACACTACACACTCTCAGAGTTGTCTTATAAGTATCTTGTGTATGTGTGTGTGTGTGTGTGTGTGTGTGTACATGTCTTGGCACATGTGTGGAGATCAGATGACAGCCTTGGGTGCTGGTGTTTGCCTTCCACCTTTTGGGAGGCAGGAGTGCTGGGATTAAAGGCGTGCGCCACCACGCCCAGCTTATTGGTAATTTTTGTACGTGTGCTTTGATCCCAGTCACTTCCTAGGACGTTAGGACCTTCTTTGGGCCCTCACTCCCTTCCGCTGAACCCTCTCTTCTTCCCAGCTTGTCCCACTTCTACTTTGATGTCTTCACTGAGTCTAACCAGGGTTGCTTTGCTCGCGTGAGCGTGCGTGGGAGCATGGGAGCATGGGAGCATGGGAGGTTGTTGACCAGAGCATGGGGCAGTTTCCCAGTGGCTACAACACTGAAGGGAATGTCTCCCCTCCCCTAGCACCCATGGACTGCCAATAGCTCCCCAGGGTAGAGCTTTCATTAGAGGGTTTATTGGCATCTTCATGTCTTCACTTTATTTCCCAGAAGAGGGGATCTTTGCTTAATTATATCTGAACTCCTAAATTCAGTCAAATTGGTGCAAGAAATCAGTCACTCTGGTTGTTTGCCATGTCATAGGGGAAACAATGGGTTGCTTGGTTACGTGTCACCACTGACTTGGGTTCAAGTCAGGCAACGTTGGATTTCTCACAGGAAAACCCAATTGGCTAAAGCCTCCCGCCCTTCCTTCCTTCCTTCCTTCCTTCCTTCCTTCCTTCCTTCCTTCCTTCCTTCCTTCCTTCTTTTCTCCCTTCTTTCCTTTCTTTTATTTTTAAAAAAAAAATTACTTATTTTATTTGAGAGAAGGAGAAAGAGAAGAGGAGGCAGGTAGCTAGAGAATGGGCTCGCCAAGGCCTCCAGCTACCGCAAATAAACTCCAGACATATATGCCACCCTGTGTATCTGGCTTTACATGGGTACTGGGGGAATCGAACTGGGGTCCTTTGGCTTTGAAGGCAAGCGCCTTAACCGTTAAGCCAATCTCTCCAGCCTAAGCTTGCTTTCTTCTTGGATGTTCTGGTTTCCCTGGCATCTTATTTATCTATTTTATTTTATTTTATTTTATTTTATTTTATTTTTTTATTTTTTTTTTGGTTTTTCGAGGTAGGGTCTCACTCTAGCCCAGGCTGACCTGGAATTCACTATGTATTCTCAGGGTAGCCTTGAACTCATGGTGATCCTCCTACCTCTGCCTCCCAAGTGCTGGGATTAAAGGCATGCGCCACCATGCCCAGCTTATTTATTTATTTTTTGATGCTTCACTATTGAGTAATGAGTTGTATGAGATTAATTAAAGATTTTTTTAACATGGTAATGTAATGCATGAATAGTCAGCCCTGAATAAATATTTTCACCAAGAATGTAAAACCCATGTTATTCACGTGCTCACAGCGTGGGAGGGAGGGCTGGAGGGATCCACAGTCACTGTCTACTATAGATGGTCAGGAAGGTGGCCGGAGGGTCTGGTACCCGGCCCAGCTGCACCCTTGAGCACAGAGGTTTGGAGAGACCACTCACCCTGACAGCTTGAGCTGTCTGGACTTTGGCTTCAAGTGCCTGGAAACCTCCGTGGGGATGGGAAAGGAGCTGCACGTGCTCATTTCAAAACTGCAAGCAGCTTTCTTGACTTTGACATTTTAAATATACCTTTGAGTCAGATGATGCTGTGGAGTTCTGTGGAAAAGCCATCTAAATGGATCCTTCACTCACGCAAATCAAAACACCCCAAACCAGGGAAGATCATGTGTGAGAAGCTTTAGGGAGCTCATTGTTACTGCCACCTACAATAATAATAGTAAGAGGAGGAGGAGGAGGGGGAGGAATAAATAAACCACTCAACCTCCACTGGAATATTTTAGACATCTCAGACTTGCTGGAAGAATTCAAGATTATCCCTGCTAAGAAACTTCTGGGGCTGGAGAGATGGCTTAGCAGTTAAAACACTTGACTACAAAGCAGGTTCGATTCCCCACATCCCACATAAGCCAGATGCACAAGGTGGCACATGCATCTGGAGTTTGTTTGCAGTAGCTAGAGGCCCTGGCATGCCCATTCTCTCTCTCTCCCTCTAACTGCTTTTCTCTTTCTCTCTCAAATAAATAAAAATAAAATATTAAAGGAAAAAGCAACTTCTGTGCTTGACAGCCATATAACTCCCATCTTCTCATGCTCCATCAATGGCATCGTTAGTCAACCCGGGGTCATCTTTCATCATCCTTTCCCTGCAGTAGCAGATTCAATCCCTCAACAAGGTCAACAAATATCTCCATGCATTTTTTATTGAAAAATTTAATACATGACCATAGTATAACTGGATCATAATTTCTTCCCCCCACTCCCATTCCATCCTCTATAATAGTTAAGTTTCGTGTCAGCTTGTCTGTTTAGGAATCCACAGACATTCCTCTCGAGTGGGTGTCTCAGGTTGCTTCCAGGAAGGATTAACTGAAGGAGGAATCCTTCCCCCAGGGTGAGCCCTTCCCCCAGAGTGGGCGGCCCCTCTTGGGGGCGGGGGAAGGCTTTATCTAAGGAAGCTCTGGGAGAAAAGAATCTCTTCCTCCCACCTGTCTGTAGGTGCTGCTTGCTGCCTTCCAGCGTGGACTGAAAACAATGGACTGAAAAGTAGCTCAGACTGAAGACCAGCGGCTCTCTAGGAAGCTTCCAGACCTTCAGTGCTGGCTTGGGACTGCTGAGGAATCCAGCCTCGTGGACTGACCAGCTACGAGGTTTCTTGACTCTTAGACCTGCCCACTGCTATTTTTGGACGGCCATAAACTAATCTAATCCAATAAATCCCCCCCCCACTTTTATTTTTTGGGTTTTTTTTTTTCTTTTGGTTTTTCGAGGTAAGGTCTCACTCTAGCCCAGGCTGACCTGGAATTCACTAGGTAGTCTCAGGGTGCCCTTGAACTCACAGTGATCCTCCTACCTCTGCCTCCCGAGTGCTGGGATTAAAGGTGTGTGCCACCATGCCCGGCTCATAAATTCCCTTTTTAATACAATTCATTCTATCAGTTCTGTTTCTCTAGAGAACCCTCTTAGATGTTGACGCCTCGTTCTTTTGTTTTCTCTCTTCCGTCATCTATGAACTCAGCATTGCGCAGTCTTATGGAGATGGTGACCTCCTCTGTGGGATTCCTTCATGTCTGGGGGATAGTGTCTCAAAGTACTATTCCCCACGCTCTGGCTCTTACATTCTTTTCACTGCCTCTTCTAGAATGTTCCCTGAAGCGTGAAGGGTATGACAGAAATGTCACATACAGGGCGGAACTTGAAAGAGCCTCTTGTTTTCAGTACTTCGATGAGTGTTGAGACTCCCCAGTACCCAAGCCAAGGTCTATCAATTCTATGACCCAAACACACCTCACATTTGCCCACATGTGTCTTTGTCCACTGTCAACCTTGTCCTAGCCACTGTCCATTCTATAGTGACCTCCTTCTCAGTCTTCAGTCCAAGTATAAATAAAATAAAAGCTTCTTATTTATCCTTCTTTTGTTTGTTTTGTTTTTCTTAGGCAGGGTCTCACTCTAACACAGTCTGGCCTCAAACGCACAGCGATCCTCCCACCACTGCTGGGATTAAAGGCGTGCACCACCACGTCTGCATTATCATCTTTAATTGGGTAATTCCAATTTTCAAATAATAAAGTTTGTCTTTAGAACTCTTTCAAATTCACAGTACAACTGAGCAAGTAGAACAAAGAGCCCTATTCTACCTCCCTTCTCATACAAGTAGACTCTCCCTCAGTGTGAACATTCATCCCCAGAGCTTTGGGCTTCTAGCGCAGCTGAAGTGGCTGAACTGGGGAAAACGCGGTTTCCCCTATGGGGTTGTTTTCCAAGTAGGCCACCTTAGGATGGCCTTCTTAATTCCGTTTCTCCCCTTTTAGACAAATCTGCACAGCCTTGGGAAGCCGTACCCCTTCACTTCTACCCTCAAAGCACCTTTACTATTGTCCCAATGCAAAGTGCAAGGTTTTTCCTTAATTGTGCACATCTCAGATGCTCTGTCTGCACCCTTGTGTCCACTTTTTTTTTTTTTTTTTTTTTTTGGTTTTTCGAAGTAGGATCTCACTCTAGCCCAGGCTGACCTGGAATTCACTATGTAATCTCAGGGTGTCCTCGAGCTCACAGCAATCCTCCTACCTCTGCCTCCCAAGTGCTGGGATTAAGGGTATGCATCACCATGGTGAACAACACACACACACACACACACACACACACACACGGAGGGAGAGAGATTGAGAAAATGGGCATGACAGGACCTCTAGCCTCTGCAAACAAACTCCAGACATATGTGCAACTCTGTGCATCTGGCTTCAAGTGGTTACTGGGGAATCGAAGTCATTAGGCTTTGCAGGCAAGCACCTTAACCACTAAGCCATCTTTCCAGCCCCACAATTTTATTTATTTGATAGAGAGAAAGAGGCAGATAGAGAGAGAGAGAGAGAGAGAGAGAGAGAATGGGCACACCAGGGCCTCCAGCCACTGCAAACGAACTCCAGATGCATGCGTCCCCTTGTGCATCTGGCTTACTTGGGTCCTGGAGAATTGAACCAGGATTCTTTGGCTTTGCAGGCAAATGCCTTAACCACTAAGCCATGCCTCCAGCCCCAAGCCTCACAATTTTAAACTCACACTTTTCATCTTTTTCTGTTCTACCTGCTGTTCTCTCTCTCTCTCTCTCCTCTCTCTTTGTCCCTGATTGTGGTTAATAGCAGCCTGAATGCAATGTCACCTTGGAATTCAGCCTCACTCATTTTCTTAGGACACCGCAGAGTGCAGCCAGACATGAATGGACTGTGGTCCAGTTCCCAGGGGACTCCTCATTTCTTTCTGAAATGCCACAAGCAGGGACTTCACCATCTGCATTTCTGTTGGTGTTGTGGTCTTCCACGTTGTCACCAGAATGGAGAGAGAGAGAGGGAGAGCACGCTTATAATTCCAGCTACTCCAGAGGCTGAGGTAGGAAGATTTAAATTTGAGGGTAGCATGTAGCTCAATGGCAGAGCCATTGCCTAGCACATGCAGGATGGGTCCTAGGCTCAATCCTCAGAACATAATCCCCAAACATAAACAAATAAACAATTAAGTAAACGCTGCTAAGCACATTCACTCAACTGTTGATCCATTTGTTCCAGAAATAATCAACCAAGTACCTTTTAGGTGCAGAGGCAATGACAGCAGAGAGCAGCAGTGTACACACACACCACACACACACACATATATACATATCTATATATGTATATATACATGCAATGTACATATATATATATATATATATATACAATGCATGCACATATACAGTGTATGTATATATACAGGAAGAAGCAGCTCTGGTAAAGCACACATTGTACAGCTCCTTTACTCTAAAATTAATAATTATTTTTATCTATTTTTTATTCATTTAGTTAGGTGTTTTTGCTGATATTGTTGCTTTGGGATTTCGTATTCTTTTTTGAAGAAGATGGTGCTTTGGAGACAGACTCTCACTATGTAGCCCTGACTGTCCTTGAATTGGACAGCATCCTGCCTCTGCCTTCCGAGTGCTGGGATTATAGGCCTGTACCCCCATGCTTTGCACTAGTTACTTTTTGACGACTTTTCATGTCTGTTTCATCATCTGTTTCCTGACCCCCAAAACTGTTTTTTTTTTTAATTTAATTTTACTTATTTGCAAGAAGAGAGAGAGAGAGAATGGGCATGCCAGGGTCTCTTGCCACTGCAAATGAGCTCCAGATGCATGCACTACTTTTGTGTATCTGGCTTTACATGGGTACTGGGGAATCAAACCCATGTCATTAGGTTTTGCAGGCAAGTGCCTTAACAGCCGACTAATCTTTATAACCCTGAAACCCAAAATTGGAACGTGAAGAAAGTAAAGGCCTGTGCTGTCCCAACAGGATTTTGTTTCCTCTGGGAGCAGGAAAACTTGCTGCTATTTGTGTCCCCTGTCCCTCCTTAACCAAAATGTGACAAGTGAGCCAGGGAGGAAAGTGTCCTGTCTTTCCCAACTGCACGCTCCTCACAGCAGGCCAAGTGAAGAAACTGTAGCTTCTGTACAAATTTTGAAGAACCACCCTCGTGATGTCCTTTCGACCTTTGGGCTCATGCAATCTTTTTAATGTCCCAATGTCAAAATGGTGAAATTATTTTAAGGAAGAAAATGTGCCGTATCTGATATCCTAATAGTAGACCATAACATGTTCCAATTTATGCAGTCGAATCTGTTCTTTCGGCCAGATGGCAAACTCTTCTCCCTTCCTGTGGCCCTTGCAGCCCACCTTCCTCTGGCAAAGCAGCCTTCTTCATGCCCATGCCACGGTGAACCAACTCCCTTGGTCAAGCGGTGTGCCTGGGACCCGAGCCAGACCAGGCAGATCCTTCTGGGATTTGAATCTTGAACAAGGTGACTCAAGGTCAGAAGGCACTTATGGCAGGCAGGACATTCTGGTGGCAGTGCAAATATGGCTGAATAATTCTATATAGTTCTAACTCTATGACCTACATTTTTATTCTGTGTGTGGATATACATGTGTGCATTGCGTGTTATGTATGTGTAGAGAGAGCACATACCACACCACTCATGTGAAGACCAAAGCATAACGTTGGAGTGTTGGACCCCTCCTTCCACCTTTTTTGAGGCAAGGTGTCTCTTGATGTTTTGCTACTGGGAAGGCCAGACTGGTTGGGCCATGAGCGTCAGAAATCTCCGGGCTCCGTCTCCCATTACCGTAGGAGATTTGGGCTGATAGCCCCATGTACCACTCACTGCATGTCCAGCTTTACATGGACACTGGGGACCTGAACTCTGGCATGCTTACAGAGCAAGCACTTTTAGCCACTTGAACCATCTGTCTAGTCCCATGATTTGCATTTTTTACATAGTGCTTATAGTTTTGAAACCCTTTTGTATGCCATATTAGTCAAGTTCCAAGCAAGAAATGTAACTTACTCAGAGGGTTCAACGAAGAGACTTAATATCAAGGCTGCTCACAGGGCTTGGGCCCAGATTCCAGAGCAAAGGATGCTAAGATACGAAAGGGATGGAAATAGTGTTCCTCGGAGCCCATGAATGGCTAGAGCCAAGGAAAGTGGCAAACCACCTGCTGCTCAGGATCTGGCGTAGGAGGGGTGTGATGGGGCAGGATAAGCTTCCTCCCTCTCCTCCTACCCTGCAATGTGCAGCTAAGTCAGCCAGAAGCCAGCCAGCCAATGTATTCTGAGGCGGCTGCTCTCAGAAAACAGCAAGTCTTGCCTGGAGAGATGGTTTAGCGGTTAAGGCACATGCCTGCGAAGCTGAAGGACCCTGGTTCGATACTCCAGGTCCAACGTAAGCCAGATGCACATGGTGGTGCATGCATCTGGAGTTCGTTTGCAGTGGCTGAAGGCCCTGGCGTGCCCATTCTTCCTCCCTCTCTCTGTCTCTGATAAATGAATAAATAAAAGAAAGAAAACAGCAAAGCTTTAGAGCGTGTGTGTGTGTGTGTGTGTGTGTGTGTGTGTGTGTGTCTGAGATGAAACACAGAGACTAACCAGCCACATGCATTAACTTGGAAAACAAGAGACCCTGGGAGATGAAATGCCTGATTAAATTTACACAGCTCAAGATCTGTGACGTGGGATGAAAATAGAAGTTTCCCGACCATCCAAATCCAGCACCCCGCCCTCCCAACCCCCACTCCATTGTGCCTTTGTTAACTGCTTTGTTGCTGGCGACTGAAAGCTGCGTGTTTTTGTTTGTTTGTTTGTTTGTTTGTTTTTGTTTTGTTTTGTTTTTCAAGGTAGGGTCTCGCTCTAGTTCAGGCTGACCTGAAATTCACTATGTAGTCTCAGGCTGGCCTCGAACTCACGGCCATCCTCCTACCTTTGCCTCCCGAGTGCTGAGACTAAAGGTATGCACCACCACGACACCCGGCTTGAAAACTGCATTTTGTATTGCTTGAGTGACACTTGGTTGGTGCTGTAGATTGAGCGAGCTCCATGAGGGCCCCAGCAGAGGCAACCTGTTGAGTGTCTAACATGGGAATTCGGCCCATAAGGCGGATTGTGCCCCAGGCAAGCAGTAATGGTGATCATCCTGTCCTACTGAGGTCACTAGACAAGACCCGGGGGAGCCAGTGGGAGTGGAGAGGACAAGGCCACAGAGAAGGCACTCTGGTGCTGCCAGACAAGTGCCACAGTGTGGCCAAGAGTCTGGCTGGCCATAGGAGTCAGCAAGCCTGAGTTTGGTCCTTTCTCTCACTGCCTGGGCATCGAGTAACTGATCTGAGTCTCACTTTTCTCATCTGTGATTGAGGGCGTTAAAAATACTCTTCAGCTTGGTGTAAGGATTAAAGTGGTATTTATAGGGGCAGGGGGATGGTTCAGGCAGTAAAGTATTTGCCACCCAAGCATGAGGACCTGCGTTTGGATCCCCAGTACTCTCTAACAGCAACAAGCATAGCACACACTTGTAATCCCAGGGCTGGGGAAGCAGAGGCAGGAGGGTCCCTGGGATTGGCTAGCTTGCCTGGCTGAATCAGTGAGCTCTGGGTTCAATGAGAAGGACCCTGTCTCAAAAACTAAAGTGGAGTCAGACATAGTGGCTCACACCTTTAATCCCAGCACTTGGAAGGCTGAGGTAAGAGGATTTCTATCAGTTTGAGGCCAGTCTGGGCTATAGAATGAAGTTCCACACACAGATAGTCACACACACACACACACACACACACACACACACACATTTATGTTTATTTGTTCAGTCATTGATTTATTTGCAAGCAGAGAGCAACAGAGAGAAGAGAAACAGACAGAGAGCATGGGCCACTTTGTGCATCTGGCTTTTATGTGGGTACTGGGGTATTGAACTCAGGTCGCTAGGCTTTTTAGCCAAGTGCCTTAACTGCTGAGACATCTCTCCAGCCCCCCGCCAAATTATTTTTGTAATGTGTTCAGTATGTTGCTTAGCTCAGCAGGGCTAATGAACTTTAGTTACCATTATTGTTGCCGTAACTATACAATAGCCTCTACTGAGTCCCATAAAATAGAGTGAGGTAGGGCTGCGCATGGATCCCTCGTCTTACTAATATGGAAACAGGCTTAGAGGAGGGTTTGCCTCACATCTCACAGTTCGGGCTGGTTCTGAGCACCTCACTTCATTCTTCTGTCCCCTTTCCACTTCCACCCAAGACGTGGTTCCAATAGTTTCACTGGAGAGCTCAAGCTGGGCACTTCAAAAGGAGGTCCCTGGCCTGGAAAGATGGCTTAGCGGTTAAGGCACTTGCTTGTGAAGCCAAGGACCCCAGTTTGATTCCCTAGAACCCACATAAGCTAGACACACAAGGTGGCGCATGCATCTGGAGTTCGTTTTCAAGGGCTAGAGGCCCTGGTGTGCCCAATCTCTCTCTCTCTCTCTCTCTGTCTCTATCACTCTCTCTCACTCTCGCTCTCAAATAAAATCAAATAAAAGAGGTTTCAAAAGGAGGTCTCTCATAAATCACATTTTGGGGGGCTGGAGAGATGGCTCACAAGTTAAGGCGCTTTCCCATAAAGCCTAACAACCGGAGTTCAATTTCCCAGTACCCACGTGCAGCAGGTTCACAAAGTGGTGCATGCATCTGGAGTTTGTTACAGTGGCTGGAGGCCCTGGAGAATGTATCTTCTCTCTCTCAAATAAATAAAGTATTTAAAATAAATAAATACACATTTCTTGAACCTTACTTGGCACAACACGGGGAATGTGAGTTTCCCCTTCTCTGTGTATTCCTCTCGCTCATTTGCTGGGCCCCTTGTTGACATTTCCCAGCTAGCTTCAGCAATGTCACTGTGTTCAAAATAAAGCCCGGGGTGCCCTTGAAGAACATGCCCTTCACCGTGGGATAACGGTTTTAGAATCCCCAAGCCTTTATTTATCATCACGTGGAGCTGATTTGCGAGGAATATGGCTTTGATGCTTAAAGGCTGGCTTGATGCCAGGACGTCGTAGTTGAGGATTCTGGCTGTTTGATGTTGAGATGCAGTGGGCTCAGGGGCCCGTGACACCCATTATTAGGAATTCAAGCTTCCCTAGGAAAGCCTGTGAGGAGAGGCCCGAGCAAGTGTTCAGACAGAGCCAGGAGGTGTCATCGGACAGGACAGGGCGACCTTGACACCATGTTAGGAACTCACAAAGGCATCTGAGACATACCAGCCGTTGCTTTCCACACTCACCCTCACTTGAACTCGCTATTTCGGGCACACGATTATGCCCCAATTAGGTGTCTGTGTTTCCCACAGGACAGAGCTCCTCAGAGGCAAGGATTATGTCATTAATTCAAGAAGCATTCATCGAGTGCCTCTTACCACTGCCAGACATTGTACCAGGAGCCAGGATCCTTATTCAGTTCTGTCCCCAGCACCTCGTAAAGAGCCGAGCGCATGGGCAGGCATTCAACAAGACTTATGGGTAGAATATTCCTCACTGAAGTGGCTAAGAAGGCAGAGTTGGCTCGAATGACGAACATATTTCAAGGGCGGTGCTTTCTCCAGCTTTGCAGCAATGCCCAAATCTTTTGCAGTAGGAGAGTTGACAAATATGAAAGACATTTAAATACATTTCCATTTATTTCATGGTTAAAGGCTGGAGCGTTCCAGTTGATCAGATACTCCAGTTGTTTGTAGAAGTAAGCCTACATTGGGTGCCAGCAATTAAAGGAATGAAGTAATAAGCTCAATTCCCAAACAAAACATAAATCAGTCCTTGCTGATCGAAAGACAGTGTGGGTCGCACAACTGTCATTAAGGAGCCATTTGTCATTAGTCCCTAGCTGCACATGGGATTAAAGGAGTAGATTAAAAATGCTTGCTCTGTTACTGTGATTTATTTTTATTCATAGCTAATGATACATAATTATGTACAGACCACCACCTCCACCCCACAGGCTAGAGTCAATCATTAAAAAAAAAAAAAAAACAATTTAAAGAAAAGGAAAGCAGATGAACGAAAGCTGCTTTGTGAAAACAGCAGAAACTAAAACATAAAATTAGCTCATTTTGGGTGCAAAGAAGATGGCTAAATGGTTAAAGGCACTTGCTTGTAAAGCCTGCTGACCTGGGTTCAAATCCCGTCACCCACATAAGCTGGAAGTAATAAGTGGTGCAAGTACCTGGTGTTCACTTGCAGTGGCAAGAAACCCTGTGTGCCCACCTGCACACACACATGCAGATAATTCAGTAGAACTTTAAAACCCTGTATGCCCATCTGCACACACACATGCAGATAACTCAATAGAACTTTATAACAGAAAAGAAATTCATTTCAAAGATAATGGGTAGCTCTCAGAAATGAGGGCTGATTAAGTTGAGGCACAGAAATAAGAGGCTGGAATCAAGGGAGCAGCCAGAGACTCAGCTAAGGGGCAGTGTGGACATACTGCCCTGGACCCTCTGTGCAGCCACCTCAGCATAGACTGTGGAAATTCCCCTATGACAGGAAGCCGAAGCCCACACAGTCTGAGCCAAGGTCATGAGAGTATGGCCTACCATGCCAGGGCAGTGGGAAATAGAGCCCTTGAACTTCTGTAACAAGAATGTGAGCCCTGCTTCTTACAGGTCTTAGCCATTTACAAGAGTCAAAAAAATAGCAATGGTTGTTCCATACTCAGTGTTAGTTTGTTTATGTATTTATGTATTTATGTACTTATGTATTTATTTATTTATTTATGTGTTTATATATTTATGTATTTATTTGTTTGTTTATGTGTTTATTTATTTATGTATTTATGTGTTTATATATTTATGTGTTTATGTATTTATGTATTTATGTATTTATGTATTTATGTATTTATGTATTTATGTATTTATTTATTTATTTATTTATTTACATATGATACACATATATATAGATATATATATATACACATATACATATATATACATATATATATATACATATACATATATATATATATATACACATATACATATATATATATTTCCGTGAGGAGAGAGAATGGGCACACCAGGACCTCTAGCTGCTGCAAACGATCTCCAGATACGTGCATGAGCCATTTTGTGCATCTGACTTTACATGGGTACTGGGGAATCGAACATTATAGGCAAGTGCCTTAACTGCTGAGCCATCTCTCCAGGCCCCTCAGTGATTTTTGTTTTTTGGACACGTGTGTGTGCATGCTCATGTGTGGGAGTACACGTGTATGTGTACACATTTGTAGGCTAGAGTTTTATGCTGGATAGATATCCTGATTCACTCTTTTTTTTGGGAGGGGTTGAGGTAGGGTCTTGCTCTTGCCCAGGCTGACCTGGAATTAGTCTCAGGCTGGCCTCAAATTCACAGCTATCTTCCTACCTCAGCCTCCTGAGTGCCGGGATTAAAGGCGTGCACCACCACACCACACGAGGTAGGGTCTCACTCTGGCCCAGGCTGACCTGGAATTTTTTGAGACGCTTGTATTTTTTGAGACAGCATCTCTTACTGAACTGGGAACACATGGATTTGGCTAGACTATCTAGCCTGAAAGCCCTGGGGTCCCTCTCTCTTCCTCTCCAGTGCCGAGTCTGAGAAGTTTGGAGACTCAAACTCAGGTCCTCATACTTACATGGTAAGCACTTTACCAACTGTGCTGCCTGTCTATCCTATAACTAATTGAAATCTTAAGACAATAAATAAGTTAAGTGAGTAAATAATAAAAAGCCAGTTCACTCAGAACAAGGTAGACTCATGCCCCCAGATGACGTCTGCATGCTAATCCTCTCTTTTTTTAATTTATTGTATTGGAGAGATCGAGAGAGAGAGAGAGAGAGAGAGAGAGAGAGAGAGAGTGTGTGTGTGATACCAGGGTCTCTTGCCACTGCAACTGAATTCCAGATGCATGTGCCACTTTGTGCATCTGGCATTATGAGAGTACTGGGGAATCAAATGAAGGCCATCAGGCTTTGCAAACAAGTACCTTTATGTGCTGAGCCATCTCTCCAGCCCCCTCCCTTTCTTTTGAGATGTAGCCTCTTATTTCCACCTTCCCAAGTGCTGGAATTACAGGCATGCATCACCATTCCCAGTTTATAGAAGTCTGGGATCGAACTCAGGGCTTCAGGCAAGTTAGGCAGGCACTCTACCCACTGAGCCACATCCATGGCTGCATTCAAATCCTCAAAATCTCCAAATATGGTGCTTTCATGTCAGAGGCATCTTGCACATGTGATTGAGATAAGAAAAATAAACAACAACAAAGGGCTGGAGAGATGGCTTAGCAGTTAAGACGCTTGCCTGCAAAGTCTAAGGACCCAGGTTCAATTCCCCAGGACTCACATAAGCCAGATGCTCAAGGTGTTGAGTTTCTTTGCAGTGGTTGGAGGCCCTGGTGCATCTGTTCCCATTCTCTCTGTCTCTCTTCTATCTCTCTCTGCTTACAAATAAATAACTAAATAACACACACATACAAACCCCAAATATAATAAAACAGACTACATAGTAAATTCCAGACCAACCTGGGCTAGAGCTATACCCTACCTTGAAAAACCACATATAAGCAGCCAGTAAGCTAGAAAGGGGATATAAAGGGAATAGAAAGGGAGGGGGGTATATATGTATATATGTAAGTGGAAGAACAGATTAATGGAAGTAAAAAGGCCTAAGTGAGGTCAGGGGAAGAGATTGAGAAAAGGAAAGGTGGAGGGAGGGCTAATCAAAATCTAAAAGGATATAAATAAGTCATATGGAAACCTGCTTGTCTGGACAATGGAACACTCAGAAGCCATAGATTGTTACTAGAAAATATTTAGTGCCAGGGATGGGATACCTTCCAGTGAGTTGTTGTACAGGGAGGTCCCTGATACCCCAAAACATTACAGGCCATTGCCAAGGCCCTTGGTTTCCCACCAGAAATAGATGGTAAGAGCCTATTGCTGAAGACTCCACATGCTTGGGTGGCAAGGTCACTGAGAAGTCCTGCTGGAGCTGAGCTGAAAGCCTCCTCCATGTGGACCAGCTGACAGAAAGCTGGAGGGGATATGACCGACAGTGGAGTTTCAAAGGGGAAAGTGGGGGGAAGGGAAGGAAGGACCATGGGATATTGTCTACAATTATGGAAGTTGTCAATAAAAAAATTTAAAAAGCAAAAGAAAACCCCAAAAGATAAATAAATAAAGATAAGGGAAATAGACACTTAGAAGCTGATTTTGCTTGAAAGCATTTGACTCTGTGTGGGAGTCCACAAGTAGGTGTGCTACTTTTCTTGTTGCTATGACAAAATTCCTCACACAAGCAGCTTAAGGAAGGGGTGATTGTGTGTGTATGTGTGCATGTGTGTGATGAATGCTCTTGTATGTGCAGACGTGTACCCCTTTCACACACGTGCAGAGGCCCGAGGATGTCATGAGGTGTCCTCCTCTTTCTTCCACCTTATTTCCCTGCAGCAATCTCCTCTCACTGAACCGGAAGCACTCGGTTTTCTAGTTACACTGGCTGATCAGGGAGCCCCAGCCCTCTGCCTCCCTCATCGCTGGCCACTAGAGTCACAGGCATGTGTGATCATTCTCAGCTTTTCACGTGGCATCTGGGGATCGAACTCACGTCCTCATGCTTGCGCAGCTGCTGACCCAGATCCCAGCCTCAGGAAGGGTTTATTTTATTTTGTTATTTTTTGGTTTTTCAAGGTAGGGTCTCACTCTGGCCCAGGCAGACCTGGAATTTACTATGTAGTCTCAGGGTGGCCTTGAACTCATGGCGATCCTCCTACCTCTGCCTCCCGAGTGCTGGGATTAAAGGAGCACGCCACCATTTTGACTCACAGTTTGAGAGCACAGTGTATGTATATAGGACGGCAGGACCACGAAGTAGCTGATCCTGTTGAATCTGCAGTCAGGAGGCAGAGCGACTTGCTTCTCCTTTTTATTACCTCCAGGCCCCTCAGCCTAGGGGTGCTACCACTTACATTCAGAATGGCCCTTCCTCCTTAGTTAATTCTCTCCAGAAACACCCTCACAGACACGCCCACAGGTGCGTTTCCCAGGACATTCTCAAGCCAGTCAAGTGAACCCGGAAGATTAGCTATCACATCTCTAGAAGCAGATGGAAGGCCTGGACAGCTCTGCCTTCATTTTCCGTCTCTTTTGGCTGAAGCCACACAGATAAGTCACTATCTCTAAACCTTTCCTCTTGAGTCACCTCGGATTCCAGGAACAGCAAAATTACTCCCCTCCCCGGATGAGGCGAGTTATCCAGGAGGGCCAGGCTGCACTCTGGGGCTTCTGCGAACCCACCCGTCCCCTCTAGCAATAAGGACTTCGGTGGACCATCTTGCAGGACTAGAGCTGAGATAATTATCAAGGGAAGCCACACTAACTTCACGTGATACATCCCTCTGGCCCAACTCTTCTATTAAAGTCTAAATCTCAGGTCAATTTCCCAAAGATGGATTTTTGTTTACTGGACCCTTTCTTTTGCTCCTCTTCCCAATGTGACCACATTAATCAATCTCTTTTCACCATTAGCTATCTCTTTTTTATTCCCCCTTTGGTTTTTGGAGGTAGGGTCTCACTCTAGCCCAGGCTGTGCTGGAATTCACTATGTAATCTCAGGGTGGCCTCAAACTCTTGGCAATCCTCCAACCTCTGCTTCCCGAGTGCTAGGATTAAAGGTGTGCACCACCCTGGCTGGTTATTAGCTGTCTCTCTTTTTTTTTTTTTTCGAGGTAGGGTCTCACTCTGGCCCAGGTTGACCTGGAATTAACTATGTAGTCTCAGGGTGGCCTTGAACTCACTGCGATCCTCCTACCTCTGCCTCCTGAGTACTGGGATTAAAGGCGTGCGCCACCACGCCCAGCCTAGCTGTCTCTTTTTAAAAATATTTTATTTTTGTTTATTTATTTGAGAGAGAGAGAGAGAGAGAGAGAGAGAGAGAAGGAAATGGCCATGCCTGGCCCTCCACCCACTGCAAATCAACTCCAGATGCATATGCCACCTTGTGCATCTGGCTTACGTGGGTCCTGGGAATTGAACCTAGGTCTTTAGTCTTTGCAGGCAAGCGCCTTAACCATTCAGCCATATATCCAGCCTACGTTGCCTCTCTTTTTAAAAAATGTTTTATTTATTTGAGAGGGGGAGAGAGAGAGAGGCAGATCAATAAAGAACTGGTGTGCCAAGGCCTACAGCCACTGCAAACAAACTCCAGATGCATGCACCCCCTTGTGCATCTGGCTTACATGGGTACTGGGGAATGGAACCTGGGGCCTTAGGCTTCACAGGCAAGTGCCTTAACCATTGAGCCATCTCTCCAGTTCAGGTTGTCCTTTTCATCACTGTTTTGGGGAAGAGTTGTGACAGGGTGGTCGCCTCTTGCATTAGGGGTGCCAGTTAATTAAAGATCTTTCTTATATTCAGCATGATGTAACCCCAGCACTTGGGAGGCAGAAAGCAAGAGGGATCATCACAAGTTCAAGGCCAGCTGTGTTTGCAGAAAGTTCTAGGCCAGGGCCAGAGAGATGGCTTAGCAGTTAAGGCGCTTGCCTGCAAAGCCATAAGACACAGGTTCAACTCCCCAGGACCCACGTAAGCCAAGATGCACAAGGAGTCTCAATGCATCTGGAGTTCATTTACAGTGATTAGAGGCCCAGATGCATCCATTCTCTCTCTATGTGCCTCTTTCTCTCTCTACCGCTCCCAAAAAATAAATAAAAATAATTAAAAAGAAAGTTCTAGGCCAGACAAGATTACATGGTGTGACCCTGTATTATGAGCTATATTTAATTTTTATCTGATTTTGATAATCCCTCTGTTATTATTACAGTTCTTTTTTTTTTTTTTTTTTTTTTTTTGGCTTTTCAAGGTAAGGTCTTGATGTTGCCCAAGCTGATCTGCAATTCCTTCTGTAGCCTCATGTTGGCCTAGAACTCACAGTGATCCTCCTACCTCCATCTCTTGAGTTCTGGGGTTAAAGGCTTGTGCCACCATGCCTGGCAAGTTCATGTGTTTTTATAGAGTTTAGTAAGGTTCTGAAATTCACAGTGAAACTGATCATTAAAATAGTGCAGACTTCTTTTGAGCAATATGTTTTAATGTATGTATAGCTCAAAAAAAGTTCTACATACTAGGCTATTTTGAAAGGAGACTTCTAAAATGAAATTTTCTTCCTTTTCTTCTTTCTTCACAATCATTAAAAAAATCATTTCTGGGAAAAAGCTGGGCGTGGTGGTGCACACCTCTAATCCCAGCACTTGGGAGGCAGAGGTAGGAGGATCACTGTGAGTTCAAGGCCACCCTGAGACTACATAGTGAATTCGAGGTCATCCTGGGCTAGAGCGAGACCCTACCTCAAAAACCCAAAAAAAGTCTTTTCTGGGGCCTGGAGAGATGGCTTAGTGGTTAAGCACTTGCCTGAGAAGCCTAAGGACCCTTGTTCGAGGCTCGATTCCCCAGGACCCACATAAGCCAGATGCACAAGGTGGCACGTGCATCTGGAGTTCGTTTGCAGTGGCTGGAAACCCTGGCATGCTCATTCTCTCTCCCTTTCTGCCTCTTTCTCTGTCTGCCTGTCTCTCTCAAATAAAATAAATAAAAATAAAACAAAAAAATCATTTCTACCCAGAAGTATTTTTTCTCTAAGATAATTGGCCTCCCTACTCCTATCCAGTTCCCCGCTCAGAGTACTTGCAATATTAATGGATTTATCTGGAATGATATCAAAGTCATTGGTCATTGAAAATAAACACATCTCTGGATGACAGCACCCCCTCCCAAGATACGCATTTGTCCACTATCTTTAGACAAAAGGATGCAAAAATAGGCTTTTCCCATTATGGCTGCTGAGCTAAGAATAAACTGGCTGGGGGTATAACTGAGTGGAAAAACTACATGTTAGCACACATAATCCAATCCCAGCACCAAAAAAAATTTTAAAAACATAATAAAATATCCCAGTATGGTGGCACATGCCTTAAATCCCAGCACTCAGGAAGAAGGCTATAAGTTCAAAGCCAGCCTGAGACTGCAGAATGAGTTCCAGGCTAGAGTGAAACCC